>CM065470.1:48831086-50065551 GCA_032872505.1 Leptopilina syphax
CGATTATTTCGGTAATTCATTTTTAAATCAATTTTTATTAGAAAATTCTAGAAGAATTTAATTATTTAAATTAAAAAATAAATAATTTATTAAATAATTGAATGATTGTTAAAAAATTAAATTCCATAATGTATTTTATAAACAAATTTTTAAATAATTGAATTCTTTTGACAAATTTTAATAAAATTTTTTAAGAATACTTACATTTTTCGAGGAATTCGATTAAAATATTGTATCAAAAATAATTAAAATCCTGCGATGAGTTTTATTATTTATGAAAATAATTAAAATTTTCTCAAGAATTTTATAAAAATTGTTCTAAAATAATTGAATTTTGGAGAAAAATTTTATTAACTATAAAAATACATGGAATTTTAACAAGAATTTTTTTTTAATTTTTGAACATAATTGAATTTCTGCGCGAAGAATTTTATTACTTTTGAAAATAATTTTGTTAAATTTTGTTTAAATAATTGAATTCTTGCGACGATTTTTATAAAAATCTTTTTAAATAATTAATGTTTTTCGAAAAATTTTATGAAATTTTGTATTTTAAATAATTGAATTTCTGTAAAAATTTTATTACTTATGAAAATAATTGAATTATTTCGAAGAAATTTTATAAAAATTTTGCAAATAATTGAATTTCTGTGAAATTTTGTCAAGAATTTTATTAAAAATTTTTTTAAATAATTGAATTTCGATGAAGAATTTTTATTATTTATAAAGATACTTGAGATTTTGACAAGAATTTGTTTTTTTTTTTAATTTTTGAACATAATTGAATTTCTGTGAAGAATTTTATTCAAATTTATGAAAATAACTGAATTTTTGTGAAGAATTTTATTATTTTTATAAATAATTGAATTCTTTCAACAAATTTAATTCAAGTTTATAAAAATAATTTAATTTCGGCGAAGAATTTTATTATTTATCAAAATAATTGAATTCTTGAAAAGAATTGAAATCTTGCGACGATTTTTATAAAAATCTTTTTAAATAATTAATATTTTTCGTAAAATTTGATGAAATTTTGTATTTTAAATAATTGAATTTCTGTGAAAATTTTATTACTTATGAAAATAATTGAATTATTTCGAAGAAATTTTATAAAAATTTTGTAAATAATTGAATTTGATTTTTTGAAACGAATTTTATTATAATTTTTCAAAATAATAGCATTCTTGAAATTTTATGAAAATTGTGTTTTAAATAATTAAATTCCAGGGAAAATTTTATTATTAATCAAAATAATAGAATGTTTGCAAAGAATTTTATAAAAAAAAATTTTAATTATTGATTTTTTTGGGAAATTTTTTATTAAAATAGTAGATATTGAAAATAATTGAAATTAAAAAATTTTTTGGAAATAATTGACGCGTTTGAAAGAATTTCATATTAAAATTTGTTGAATTCTTCCGAAGAATTAAAATTTTTTAGAATATTTTTAATCTTTTTGTATTTTTAATTTACTTAAAAATTTGTAGATTTTGAAATCAATGCGTTATTTTGTAGAATATAAGCCTTTGAATCCACAAAAATATTTACAAATAAAAAAATTTATTTTCATAATTTTTGAGGCATTTTTTGAAATAAAAATCTTTGTTTTTAGGCTATAAAAATACCATTATTATTCAATTTTCTTATTAATATATGTCTAAAAAAGTACATTTTTATATAAATTTTTATTCACTTTGTTCGATGGTAATTAAATCAAAAAATTTTGTTCTAAGAATTTGTTTTTAAAATATCTCAATGTAATTTTTTGAAAATATAATTGAATTTCTCAAAAGAATTTTTGTATAATTTAACAAAAAACCAATGAATTTTTTCGATGAATTTTAATTAAAAACTTTTAACATAATTTTTTTCTCCAAAATGTGAAAAATAATTATAAAATATAATTTTTTGTGTATATTTGTATTTTCCGAAATATATATAATTGAAAAATATTTAATTTTAAAAAATTAGAAGCTAATTTAAATTAATTTTCATTTTAAAATTTTACATTTTAAGAGTTTTTATTATACACTTTTTTTTGATAATTCAATTTTCAAAATTTGCAATTAAAATTTTTCAAAAATTGATTTTTAAAAATTGTAACAAAATACTTGAAAGAAAAAATTTTCAATTATAAACTTTAGAAAATTTGAATTATTCAAAAAGATTTTTATATGTTATTTATAATTTACTTCGAGGTTTTTATATTTTTTTTTGTCGAAATTGGAAAAGGTAAAAGATTATGAAATATCAAGATGTACAGTCATGTGCAGCGATGCCTTCCCAGGGATTTTTTTATCAATCCTATTTCTATAATCAATCGATTATAGAATCGATCTATCGATCGAGGGATTGATTATAGAAATAGGATTGAAAATTGAATCTACAAAGTTAGTTACGATTTTTTAATTATAAATAAATAAAAATTATAATAGAAAATTAGGATAATTATTGTTTAAAGTAATCAGACGTCATTCACGGTAAATGGATAAATAAATAATTGAAAATTATGTCTTTTTGGTGAATCTTTTTTTAGTAACCGTGAATTAAATTTATTACTGTAATTAAGGTAAATGAAAGACAGTAATTTTTGAAAATGCACGTTTTGTATAACGAGTGATCCCCTTTAAGTGACCACGCGGCCTTGTGCTTTCTCTCTCTCTCTCTCTCGCACATTCACTGCTCCCACTCTTCAACCCCTATCGAACCGTTTTTCCCACCCCCTGCCCCACCGAGTCAGCTGACCCAGCTGATCGCGATCCACCCCCGGCCACCCGTCACCCGACGTGATGTAAGATTTGCGTCAGCAGAATTACGTCACTGTTGTGCCGCAGTTCCGTTCATCGATCGCCCTAGTGTTGTTGTCGTCGTCGTCGTCGTCGTTGGTCGTCGGCGCACACCTCCGAAAACATATGGCTGGTCAGTTCCGTCATTAATCCCCTACTTATATATATCTATAAATGAAATAAAGACGTCGATTCGACGATGAAAACAAAAACCAGGACATTCGCACTCCGACTGTAATTTTAAATTCAAAAGCTCTATATATATGCTGCTGTTGAAACAAAAAAAGATGACCGCATTGAGATGACATTCGGGTCAATGTAGTTTTGCTGTTAATTCGAGATTCATTAATAGAAACCGACTTGAGCTCTGTTGTTATGGGAAAGTGTAAATGGAGCATTGCTCCAAATTAAAGGAGATTAAAATGGATTCGAAATACATTTGCGAGAGGATTTTTATTTATGAATAATTGCCGTTACCTTTGATACTTCATAGACTAGATTTGCTTTATTTAAAAATACAGACGTCTTCTTTCTCTTCATGTAAAATTTACAATATATGCGGCTAAATTTATTTCATTCACAGTCAATCGCCCTGTATTTCAAGGATTAATTAATTGTTTCACAGAATAGGAATAGAGTAGTGTGTTAATATTTTCAATTCTCTTATTTTTCAACTACTCAATAAAACATGAAATTAAAAAAATTATCTTATAAAAAATAACAATATGAAATTTCTCAAAAAGTACTACTTTTTTACGATTAGATACTTTTTTTAGATTCTTCAAACAAAAAGCAACGTTTTTCCATGTTTGAAAATTTGCACTATACTTTAAATTCCCTAGTAGAAAAATTTGGTGGCGCTAGCATGGTGCCACTCTCGCGTTCCATTGCGCTGTAGTGGCGCTGAGAGCATTTGAAACACTTTTGTAGTCTAGCGCCTTTCTCGCATTCTGCTCGCAGTGCTAGAATGAACATAACCTCACCTGCCAATACTTTATTTCACGAATTAAAAAATGATTCCTATGTCATTTCTTTTGACGAATATAATTAAAAAAATCGTGTACATATAAAAAACATTTACTAATTATCTGCCTACAATGAAGTTTTAACGTATATTTGAAGAGTTAATACATGTTTCGTTTAAAGTTATGGTAAGATTTTAATTCAGAAAATGGTAACCTTTTCTTAATCCCAAGCCTAATAATAATTTTGATCATTATTTGCTGTATAAAATTGTTTTTTAAATATGGAAATTTTAAGAATAAATTATTATTAAATTTCCATAAAAAATTATTTATTTCTTTAGAGTTACAGTGTCAAAAATAGTTACACATGTTAAACATTAAAATTAAAATTTTTGAAATTAACCAATTTTTTTATAATAATAATAATAATAATAATTGCAAAAATTAAGTTCCTATTTAAAATCAGTAAATATTTTCTGTCAGGTCAATTAAAAATAAAGAAAAAATAAATCCAATTTGAGGTTATGTTTTCTAATTCGAATGGAGAGAAATTAATAATATATTTGATCTATAAAAAAATATTTATTGTTATTCTTGGTGATAAATCGTTAGATTAATTACTTAAAATATATTTAAAAATTTTCTTGGAGGTTAAATAAGACATTCATATACTAAAAATTCTTTTATAAATAAGTGTATAAATTACACTCTAAATCTGAATCAGTGAAAATTTCACTGATTTCAATTCAGTGACCCAGTTTTCTTTGATGAATCAGTGGAATTTCACTGACAATCAGTGGTTTTTACTGATTCCCAGTGAAATCCCACTGATGAATTAAAGAAAACTGGGCCACTGAATTGAAATCAGTGAAATTTTCATTGATTCAGATTTAGAGTGTAACGAATGAACAAGAAATTTATAATGCAATATTAATTTATATTTAAATTTAATACAATTACAAATATATAAATACTTAGAATCCTTTACTATTATTGTTTTTAAATGCCACAATATCCTACAAGCAAACATTTACTTTTACTTTAAAAATAAAAACAAACACCTTTGACACTTTATGCAACAGAAATTTGAGGTTATGTTGCATTCTAGCGGAAAGTGCTCGCGCCATGTAAGGCGCTAGAAGACGTCGGCGAGATAAACTGCCATGCAAATTCCAGTGGTGGCGCTAGCATATATCTAGGCTTCCATTAAATTTTTCTACCTGGGTTCGCTAATTGCTGAAATAAACAAAATTAATTTTAAAAATGTTAATGAAATTCTTAGAAACAAATAATTTTCAAAAATTTTTCGAAATTCAATTATTAAAAAATATCTTTCATAAAATTCTTTGCAGGCTTCACATTCTGTCCCCTATTTCCCTAAAAGTCCCTTTTTTAAATTCTGGCCCCTAAACGCACCCTATTTTCAAAATTTCCCCTAAATTCCCCCTATTTTTTTCGTCGCAGGAAATCAATTATTTTCAATAATTTTTAAGTAATTCTGCAAAAGAATTCAATTATCTTGATAACCAACAAAATTCTCCCCATAAAATCAATTATTTTAAGGAATTTTAATAAAATTATTTTCCAAGATTCAATTATTTTGATAAATATCAAAATTCCTCTGAAGAATTCAATAATTATTGTCAAAAATTTAAATAAAATTCTTTGTAACATTTCAATTATATTTATAAGTTTTTCACAATTCAATGTTTTTAAATATTTACTATTTTCATAAAATTTATCAACAGATTTAATTATAGAAAAAACTTGTTGATACAATTCTACGAGAAGATTCAATTATTTTCATAAATGATTAAATTTCATTTACGAATTCAATTATTTTTAACCCTCACGGGCTCGAGCCGGGTCCCTCGGACCCGGAGGAAAGTTTTTTTGATCTACTTCCGGTTAAAATAATATTATTGGAAAATCAACTTCACATTAGGCTTGGGGACGTAAAAACACACATTTTTCATCAATATAAACAATTCTTTATTTATAAAATATTTTGGAAAAATTACCTTTTAAGTCGAACATACGTAAGGGCTCAAGCCGGGTCCGAGGGACCCGGGCTGTGAAAAAGAATTTAAAAATTTGCAATTTTTATGCAATATTGGATTTATTTATGGTATTTTTATCAGCAACTGCCATAATAAGTGATAACATATGCTTAATACATCGGTAAATTTAATAGAACAAAAAATACACATTAAAAAAATCTTGCTTAATAAGTATGTAGTTCGATTTATTCAAAATGACTCATTAAATTTATTAAACAAATTTTAGTTATATCTTGATTATTTTTTAATATTTAAAATTTTTTATGCAATTATATCATTAAAACTGTATTAAATATGGAAAATATGAAGCACTTTGCTATTAAATTTTATTTTTTATTGCATTGAAACATCCGGGTCCCTCGGACCCACCTTGTGCGCGCATTTCAAAAATCGAACTCGAGCCTGTGAGGGTTAATTGAATCATCGCAGAATTTCAAATATTTTTAATACAATTTTAAATAAATTTCTTAAAAAATGCAATCATTATTAAAAAATGTTTTAAAACTTGAGAAAAGAATTCAATTTTAAGAAACATTCAATTATTCAATAAAACAATAAAATTCGTTGCAATAATTCAAATATTTTCATAAATAACATTTAATTCGTCGCCGAAAATCAATTATTTTCAAAAATTTTTAAGTAATTTTGCAAAAGAATTCAATTTTGATGAACAACAAAATCGCATAAATTCTTCCCATAAAATCAATTATTTTAAGGAATTTTAATAAAATTCTTTTCGAAATTCAATTATTTTGATAAATATCAAAATTCATCGCAAGAATTCAATTCTTTTGAAAAGTAATAAAATACTTTGCAGAAATTAAATTATTTTCAAAATTTTTTAAAAATTCTCGTCAAGAATTATATTTGCATTATAAATAAATAGGAAAAATTCTTCTCCAGAATTATAAATAGATAGGAAAAATTCTTCTCCAGAATTAAATTATTATCAAAATTTTTTTAAAAATTCTTCTCAAGAAGTCAATTATTTTCTAAAATTTTAATAAAATTTTTCTAATTAGTTCAATTGTTTTCAAAAATTATTATTTAAATTCTTCTCAGGAATCTAATTATTTTCAAAAAATTTAATAAAATTCTTCAAAAAGTTTTCAATTATTTTCAAAAATTGTTATAAAATTCTTTAATATTAATAAATTTCATTAAAATTTTAATTAAATTCCTTAAAAGAAATGAAATATTTTCAAAAGTTGCTAATAAAATTCTTGGTTAAAATTAAATTAAGAAAATTTCTTGATAGAATTTAATTATTTTTAAAAAGTTTCACAAAATTTTTTTAATGAATTCACTTATTTTTAAAAATTGTGATAAACTCTTTAGAAAAATTTAATTATTTTCAGTACAATTTTAATTAAATTCCTCTTACGAACATAAATTTTCTTCGGAACAATTGACTTTGTATTTTTACAAATTTTATTTTTTTAATCTATTATTTTCATAAATAAAAAAATTTTCCCAAATTGAATTTTAATTATTTTTAGTAAAATTTTAAATGAATTCTTCGAAAAATGTATATTTATTTTTGAAAATTTTATGAAAATTCTTCAGAAAAATTGCATTATTTTTAAAAATCTTGGTAAACTTCTGTATAGAATTTAATTTTAAGAAATAGTTGATTATTCAATAATTTATTTTCTTTGTGTTTAAATAACTTAATTCTCGAAGAACTTTCTAATAAAAATGTTGATTTAGAATTGAATTGCAGATTGCAGTTCAAATTTCAGATAATAATTGAATATTATAGAAGCGTTATAGTGTGAATTTTTAGAAATACGTTATTAAATTTCAAAAGATTTTTTAAATTGAAGTGTTTGAAAATTTTAAGTGTTTTAAAAATGTAAAAATGTAAAAATATTTAAATTTTTATGTTGTAATGAATTGATTTAAGTTTTGAATAATTTTATTCAAAAATACTAAAAAAAATAAATGAATTTTGGAAGAATTACAGTTGAAAATGTATCTTATTATTATAAAATTACTAGTCCAAAATACTTTTAAAGGAATATTGGTAAAAAGCTAAAGAATTATTTTTTTCATCCGCCATTTTGAATTTTTTTAAATAATAAGAAATTTTATAAAGTTTTCTTGACTTTTAATTTTATCCTTTCAATCGTTTATTGGTTTTCTTGGGAAATTTCCAAATATTTATAATGTTATCTTTTCGATCTACTGGTTAATCATTTTGGTAATTTTCACTTCACCTCACTTTCACTTCACTTTACTTAGTGTTCATTTCACTTCACGCTCTACTTTACATTCACTTTATTTTCACTTTACCTTGATCTCACTTTACTTTCACTTCACTTTGTTTTCATTTTACTTTACTTCACTTTCACTTCACTTTGTTTTTATTTCACTTTATTTTCACTTTATTTTATTTTCACCTTACTTTCACTTCACTTTCACTTTACTTTATTTTCACCGTACGTTTACTTCACCTCAATTTCACTTCACTTTCACTTTCACTTCACCTCGATTTCAAGTGAAGAAAAGTAAAAATGAAGTGATATGAAAACGAAGTGAAGTGAAATTGAGGTGAAGTGAAATTGAAGAATAACATCTTTTTTGAATCTTCTAAACCTTTTTCTAAATATTTTCACTTCAACTGATAATTAAAAGCAAAAAAGAAAAAAAAATAAATCGAAAAATAAAAAAATAGTTGGCACAAATTTCACTCTCAGAAACCTGAATCTTCTCTCGAGGTTGAAGGTTGCAGATTTTAATTAAGATGCTCATTTAGCTAGTTACCGATTGATGACTTCGATTTGACTGGCCTTCACAGTTTTGGTACATGTAACGATCGAGAAACGTTTTCAACTTCCCCATCGTCCCTGAGACAAGTCAAAGATAGTCGAGAATCGTTATTAGCCTTCTAACCTACTTTTTGTCCTCCATCAAGTAAAAGTTCCTCCACATCCCAAAGAGAAGAAGATAGGACACAAACGCCATAGAAATTTATATAAAATGAACAAATAAAAAGCAACCACACAATATAATTTATTTCACCCCACGATTTTTCCCATCAAACTTATTTCATCCAATCTCACAATCTTTAATTGGAGAAATCTCTTAATTTTATATTTTATATCAACATCTCACATTTCCTTATTTTATTTTGAATTTTTCTATGCACATAAAATATTATAATTATAAAAAATTTTTTCAAAATTAAAATAAAAATTTTAGATCTTTTAATTAAATATTAAATATATACAAGAATTATTGTAAATTATTTCACTTTCCATTCCAAATGTATGCAAAATAAAGCATTAAAAATTTAATTAATAATATATACTTAAAAAAACAAAATTTTCGATCGAAAATCAGATATAATAAATGCTCGACGCACAAAAATATTGATCGTAAAATTGTACATTTTTTTAATGCGCACGATAAGTTTTTTGTCACAGCGATTTTTTTTCCTTTGCCTCGAGACAAATTTTTATAAATACTTTCTGATGTGAAATAAAAAATAATTTTACGAGAAAAATAAATAAAAATATATTTCTTAAGCGATTATTATATTATAGTGATAATGATAATTTATATTCTTTATTTCTTGATTGATATTAATTGAAGTTATAAAAGTATATAGAGAAAATATAGTTTTCCTTGAAATTTATTTAATAATGTACGTGAAAAGTACAAGTCACGAGGAGAAACGAAAGACGTTCGATAAAAATGCATTTATTGTTGGAAACGTTGGAAGAATAAACGCTATAGACTAGAAGGAGACCGAAGGGTGGGGGAAGAAGCATATCACTAAATTCACTTGTTTCTGGTCACAGAGCGACGTCGACAACGATGACTGTACAACGACCGAAATAGCGTCTTCGTCCTTGGGCTGTATGACGTCGACGAGCGGTCGATTCCGAACGGAGGCGACGGTGACGTCAATTGACGCTATCGTCGGTCGTTGTTTCATCCCCTTTCTTCACCCTCCAGCTGGTGGGAAAACCGACGAACGTTTCGAGATCAGGGCTTATGGGTTGAACATACCCATAGCAGTGTTAGGTCAGTTTCCTTTTCTTCTTTTTCTTCTCCTTTCTTCATCGTTACATCAGTCGAATTGGCTTATTGAAAAGCATCTCGTCATACATTTACCGTAAGGCTCATTCAAATTCATTTTTATTTAATCTTCCTCGTGTTTTGGTCGAAGGACGAGAATAATTAACTTAGTAAATTTAATATATTACACCAAAAGATAAACTTCACTATGGCATCTTCCACAATCATCCTATTTTTCTATTTAAATAGAAAAACACAGAGGGAGTAACTTTTGTTGATCCTCATTTTAACACATTAAAATAAATAAACGATGAAGAAATGACAGGATGGTCACAAGTTTCAGTTTATCAATTTCCCTAACAATTTACTAACATTAAAATTATTTTCGCTGACATTTTTTTTTTTACAGGAAAATATGAATGTTTACGGATAATGAGTAAAATTTATAAATTTTAATAATTTTGAAAAATTACAATTTATAATCCTTTCTGAATTCAATTATTTTCTACAATTTTCAACTAAACTTCATCTCTAAATCAAATTATTTTAAATAATTTTCCGATATTTCTTCAAGAATTAAATTATTTAAATACGGAAATTCAATTTTTTTATAATAATTGAACTATCTATATTTTTTTCTTCAGTTTACTAAGGTATAATATTTTTTTAAAAAAATCAAATTTTTAAAGAATTTTAATTGTAAATATGAGTTTAAAAATTTACAAAAATTCTCGACAAAATTTCAATTATCTTTATAAATAATAAAATTTTTCACCGAAATTCAATTATTTAAAAAAATTTTAATAAACTTCTTGTTAGAAATTCAATTATTTTTAATAACATTTTCATCAAATTTCTCAAAAAATGAAATTATTTTTGAAAATGTTATTAAATTTTGTCAAGAGAATTCAATTATTTAAAAATTTGTTCATAAAATTCTTTATGAAAATTAAATTTTAAGAAACATTTACTTATTCAATAAATTTTTTATTTTTGTATTTAAATAATAATTGAATTCTCGTAGAATTTTCTAATTAATATTGCGATTTAAAAATGAATTTTAATTAAAATTTTAGATTATAATTGAATATTGAAAGCATTATATATCGTGGATTTTAGAGATTATTGAATTTTAAAAGTGTTTCGAATTAAAATTTTTAAAAATTTGAAACTTTTCATACTAATTAAGAATTTTGTAGAATTAATTTCTTTCAAAATGTTTAATAGAATTTTTTTTAATTCAGGCTTCACACTCTGTCCCCTATTTCCCTAAAAGTCTCTTTTTTCAATTATTTTCAAAAGTAATGAAATTCTTCGAAGAAATTCAATTATTTTTATTTTTACAAATTTTAACGAAAATCTCGTCAAGAATTCAATTATCTTTACAAACAGCAAAATTCTTCGCCATAAAATTATATTATTTTCAAAAATTTATAAAAATCTTTGCAAAAGTTCAATTACTTTCAAAAGTTTTTTTTGCAATTCAATATTTTTCAATATTTACTAATTTCATAAAATTTATCAACAGATTTAATTATAGGAAAAACTTGTTGATACAATTCTACGAAAAGATTCAATTATTTTCCTAAATAATAAAATTTCATTTACGAATTCAATTATTTTTAATTTTTATCATCGCAGAATTTCAAATATTTTTAATACAATTTTAAATAAATTCCTTGAAAAATGCAATTATTATCAAAAATTTTATTAAAACTTGAGAAAAGAATTCAATTTCAAGAAACATTCAATTATTTAATAAAACAATAAAATTCGTTGCAATAATTCAAATATTTTCATAAATAACATTTAATTCGTCGCAGAAAATCAATTATTTCCCAAAATTTTTAAGTAATTTTGCAAAAGAATCCAATTTTGATGAACAACAAAATCGCATAAATTCTTCCCATAAAATCAATTATTCTAAGGAATTTTAATAAAATTCTTTTCCAAAATTCAATTATTTTGATAAATATCAAAATTTATCATAAGAATTCAATTATTTTGAAAAGTAATAAAATACTTTGCAGAAATTAAATTATTTTCAAAATTTTAAAAAATTCTCGTCAAGAATTAAATTATCTTTATAAATATATAGCGAAATTCTTCTCAGGAATTAAATTATTGTCAAAAATTTTTTAAAAATTCTTCTCAAGAATTCAATTCTTTTGGAAAGTAATAAAATACTTTGCAAAAATTAATTGTTTTCAATAATTATTATTTAAATTCTTCTCAAGAATTCAATTATTTTTAAAAAATTGAATAAAATTCTTCAAAAAGTTTTAAATTATTTTCAAAAATTGTTATAAAATTCTTTAGTAGGGTAAACGCACCAATTGTCGAGCCGGTTCCATTTGTCGATGTTACCATGGTAATAACCAAAAATATTGCCTAAAATGGCTAATTTATTTGTGGACATAATATTAATATATTATTTTTAACATTCATGACACTTAATAAACATAATTCTAATCATTTTTGGCATTTAAATTGTAATTCCATGTTTAAGTCAAAAACGGAATTTGTTGACTCGAGAAATAGGTTCACCCTCGACAATTGGTGCGTTTACCCTATAATAAATTTCATTAAAATTTTAAATAAATTCCTTAAAAGAAATTAAATATTTTCAAAAGTTGTTAATACAAATTCTTCGTAAAAATTAATTTTAAGAAACATTCGATATTATTTATTTTTGTATTTAAATAATTGATTTCTCGTAGAATTAAATGATTATTTTTCGTACTTTTAATTAACAATTCCGTAGAATTAATTTTTTTGAAAAATTTTAATTTGAATAATAATTGATGTTATTGATCTAAAGTAGAATTTTAGTTAAAAATTCTAGAAAATGTTAATTGAATTGAAATGATGCAAATAATTAAGAAGAAATTACAGTAACAATATTCTTATAATAATAAAATAATGATTTTGTCTGTCGGTTATCTTTAATTATTATAAAACATAAAGAAATAGATCACTCCGAGTCGAAGACTCGGAGTGATCCATTTCTTTATGTTTTATAATAATATTCTTATAAGTTATTGAATAAAGATTTTCAAAAGTTTAAATGCATAAAAAAATGGTTTTTATATTCATTTTATGTTAAAATTTTGAAGATTGAAGCAAATGTACAGGCAGAAGTAATATTTAATTTTTAATCTTATTATGAATTTTTAGAAAATTAATAAATATTCCAAATGCAATTTATAAAGAGAAATAATATTTATTTGCATTGGAGGAAAAATGAGATTTGTTCATTTTTTTATAACGATAAATGCATCACTAGACAAATAAATATTTCTAATATCGAGAAATGAACATAAAACGAAATTTATAATGCTTAACGAAATAGAGTAATATAATTAGCCAATTTTTTCTTCTAATACAATTAACGAATAAACTGCGAATAATAAATGAAAAATCGTCTCTCTATATGTTGCTCGATTATTTATTTATATATAATCATAGAGAGACTGAAACCTAATGGTATACATTTTTCAATTATATACTTTTGTTATTGTTGACCTATTATATTTTTTTTTTCAACTCGAGACTAACTAGATTTTCTGTTCGTGGATTAATTTTTTTCTAATTAAGCAATTTTTAGAAAATATATTCCTTCATTTATAGTTTTTTTTTATGGAGAAAAGTTATAAAAAATTTTACAAACTGTAACAAATTCCTTTTTGAGTTATATCTGTGTTTTATAATAATCGATTGAACGAATTTATTATAATATAAAAAAAATATCAATATTCATAAAATGTTTCGTAAAAAATCAAATATTTAATAAGATTTTTATAAAAGACAGAATTTTTCTGAAATAAGATTTAGTGGAACTTGGAAAACTTGATGTAGGTACATAAATTTACATAAAGAAAAAGTGGAAATGAAATTTTGTGGATAATGATTTATTGTGAGTTTGTAGGTCTATTTTGGGCGGAGAGCTGATATGAGGATACTCATGCGACTGTCAACGGCGGTTTGTCTCTAAAAGAAAATTGTCTGGCCGTCTTACAACGCTTACATAGCGTCGTAAAAGGTGCAAACGTGTGACGGAACGTGACCACTCGTTCACGTCTTTGTACCCTGGCCAAAGTAGTCAGAGATCGCACGTAACTCGCGCCTGAGTATATTTAGTTCGCAGGGTAGTAAAGATATACTTATATTCACTCTTATTGCTTATACCATTGAGATGAGTCTCAGTCGAAAAAATTATTTCTCCAACAAATATCAATTATTTCTTAAAAATTTCATTTTTTTTTTAATTAATCAGTGTTTTATTTAATCTACTCTATTCTATTTTATTTAATCTATCTATTCTATTTAAAATTTGAAAATTTTCTATACTTTTTTTTTGTTGTATTTTCTCTTTCTCGCGTGGAGAAAAAATCGACCTAAATAGCGAGAGAGGATGGTTGGAAATTCGGTAACGTCTATGCTCGTGAAAAATCCCGGATGTTAGCCGAAGAACCAGGTAGTGCGCTTAAAGGAACGTAGGCATCAGTCTACGCCAAGTATGTACATAAGAAAAAAATAACCGGCTTCTATGTATGTACTCGGCCTGATGCCAGAGTAAAATTAGTCTTGTAACGAGTCGATTACCTATAGACCTGTAAATGACGATTCATCACTTTCTGAAGCGCGTGAAAATTTCAAACAATTTCTTTTTTCTCTCATCCTCTTGAATATATTTTCAAAATCAATTTTCATGTTTCAAATGAAAGATTTTTTCAAGCTTCGCACTCATCTACTAAAACCTACTATTTATTACTACTTTTTTACGTTCTGATACTATTTTTTCAAAGAAATTCAATTATTTAAAAATATTTTTCATAAAATTCTTCACAAGAATTCAATTATTTTCATAAATAATAAAACTCATCGCAAAGAATTTCAATTATTTTTAATACTATTTTAAGTTAATTAATAGAAAAATTCAATTATTTTCACAAATAAAATTTTCCACAAGAATTTAGTTTTTTAAAATAAAATTTTCATATTTATTATATTTCGAAAAAATTAATTATTAAAAACAATGTTTATTCATTAGAAGAATTCAATTATTTACAAAAATATTAGAATTTTTCGCAGGAATTCAATTATTTTTAAATATTTTAATAAAATTGTTCGAAAGAAATCAATTATTTTAAATAGAATTTTAATTAAATTTTTTTGAAATAATTCAATTATTCTTTTAGGCTTAAATAAAATTCTTCCCAAGAATTCAATTATTTACATAAATAATTTTTCAAAAGAATTCAATTATTAAAGATAAATAACAAAATTATTCCCGAAAATTTAATTATTTTCAGGCATTTTAATAAGATTCTTTGCAAAATTCAAGTATTTTTATAAATAAGAATATTCATTACAAGAATTCAATTATTTTCATAAGTAATAAAATTCTGCTCAGGAATTCAATTATTTTTGAAAATTTTAATAAAATTCTTAGCAACTATTTAATTATCATCATAAATAATAAAATTCATCGCAGGATTTCAATTATTTTGAATACAATTTAAAAGGAATTGATCGTCAAATTTAATTATTCTTAAAAATTTAATTTCAATTCCTCAAAAAAATCAAATATTTACAAAAAATGTTTTCTTTAAATTCTTTAGAAGAATTCAATTATTTACAAAAATATTACAATTTTTCATGAGCATTCAATTATTTACAAATATTTTAATAAAATTGTTCGAAAGAAATAATTTATTTTAATATACAATTTTTTTTGAAATAATTTTTTTGAAATAATTCAATTATTCTTTTAGGCTGGAATACAATTCTTCCCAAGAATTCAATTATTTACATAAATAATTCTTGGAACGAATTCAATTATTAAAGATAAATAACAAAATTATTCCTTAAAATTCAATTATTTTGAGGCATTTTAATAAAATTCTTTCCAAAATTCAATTATTTTCATAAATTAGAATATTCATGACAAGAATTCAATTATTTTTAACAGAAATAAGTTTTTCCTTGAAAATTCAATTATTTAAAACAATTCTGATGAAATCGTTTGCAAGAATTCAATTATTTTCATAAATAATAAAAGTTTTTTTAGGAATTCAATTATTTTCAAAAAAATTTAATAAAATGCCACACAGACATTCAATTATTGTCATAAATTTTAATAGAATTCTTTGTAAAATTGAATTATTTTTAAAAACTTTTCGCAATTCAATGATTTTCCATATCTACTGTTTTCATAAAATTTCCAAACAGAATTCAATTATTTTAACAATTTTTTGTAAAAATCTTCTTAAGAATTCAATTATTTTCATGAATAATAAAAAGATTTCTCAGGAATTGAATTATTTAAATTTGCATAAAATTAGTCGAAAGAATTAATTTTTTTAAAAATGTTTATAAAATTCTTCGGAAGAATTAAATTATTTTTATAAATATTTAAAGTCTTTGTTGGATAATAAAATTCATTGCAGGATGAAAAATTCATTTTTGATGAATAATCATATTTTTTAAACATTTCTTATTGTACCGGACATAGTTAAAAAACATATAATAAACTTTCTCACAAGTTGTAATAAAATGGTTTATCAAAATGCATCACTATTTGCAAGAAAATTATGTCCTTGAAGTTAACGTCGACGGTCAGCGTTGAAAATTTTTTAATTTGCCTATAAACATCCTAAGTACTCAAAAAGTTTCTAGTCACTTTTTTAATTTAAAATCTTTGAAAAAATTATCTGCTTCTTTTGAGTTTTGCAAAAAAAAAATATTGTTTTTCACCTGAAACCTATAGAAAATTAAAAAATAAAAAAATCTAAAAAGAAATTATATAAAAATGAAATTATTATGAAAATTTGTGTGTTTACATATTTTTGAAAAAAGATACAAGAAATTCCATATATGAAATATACATAATATTCAATGTGTTTGTTAAGCACATATATACATTTATACTTTCTAGTATTCTTAGCTTCAGCTACCGTCTGTAACACGTCTAGAATCTTACGAAATGTAAACACTCGCTTTAATAAGAGTCTCACTTTTCGAAATACAAACAAATTATAAGCAGAGTATTTTACAGCTTATATTTTAATTCAAAACAAAATTTTTTTTCATCTTATGTACCTTAAAATTATATAAATTTAAGGTCAAGAATTTTTTTTTTGTCGAAATAGTTTACAACTTATTTTATTGATACTTCTGTCACGAGTGAAAATGAAGGTACGGTTACATTTCTAACTATCAAGTACATTGCAAAATGAAAAAATTATTTTTACTATCTTTGAAGCTTTTTTCTGAAAAAAATATTGTTTTTATTGAAATTTTTTTTTTTTTAATTTTATTGTTTTTTTTTTATTTTATGTTGAAAATGCTAACAACTACCATTGCTATCTATTGCATTTTTTACATGGAAATTCGTTTGTTTATTTTTCTAACTAATTTGAATTTTATATTTTTTTATTTAAAAAAATTATGTTTTGAAATTAGTTAGAAGAATAGTTAAACAAATGAATTTCAATAAAAAAACATCCATTAACAATGATAATTTTGAGCATTTTCAACCTAAAAACAATGTTTAAAAAAAAATGCTTCAAAAATAATGAAAATCAATTTTTTCTTTCGGAAATTTTGTTGTGGATACGAGAAACATTTTTTCTGTAAAATTAAAAATGGATTTTCAAATTCATCAATTTTTAAGAAAAATATAAATTTAAAAAGGATCTAACTTTTTAAAAAATATTTTTAAAAATAGTTTTTCAATTATATAGAATTTAAAAATTTATAAACAATGAAAATTTGGTAAAAACTCTTTAGAAATAATTGAATTTTTGAAAAATATAAAAAAAAATAATCAACTTTTTAAAAAATTCTATTTAAAAATTTTGAAAATGATTATTTTCTCAAAAATTTTAAAACAGTTTGTAAAAAATGTTAATGTTATTTTTTATTTTATGTGTTTGAATTTTTTGGATTTTTTTTTTTTTTTTTTTTTTTTTTTTTTTTGAATTGAAAATATTGAAAATAATTGAATTTTGAAAAATTAGAATGAATTCATTTATTTACAAAATTTGCAATTAAAATTCTTCAAAAGTTGATTTTTAAAATATTGTACCTAATAAAAAATACTTTTAAAAAATGAATTATTTTTTATTAAATTTTATAATTTTTTGTACAATTTCAACAAAGGAAATGAGAGAAAAATAACTTTTTTTTTCTTTCTGAGAAATAAATTTAATAAATAAAAATTGACAAATTGAAGAAATTTAAAAAATTAAATTTTCTGGTGCATTTTTGCAGTCAATTTTAATAAGTATACGATGTATGTTATTAAATCTATTAATTATATAATTGGCGAAAGTAACATAAAATAAAATAAAATAAAATCGATTCATCTAAAAGGAAAAGGGAATTGTTGAAAAATCAGTATATAAAATAAATGTGGGGCAAAGTAATAATTTCCTATTCCACTATTGTGCTGTCTTCACTTATTGCACTCAATAATCAATATGATATCGATCATCACTTCCTTACTTGAACGAAGAAGGAGGTTTACATTTAAAGCATTTATAGACGAACCAAAGTTGAATGTGTATAAAATATACATATATATATTCAATGTACAATGTAGAAATTGAGGCAAGAGGGAAATTAAATTCAACTTTTAAATAATTTATTTATTTATATACTAAAAATAACATAGTTCAAATGCAAAATTAATAAAGACTTTATACTTTTATAATCTTTTACCAAAGGGGAAAAAGAAAAAAAAACTTATTGTATATAAAATTACCGCATATTCTAAAATTCATACAATTCAATTAAGTTTAGTTATAAATTAATTTTAGAATTTAGTTATAAATTTTTTATGATTTTAACCAAAAAATACATATTTTAGTTTTCAAATTATTCATTTGGAATATTTTCATTTTTCTTCTTTTAAATATTTCAAATACTTCAACTATTTTAATGAACATTTGTTTGAAATGGTTATTACATAGCAGCAATATATATTTAATCACACAAGTTAAAAGTTTTTTCAAACAAAAGTAAATATTTTATTTAAAAGAAAAAATTACAGCAGTTAAACGTTAAATTATATTTATTTTCTGCTGGTTAGATTTTTACCGTATGTTTAAAAGTATAACTGATTTTATATTTTTTATATTTTTATAATAATTTACTCATCAGAATTCAAAGAATTCTATTGGATTTCCTTTTTTTCGTTAGAAATTAAAAATTCCGATTTTATCTGGAACCACTATTTACTATTTTTTTACGATTTGATACTTTTTTTTAGATTTGTGACACTAAAAACAACTTTTTTATTTTTTATGAAAATTTTCATTACTTTAAATTCGCTAATAGTTAGAATAAACAAAATTATTTTCAAAAATTTCAATAAAATTCTAAGAAGCAATGTAACAAATTTTAATAAAATTCTTTTAAACGATTCAACTATTTTCAAACTATTTTCGAAATTCAATTATTATTTTCAATATCTACAATTTTAATAAAAAATTTCTCAACATTAGGATTTAAATATTTGAAAAATTTGGTTAGAAAATTCTTTGCAAATATTCAATTATTATTTTCATAAATACCTAATTAAATTTTCACGCAGGAATTAAATATACCTAAAATACAATTTTCCTAAAATTTTTCGAAAAAATCATTTATTTTAAAAGATTTTTACATATAATATTCTTTACAAGAATTCAATCTATTATTTCAATAAATAATTTAATTTTTACAGAAATTTAATTTAATTAAATTAAATTAATTAAATTCATTTTATTTCCATTACTTTATTTAATTTTAATACAATTTTTAATGAATTCTTTGAAAAATGCATTTATTCTCGAAAATTTTTGATAAATTTCTTTTTAAGAATTTAATTTTCAAAAATATTCAATAGATTATTTATTTTTGTATTTAAATAATTGAATTCTAGTAGAACTTTCTAATTCGAATTAATTTATGATTAAAATTTAAGATAATAATTGAATATTAGAAGCGTTATAGTGTGAATTTTTAGAAATAATTAAATTTTAAAAGATTTTTTAAATTAAAATCTTTGAAAATTTGAATTGTTGTCAAAATGAAATAACATGAAGATATATCGTTAACTTCGAGTCTTCGACTCGGAGTGATCGATTTCTTCATGTTTTATAATAATTAAAGATGACCGAGTGATAAAATTATTATCAATTCAATTATTATTTTCAACAATTTTTAACTAAAATTCTTCTTAAAATCGATTATTTTTAATAATTTTTGAAAAAAATTCTTTGACAATTTTGCAAATTCATTTGTTTACAATATTCAATTTTACGAAACTTCAATTATTCGTAAATTCTTCAATTAAATATATATTTGAAAATAAAAACTTCAAATAATATTAAAAAAAAATCCGCAATTAAACTTTTTCACAAAAAATTAATTCCACAGAATTGTTAGTTAAAAATATGAAAAATTCAAGTTTTCAAAAATTTTAATCTGAAACGTTTTCAAAATTCAATTATTTCTAAAAATTTAAGCTTTAATGCTTTTAATATTCAATTATTATCTAAAATTTCAAAAAAAATTAATTTTCAAATCAATTTTTATGAGAATATTCTACTAGAATTCAATTATTTCAATACAAAAAAAACAATTTATTGAATAATTGCATGTATTTTAAAATTGAATTTTCATAAAGAATTTTATTATTTATGAAAATAATTGAATGCTTGCAAAGAAATTTGTAAAAAAAATTGGTAAATAATGAAATTTCTGTCAAATAAGTATTATTTTTTGAAAATAATTAAAGGTTTGTGTAGAATCTTATTAAACTATTTTTTAAATAATTGAATTTTTTTTGAAAAATTTTATTAGAATAGTAGATGCCTATTAAAAATCATTGAATTGACGGAAATTTTTAAAAATAATTGAAATTTTGCCAAGAATTTCATTAAAATTTTTGAAAATAATTAAATTTCGGAGAAGAATTGAATTATTTCTAAAGATAATTGTAATTTTGACAAGAATTTTATTAAAATTTTTGAAAACAATTGAATTTTTTAGAAGAACTTTATTATTTGAAAAGATAATAATTGAAATTTTGACAAGAACTTTTAAAAAAAAATTAATTCTACCGAATTTTTAGTTGAAAAGTATGAAAAATTCAGATTTTCCAAGATTTTAATTTGAAAACTTTTCAAAATTCAATTTTTTCTAAAAAATTCATGCTCCAATGCTATTAATATTCAATTATTAACAAAAAAATTTCAAAAAAAATTAATTTTCAAATCAGTTTTTATTTGAAAATTCTACGAGAATTCAATTATTTAAATACAAAAATAAATAATTTATTGAATATTTGACTATTACTTCTTAAAAATAAATACTCATAAAGAATTTTATCAACAAATTTTTGAATAATTGAATTCTTTTGATGAATGTTATAATAAAAATTTTATGAGTAATTACAATTTTCGACGAATTCGAATAAAATTGTATTAAAAATAATGAAAATTCTGCCATAAATTTTATTATTTATACAAATAATTGAATTTCTCAAAAAAATTTTATTATTTACGAAAAAAATTGAATCTCTGTAATAATTTTATTATTTATGAAAATAATTGAATTTCTGCGTGAAATTTTTATTATTTTGTGAAAATATAATTAAAGGTTTGTGTATAGAATTTTATTAAAATTTTTTTTAATAATTGAATTCTTTTGAGAAATTTTATTACAATAGTAGATACCTATTAAAAATCATTGAATTGAGGGAAATTTTTGAAAATAATTGAAATTTTGTCAAGAATTTTATTAAAATTTTTTGAAAATACATTGAATTTTGGGGAGGAATTTAATTATATTTCTAAAAAGAATTGAAATTTTGACGAGAATTTAAAAAAAAAATTTGAACATAATTGAATTTTTGCGAAGAATTTTCATACTTTTGAAAATAATTGAATTTCTACAATCATTTGTAATTTCTCTAAAATTATCCAAATTATATCGTGCAATTTACGGACTTTACGGACCTTTTAAAAAAACGGACTTTTACGGATTTCAAGCAAAGTTATGGACTTTTACGGGATTTACGGACCTAGTTAAAGCTCTGTAAATTTTATTCTATTAGGTTCCCTAACAGGAAACGGATATTTGGGGATGTCCGTTCCATAGGCTTTAGGATATCAAATAAAAATTCTAGTATGCTGTAATTTTTCTACAGTATTTTCCAAACGTTATGTCTTTGGGATTATTTATGACTTGAACATCCGGATCTTCAGGACATCCTAGGGACGTCGAGTTTGGATAGTAAAGAATATTCGAAAAATTATGACATAGTTCCAGGACTTTCATGGATATCGGAATTTCTGGATGAGACTATAAGTCGTTGGGAAGTCCTGGAATATCCATACTGAACATGTCTTCTACTTTAGGAGGAGGTCTCATTTGGTTCCGAGGGGAAAAATGAGGAATTCTACTCTAATTCATCCAGTGAATCTGTAATTCAGTTGATTTATGTCAAAATTGCAAAAAATCGATCAAAAAATATTTTGCAACACCTAACCGCGAAATGAAGAGGATGAAATAACTTGAGAATGAGAATGAGAATGCTGGAGGCGAACCAGTATATTGGAGAAGACATAATGACCCAAAATATACTTGAACCACACATAGTCTTTCGCATATATAAAACCAGTCGTTGTCTATAGCATCTTCATCCTAATCTCTCTCCAAACATGACGTAGGTCACGTGAATGCAAAAATTCCTCATATAGGAAAAGAATTTGCATATAATCACCATCACCAAAAAAAGCAATAACCACCACCACCACCATCATCATCTACATAATTGACCAACCAGCATTGCATTATTCGTTGAAAGTGAAACACAACGTTATCCTTATTGTCCGTCACTTACACTTGTTCCAATGATCGTGAGGTTGGCTCCCGAGATGATCGACCGACTCAAGATCCTGATGGTGATCGTGATTGTTGTTATTGTCGGCTGCTAGGGCAGACGGAGGATGGTGATGGTAGGACGTTTGCACGTGGTGATTCCTGGCGATGGGGCGGTGCGTCGCTGCCGCGGGCACCGAATTTTCCGTTCCAGGATCCTCGACGGTAGGCATCGCACATCCGGTAATACCGTATCGCGTGCCCTCAGCTTAACATTTTGTCACTTCTTGCAAAAAAAAGGATCACTAACCAAAACAAAATTTCGAAAAAGAAGAGGGAAAACCGTTGAGGATATATGGATCTATCCCTTAAAGCGCGACAGTCACGTGTGGATGTAGCTTCGAATATCGTTTCAGTTTTTCAACATCAGCTGATGAAGTTTGTAAATTTTGTAAATTTTGTACATTTTACACATTTTGTACATTTAATACATTTGATAGATTTGATGCACTTGATGCATTTGATACATTTCATACATTTGATGCATTTGATACATTTGATAGATTTGATAGATTTGATACATTTAATATATTTAATGCATTGGGAATTAAGTTCCTATTGTTGCTTCTGGTTATTCTATCCGTAAGTTGTAGTTTTTAAGCGAAGTATGCGAGGTATGCGTAGTGTATATGCGAGGGTACATGCAGTGATCAATGGAATGTGATTTATTTTGATGTAATGAGCCGAGATCACACAGGACATGTTACCGACCTGCGTCCGTTGTGGTACAAGGATCCTTCCGGTCGAAGGGGTTCCTCTCGCAGGAAAAAGCCCCGTTGAGGAACTCGAGGATTTCGGCCCTCGGTACCCGCATGCAGGTCGCGAATTTATTCCTCTCTCACAAACTTCAAACTTTTTAGGAAAATCCCATAGAACTCGCGCATAAAGCACTACAATACTGATGGTCCTTTTTGTTTTGAGGAACTTTTCACTTAAAATATTGATCACCAGAAAAAAAGAATTAAGATATCAGTGTCCTTGCTCACGAACTATTACACATATTCGAGAGGAGGAAACAACACACTGCCTTTTGCTAGAAGAGATATTGAGAATTGAGAGGATTTTGTCAGAGGGCTTGCACGAAAGGCCGGCCTCCGAGTAACTGAGTCTGGATCGCGCTTGGCGCGCCGCTATATTAAAACCGTACAGTGTGTAGAGTGGAAACGGCGCTTGTATGACGTCGCGAGTGACGTCATGAACCCGGGACGCACGCGGCAGATCGATGGACGAGGCACGCGCCCCCATTGGCTTGCTCCTCGATGATGCCACGGGATGACGTCATTCGCTGGCTCTAGAGCCACCCCACTCCACCCCAGAGAGGATCTAACGGTGGTCGCGGCGATGGGGTGGCTGCCGTCCCGCGCCTCCTCCCTCCTCGTCCACGTATATTATCTGCTCCGGAGGAAGCGGGAAAGCTGTGGATGGAGCTCGGAAGGAAGAGAATCGACAACTCTTTCGTGACGATGCAACTTTCATTCATGGAGAAGGCGACCCTTCGATCCGCAACAACCCTCGGAGAGATGAAAGACTCCTACGATGCCGTATACCATGTACGACCCGCAACTTTTTCCGAGCGTTATGCTAAAGTTGACTGAACACGGTATGTACGCGTGTCAATGCGGAGGTGGTTCACACACACGAGATATAATGGATAGTTTCAGGGTTAATTTTAACGGTTCACCGGGGCTCAAGGGCTCTTTTTTTTAATGTGTTTTAATGCATGACCGCGCGGTACTTAGTGATGTCGATGGACCAAGAGCAAGGATACTTCCGGGAGGATGAGATTATTGCTATAAAAAGTACAGTACAGAAATTCACATTGTTACAAAAAAAAAATATAAAGAGGAAATTTCAAACTAAAAATTTGACCCCAAAGTTTTTGAATCCAGAAAAAATTTTATTTTTAATAAAAAAATTTTAGTATACAAAGAGGAAATTTATCTATAAGGGTGATTCCCCACGTATATAGCGCAGGGCTCGAACCAGGTCCGTAAATCCCGTAAAAGTCCGTAACTTTGCTTGAAGTCCGTAAAAGTCCGTAAATTGCAGGATATAATTTGGATAATTTTAGAGAAATTACAAATTATTGTAGAAATTTAACCCTATAACGTCAGGGTTTTGAGATAAACTCAAAAAACTAAAAATTTGACCCCAAAGTTTTTGAATCTAGAAAAAATTTTATTTTTAAGTCTTAGCATCACTGCCTTATGTTTTTGGAGTCGCTGAAGCTGAATCTGAAATCTTCTTAACCCTACCATGCCAGGGTTTTAAGATAAACTAAAAAAAAATCCAAAAGTTTGACCCCAAAATTTGTAAATAAAAAAAATTCTTATTTTCAAGTCTTAGTATCACTGCTTTTTAGGTGTCTGAAGCTGAATCTGAAGTTTATTTAACCCCATTTCGAAATAACCTCAAAGAATCCAAAAAAAAATTGACCCTAAAATTTTTAAATTAATAATAAATTTTAGTTAACGTGTTAGTATCACTACTTTATATTTTTGGGGTCGCTGAAGCTGAATCTGAAGTCTTCTTAACCCTACCATGCCAGGGTTTTAAGATAATCTAAAAAAATCCAAAAATTTGTAAATTAAGAAAAATTTCATTTTCAAGTCCTAGTATCATTGCCATATGTTTTTAAGTCGCTGAAGCTGAATCTAATGTCTATTTAACCCCATTATTACGGAGTTTTGAGATAAACTCCGCAAATAAAAATACAAAAATTTTTCTTGATTTACAAATTTCGGGGTTAAATTTTTGGATTTTTTTTAGATTATCTTAAAACCTTGGCGTGATAGGGTTGAGTAGACTTCAGATTCAGCTTCAGCGACCCCAAAAACATAAGGCAGTGATTCTATAAGACGTTTAAATAAAATTCTTTTTTATTTAAAATTTTTAGGGTCAATTTTTTTTTAGTTTTTTGAGATTATCTCAAAACCCTGACTTGATGGGATTAAATGGACTTAAGATCCTATTTCAGCGACCCCAAAAACATAAAGTAGTCACTGTCTGACCTAAAGCTCAGAGTATCAAGTTTTTTTTTGTGTGCCAGGGTTTTTTATAGGTATCTATACCATTTCAATAAAATTTTCCAAAAAAATTCAATTATTAAATAAAAAATTTAATAAAATTTTACACAAACCTTTTATTTTTTTCACAAAATAATAAAAATTTCACGGAAATTCAATTATTTATACAAATTTTATATATAAATTTCTCAGCCATAATTCAATTATTTTCATATAAATTAATAAAATTATTACAGGGATTCAATTATTTTCGTAAATAATAAAATTTATGGCAGAATTTTGATTATTTATAATACAATTTTATTTGAATTCCTCGAAAAATGTAATTATTCATAAAAATTTTATTAAAATTCATCCAAAGAATTTAATTATTTAAAAATTTGTTAATAAAATTCTTTATGAGAATTTATTTTTAAGAAGTAATAGTTAAATATTCAATGAATTATTTATTTTTCTATTTAAATAATTGAATTCTCGTAGAATCTTCTAATAAAAACTGATTTGAAAATTAAGTTTTTTTTTTGAAATTTTAGATAATAATTGAATATTAAAAGCATTGGAGCATAAATTTTGAGAAAAAAATTGATTTTTGAAAAGTTTTTAAATTAAAATCTTGGAAAATCTGAATTTTTCATTTTTTTTATCTAACAATTTTATAGAATTAATTTTTTTTAAAAAGTTCTACTCAAAATTTCAGTTATTATCTTTTCAAATAATAAAATTCTTCTAAGAAATTTAATTGTTTTCAAAAATTTTAATAAAATTCTTGTCAAAATTTCAATTATCTTTAGAAATAATTCAATTCTTCTCCAAAATTCAATTATTTTCAAAAAAAAATATTTTTATAACTTCTTTTAAATTTTTTATTTTTATGCCTTTTATTTTTTTTAATAAATTTCGCTTTGCACTAGATCAGTATTAAAAATAAATTAAAATTCCAATATAACCTTTTCTCTGCTTCTTTAAAATTAAGAAAAAAATTTTATGCAATTAATGCCAATTATATAAATCAATTAATTTCGTCTGCAATTTTGTTACATTTAAGTTATAATTAAATTTGATTAATTTGTAACAAAAATGGGTCAATCAATTGCTATTATCAGGTTAAGAAATATTAATTTTCTAAAAATATTATTCCGTTTTCATCAATAGCACTATTCAACTTCGTTTCATTAAATTTTAAACGCTGCTTGAATTGGACATTTTTATTCAATATTTAAGGGGTTGGGAGGGGAGGTAAGGTTAATTCGATATGAAACATGCATATTCATAAGAATTTTTTTGTCAGTTTTTTTAAAAAAAGTTCGTAAAGTCCGTAATCTGATTGAAAAAGCAAGAAAAGTTATTAAATTTAATGATATAATTTGGAGAATTTTTAAGAAATTACAAATAATTTGCAAAAATTCAATTATTTTCAAAAGTAATAAAATTCTTTGCAAAAATTCAATTATGTTCAAAATTTTTTAAATATTTACATCAAAAATTCAATTATCTTTATAAATAATAAAATTCTTCTCCGAAATTCAATTATTTCAAAAATTTTAATAAAATTCTTGACAAAATTCAATTATTTAGAGAAATAATAAAATTCTTCAAAGGTATTCAATTATTTTTATGAATAATAAAATTCTTTGCAAAAATTCAATTATTTTTAATACAATTTTAATAACATTTCGTGAAAGAATTCAATTTTAAAAACATTTTTTTGAAATAATTTAATTATTTTCTAAAATTTTAATAAATCTTTCGAAACAAATAAATAATAAATAATATGTAGTAAAATTCATCGTGAATTAAATTATTTTTCATTAATAATAAAATTCTTTTTAGGAATTCAATTATTTTCAATACAATTATTAACAAATTCGATTGTATTCAATAAATTAAAGAAATTTTTGGAAAGAATTCAATTATTTTCAACAGATTTTTAATAAAATTCAAGAATTAAATGTTTAATTTCAATTTTATTAAGAAACACGATTATTCTAAAAACTTGAAAAAAATTATTCATATGAAATTCAATTATTACTAAAATTTCTAATTAAAATTATTATTAAAGAAAACTCCATTATTTTACACAAAATCAAAGAAATTCTTCAAAAGAATTTAATTCAGATTTTGAAAAATTTTTTGATAACTTTCTTCCCAAAAATTCAATTATTTTCATTAATAATAAAATTCTTCGAAGAAATTTTTTAATTATTATCAAATCTTTTGATAAAATTCTTTGCAAGAATTCAATGATTTGCAAAATTTTTTAAAAATTTTTTCGCAATAATTCAATTATTTTCATAAATAATATAAAATTTTTACAGGGATTCAATCATTTTCGTAAATAAAAAAAATTCTTTTTATGAATTAAATTATTTTCATAAATAACAAAATTTTCACAGAAATTTAATTATTTTCAAACACAATTTTCACAAAATTTTTCGAAAAAAAGTTAATTATTTAAATTAATTTTTATAAAAATTTTTACAAGAATTTAATTATTTAAAAAAATAATTAATAAAATTCTTCGTAAGAATTCAATTATTTTTGAAAATTTTAATAAAATTCGTTCGAAGAATTCAATTATTAAAAAAAAAATGTTTATAATAATTCTTCTTCAATTCAATAATTTTCAATATCTACTATTTAAATAAAATTTTCTAAAAGAATTCAATTATTTTAAAAAATTACAATGGAATTCTGCGCAATCATTTAAGTATATTCATAACAACTCTGTAGAATTAATTTGTTGTTATATGTTTAATGGAATTTATTTTATGTTATTTGAAGCTTTTATTTTTTAATATATATTTTATTGAAGTAAACAATTTTCTTTTAAATTATATTTGATTTGGACATTTGGCAATGTACCTTCAACCTTGCAGCAAGTTTGCAGAGTAAGCTTACAACAAATATGGGGTAAAAAATGAAGCTAAAATTATTATTTTGATTATTATTTTCTGATTATTTCTAAATAAATTTCTTTTCGTAAATATGGGTCAAAATATATATATGCTTAAATTCAGACAGTTATTGAAGCGTTTTAAAGTATTCTATAAACTGATTACAATGATTTAACAATTACACAAAATTTTTCAAACCTAGAGAAAAAATATAAATTCAATTTTTCACATTTTTTAATTTTTTAATTACCAATATAACTTTGTATAAAATATTCAATCTTTATAAGTTCATCAGTAGGTCAATCGATACATTTTTAAATGCTCTATAAATTTTTTATGATTATTTAAAATAGTTACATAGTATTTCTTATAAAAGTCGTTTATAAATAATAAAATTTTCACAGTGATTCAATTATTTTCAAAAGCAATAAAATTTCTCGCAGAAATTCAATTATTTCCAAAATTTTTTTTAAATTCTTCGCAAAATTTCAATTATCTTCAAAAATTTGCCTGAATTCAATAAAATTTTTAATATCTACCTACTATTTTAATCAAATTTCTTTTAAAAGAATTCAAATTATTGAAAATTTTTTTTTTAAAAATTCACAGGAATTCAATTATTTACAAATTTTTTAAAAATTTCATCGCAATCATTTGATTAATTATTTTCATAAATAATAAAATTTTTACAGGGATTCAATTATTTTCGTAAATAATAAAATTCTTTTGAGGAATTCAATTATTTTCATAAATAATAAAACTCGTCGCAGAATTTCAATTATTTTTAATTCAATTTTAATCAAATTTCTCGAAAAATGAAATTATTCTTAAAAATTCTATTGAAATTCGTCAAAAGAATTGAATTATTTAAAAATTTATTGATAACATTTATGAGAATTCAATTTTAAGAATCATGCAATTATTGAAAAAAAACGGTTTTTTTGTATTTAAATAATTGAATTCTAGTGGACTTTTTTAATAAAACTTGATTTAAAAATGGAATTCAGTTAAAATTTTAGATTATAATTAAATATTAAAAGCATTAATTAAAAACATGAAAAATTTAATTTTGGAAAAGTTATAAATTATTGTAGAAATTCAATTATGTTCAAGAGTAATAATATTCTTCGTAAAAATTAAATATTGTACAAAAATAATAAGATTCTTCTTAGAGATTCAATTATTTAATAAATTATTTATTTGCATTTTATTTGTATTTAAATAATGGAATTTTAGTAGAATTTTCTCATAAAAATTGATTTAAAAATGGATTTCACTTAAAATGTTTGATAGTAATAGAATATTAAAAGCAATATAGCGTGAATTTTTAGAATATAATTGAATTTTGAAATGAATTTTTTTGAAAAAGTTTATTTGAATTTTTTTTATATTATTTGAAGTTTTTATTTTCTAATACATGAAGAATTTTACGAATAATTGAAATTTAGTGAAATTGAATATTTTGAACGAATATGGATTTGAAAATTGTCAACAAACTTTTTCGAAAATTATATTAAAATTAATCGATTTAAAGAAAAATTTTAAAAAAAAATTCTTGAAAATAATAATTGAATAATAATAATAATAATAATAATAATAATAATAATAATAATAATTTTATAGTTATAAAAATTATACTCAAAATCGAATTAGTTTCAGTATTTTTTATTTTACGTGAACACAAGAGTGACCATATATTTTCAGTTCGAAATTTTTACTCCTTATAAAATTTTTCAAATACAATTTTTTTTCCTGTAACATTTTTTCAAATTAACAAAAAAAAGTTCAAAAGCGGGAACAGTTTTGAAAAATGAAAATACCGGTTCCTGCACTCAGAACTGAGAAGATGGTGAGAGCGAGGGTAAGATACTCTTATATAAGAGAGTAAAGTGAGCAACACGTTAAGCGAATATGCAGCGTCGAGATTTAGCTTATAGACATTTATAGGCTCATATTCTTTTATGCACACAAGATATTTGTCTATTTTTAGTTTTTGCTTTAGTCAAAGAAGGCCGAATTTTTTATTTATCAAATTTTTTTAAATAATGTACAGAAATAATTTTTATTTTTAATATGTAAAAGTAAATACATTTACCATGCGGAAGATGTATAGAAAATATGTTTTAAATGTCAAATTTTAATCTTTTTAAGTGTTTTAAAAAATTAATAAAAAAAAGTTTTAAATTATTTTATAAAAATCTGATATTACCAAAGTTTTGAGCAAAGTTTATTAATTAGAATAATAATAAATAATAATAAGAATATTATTATAAAACTTGAAGATATCTTATATTAACATTATTAATTTTATTATTATTATTATTAATTAGTAATAATGTTAGTATTATTTAAATAATAAAATTAAATTAACATTTTAATAAAATTCTTATAAATTAAATTATTTTCAATAACTAAATATCAAAGGACGTTAAAGATTACTAATATTATTAATTAAAAATATTAATAATAATAATATTATTTTTGCTGTTATTATTATCATTATTAAGTATCGAAGAATCTAATAACCGAACCAATAAATTATTATTAAATGAAGTGTCATGAAATAAGATGAAAATTTTGTCAAGTCATGAATCCATTATGTCAATATATCATCTCTAGAACTTACAACAGGCGATAACAATGCTTCTTGAATCAATGATTTTCCTGTCAGTAACCTTGTTAGAATAATTTTTATGGTCCAGATCGACAAGAAATACTTATTGATGATTTACAATCCTGGTATAAAAGTCATATATATATTGCCCACACACTGCGTTTGAACAATGCATCATTAAAACAAATACAATAAGGATGTCATTACCATTAGTGTGAGACTTCAAAGATAATTTCTTGACACTTTACACTTACCATTTTCACGCTCAGGATATTTTCTACGAGTGTTTCGTTTTTAGCAATTAGAAAATGGAAATTTAATTCACATATACGAACTATGCAATTGAATTTCTATTGGATACACATAGTAAAATATAAATATTTTCTTTTAGGGTCTTTGATTCTAATTCTGACGTAAAAAAAATTACATCCGCCATTTTGGATCCTCTATTTTAAATTTCTCAAAACGAATGTCAATTTTGAATTCAGCGACCCAAAATACCCCTCGATACTGAAATTCATAAAAATCCGAGTCAATTTTTTAAATAATGACCGCCATTTTGGATTTTTTAAAATAAAGGTTAAATTCGTAATCAGCGACCCCAAAAACCCTCGAGTAATAATTTTCAAGCAAATTTGATTAAATTTTCAATTTTAGTCCGCCATATTGGATTTGCCATTTTGAATTTTGAAAAACCGACATCGGATTCGTAATCAGCGACCCCAAAAACCCTCGAGTAATAATTTTCAAGCAAATTTGATTAAATTTTCAATTTTAGTCTGCCATATTGGATCCGCCATTTTGAATTTTGAAAAACAGACATCGGATTCGTAATCAGTGACCCCAAAAATCCCCGAGTAATAATTTTCTAGCAAATTTGAATAAATTTTAAAATTTTAGTCCGCCATATTGGATCCGCCATTTTGAATTTTAAAAAACTGACAACGGATTCGTAATAAATTTTTATGATAGTTTTGATGCTGTGTGGGATTTTTTGGAGCGCGTCAATTATGGGGCACGTTGGAAAAAGAATTCAAAACTATTATAAAAAAAAAACTAAAACTATTATAAACTATTTATACCGATATTAAATATATTACTCATGAACTATTTACTTACCATTTTCAAGTGAAGAACACTCGTGACGGTTAACCTATGACCGAGCAGTTTTCTGTTTTTTGCCGCAACATAAAAATGGCACATTTACAAGCATTACATTCTTCTTTTTTCATAGTTGATTCGTTGTTCCATTCTGCTGAATATCTGATGGTAAAGCAGTGTTTTTTCATCGGATAAATTTTGCAATGCGTATGCAAAATAATATAGAAAAAAAGTGAGGGACATTTTTATTTTTTAACCCATTCGTGCCTCCGGGACATATATGTCCCACTTTGAAAATTTCATGTAATTTTTATAAAAATCAACCAATTAATTTGGGGTAAATTTCTTTCTATTCCGAATGGCCGCTGCTACAATTCAAAAGATAATAAGTTACAAAAAAAGTAGTAATATTTATTTCAAACAATATGAAGAACATTGACTGAAGAACATTGACTTATTAAAAAAAACAGTTATATAACAAACTAATTATTTCATTAACATTTAGTGAATATATTTTAACAACACTTCGTTTTCCTATATGTTATTGGGCTCTCGCTGATTACAAATTTGGAGTTAGATTTAAAAAATTCCAAATAACGGATTTAATATGGGGAATTTTTAACCCTCTCGTGCCTCCGGGACATATATGTCCCACTTTGAAAATTTCATGTAATTTTTATAAAAGTCAACCAATTAATTTGGGGTAAATTTCTTTCTATTCCAAATGGCTGCTGCTACAATTAAAAATATAATAAATTTCAAAAAGTAGTAATATTTATTTTAAATGATTTAAATGATTTTTCGTAAATATAATATGGAAGTTGTAGTTCAAGAAAAAATTTTGTTTCTTTTATCCTATTGGTTCCTTTAGATTTATCCAATATATCCGATGCACCTCTGATGGTAAAACTGACGTGGTTACTGAAAGAAAAAATTTATTTTAAAAACAAGATCCTTTTAAAATTTATTTTATTTAATCTAGAAATTATCAAAAAATACATTATAAATTTTAATGTCGTTTCAATTGTTAAAACAGATAATTTATTACAAAATTAATTAAAGAATGACTATTGATCTTACAATACAATTGTACAGCTATAACTATGAAAACGCTTTTAAATCATCAATTAATTATTTATAATTGAATTTTATTTATTTAAATTTAAATTAAAGTGCTTGATATAAAAAGCCACAAAGGAATGTGAATAATGAAAATATTTATAATTTTCTAAGTTAAAAATTAATGAAATTTACTAAAAATTCATTGATTATAGAAAAGCACACATTCCTCTTTGAGAGTTTCACACAAATCGACAGGACGCCGTAGGCGTCAGGCGTGACTGCACTAAATTACAATAATCGTCAGACCGTCAATTTAATGATTACAGTATTTTCTTTTTTGAATCTCCATAGTCGTCAATTATGACTATATACACAAAAAGTTTTTTTTTTTTTTTGTAAACAGTCCGATTAATTATCACAAGTTTCCTTGCACTTTATTTACGGCCTTACAAATTACGAGCGAGCGGTCTTTCAATTGCTTATGTTTGCGTTTAAAATTACTAATTTTTAAACGTTTTGTTGCAAAGTTGTGATAAAATAGAAATATTTATTTAACGTAATACTTTTTTTTTTGATAATTAGTTTTATTATTTTATTTGACGGAATATTATATAAAATTAATTCAATTGAAAGTGAGGTTAATATAATCATCTGAGAAATATAGGTTAAATTAAAACGTCATCAGCGCTGCGAATTTATTAAACTTTGAATATTATTATTTTTAAAATGCGCCGAAGTCAAATTTTGAAAATTCAAAATGACAGGATCCAATATGGCGGACATTTTCAAAAATTCATTGGATTTATTTAAAATTCGTTACTCAGGGGTTTTCGGGAACGCTGATTACAAATCCGATGTCAGTTTTTAAAAATTCAAAATGGCGGATCCTACATAGTCTGAATCTAAATCATCCATAACAATGTCTGCAAAAAACGGTGATATTGGTGAACCCATCGGAGTGCCTTATTTGATAAATTTTATTAAATACAAAAAATGTGTTGTTGAAGAGAAACTTGGTACAATTGACAATGTCGACAATGGGCCTAATTTTATCATTATTTTTATATGAAATTCTGAGTACACTGTATATTATATATTAATTGAATGGTTGGCCTGGGACAAAATAAGGATATTATTATAGTGAATGACGTAATAAACAAGGTTTCACTTCATCAGAACCAAAAATCAATTAATTTGCAACTACGAAGTGCATTGCACTTACAATATTGAGAATAGGAAAAGTTCTATTCAACGAATTTGTTAGTATTTTGATATATTACGTGGAACAATTAATTAAAATATAGAAGGAGAAGTTATTCCCAGTCGTGACTATCTGACCTGTGCTTTCACAATTGAAGCAAAAAGGAAGAAAATTGCTCTTAAAAATGATATGATGAGTACAGAAAATGAAAGAGGTATCGTGTATCTTTCTAGAAAATGTGGATTTTCATTGTGCACGTGTCGATGAGAAGTGGCGATAAGAAAATACTGCAAGACACCCAGCAGACGTTTAAACTTTGTTTCTTTTCATGATATCCACTTTATCGACACAACCTGCGCGCCTACATAATCCGGGACGTCAGTCGAAACCGGACCCCACTGCACGATAATTCTCTCTAAATTCGCGCACACTCTCTCTCCCTCTTTTTCTAGCGTAGCCATTTTTTCTTCTGTTTGCAAGAAAATCGTTTCCCTCTCTCTTTCTTTTATTTCTCTCCACGCCCGCTCTCTCCCCTCTTGCTCAGCCGATAGATCAGAGAACGATGGGCGATTAGCGCCGCGTGTGAAAGGGAAAGCGACTGGTCTACTCCACAGAGAGGACGATCGACCCGGCCTGACTCAAGTCGAGTCGACTTGACTCCAACTCGGCTCGAACCTACTCTCTCTCCAAGTCCACGTAACGTATCCATGTGCGCACCCACTCACACGATCAACATGGTCCAACTTAATCTTTGTCATCTCCTATCGGCGGAAGTTGTTTCAAAATTTATTCGAATGACGTATCTGTAATTAATCTAAAAATGAGATTCCTAGGCTCATTTATAAAAAGGTACATCTGTCAACGGTTGTGTATTATTCAGCAATCAGCAATTTCTCAATATTTATTCTTATTTAAGAATAACTATCCTTCAAGAAAAAGTTTATTTCTTCAAAAATTTGCAGATCAAAATTTTAGATGAATTTCATCCATTTCTTCATGTTTTACAATAAGTCCTAAGAAGAGTAAATTAAAATATTTTGTACACGGAGAGAAATTTATAGTAGTGGGTAACATAATGATGGTTAGGGTGACCACATCAGAATCTTACTATCAGTCAAGGTCGGTCCATGTTTGAAATTCAAAGTGGTCCGACCTCGACTATACTCCCCTAGTATTTGTTATAACTACAGAATGAAATGAAATACCAATAAAATAAATCGAACAACTGTTAATTAGAATGTATAATTTTTAAAGCTACTGTAATAATTATTAAAGAAGAAGAATTTTCTAGACCATTCAAAAGTGTTAGTATATATAATTTTTATAAGAAAATCTTTCTCAATAAAGGGTCGTCCATAAATTACGTAAGACATTTTGGGGGGAGGGGTGGGTCTGCTAAATCTTACGAACCGTATAAAAAATGGCGCTAATGTATGTAAAAAATCTTACGAAGGGGGGTGGGTGGTCAAATTTTCCAAAAAAGTGACTTACGTAATTTATGGACGGCCCCTAATTAAGGAAATTTATTAAGAAAAAATAATTTTTGCATTCAGTTTATTTAGGAATATAATCAAAATTTTATACGATATAGTTCAGAAATGTCATGTTTGTAAAAGCTTTGAAAATGTAACATATTCTAAAAAGAAAAGTCGTCGCATACTAATTAAAAAAAAATTTTTTTCATTTATCTCTTTTTACATAATAAATTTCTCATCTAATTTAAATTAATTGACTGCAGCCAATGATTCTCAGCCTCATAAGATAACTCGAATCTAGAATCGAAGTGGAAAGTTTATCCTTTTTTTTTCGTTCGAAGTGCATTGGCACGATTTTTACTAGATATAACGTGACTAAGTAAATTGAAGAAACTAGGGATGAGAGTGTTAGTACTAAGTGAACATAAAATGCTAAATACATTTTAGCACGATGTAAGCTACGTATTTCCGCGTTGTTATGCTAATGCGAAAACGTCGTATGATATCCTTGGGCGTACAAAATAGATAATAGAATTCAGATTCCAATATAGTCACCATATTATTTATATATTTCAATATCTTCCTGGTATATAATCGACCTATTTTATTTCGCAAATGTCCTCTCTCTATCTACAATAACGAAAAATTACCATATTATCTTTACAAACGTTGATAGCGCGGTGTTCTGTCGGGTACAAAATTAATATATAAATAAGATATTAATTATGGAATTAGTAATTAGAATCCAATCAACTTATCTTAAAAAATATAAACAGCCTAGACTGTCCATCTTCTTAAATATCCATTGCTGTTAGGGTATATTCGCAGCCAAAAATATACTTTCCTGGAATCGAACAATTTTCCCTTTAAGGGCTTCACAGTCTGTCCCCTATTTTCCTAAAAGTCCCCTTTTTTTAATTTTGGCCCCTAAACGTACCCTATTTTCAAAATTTCCCCTACTTTTTCTTTTATCTTTTAATGATGCATTTACATCAAATTTAGCAAAGTGCCGTTGAAACTTTCAATTGGAAACTTTTGTTTTGAAAGTTTCCAATCTTGAAATTTATGATCGATGAAATTTTTCATGAAATTTATACAATTTGTAAGATTAGTCTTTTGGTGAAGTCAAGTTTTAATTATGTTTAGAAGTTTGTTGTTTTTTTTAAATATTATTTAATTATTACAAAAGTTTTAATGCAATTATCTTTATAAATAACAAAATTCTTCACAGAAATTCAATAATTTTTAGGAATTTTAATACAATTCTTTACAAAATACAATTATTTTTATAAATAACAATATTCATCACAAGAATTTAATTATTTTCCAAAGTAATAAAATTCTTCAAAGAAATCCAATTATTTTTACAAATTTTAACGAAAATCACATCAAGAATTCAACTATTTTATAAAAAGCACAATTTTTCGCCAAAAATTCAATTATTTTCAAAAATTTATAAAAATCTTTGCAAAAGTTCAATTACTTTTAAAAGTTTTTTGCAATTCAGTAATTTAAAATATTTACTATTTTCATAGAAATTATCAACAGATTTAATATTATAGAAAAAAACTTGATACAATTCTTCGAAAAGAATCAATTATTTTTATAAATAATAAAATTTCATTTACGAATTCAATTATTTTTAATTGAATCATCGCAGAATTTCAAATATTTTTAATACAATTTTAAATAAATTGAAAAATGAAAAATGCAATTATTATTAAAAATTTTATTAAAACTTGAGGAAAGAATTCAATTTTAAGAAACATTCAATTATTGAATAAAACAATAAAATTCGTTGCAATAATTCAAGCATTTTTATAAATAACATTTAATTCGTCGCAGAAAATCAATTATTTTAAAAAATTTTTAAATAATTTTGCCAAAGAATTCAATTAGCTTGATAATAAAATTATTTTCCAAAATTCAATTATTTTGATAAACAACAAAATCGCATAAATTGTAACCAATTGTCTTGCAAAACATCAAGAAAAATGGGAAATTTTTATTTAAAAATTTTTTTAAACATTATTGGGACCATTAAACAAACCCTTATTAATATTTCAGGTCCAAGTTTCAACCCCAAAACTACCAATTTCGATTTATTTTAATAAAATTTCGGTTTTTCAAAATTAATTATTGAATAATTTTAATATCTTTTTGCAGCTTACCATTTTCAATTTTTCACCCCAACCCTTATCTTAAAACCAACCCCTAAGCTAAATCAACAAATTCAATATTGCCCCATGCTTTTTTGATTTTTATAAAACTTCGTATATGTAAGGGTTTTTGGGGTCGCTAATTACAGATCTGAAGTCAATTTTTAGAAATTCAAAATGGCGGAAAATTTTTTAAAAATCATCCAATTTTCATAAAACTTGATAACCACGGTATTTCGGACTTGTGGAATACGAATTTGAAGTTATTTTTATAAAATTCAAAATTTCTGACAAATTTAAAAAAAATTAGATTTTTACAAAATTGAAATTCATAATAATGCCGAATTAAAATTTTAATCTTTGTTTCTTATCTCCAAGACTAGTCCCTATCGTTAATGCAAAATTTGTGTTGGAGATAAGGAATACAGATCCATATTTAAATTCGGTATATCATAAATTTCAATTTTATAAAAATCTTAATTTTTTTTAATTTGTCCAAAATTTTGAATTTAAATTTTTTTAAATTTTTTTTATAAAAATCAAATTTTTTAAAAATTTGTCCGCCATTTTGAATTTCTAAAAATTTACTTCAAATCTGCAATTAGCGACTCCAAAAACCCATATATATATACGAAGTTTTATAAAAATCAAAAAATCATAGGCCAATATTCAATATGTTGATTTAGCTTAGGGGTTAATTTTGAGGTTAGGGTTGTAATGAAAAATTGAAAATATGATAGGCTGCAAAAAGATATTACACTTATTCAACGATTAATTAAAAAAAATCGAAATTTTTTAAGTTTTATTGATATTTTTTGAAATAGAATCGAAGTAGGGTATAGTTTTGGGGTTATAACTTGGATCTGAAATATTAGTAAAGGGTATGTTTAATGGTCCTAATAATGTTTAAAACAATTTTTGAATAAAAATTTCCCATTTTTCTTGATTTTTCGCAAGACAATTGGGTTACCTTCTGTTTAAGGGTTGTTTTTACCCCTAAAAACCGTAAACGACTTGATCTCGAAAAACGGCCAGACATGGGTATCTTTTTTTTTGGCTCTAGTTTCCGAAAATCCTTGGTTCGTTCATGTGTGCAAAAAAAAGTTTAATTTTGTCGTACGGTGAAATCAATATTATTCGAAGGAATTTTAATAAAATTCTTTTCCAAAATTCAATTATTTTGATAAATATCAAAATTCATCACAAGAATTCAATTATTTTCAAAAGTAATAAAACACTTTGCAGAAATTAAATTATTTTAAAAATTTTTTAAAAATTCTCGTCAAGAATTAAATTATCAAAAATTTTTTAAAAATGATACAAATAATTTTGAAAAAATTACGGTGACAATAATCTTATAATAATAAAATAATAATTTTGTCAGTCGGGCATCTTTAATTTTATATTATAAAACATAAAGAAATGGATTGACTCGGAGTGATCTATTTCTTTATGTTTTATAATAATATTCTTATGAGTTGTTCAATTTGAAAAGATTTGAATTTAAAATTTTTGAACATCTTTTATTCAAATGAAAAAAAAAATGATGAAATATTTATTTAAAAATGAAGTTATTGATGTTTTCGAATAATTTTACTTTTGAAGAAATTTGTAAATAAATTTAATAGAACATTTTGTTGAGTATCTAATAATTTTTAGAGTGAATCAGAATATTCTTTAGGGTCAGGGAAAAAGTGAAAGTTGTGTTTTGAAATCAGGGAAAAATGAAGTTAAATTTTTGTGGCAACCCTGTATAAATAAATTATATTTTTATCTTTATTTAACTAATTTTTATGGTCCCCTAAAAGTCCCCTATTTCCCCTTAAATAATTTTTGAGTCACTATGAAGCCTGCTTTAACTTATATATATATTAAAGAAAGTTTATAATTAAATAAATATTAGTTATCAATTTTTTCCTTTATTTCAAGAAAATCTCTATTTGATAAAGAAGTCGAACGTGAAGTTTTTGTGGTAGAAGAAAGACCTACTAAAAACCACTCCAGTCTGAAGTTAGACTTTTGGGTGCTATGAAACTACCGTTAGGCTTTAAACTTCGTAGGTAGAAGTCCATGGGATTTCGCTTATGCGACCTATGCCGTTACCAATCTTTCTTGACCTATTTATTCTTGGTCCTTGCGAGAGTCCTTCTGGCCATCCTGAAGACTCCACATACTCAACTTCAGTTACAGTCGTTGTCTTTAAAATTTAATTATACATAAAATATTAACTATAGGCACAACAAAAGGGTGCCCACAACCGAATCTCTCTTTTTCTACTTAAAACCTTATTTCAAGTTATTCCCTTAATAATTAATATTTATTTAAAAATTAACCAAGAAAGAAAAGAGTTGACATATTCCTCATATTTTCTTCCACACCTCTCACTACCCTTTTCACAACAGTCTTAATTTCAAACTACTCTTTACAATCTTTGTTTTTAAGTCAATATCACTAACAAAAAGTTGGAAATTGAAATTCAATGAATATCATGATCATCAATGACGAAGCTTTTTGTGTTTACGCAACAAATTCTGTCGGAAAATTTATTAAAATAAAAAACGATTAATGTTAATAATTACTAAAGGTCAAACATATTTCGTCTCCCTTATTATCGTTTCAGTGTGATACTGAATTATGCGAATAGGTGGATAATGTAATTAGTGAACACCATCAATTATACATCATACATTTCAGAACATTAATTCCCAAATTCACTCAGTCTGTGTGATTTGAATTAAAGAACAGAAAATATTCACAGCTACTTTTTTCATCTATTTGAAAATAAACCAAATTTTTTAACATCCTACGTCATGATAATTTTAATTACAAAATAAATATGCCAGAAAATTAACAAATGTTTGATTATTTAATTTTCTTTATTGCCTGATCACTACATCTCAGTCTCAGTATTTTGCATACATACTGAAAAATTATATAAATGATGCTCATTGGCATAACCGTTTGTTTTTATTAAAGAGAGAAACAAGTCGATAAAAATCATAAAACTTGGATGTGATATAGATAACTATATATGTTATTAGTAAAAACACAGGTAATATATAAGTTTAATTTATCAGAGGAAAAGATTACAATTCATAATCTTCAAGTGTTTTCATTTATAAAATTTACCTTTAAATATTTAGCTGGAAAGAAAGAAAAATTTTATTGGCAAGTTGAAGAAAATCGCAGAACGTGAGTATTCATTACTCTCGGGAGTGTAAGTTCTCCATATACTTGAGTTTTCTCAAGCTCTTCGATTCTCGCGGTGTTCGGTCCCTTCTGCGCGAGTGGTATATTATTATTTATTACATGCATTACAGCCAATTTGCAAACACTCGGTTGCAATGTTTCAAAAGAGAAGTGCCCGTGAGTTAAATGGTTATGCAAGAGAACATATCAAATTTTCATATCGACGAGTCAGCAAACCGATAATTAAATAATAGAGAAAACGGGATGAGAAAAAAATTTTTGACATCTAGAAAAATTAATAGGAAAGGTACAAATACACAATTATGGAATGCAAAATTGCAAATAATGTATTTTATACTCTAGAGAATATTGATAATGTGTATTTTCAAATTTGCTTATTGTATTAACTATTTTATAGTTTCTATTCAATATTGCTGGAGATTTTTCAAAAGCACTCGATTTTAAACTATTTTTAACTATTTTTTTTTTGTGTTAAATTACTTTTTTTGGGTCAGAATAATAGTTATTTTCGTATTAAGGGCGCAAAATAGGTGATTTTGGCGAAGGCGAGATTAGGGAAACCGAGGGGACCTGAAGCACCGAGGCGAAGCCGAGGATGCGTAGGGTCGCCGAGGTTGTCCCATAATCTCGCCTGAGACACTATCACCTTTTGCGCCCGTGCTGCGAACAACATTTTTTGTCCTGCTGCATGGAAAGTGTGTTATTAAGTGCACACACATTTGGATGAATTGTTTGTTTGTTCCATATGGCTAAAAATGACTTGTGATGTCATTTTCTAAAAGTTAAGGTCACTGGATGCACAAATGAGCAAAGAAATATTTTGCGCCCGCATCTATATAACGGCAGCGGGCGGGAATGTATTTTGCGCCCGCTCTTATGACGTCAGCGGGCGGGAATGTACTTTGCGCCCGCTCCTATGACGTCAGCGGGCGCGAATGTATTTTGCGCCCGCTCACCTTACCTCTGGGCGGGAATCACTTACTTTGCGCCCCTTTCATGTGCACGAAATAACACATTTTCCGTGCAGGCAGGACAAAAAATATTTTTTTATTTATGCAACATTTCGAAGAAACTTGGCAGTGTTTTCCAATTTCATAGTTTTTATGTACCTACTTTTGGGGAGAGTGACAACCCTGACTTGAAAAAATCGATGTATAGAATAGAAATTATATATCATTAAAAGTGTTTTCGAAGTGATTTTGTGTGAAAAAAAACTCAAAATCTGCAAAAGATGTCCAAGAGCGCTTTGGGTGCTTATCGTATAGTAACCCTGGCAGCTCAACAAGCACGGAAAAAGCTCACAGTCGCTCGAAAGGCTGAAAATTAAGCCAATATTAATTTAGAAGACTAGTTGTAAGATGCAAGTAAAGAAGATTAACAGTAGTGTTTTCATTTTTTATAAGTGTATACCATGGAGTATACGAAGTTTTTGATACACATTTGAAGGAAGAAAAGTAATTTGTTTTCATTCTGCACACATCTCCTAAAATTTGTGTCTCAAAGTTTTCTTACAGTTTCTTCTTTGAAAGTTATTTACATTTTTGATATTCAATATGTATTTATCCTTCAAATACTAATTATGTATTATACAATAATATTCTAAAATGATTTTTTTCGATATTTTGTTTGAATACAAATTTTTACTGGGGTTTTAAAAATTGTGTCATAGACCCTAAGGTGGACAGTTTAAAAATCCTATAAGATGGACATCACATTGTGCAAATAAATCTTACTTTTCAGCCCAATTAGATTAAAACCATATACATTAGATATTTTTTTTAACTGCATTATATCCTTGAAAATATGATTATAAGTCCTGAAAGCTGAAAATGACTTAATCTAGTTTTAAGACTTTGTTTTTTATATTCTTATTTACTTTGGTTTTCGATTATACACAATCTTCAATAGTTTTGTGAGATTTTTTGGACATTATTAAAAAGGTGTCCATCTTGGGGCCACTTTTTCTTTAAATCGTAAATTTTGACAATTTAAAAAATACTTTAAAAAGTTTTTGTTCTCAAAATAAAAACTTTTTTCTTGGGCTAAAAAAGATATACCCAATATATATTGAATTTTCATTCAGTATATTACAATTTAACATATCTTTTATTGGGTTTGGATTCTAGAGCATTAACTTGAAACCATGTCCATCTTGGGACCTTTCACCGCAGCAGGCTTCACAATCTGTCCCCTATTTCCCTAAAAGTCCCCTTTTTTAATTTTGTCCCCTAAACGTACCCTATTTTCAAAATTTCCCCTATTTTTTCATTTATCTTTTAATGATGAATTCACACCAAATTTAGCACAGTGCCGTTAAAACTTTCAATTTGAAACTTTTGTTTTGAAAGTTTCAAATCTTCAAATTTATGATTGATAAAATTTTTTATAAAATTTATACAATTTGTAAGATTAGTATTTTGGTGAAGTCAATTTTTAGGAATTTTAATAAAATTCTTTACGAAATTCAATTATTTTCATAAATTACAATATTCATCCCAACAATTCAATTATTTTCAAAAGTAACAAAATTTTTCACAGAAATTAAATTCTTTTTAAACATTTTAATAAAAATAATTCAATTCAATTCAATTTTAATAAATTCATCCAAAATTCAATTAATTTCATAAATAATAAAATTCTTTTCAGGAATTAAATTGTTTTAGAAAATTTTAATAAAATTAATCCAAAATTCAATTATTTTCAAAAATAATAAAATTTTTTTCAGAAATTAAATTATTTTAGAAAATTTTAATAAAATTAATCCAAAATTCAATTATTTTCAAAAATAATAAAATTCTTTTCAGAATTTAAATTATTTTAGAAAATTTTAATAAAATTCATCTAAAATTCAATTAATTTCAAAAATAATAAAATTCTTTTCAGAATTTAAATTATTTTAGAAAATTTTAATAAAATTCATCTAAAATTCAATTAATTTCATAAATAATAAAATTCTTTTCAGAATTTAAATTATTTTAGAAAATTTTAATAAAATTCATTCAAAATTCAATTATTTTTAAAAATAACAAAATTTTTCACAGAAATTCAATTCTTTTTAAACATTTTAATAAAAATAATTCAATTCAATTCAATTTTAATAAATTCATCCAAAATTCAATTATTTTAGAAAATTTTAATGAAACTCATACAAAATTCAATTATTTACATAAATAATAAAATTCTTTTCAGGAATTAAATTGTTTTAGAAAATTTTAATAAAATTAATCCAAAATTCAATTATTTTCAAAAATAATAAAATTTTTTTCAGAAATTAAATTATTTTAGAAAATTTTAATAAAATTAATCCAAAATTCAATTATTTTCAAAAATAATAAAATTCTTTTCAGAATTTAAATTATTTTAGAAAATTTTAATAAAATTCATCTAAAATTCAATTAATTTCAAAAATAATAAAATTCTTTTCAGAATTTAAATTATTTTAGAAAATTTTAATAAAATTCATCTAAAATTCAATTAATTTCATAAATAATAAAATTCTTTTCAGAATTTAAATTATTTTAGAAAATTTTAATAAAATTCATTCAAAATTCAATTATTTTTAAAAATTACAAAATTTTTCACAGAAATTCAATTCTTTTTAAACATTTTAATAAAAATAATTCAATTCAATTCAATTTTAATAAATTCATCCAAAATTCAATTATTTTAGAAAATTTTAATGAAACTCATACAAAATTCAATTATTTACATAAATAATAAAATTCTTTTCAGGAATTAAATTGTTTTAGAAAATTTTAATAAAATTAATCCAAAATTCAATTATTTTCAAAAATAATAAAATTCTTTTCAGAATTTAAATTATTTTAGAAAATTTTAATAAAATTTATTCAAAATTCAATTATTTTCAAAAATAACAAAATTTTTCACAGAAATTCAATTCTTTTTAAACATTTTAATAAAAATAATTCAATTCAATTCAATTTTAATAAATTCATCCAAAATTCAATTATTTTAGAAAATTTTAATGAAACTCATACAAAATTCAATTATTTACATAAATAATAAAATTCTTTTCAGGAATTAAATTATTTTAGAAAATTTTAATAAAATTCATCCAAAATTCAATTATTTCCATAATTAATAAAATTCTTCTAAAGCATTCAATTATTTTAGAAAATTTTCAAAAAATAATAAAATTCTTTTCAGAAATTCAATTATTTTTAAACATTTTAATAAATTTTTTTGCAATAATTCAATTCAATTCAATTTTAATAAAATTTTTTTCAGAAATTCAATTATTTTCATAAATAATAAAATACTTCTCTAGAATTTAATTATTTTAGAAAATTTTAATAAAATTCATCCAAAATTCAATTATCTTCATAAAATAATAAAATTCTTCTCAGAAATTTAATTATTTTAGAAAATTTTAATAAAATTTATTCAAAATTCAATTATTTTCAAAAATAACAAAATTTTTCACAGAAATTCAATTCTTTTTAAACATTTTAATAAAAATAATTCAATTTAATTCAATTTTAATAAATTCATCCAAAATTCAATTATTTTAGAAAATTTTAATGAAACTCATACAAAATTCAATTATTTACATAAATAATAAAATTCTTTTCAGGAATTAAATTATTTTAGAAAATTTTAATAAAATTCATCCAAAATTCAATTATTTTCATAAATAATAAAATTTCATTTACGAATTCAATAATTTCAAAATTTTTCAAAAATTCTCGCCAAAAATTAAAGTATCTTCATAAATAGATAGGAAAAATTCTTCACAAGAATTAAATTATTGTCAAAAATTTTTTTAAAATTCTTCTCAAGAAGTGAATTTTCTTTTAAAAATTTTAATAAAATTCTTTTCATGAATTCAATTGCTTTCAAAAATTATTATTTAAATTCTTCTCAAGAATTCAATTATTTTTTTAAAAATTTTATAAAATCGTTCAAAAAGTTTTAAATTATTTTCAAAAATTGTTATAAAATTGTTTAATATAAAAAATTTCATTAAAATTTTAATTAAATTCTTTAAAAGAAATTAAATATTTTCAAATGTTGTTAATACAATTCTTCGTGAAAATTAAATTTTAAGAAACATTCGATATTATTTATTTTTGTATTTAAATAATTGATTTTTCGTAGAATTAAATTATTATTTTTCGTACTTTTAACTAAAAATTCTGTATAGAATTAATTTTTTTTAAAAAAGTTTAATTGAATAATAATTGATGTTAAGACTTAAAGTAGAATTTTAGTTAAAAATTCTAGAAAATGTTATTTGAATTGAATTGATGCAAATAATTTTGAAGATAAATTACAGTAAGAATATTCTTCTAATAATAAAAATAATAATGATTTTGTCAGTCGGTCATCTTTAATTCTTATAAAACATAAAGAAATGGCCCACTCCGAGTCGAAGACTCGGAGTCATTCATTTCTTTATGTTTTATAATAATCTTATGAGTTGTTCAATTTGAAAAGATTTGAATTTGAAAGTTTTGAATATCTTAATTCCAATGAAAAAAAAAAAATGATGAAATATTAATTTTAAGTAAAACTATTGATGTTTTCGAATAATTTTACTTTTGAAAAAATTTGTAAATAAATTTAATAGAAAATTTTGTTGAGTATCTTATAATTTTGAGAGTAAATCAGAAAATTCTTTAGGGTCAGGGAAAAAGTCAAAGTTGTGTTTGAAAATCAGGGAAAAGTCAGGGAAAAATAAAGTTAAATTTTGTTGGCAACCCTGTATAAATATCCCTATTTTTTAATTTCCAGTTCTCTTTTTCCCCTAAAATAATTTTTAGGGGCACTATGAAGCCTGCACCTATTTTTCGAATAATTTTTTTTAAATTGTAAGGCTGAAGTCCCATGGCACCGTTTTGCGTTGCGTTTTGTAACTACACGGAGAAAAGTTTATTCGTACTGATTACAATAGTCTATATTACTGCTCGGATATGTGACCACTTTTTGTTATGATTACTATAGCTGTTGTAAGGAGTACAAACATGAAGGTATCCCTTACAACAGCTATAGTAATCGTTCCTACTAAATTCTTAACACATTACATAGTCTTCGTAATCATTCCAAAAAGTGGTCACATATCCGCGCTGTAATGTAGACTATTGTAATCATTAAAAATAATTTTTCTCCGTGTAGGCCATGAGTGTGAGAGAGATACAGATATAGATTTGCTCTATTTGCACTCATTGCCTAGTTACAAAACGCAACGCAAAACGCTACCATGGGACTCCAGCCTTAGTAAGTGATAAGCATTTACTAAAAATTTTATTCAATTTCCCTCATTTTTCTCATAGATGCAGAATTTTCAAAATTTCGAAAAAAATAAAAACCCTCATAAATCCAAAATTTTCTAAAATCGCTTTCGGGCTTTTTACTGTTATATGTACTTTACCGCAAAATTTCGAAGTTTTAACAAAATCGAAGTAGTAGGGAACAACTTTGATTTTTTGGACTGACAAAATAGGAAGATTTGTGAGTAAAATGAAATCGACCGGTTCTGTTGATTCCCCAATCAAGTAAAATAAAGTAATATAGATAAAGTTACAAATGAGACATATTTTCCACATCGGCGTTAAATCAGAATAAAATTTGTCCAGTGTTGAAATCTGAGCAGACGAAATCTGTTATTCTAATATAAGAATATCAATGAAACTATAAGGATGAAAGTGAATGTCGAAATGTTTTTCTATAAATAAACATACATAATTATGTATATATAACAGAAAATATTTGTAAATTAGGTATAATAAAAATAAATGTGTCATTGAAGTTTATAAATAATGGAAAGAAGATTTTACCTTAAAAGATTTGAGAAAGATAGTTTTTGATGGGTACATAAATAATGTATTATTCCTTATGTCTTTTAGTGTGATAGGGGGCCCCATTTAAGAGCTATTCTCTAGTCCTGCATTGAGCGTTCGTTCACCAGGTGAATCGCGCTTCTCTCGATTCTCGACCGACCTCCACCAACAGGTAGGTACTTTCTCCCATAGTTTTTCGTTTCGGTGGCTGTGGTACAGATATATAGTGAAACTTATGCCTATACATATAAAATATATGGTTTTGTATCGAACTCACACACGAGGCTTTTGCGATGGTGCGACTGACGAAGAGCAGGAAGGCGCGACCTTTCCAACCTTTTCTACAGTTCACTTCTAGCAACCATATGTACAAACAGTGACATTAATTGCATCGCAAATCATCGGTGTCGACGTTGTCCAACAGCAGATTGTATATATATATATATTTATTTATATCGGCAAAATCTCTTATTCCGTGCAGAAGAAGATTCGAGATTCTTATTGCTATCCTTTCTTTCCGCATCTCCAGATTCATGGTGTTCGGGAATTAACGGGACTATAACTGAAGTTATAGCCCTATTCTCTCCTTTATATGTAATGTAAGAAATAAATCTGTTTCGAAAAATTATTGGAGAAATCAGAGAAAAGCACTATGGGAGAGAATTGGGTTTCTATAAGTTCGATCTGGTATTATGAAAATTGTTTCGTAGGTTTTCCCCATATATGGTAAAATTCAAAGTTAAAATTAGTCTATTATTATTAATTAATTTGCAAATTAGGTTCAGTGCGAAGCCTGCCACATAAAAGACCACGTGATAATCTGCAGACAACCACAACAGAAACTATAAGTAGATACAATATCAAAACGTTGGTAACTATATCATAAATAATTTAATAAAAATAGCAAAAAGAAATGAAACAAAAAGCCATTACAGTAGACTCTCCCCAAGTGGGATACATTTAGTTTTCAAAAATATTTCAGAACGTGATTCTAATGAAATAAACTATGCTTAAAGGCAATTTCTATTATATGTACGTCTGAATCAAACAAATCAATTTCTGAGTGTGAATCCTAATAACATAGAAACTCACGATCTGAAAGAATGAATATTACGATTTGATTCGCAAAACTTGGTTGCAGAATATAGAGAAAGGGTTTGCGCAATTTAATCCCAAGTTCTATAACCGGAATTCGTTCTTCTTGTCTTGCGTGAAGGAACGTTGATTTCGTGCGATGGATGTTCGATCGTCAATTCGAAAACTAAAAGAAGGTATAAATTCTACCTCAAGACTTATTTCTCTTCTCTCAATACTATTTGCTGTGCCGAGATTCTTTGCTATATAAATGCAGAAAGACAATTTAATTTACGCAAACAAACCAACTACGTAACAAAATCGTAATTGACGCAATTTTCAATGCAGAAAAAAAAGAAAGAAAAACAAATGAAACTGACAATCACAAATCACTAATTCAGACAAATTCACAATAAATTGATTATTGTCAATTATTTGAATTCAATTTTCCACAAAGCAATCACAAAAATTATATTTTTAATTCCAGTATTTTTATGTGTGCACATTAGGGCACATTCACAATTTTTTTAATCGAAATGTTGAAAAAACATTTGTATATGGCCTTAGGAATGTGTCCACTAAAGAACAGAAAAAAAATTTTTTTTATAAAAGTTATTCGCAGGCTTTACAGTCTGTCCCCTTTTTCCCTAAAAGTTCCCTTTTTTTAATTTTTGCCCCTAAACGTACCCTATTTTTAAAATTTCCCCTATTTTTTTCTTTTATCTTTTAATGATGCATTTACACCAAATTTAGCAAAGTGCCGTTGAAACTTTCAATTGAAAACTTTTGTTTTAAAAGTTTCAAATCTTGAAATTTATGACAGATGAAATTTTTCATGAAATTTCTACAATTTGTAAGATTAGTATTTTGGCGTAGTCAATTTTTAGGAATTTTAATAAAATTCTTTACAAAATTCAATTATTTTCATAAATTACAAAATTCATCCCAAGAATTCAATAATTTTCAAAAGTAACAAAATTTTTCACATAAATTCAATTCTTTTTAAACATTTTAATAAAAAAAATTCAATTCAATTCAATTTTAATAAATTCATCCAAAATTCAATTAATTTCATAAATAATAAAATTCTTTTCAGGAATTCAATTATTTTAGAAAATTTTAATAAAATTCATCCAAAATTCAATTATTTTCATTAATAATAAAATTCAATTCTTTTCAAAAATTTATAAAAGTCTTTGCAAAAGTTCAATTGCTTTTAAAAATTTTTTGCAATTCAATAATTTTCAATATTTACTATTTTCATAAAATTTATCAACAGATTTAATTATAGAAAAAACTTTTTGATACAATTCTACGAAAAAATTCAATTATTTTCATAAATAATGAAATTTCAATTATACGAATTCAATTATTTTCATCGCAGAATTTCAAATATTTTTAATACAATTTTAAATAAATTCCTTGAAAAGTGCAATTATTGTTGAAAATTTTATTAAAACTTGAGGAAAGAATTCAATTTTAAGAAACATTCAATTATTCAATAAAACAATAAAATTCGTTGCAATAATTCAAATATTTTCATAAATAACAATTAAATAGTCGCAGAAAATCAATTATTTTCAAAAAATTTTAAATAATTTTGCTTTAAATAATTTTAAATAATAAAAAATAAAATAATAATAAAATAATAATTTTAAATAATTTTTCAATTAGCTTGATAATAAAATTCTTTTTCAAAATTCAATTATTTTGATAAAAATATCAAAATTCATCACAAAGAATTCAATTTTTTTGAAAAGTAATGAAATACTTTGGAGAAATTAAATTATTGTCAAAATTTTTAACAATTCTCGCAAATAATTAAATTATTTTTATAAATAGATAGGAAAATTCTTCTCAAGAATTAAATTATTGTCAACATTTTTTTAAAAATTCTTCTCAAGAAGTGAATTATTTTTAAAAATTTAAATAAAATGCTTCTCATGAATTCAATTGTTTTCAGAAATTACTATTTAAATTCTTCTCAGGAATTCAATTATTTTTAAAAAATTTAATAAAATTCTTCAAAAAAGTTTTCAGTTATTTTCAAAAATTGTTATAAAATTCTTTAAAAAAAATTTTATTAAAATTTTAATTAAATTCCTTAAAAGAAATTAAATATTTTCAAAAGTTGTTAATACAATTTATCGTAAAAATTTAATTTTAAGAAACATTCAATATTATTTATTTTTGTATTTAAATAATTGATTTCTCGTAGAATTAAATTATTGTTTTTCGTACTATTAAGTATTAACTAAAAATTCTGTAGAATTAATTTTTTGAAAAAGTTTAATTGAATAATAATTGATGTTATTGATTTAAAGTAGAATTTTAGTTAAATATTCTAGAAAATGTTAATTGAATTGAATTGATGCAAATAATTTTGAAGATAAATTACAGTAACAATATTCTTATAATAATAAACTAATGATTTTGTCAGTCGGTCATCTTTATGTTTTATAATCATATTCTCATGAGTTGTTCACTTTGAAAAGGTTTGAATTTGAAAATTTTGAACACCTTAATTCCAATGATAAAAAAATTTTGTCTGTTCTTTAGTGGACACATTCCTAAGGCCAAATAGAATTATTTTTTCAAAATTTCGATAAATAAAAAATACTTTTTATTTTCTGTGAAAATTTCACGAATTCTGACCCATAAGCAAAAATATTTATTTTAATTCTCTTTGACAATTATTTATGAAAGGTGAATTTTTCTAAAATATTTTCTATATATTATATTTAAAATATACACATTTTGTGATTTTATAATAAGCTTTCTTTAAAATCTTTTTCTCTTGTTATATAACTGTAATCATCATTTATCATAATTTCTAATTAAAGTCCGTTAAGTGGCTTTCTTTTTAGATAATATTTTTTGTCATGTCTAAAAAAGATTCGTCTTTTTCAACTGCAAATCTTCCTCTCGATATATTGTTTCCCATTAATAGCAACGCACATTTAATTGTTGGGTTTAAAATGGAAAGTTGAAAAAAAATTCGAAATTTTCTCCACACAATTAAGGTATTAAATAATTTCATATACACAAATACAAACCTTATATGCAATACAACGACTGATATAAATACGTAATTTCAAAGTTAATGTAAAAATTGTAGTTAAAAGTTATATAAAATAGAAATACATATCTATTTTGGAAATTAAATTGTTAAACTAAATTATTAATGAATAATAAATATTAAAAATAAAAAAATATTTTCTTATAAACAAATAAGTGAGGTTTTCATTTATGAATGGAATTGAAGAAGGTGAAGTTTTTCTTCTACGTATATATGGCTAACGGTATTAGTAGTACAAGTCGGCTTTGGTGAGACGAAATTGAGTAGAGCCATCAATGTCGCTCAATATAAGAATCAGAAATTGCAAAATTTTTATTTTGTCCTATACCTGCAGAGGTTTCACTTTATTTTTTCCAATTGTTTACCTAGCCACAATAAAACCAAATTTTTTTTTGACTAAAAATAGCTACTAATTTAAAATTTTAACATAATTTGTAATGTATAGATTTTGTTACGATAAAATGAACCCAAACTTAACAGTATAGTAGAAATTGTCTCCTTGAATGAATTTGACTAGAACGAGACTCGAAGAAGGCACTTGGTACTTGAAGAGATTTTCTGGACTGGACTCGAAGGACAAACTGGTGGCGATTGCAGGACAGACAAGAAAAGACGCGAAGTTGATTCTGGGGATACTACATCATACTACCCACTTTTATCGTTTTCATGATCAGATTGTTATCATTGATTTAATTTTTAACTCTTGTATCAGACAAGTGACCCAATAGAAGGGTGACTAAGATTATTTAGTTGTTCACCATGCAGGATCTCCCTAACGTACCACAAACAAAGAAAAAACAAATGTAGATGTATAAAAAAGTTAAATACTCGACATATTAGTGATGCAATTAAGTAATTTCTATAAGTAGCCACTACAAGCAAGAAAGAATACACATATATATAAGGAAGATTCATGACTAGAAATGAATCACCTACACAAAGAAATCGAAGAAACAGTTGCGGCTAAGTGACCTCGCTGCCGACGTACACGACTTTTCTTTCACCTGTCACCGCATCCTCGTGTCGGCGGCAGATCCTCCTTTGGCATCCAAAGCTGAACGATAAAAGTTAGAGGAGAAAGAGAGAGGACAAAAAGCCGGAGGGAATATATCGGACCGTATCGGAGAGCATACAAAGCAAAAGTAAACTAAAGGACGTGTGGAATCCAAACTTTGAAATCAGACAGAATCATATGGTCATGGATATGAGTATATTAACTGACTGTGTAAGTATGTGTATTCAATATTTCGAAACGATCATCCATTGAAAATTATAGTTCTGGCAGTAAATATTTTTACAACAAAATGAGCAGTCTCTTAAGAATCGAAAGCAATTTATTGTATTCAATTGTTGCCGATGGAATAATATACCCTATTGATTAACCCTTCGATTGGAAAATATGCAGTTTATGCGGTTAACCCAGCAGGACAAGAAGCAGAAGAGAAATTATCCTTAACTGTCCAATCACGTTTTTATAAATAACAATTCTTTTTTATGCATTCAATTTTCTTATTGACTTTCAAGTTATGGTGAATGTTGTATTTGAGATTTGCATTGCCTTGCATTGTTACGATGGTTCACTATATCCTTCTCCTAGGGGAGGGAAATCGGCTATTTGTGAATTTGGCATCATAATCAGGTTTTTCTATGAGTGGAAAATTGCGACGTTAATTGTGGAGTTTACGCTGTAAGGCAGAGGGGAGTAGAACCCTCATTATCTTAATACCTAACAGTCGCAGGCTTCACAGTCTGTTCCCTATTTCCCTAAAACTCCCTTTTTTAATTTTGGCCCCTGAACGTACCATATTTTCAAAATTTACCCTAAACTTCCCCTATTTTTTCTTTTATCTTTTAATAATGCATTTACACCAAATTTAGCAAAGTGACGTTGAAACTTTTAATTTGAAACTTTTGTTTTGAAAGTTCCAAATCTTGAAATTTATGATCGATGAAATTTTTCATAAAATTTATACAATTTGCAAGATTACTATTGTGGCGAAGTCAATTTTTAGGAATTTTAATAAAATTCTTTACAAAATTCAATTATTTTCATAATTTACAATATTCATCCCAAGAATTCAATTATTTTCAAAAGCAACAAAATTTTTAACATAGGGGCGTGACGTAGTTTATGGACTGCCCCATAAATTCAATTTTTTTAAAACATTTTTCGCAATAATTAAATTCAATTTTAATAAAATTCATCCAAAATTCAATTATTTTCATAAATAATAAAATTCTTTTCAGAAATTCAATCATTTTAAAAAATTTTAATAAAATTTATCCGAAATTCAATTATTTTCATAAATAATAAAATTCTTCTCAGGAATTCAATTACAGTGGAACCTCGATTATCCGAACCTCTGTTATCCGAACCCTCTATTATCCGAACCGAAAATCATTTTATCCGAACTTCTATTATATCCGAACTTTTTTTTGACCTCCCGAATCTTTCAAAGGAAAATAACGATAATTATGCCAGAAAAATCTTAAAAAATTCTGAATTCTATGTTTTATTAATATATTATTATGAATTAATATATATTTACGTATATATACTGATGTATATTATTTAAAAAACGGATTAAATGAAATATATATAATTCAACTGTCGATTTTTTTACTTTAATTATATAAAAAAAATTAAAATCTCTATTATCCGAACTTTCGATTATCCGAACCCGGCCTTGCCTAGGTTAGTTCGGATAATCGAGGTTCCACTGTATTTTAGAAAAGTTTAATAAAATTTATCCAATATTTAATTATTTTCATTAAAAATGAAATTCTTTTCAAAATTTTATAAAAATCTTTGCAAAAGTTCAATTACTTTCAAAAGTTTTTTGCAATTCAATAATTTTCAATATTTACTATTTTCATAAAATTTAACAACAGATTTAATTAGAGAAAAAACTTTTTGATACAATTCTACGAAAAGATTCAATTATTTTCATAAATAATAAAATTTCATTTACGAATTCAATTATTTTCATCGTAAAATTTCAAATATTTTTAATACAATTTTAAATAAATTCCTTGAAAAATGCAATTATTGTTGAAAATTTTATTAAAACTTGAGAAAAGAATTCAATTTTAAGAAACATTTAATTATTCACTAAAACAATAAAATTCGTTGCAACAATTCAAATATTTTCATAAATAACAATTAAATCGTCGCAGAAAATCAATTATTTTCAAAAAATTTTAAGTAATTTTGTAAAAGAATTCAATTTGCTTGATAAACAACAAAATCGCATAAATTCTTCTCATAAAATCAATATTATTCGAAGGAATATTAATAAAATTCTTTTCCAAAATTCAATTATTTTGATAAATATCAAAATTCATCACAAGAATTCAATTCTTTTGAAAAGTAATAAAATACTTTGCAAAAATTAAATTATTTCAAAAATTTTTAAAAATTCTTGTCAAGAATTAAATTATTTTTATAAATAGATAGAAAAAATTCTTCATAAATTATTTTCAAAAATTTTTTTAAAATTCTTCTGAAGAAGTCAATAATTTTCAAAAATTTTAATAAAATTCTTCTCATGAATTCAATTGTTTTAAAAAATTATTATTTAAATTCTTCTCAAGAATTAACTTATTTTTTAAAAAATTTAATAAAATTCTTCAGAAAGTTTTCAATTATTTTCAAAAATTGTTATAAAATTCTTTAATGTAATAAATTTCATTAAAATTTTAATTAAATTCCTTAAAAGAAATTAAATATTTTCAAAAGTTGTTAATATAAATTCTTCGTAAAAATTAAATTTTAAGAAACATTCGATATTATTTATTTTTGTATTTGAATAATTGATTTCTCGTAGAATTAAATTATTAGGTATTTTTTGTACTTTCAAGTAACAATTGTGTAGAATTATTTTTTTTGAAAAAGTTTAATTGAATAATAATTGATGTTATTGATTTAAAGTAGAATTTTAGTTAAAAATTCTAGAAAATGTTAATTGAATTGAAATGATAGAAATAATTTTGAAGAAATTACAGTGACAATATTCTTGTAATAATAAAATAATGATTTTGTCAGTCGGTCATTTTTAATTATTATAAAACATAAAGAAATGGATTACTTTGAGTCGAAGACTCGGAGTGATCCATTTCTTTATGTTTTATAATAATATTCTAATGAGTTGTTCAATTTGGAAAAGTTTGACTTTTGGAATTTTTGTACATCTTAATTCCAAATAAAAAAAAATGATTAAATATTTATTTAAAAAAGAATGTATTGATGTTTTCGAATAATTTTACTTTTGAAGAAATTTGTAAATAAATTTAATAGAACATTTTGTTGAGTATCTAATAATTTTTAGAGTGAATCAGAATATTCTTTAGGGTCAGGGAAAAATATAAGTAAAAGTTGTGTTTGGAAATGAGGGAAAAGTCAGGGAAAAATAAAGATAAATTTTTGTGGCAACCCTGTATAGATAAATTATATTTTTATCTTTATTTAACTAATTTTTATCGTCCCTTAAAGTTAAAAGTCCCCTATTTTTTAATTTTCAGTCCCCTATTATCCCTAAAATAATTGTTAGGGGCACTGTGAAGCCTTCAGTCGATATAGTCGTAAAAAGATTAGGGAGATTGAAGTCGAACGCAAAATCTAGATATATATGTGAAATCGAGTCAGTGGTCAAGTGTCCTTGGTTGTAACTTAACTTGTAAGCATGTTTTGGGTGATAAGACGAAGCAAGTTGTAGTTTCTATTATATCCATCTGAATTGATTCAAAATCTGACACGACGCCCAATCGGGGTAATTAATTTGAATGTCTTTGTATATTAAGGGTTGAAGTATATGTTCTAATTTAATTAATAAATTGACACCGTGTGAAGGATAATAATTAGACGGCTTGGAATCACCTCACCACGTTTTAAACAAAGGATGATATTGTGATTATGTTTTAGTAGGTATCTTGAGGGTATATTTTCCTCAACCTGAATCCTTCTCCTCGTACGGACCAGAAAATTAACTACAAAATGGTTGCCTCTCACAGATATTCCCTGCAATTTAAACTTTATTCCAGTTCCAAGAACAATAGAAGATCTTAATGGATTCTCGAAAAGTGAAATACTCTCTCGTTGGATGCTCCGTTTAGTGTAAAATGGTCGGAAAAGAAAGTTAACCATCGAGCGCTGTCCCAAATCCAGTGGGCATACTTGCTCAAAAGACGTCCTTTGGACTTTATGGTAAAAGATGTTTTTAGTTTTTGCGACTTCTTAAAGGGACGTCAAAGTCGATTGGATTTTTACATTATAAGCTTCAATGGGATAATCCCATTGACTTTGACATCCAGTTTAGATATCTTCTTTTATGATAAAAAAGGAAATACTAAAAGAAGATCTTATGAATATTGACAGTTCAATTGTAGAAAAAACCTTTGACCTCATTTTGAGGTTATGTTCGCCTCTTGACCTACGTCTATGACCATTGAAACATTGAAGGCTTGAACATATATTTTCAACCTGTTTTGGTTTTTGATACTCTGATACTAAACTCATACGGTAAATGTGGCATGAGACAATCGACAGAATTTAATCATTGAGGGGTTCCATCATTAATTGTGTCCGTTAGTCCGCTTTTTCTTCACTCAATGTCAAGAGATCAGTGCCTGCATTACCCTCATCCAGCCATGAGACAATGGACGTTTTCTCACGGCGTACGAGAATTCGTAGTACTAGACCACCTGCATTGACAATCTTGGCACACGCGTAATCTAAGTGCATAGCAATGGCCGGTCGTCGCCGACATGCATTCATAAGCAATATAAGCGCGTTAGATCCTGTTGCTTTTGTATAGGAAGGCAAAACTTGCGCGCATTCGCTTGCGGTTCATGAGAGTGAGACGGGGTGGGAAAAGGAGAGGAATAATCGGAGAGAAAAAGAGGGAAGCGGTGAGAGCGAGAGTGGCAAGAGGTGAAGGGCCAGGGGGGAGTGGGTGAGCCGACCTCTGACCCCGGGGACCTTGCTACGCCGGCATAGCAAAGTACGTAGCGGCATAAACTCGGCGTGCACAGGCGACTTGCCCGCCTTTCACTTCGAAGACGCGAACTAAGCGAACGTCCGCCATTGGGGAGTGCCTGACTGCCTGCCTGCTCGCTTGTCTATGTCTGCTCGCACTATTATCGTATTACAGCGAATCTCTACCTGGGGACAATTTTATTCCCGGTCCGGTCCATTATCGCGCCCAGTTCTTAACCTCTTCTCTTCATACATGTTACAGAGAAAAGAAACAGTGGCGCTAAATTTAGCCCATTTTTCGGACCGCGAATTTTTCAATCAAACATATTCTTAAATGCGCCGTATAAAGGGATATTAATTTCATAACCATTTTGAGTGGAGCGTATCCTTTGTCTTTTGGATATAGTGTTAAAATGGGGGGTTTAGAGGCGTTCCTAAATATTTTATAACCCTTCTTATGATCAAGAAAAATATTATTAAAAATAGATTTTGAAAAAGTGTCCGTTTTTAAATTGAGTTTCTAAAGATTTGTTTTGACAGGAATTTTTTATTCCAAACTCATAAACATGAAATAAAAAAGCTTTTCTATTATAGTTAGTGTTGTCGCAGACTTTGGAAACATATATAATTTCGAGAAAAATAGGTTTAAAGTTTAACACTCGATTTATGTATATAGAAATAGTAATTAACGAGGTAATTAATTACTTACACTGAGTCATCTATTTCGGAGCGATATAATAAGTCTTCTGTTGATGTTCGACTGTCACAAATATAATGACGCCTATTACAATGGTTTAACATCTAATTATGAGACCGGTTATTAGAAGCTGCTGCCGGCTACCTGTCTAAGGCAGTGTGGAGCACACAATGAGTTGTTTTAGACAAATAAATTATTCAGACTAAACTTCTCAATCAATTTTAAAATTCCTCTTTTAAATAAAAGCTTATAAAATTTCTCTTCTTTTTAAAAAGAGATATTTTTATAAAATTGATTGCAAATTTTTTATTTAATAACAAAAATAAAATTTGCGGTTACTAATTTTTTTTAAATATTTATATTTAACTGAATTCTATATTAAATATAATGTATGTATAAATTTACAATTATTTGAAAATTGTTCTGTCAATTGTTTTCGGATATATTCAATTAACTTGAAGAATATTTTAATTAAAATTTTTCAGAAACCTAATTTTTTAGAATTTCTAAATTAAATTATTCAATGCTAAAGTAATTTTATTAAATTATTTCAAATACTTATTGAAATTATTTTTAAAAATTACAATAGTACCTATAATTATAAATGAACTTTTTGAAAATGGTGTCCAGTAACATTTGAAAATATTAACAGGATTTAATTCTTATTTAAACTTCTTTTTTGTTTTCATTATAAACTTCAAAATCATCACAATACTTTTAATAAAGAACCTTAAAAGTTTTTTCTATTTTCTGATAGAAATTAAAACATAACGGAATATGAAATTTTAATTCTATTTGAAATTTCAAAAAATTCTAATTTTAAATAATTTTAGTTAAAAATTGTGAAGAATTTAGTTTTTTCAAAATTTATTATTCAAATTGTTTTGAAATTCTGTTAATTTTTCAATATATATTTAATTGAAAAATTATCGAATACACAGTGCCCCTAAAAAGTATTTTAGGAAAAATAGAGGACTGAAAATTAAAAAATAGGGGACTTTTAGGGGACCATAAAAATTGGTTAAATGAAGGAAAAAGTTTAATTTCTATCTGGAAATTAGGAAAAAGTCAAATGTCAAATGTCAGTTTTCTAAAATTGAAAATGTCGGAACCAAAATGGTGGAAAATTTTTTTAAATAACGATCAAATTCGCTTGAAACTTGTTTCTTGGGGTTGTCAGTTTTTAAAAATTGAAAATAGTAAATGAAGAATGGTGAAATTTTTAAAATTATAGTTTTCTTTCTTTGCGATTTAAGAAAAGTACGCGCATTTTCAAAAGAAGGTATACCTATCACTCACATTATATGCGATTATATCATTTACGTAATTCCACTTTTAAACACTTCTCAGAAGTAAGTCTTCATTTTAAATAGCACAAAGTATACGTATTAAAATATTACAAGGAAGCATGTGCACATTTAAAAAAGAATGAACGTCTACAGCAGGCACAAAAAGAGAATGGATTGATGGATACAAATGATGACTTTTCGAATGCTAGTAGCAAATATATTAAGTTTCTAGGAAGAAAGAGAAGTGAATTATATACATTGTGTTCCTATATCTAAATGAGGATTGTAAGAATAGATAACAAACTTTCACAGATATCACTTCCATTAAAAATATTACAACAAATTACCAAAAATCATTCCATACATTCCATTTATTTTAACTCGTTTTAATAATAAAAGGATTTTTGATCCCACATATATGGAATGTTTTATAAATTAGTTTTTGTTTTATAAACACTCGTGTTTCAACACAATTTATTATAATATATTACCGTAATAGACACATCGGACAAGTTGAATATTAATCGAAATCAATTATTCTCTAATCATTACAGAATTAGTCGAAAATAATGATCTTCAATTAAATGGATTTATCGATAGGCTGCCTTGTAATTAGTCATAAGTCAATGACGTTGCGCATGGCGAAAGAGAATATTTGTTTTTCTTATATTATGCGAATAGAAAAAAATTTCACTGATGAGGAAATGATGATTTCCAAAAATAAAAAAATTTCCCTCTCAACGCGATTAATTGCCAAGCAACGATAGTATAAATGGTATAAATGGTATAAATGTGATTAATTAAAGTCGTAAATACTTGAGTGGCGCAAAAAGTGACGATTAATTACCAACTTTTTCACGAGTCATACACACTACACTTGTGAATTTATCTTGGCTCATCATAGGATTTACATAAAGAAGAATTTAATATGGAACTTTGCGCAATATAGACACTAGACACTTGGTTAATTTTAATGTCTTGTGTTGTGGGGAAAATAGGGAGAATATTGTGAAACTTGTACATTTTGCTTCGATTTGTATTTTTTATTTTTTTTTTCACATGATCCTCGCGAATTCTGTCAATCTCATCAGGTATATTGACAAGATCTGCTTGGATTAATTGCTTGTACGTCTAACTCTCGTGGAGTGTAGGGTGAAAGACTAAGCCGACACATATGTACATCAACTATGTGCCAGTGTACACTCTGAAAACAACGTAATGCTCCATTCGTACGATAAGCATCAATGTTTGAACGCCGAGTAATTTATGGCTTCTGTAACTTCGTCGCTTCTTGATACTTATCCCAGAAGGTGCTAACACGGTCTGGATTAATTCTCCCGCTGCATCGAGACGTTTGCAACAGTAACGTTCCCAATTAAAGAAAAGATAACTTACATCTATTCCTGGTTTTAAGAATAAAATCCCTAACATGGTAGTTGCCGATTATTATCACTTTCTGCAATCTTCAATTTCATTTTTCTTTCTCACAAAAACATTATTCTGTTATTATTGTTGCAAAGGAATACTTTATATTGTACATGCGCATAGATTCAACATATAAAACAAATTACTTGGGTTCATTTGAACAAAATTTTAAAACGAGGGGTCAGGGTTGCGACGCAACCTGGAAAACCAGGAAAACCTGAAAATGTCAGGGAATTTTAAAAACTTTGAAAAAAAAACATGAAAAAGTCAGGGAATTTTGATCGGAATCCTGGAAAATTATTGTTTTCTAAAGTCATTGCGCTTATTCTTGAAATCTAATTTTTCTTTAATATTTCAAAATTAATTCAATTTTAAAAGAGTTGCGTTTACAATTTTTCTTCGCAATAATATTCAATTTTCCAAAAGAATTATATTATTAAACAAAATTTGAAAAAAATTCTTACGCAAACATTCAATTATTTTCATAAATAATTAAAAATAAATACTTCACTGAAATTAAATTATTTTCATATATATTAAATCTTTTAAAGAGATTCAATTATTTTCATAAATAATTAAACTCATCGCAGAATTTCAATTATTGTTAATACAATTTTAATGGAATTTCTCGAAAAATGTAATTATTCTTAAAAATTTTACTAAAATTCATCAAAGAAATCCAATTATTTTAGAAAGTCTTCCAATAATTTATTTATTATAATTTAAGTATTATTGTCAAGACATTTTTAATAAAATTTCTTGAAAGAATTAAATTTTTTTTTTAAATTTTAATGAAATTCTATTTTTTTCTAAATTTCTGAAATTTCTATTTTCAATTCAATTTTTTTCAAGATAATTTTAATAAAATTCGTCTCAAGAATTCAATTATTTCAATTATCTTTATAAATAATAAACTTTTTCTCCAAAATTCAATTATTTTCAAAAATTTTAATAAAATTCATCCAAAATTCAATTAATTTCAAAAATAACAAAACTTTTCATAGAAATTAAATTCTTTTTAAACATTTTAATAAAATTAATCCAAAATTCAATTATTTTCATAAATATAAAATTCTTTTCAGAAATTCAATTATTTTCATAAATAATAAAATTCTTACCAGGAATTCAATTATTTTAGAAAATTTTCATAAAATTCATCCAAGATTCAATTATTTTCAAAAATAACAAAACTTTTCATAGAAATTGAATTCTTTTTAAACATTTTAATAAAATTTTTTGCAATAATTCAATTCAATTCAATTTTAATAAAATTCTTTTCAGAAATTCAATTATCTTTATAAATAATAAACTTTTTCTCCAAAATTCAATTGTTTTCAAAAATTTTAATAAAATTCTTGGCAAAATTTCAATTATTTTCAAAAACTTTTCTCAATTCAATAAAATTTTTCTTACAGAGATTCAATTATTTTTAATACAATTTTAATCTAATTTCTTGAAAAATGAAATTTCAATTATCTTCATAAATAGCAAACTTCTTTTCTGAAATTCAATTAAATTCACGAATTTTTATAAAACACATTGTAAAATTCAATTATTTTTACAAATAACAATATTCATCACAAGAATTCAATTATTTTCAAAACTAATAAAATTCTTTGCAGAAATTCAATTATTTTGAAAAAAGTCTAAAAAAAATTGTCAACATTAATTCAATTATCTTTATAAAGGAATAGCAACATTTTTTGCCGAAATTCAATTAAATTCAGAAATTTTTATAAAACACATTGCAAAATTCAATTATTTTTATATATATCAATATTTATCAAAAGAATTTAATTATTTTCAAAATTAATAAAATTCTTTGCAGAAATTCAATTATTTTCAAAAAAAAAAGTCTAAAAAAATTGTCAACATTTCAATTATCTTTATCAATGAATAAAAAAATTCAATTATTTTCATAAATAATAGTATTTATCAAAAGAATTCAATTATTTTCAAAAAAAATTAATAACATTTATGGCAAAATTTCAATTATTTTCAAAAATTTATCTTTATTCAATGAATTTAAGTATTATTATCAAGATATTTTTAATTAAATCTCTTGAAAGAATTAAATTATTTTCAAAAACCTTAATGAAATTCTATTTAACAATTCAATTTTTTTCAAAATAATTTTAATAAAATTCTTCGTAGAAATTTTATCAATTTTAATAATTTATCAAAATTCAATTATTTTCATTATATCTACTATTTCAATTAAATTTCACAAAAGAATTCAATTATTTAAAAAGAGATTTTAATAATATTCTTCTCAAGAATTCAATTATTTAATAATTATTTATTTATCTTTATAAATAATAAACTTTTTCTCCAAAATTCAATTATTTCAATTATTATTAATAATTATTCAATTATCTTTATAAATAATCAACTTTTTCTTCAAAATTCAATTATTTTCAAAAATAAATTTTAATTTTAATAAAATTCTTGGCAAAATTCTAATTGTTTTCAAAAACTTTTCTCAATTCAATCTAAATTTTTTTTACAGAGATTCAATTATTTTAAATACAATTTTAATCTAATTTCTTGAAAAATGAAATTATACTTTAAAAATGTTATTTAAATTCGCCAAAAGAATTTAATTGTTATTAAAAATTTTGATAAAATTCTTCATAAAAATTCAATTTTAAAAAATATTCCATTTTTCAATAAATTATTTATTTTTGTTTTTAAATAATTGAATTCTCGTAGGATTTTCTAATAAAAATTGATTTAAATATGAATTTCAGTACAAATTTTAGATAATTGAATATTAAACTCTTTAAATTTGAATTAGTAAAAATGTTTTCTAATTTTAATGAGTGACTGACTTTTTGCTTTTGAATTAGCAGATTTTATTAATAAATAGTCGTTTCTAATTATTAAATTAGAAACAAAAATTTTTCTATTTTAATAGAAAAATTTACTAATTCAAAATCAAAAAGTCAGTCACTAATTCCAATTAGTAAACATTTTTACTAATTGAAATTTAGAGAAAAAGTATTATAGCGTGAATTTTTAGAAATAATTAAATTTTGAAATGGTTTCAAATTAAAATCTTTTGAAAAATAAAATTTTTCATACTTTTAACTGAAAATTGTGTAGATTTAATTTTTTTTAAAAACTTCACTTGAATTCATTAATTTGTTTTAGCACAAAATTTACCAAAAAAATGTAAACACAATTTTTTTTATAATTATCAAAAATAGAAATTTTACATTTTTATTGTTTTTTTAATGAAATAGACTGTCCAACGAACTCTGGCTTTATTTCAAGACCTTTTCATTTTTCATGAGAATATAAAAATAATACAACATTGCAAATGCAATGAATCGCTGAAAGCTTAAGACTAATTTTTGTAAAATTTTAACACATTATTTGACTATAAAATTCGTGCGATCCCAAACAACTATTTATATTTTACTTTAATAAAAATTTGTCATTAGCACAAAGGTTCTAGTGTAATTGTTAATTATTTAATTACTCTAGAGTACATTTATACTCATTTGTGGAAAGCCATAAACTTATAAGGCGATGGAATATAAAAAAGTAAATACGAAAGAAATTTAGAAAAAACAAAAACTATTTAGAGCGTCTGATTTCATTGACATAAATTGAGAAATCAAGTATGTAAAGAAAAAGTGGAACTGACGAGTCTTCAGAAAATAAGAAGAAAAAGTAAATTCCATGTAATAAAAGAACTATGAAAAGAATGACAATAAAAGCGTCATTAATGTTTTTTTATTATAAAATCTTGTTTGATTAGGATGGCAATAAATGTTTATATATTTGTAATTTAAAGAAACGCTTCCAAAAATATTTATGTCAAATTTATGCCTTCTGTTTATAGTTATAGTTATACTAAAATTAATAAATTATACACTGTATTTTTGTAATTTTTTCTAAAAATTATTACTATTGACTTGTAGCAACGTTGCTCGCAGATAAACAAAACAAAATTTAACTATATTTAAAATTAATGCACTTTTATGAAATTTATTACTCGGTGATTTTTTCGGTCGCTAATTACGAATAAGAAGTCAGATTTTAAAAATTCAAAATGGCGTGTCCCTATATTTACATATATACACAGAAAAAACGATAATCTAATTTTAAGAAGCGCCTACTTAAATAGGAGCCAAGAATATCAGTCTTATTGTAAGAATATTTCCTACTTAATTTAAGTGGGGCACTTAATTTAAGCGGAGAATATTCTTGGCTCCTATTTAAGTAGGAGCTTCTTAAAATTAGACTATTGTTTTTTCTGTGTGGATAAATCTATTATTTTGAAGTAAAAAATTAATCGTGCTTCTCTTCCAGTTTACCGAATTTAATATTATTTTTATATTCCTCTGGTACAAATGATTTTTTTGAATTAATTAACAGCTTCAATAAGAGAACAGACAAGCGAAAGTTTTTTTTTATAGATATATACGTATATAGAATTTGGCGTTTCATCTTTAGTTGCCATGGGTATAAAAAAACTTTCTAAAATGTAATATTCACCTGCGGATGCACCATTTTGAAATCAGGTAGAATTTAATGGTTTAAAAAATTCATGACACTCGGAAACCTGAATCTTCGAGTTATTATAATCTCTTCAGCCTTTATATATATATATATTGTGGTTTAACTTCAAAATTTATAATGGAAATACTTCAACACTTCAGCTTTTATATTTACGTAATATTTTTATAGCTTTCAAATGTAATTTCAAAGCATCATTTAAATGATATGCTGATGCAGTTGATGTATAAATCTTGTTTCTAAATTTGTTCTTTTATTTTAAAATATAAAATAAATAATTTATACATAAAAAATTAAAATAATATATGAAAACTTTATTTTTTATTAGTTTATAAAAATAGAACTGTTTTAATTTAAATACAAAATTTTTTTAGTTTAATAATAAAAATTGGATGTATTTTTTAAAGTTCTATTATTGAATACCCAGTGTCAACACTCGAAAATCTTTATTTCAACGCTTTTGAAGGGGTAACCTAACTATTTTCTCAAAAATTATAATCAATATTCAATTATTTTCAATTATTTTCAATTCAATTATTATTCAATTATTTTTAAAAAATATTCGAAATTCCATTATTTTCAATAGTTATAGTATTTTCATAAAATTTCGCAACAGAATTCAATTTTTTAATACAAATTAATATAATTCATCAAAAATTCAATTATTTTCGTAAATAATAAAATTTCCACAAGAATGCAATTAATTTTGAATAGCATTTTCGAAAAAAACTTCGAAAAAATCAATTATTTAAGAAAATTTGTATACATCTTCACAATAATTCAATTACTTTCACTAATAATAACATTAACATTTACCAGTGGAAATTCAATTTAAAAAAAAAAAATTTTTGATAAAATTCTAAGCAAGAATTTAATTGTTTTCAAAAATAATAAAACTAATCGACGAATTTCAATTATTTTTAATACTATTTTAAATTAATTTATAGAAAAATTCAATTATTTTCACAAATTACAATTTTACACAAGATTTCAATTATTTTAAATAAAATTTTCATAATATTTATTATATTTCGAAAAAATTAATTATTTAAAACAATGTTTATAAAATTCTTATGAAGAATTCAATTATTTTCAAAAATAACATAATTTTTCACAGAAATTCAATTCTTTTTAAACATTCTAATAAAATTATTAGCAATAATTCAATTATTTTCATAAATAATAAAATTCTTTTGAGGAATTCAATTATTTTTAGAAAATTTTAATAAAAATCATCCAAAATTCAATTATTTTCAAAAATAACAAAATTATTCACAGAAATTCAATTCTTTTTAAACATTTTAATAAAATTTTTCACAATAATTTAATTATTTTCAAAAATAAAAAAAAACAAAACAAAACAAAATTTAAAAAAAAATAACAAAATTTTTCCCAGAAATACAATTCTTTTTAAACGTTTTAATAAAGTTTTTCGTAATAATTAAATTTAATTCAATTTTAATAAAAATCATCAAAAATTCAATTATTTTCATAAATAATAAAATTCTTTTCAGAAATTCAATTATTTTAAAAATTTTAATAAAATTTTTCACAATAATTCAATTATTTTCAAAAATAATAAAATTCTTCTAAGGCATTCAATTATTTTAGAAAATTTTCATAAAATTCATCCAAAATTCAATTATTTAAAAAAAAAAAAAATTTTTCATAGAAATTCAATTCTTTTTAAACATTTTAATAATTTTTTTTTCAATAATTCAATTCAATTCAATTTTAATAAAATTCTTTTCAGAAATTCAATTATCTTTATAAATAATAAACTTTTTCTCCAAAATTCAATTATTTTCCAAAATAATAAAATTCTTATCAGGAATTCAATTATTGTAGAAAATTTTTATAAAATTCATTCAAAATTCAATTATTTTCAAAAATAACAAAACTTTTCATAGAAAAAATTAAATTCTTTTTAAACATTTTAATAAAATTTTTCGCAATAATTCAATTCAATTCAATTTTAATAAAATTCTTTTCAGAAATTCAATTATCTTTATAAATAATAAACTTTTTCTCCAAAATTCAATTATTTTCCAAAATAATAAAATTCTTATCAGGAATTCAATTATTGTAGAAAATTTTTATAAAATTCATCCAAAATTCAATTATTTTCAAAAATAACAAAACTTTTCATAGAAAAAATTCAATTCTTTTTAAACATTTTAATAAAATTTTTCGCAATAATTCAATTCAATTCAATTTTAATAAAATTCATCCAAAATTCAATTATTTTCATAAATAATAAAATTCTTTTCTGAAATGTAATTATTTTATATAATTTTAATAAAATTCATCCAAAATTCAATTATTTCCATAATTAATAAAATTCTTCTAAAGCATTCAATTATTTTAGAAAATTTTCAAAAAATAATAAAATTCTTTTCAGAAATTCAATTATTTTTAAACATTTTAATAAATTTTTTTGCAATAATTCAATTCAATTCAATTTTAATAAAATTCTTTTCAGAAATTCAATTATTTTCATAAATAATAAAATACTTCTCTAGAATTTAATTATTTTAGAAAATTTTAATAAAATTCAACCAAAATTCAATTATCTTCATAAAATAATAAAATTCTTCTCAGAAATTTAATTATTTTAAAAAATTTTAATAAAATTCAGCCTATATTTAATTATTTTCAAAAATAACAAAACTTGTCATAGAAATTCAATTCTTTTTAAACATTTTAATAAAATTTTTCGCAATCATTTAATTTAATTCAATTTTAATAAACTTCATCTAAAATTCAATTAATTTCATAAATAATAAAATTCTTCTCTGGAATTCGATGACTCTGGTCAAAATTTTAGAAACCTTGACAATGACAAAAATATTTTAAAACCTGAAAACGCATATATTTTTGCCATTGGCCATGATTTTCCAGGTTTTGGTAATGGTCAGAATATAAAAATTTTTATGTTTTAAACTATTTCTGTCGCCGGCAATCATATGGTTTGCTAGATTATGAGAGTTGTTGGCCAAGGTTTCAAAGTATTAGTGCTTGATTACTTTGGCTAAAGTCATTGGCAATATAGTTTGTGAATAATAGTGCGAGCATGCACAAAGAAAAAATTTATCATTTTTCTCGTCATAAATTTTTAAACAGTAATTCGATAATATTTATTGTATTAGGAAAAATAAAGATTTTGCAAACTGTCAATAAACAAAGGCATTATTCATTAACATTCGAAATACATTTTATACAAATTCACCGTACCATTTAACATAATTTATAATTTCTCATTAGAAATTTTATCAGTGTCATAATATTTTATTCTCACATATTGGACAACTTTCAAAAATGATGTAATGCAAAATCTTTCTTTTTTCTCTAATAATACACAAACTATTAATTTAATCCATTAATATAATCGATTTTCCAATGAGGGTTTGACTTTTGCATGAATAGGTTTTAGTCACGAAAGATGATACATAGTTAAAGAGGCGCATTTACGAGTCGTTTAAATAGAAAAAAAGAAGGAGAAGAAGAAGAAGAAAAAAACAAAGTAATAAATAGACCCTCTTGGGGTAATTGATTGTTACTATGAAGTTGGAGTAGAACAACAATTGTTGTGTTGCAACGAGATGAATGAAAAGCTGTACGGGTTTGTCAGTGATGTAGGTCAACGAACCGAGTAAGCTAGAGGAATCTCTAACTATTCCGCTACCTTGGAAACTTTGAATTTTTTCAACAAAGGTCCCCCAGCTTGGACATTGCACGATCGATCTTATATATAGTCGAAGGAACCTCCGAGTATTCGCCTCTCATCCAGAAAGCACCTCTAATCGTTCATGCGGTAATCTTCTGTTCTGTGTCCCACTTAGCTCGTGGATAGCGTGGGATAGGCCCTTGGGAGATAATAATTACACATCGTGTTACTGCCCGACCTACGGGTATACCGACATGATATCCTAGGTTACTGTCTTGCATTCTCACCTCTTCTTCTTCTTCTTCTTCTTCTTCAGCTTCTTTGGCTTTTAACACACAGAAAAAACGATAATCTAATCAGGGTGTCTACTGGTCCTTGAAGTCCTGGAATTTGAAAAAATGTCCTTAAATGTCCTGGATTTTAAACTTTTGTCCTTGAATTTTCCATATTTTGCTTTTCAATATTCAATAATTTAAAAATTTTATTCAAATTTAAAAAAATAATTTTTTTGACCCGCATCAAAAAATAATTTCAATTTGTCATTTGATTAAAGAAACTGGTATCTACAATAATGATTTTTAACTCTTTTTATAATAAAATAAATATTTTTGTTCAAGTAGGTTAATTTAAATTATGTTAATCGTAATATGAAATAATATTACACAGTCAGGGTTGCCACAAAATTTTAATTTTGTTTTTCCCTGACTTTTCCCTGATTTCCAGACAAAATTTTCACTTCTTTCCTGACTCAGAAAAACATTAATATAACTTCTTTTTTAAATAAATATTTAATCATTATTATTTTTCTATAGAAATTAAGATTCTCAAATTCAATAACTTATGAGAATATTTATAATAAAACATGAGTCTTCGACTCGGAGTAATCGATTTCCTCATGTTTTATAATAAATTTAAGATGACAAAGTAATAAAATCATTATTTTATTTCATACGAATATTGTAACTATAAATTCAAATTTTCAAAGATTTTAATTTTAACCCTTTTCAAAATTCAATTATTTTCTAAAAATTCACGCTATAATGTTTTTAATCTTTTTAATATTCAATGATAATTTAAAATTTTAAGTGAAATTTATTTTTTAATCAATTTTTATTAGAAAATTTCCCGAGAATTCAATTATTTAAATAGAAAGATAAATAATGTATTAAATAATTGAATTTTTTTAAAATTAAATTTTTTTGAAAGAAATTTATAAAAAAAATTGTAAAAATAATTGAATTCTTTTGGCGAATTTAAAAAAAAATTGTAAGAATAAATGCAATTTTCTATCATTTTATTTAAAATTTTATAAAAATAATTGAAATTCTGCGATAAGTTTTATTATATATTTATGAAAATAATTGAATTCTTGCTACGAATTTTATTAAAACAAATTTTTAAAGAATTAAATTACAGTGAATAATTTTATTTGTAAAAATAATTGAATTCCAGAGAAAAATATTATTATTTATGAAAATAATTAATTTCTTGTGAAGAATTTTATTTAAATTTTTTTAAATAATTGAATTTTTCAGAATTTTTAAAAACTTTTTAAAAATAATTAAATTCCATCTAGAAATTTCAATAAAAAATTAAAAATAATTGAAATCTGACAAAGAATTAAAAAAAAATTTTTTTAAATAATTGAATTCCTGTCGAAATGTTTATTTTTGAAAGAATTTTATTAAAATTTCTTAAATAATTGAATTGTTCAGAAGAATTTGATTTTTTACGAAAATAATTGAATTGTTTCGAAGAGTTTTACAAACATTTTTGACAATAATTGTATTTCTAGAAAAAAATGTTGTATTTTACGAAAATAATTGTATTCTATGACCGATTTTATTATAATTTTTCAAATTTATAAAGCTTTTTATCAAAAATTTTAAAAATAATTGAATTCTCAAGAAAGAAAATAATTGATTTCTAGTGAAGAATTTTATTAAAATTCCTTTAAATAATTGAATTCCCATAAAAAAGGTATTATTTGTGAAAATAATTATATTCTTAAGAAGAAATGTATTGAAAACAATTGAATTGTATAGGAAAATTCTATTAAAATTGCAATTTAATGAACTAAATCTTGCAAAGAATTTTGTCAACATTTTCTTAAATAATAGAATTATTAAAAGAATTTTATTTAAATTTTTCGAAATTTGAATTCTTTGGAGAGACTTCATTAAAAAATTTAAAATAATTGAATTGATGTGAAAAAATTTATAAAAGAAATTGGAAAGTAATTGTATTCCTGTTAAATTTTTATTAAAATTTTGTTTAAATAATTGAATTATTTTGGAAAATTATATTAAAATAGTAGATATTAAAAATAATTGAAATGACGAAAATTTTTGAAAATAATTGAAATTTTGACAAGAATATTTTAATTAAATTATTTGAAAATAATTGAATTTCGGAGAAGAATTTTATTAATTATAAAGAAAATTGAAATTTTGACGAGAATTTAAAAAAAAAATTTGAACATAATTGAATTTATGCGTCGAAGTTTATCACTTTTGAAAAGAATTAAATTTCTGGAATCAGTTATTCTTCAAATTTCAAATTGAAACCTTTGAAGTTCATCTATATATTTATGAAGATTGTAGCAACTCTTTTGAAATCCAATGAATTTTGAAATTTTTAAGTAAAATTATTCATTAAATAATTTATAAATAATAATTTTATGATAGTTCTTCAAGAATTAAGTTATTTAATATTTAATTAAGTTATTTAAATAGAAATTATTGTCATAGAAATAGAAAAAACCGCTGCCAAGTTGTACAATTTTTTTTTTATAATTTTGGTGCTCATTTCATGAACACTTTACTTCCTCATGGAGATAAAAATAATAGAAATATATGAATAACTTTTTATAAATATGGTAAAAGTGATTGAATTTTGGGTCAATCAATTTATTTTTAAATACCCTACAAGATAATTACAATAATTTAATAGTTAAACAAAAATGTTTAAACAAAAAAATTGAGAAAATGTCATTTTCCACAATTTTTGGTTTTTAAAATGCCAATAATTTCGAAATTTATTATCGAATTAGGTTCAAAAATAGGTCAATCGAAGCGTTTTTTGAAGCTCTACAAGTCGGTAACGATAATTTTAAGATTACTTCTACATTTTTTAACAAAATTTTCAAAAAAGTCTTATTTTCCAAAATTTTGAATTTTTAAAAGTTTAATATCTCCGGTTAATATGGACGAAAAATGTTCAATTAGGGCTCAAAAGATGCGTCTAAGAAAACTCTACAAAATTATGGAAAAACATTTATAGGTGTCCTAACATTTTTTTAAAGTTATGGGCAATAAACGTTTTTTTGCAAAATTAAAAATCCAAAAAAAATTTCGTTAAACTTTATTAATCTATCTCAAAGTACTCTCATTTTATGTCCGCAGGTGAGATCTACAATTTAAAAAAAAATTCAACCTAAAAGCTCTTCATGATTTCGAGATATTTATGAAAATGTGATGTTTACACACACACACACACACATACGGAATGACATTTTATAAAAATGTCATTTTTGAACTCCTGAGGTCAAATAACATAAAGATATGTCAAAAAATCGAACTCGAAAAATTTCGGTATTACAATACTTCCTCTATGAGGAAGTAAAATTGAAGGTTTTTGTATTATAATTTTTGCCAATTTCTTACTTTATGAGGCAAACAAAAAAAGACTCAAAAATTCAGAATTTTCTTATAAATTCTAAAAATTAAATTTTTTTCAGTACTTTTAATAAAAATCCCTGACTGTTCTCTGAATTTCTTGACTTCCCTGATATGTGGCAACCCTAATTCTGACACATTAAGCTTGTAAGCTTGCTCTGACCTTAATTTGTTCCTCCCATCGGAACCTATTCCATTTTCTTATGCGAATCCTCTATTTTAATAAAGATAATCGAAAAATTAAGTTTACATATAAATATGGTAATAAAAAGTTGGAAAAAAGTTGCACGTGTGGAAATAAGCAATATCCAATAATTTTCATATTTATTTCGCATATTAACAACGTCTCTATCAATAAGGTACTCAAAGAAACTTTTCTCCCACGCCCTAACGTGCCTCGCCACGTGTAGCTTGATGGTTTTCTACTCCATTAACTACTTAAAGCGTTGTGCATTCGTGCGATCAAACACACTTCCCTGTAAAGTATCACAGTAAGTGGCGCTTCTTTAATTCACTTGTGGTCAAATCTACAGGTTTTATCTTCTCATTCATGACAATCTTTTTTGAAAAAAAGTCGTAGGTACTCAATCTTTCCTTTTTATTTATTTATAAAATTTTGTCCTTTCTCCTGGCCGCATATTTTGATCATGGACTGCCAGGGGTTAATATATTTTAAATTTGAAAATTTTCAAAAAAGGGAAAAACTCCTAAATAACGTTAAGCGAATCTAACATAAGATTCAGTCTAAAGTTACCTCAAAAATACTGATGTAACAATTTCAATCGTAACTTAGTAATTTTAAAAAAAAATCCACCATTTTGAATTTCGCAAAACAAAATATGAAGTTTCATATTAAGAATCAGCTCTGCGGCGTTAATTCCCGCGCATAAAATCACGTATGGGACAAGATGTAATTTCTCTCATGTTTGATTAACAAACCCGAGATATATTGACGGTTTTACTGTTCTTGAAAATGGATGAAATTAAATCAAACATGTTTTAATGCGTAGAATGAACGCACTTTCACGCGCTGGGCAAAATTACAAGTGCCAAGGTTCACGAACGATACAACGAGATGTGCTTAATGATCAATTTTCTAATACACGAACACACATATATATATATGATAAAACTTTAGTTATTTCTTGTAATGCTTACGTAAATTTTAACGAGGTACGATCGAAACGACGGAAATTTCTTCTTCACTCCTGACTCTTCGTTCCTTATTACACATACCGTATTATAGATACTGGTTTAACATGCTCGTGTATCGTATTTGTTACACATGAGGAAGCTTAAACTCACCCACAACTTTTTTTTTCTATTTTTTTATTTTATCATGTCTTTATTAATAAATAGTATTTGATAATGATAATTCTAATAATCGTTACGATTTATTTAAAGTCTTTATATAACACCTTGCGCTTTGATGATTTAATGTGCTTTTTTCCAAATAAATAATAACAGATTAGGTATTTCATCTTTTACTGTATACCCACTTTAGACGCGCTGAAAAAAGGATATTTTTGAAAAAAATTTCAGGTTTACATTGAGGCTCTAGATCTTAACCCATTTAGTCCCAAAAGTTCGTTTTTTTTCTTATTTACACTTACCATTTTCAAAGATGGTGGGCTAAAAAAATTTTCACATCGTTTTTCTTATGTATTTTTTCGTCCTCTTTCAAAATCTGCAAGAAAATTTAACTTTTGACTTAAGGATTAAAAGTTATAATTGTTTAAACAAAAAAAAAACACAAAATTCTTTGGTTTTTGTTTCATTAAAACTATATTTTTGATTGGAAGTCCCTTACTGTTCTCTTAATGAATCTTTGAGGTGAAAATTATTGACCTTATTGACCACAATTATTTAACAACTTTCTAAACAATTGTTGTAAACAAATTACATTTTAACAACAATTGAATATAAAAAAATAGTTTTTTCCATTAATATCCTTTATTCTATGTCATTTCTATTGTTAGAGTGATGCCAATACCAGCACTTTACCTTCAGTTATTGTAAATAAATAATTTGTTTATAAGAATTGTTTATAACTTTGTTAAAAATATTTAGAATTAAATTTAAGTTTCAAGATATATGTACCCTGTAGAAAATAGGATATTAAAAGAAAAAATTTTTTTTTGTATTCAATTGTTGTTGAAATGTAATTTGTTCACAACAATTGTTTATAACTTAATTAAAAAATATTAGTAGGTAAATTAAAGTTTCAAGATTTATTAATCCTATAGAAAAAATAATATTAAAGGAAAAAACAAAACATTTACATGTTTAATTGTTGTTAATTTGAAATTTTTTTATAACAATTATTTAGAAAGTTGTTAAATAATTGTGGTCAATAACTCAAATTATTATTTTAAATATATTTTAACCCTCTGCTGATGCTAACTTATCCCCACTCTATCGCCAAAGAACGTAACTCCCATAGTCCCCACCAGGCGTCCAGAAGACGATTTTTGACAATAACGGTCGTTAGCATCAGCAGAGAGTTAAAATAATTTTTGAAAGTTAATAGGTTTTTAATGTATACAATTGAAAAATATCCAAATAATTGAAATTTGGTGAAATCTTTTAAAAATAATTGAATTAAATACAAAAAAAAATAATCAAATTTTTATAAAGAATTTTAATTTTAAATATGAACATGCGATTTCTTCAAAATTTTAATAAATATAAAAAAGTAAATTTTTAAAAATTTTAATTTATTTCGTTCAAAGTTAATTATTTATGAAAAAAAATAAATCTAATGAAAATGAATCTTCAAAAATTATAATGAAATAATTAAAAGACTCAGTTTTTTAAAAATATTGCAATGTAATTTTTCGAAAATAATTGAATTTCTTTAAAGAATTTTTGTAGGTACAATTTAAAAAAAAACGAATTTTTTTGTTGAATTTTTATAATTCTTTGTATACGTATATTTAAATTATTTAAAATTATTGAAAATATAATAAATTAAGTTTTAAAATATTAGAAGCTTAAAATTCCATAAGAATTACTTTCTTCAAAAATATTTGAATCTAATTTTTAGAAGCTAATTTGCAATTATAATTCTTCAAAAGTTAATTTTCAAAAATTTTAATAAAATTCTTGAAAAAATCAATTATTTTCTGTTAAATTTTACAAAATTCCATATTATTATTATTCAAAAATTTAATTAGAAAAATCATTCAAAAATAAATTGAAACATTTGTCTATCTAGTGAAACTTTTCACACTATTTAAAAATCAAAATAAGTTCCATTTTTCACCAAAACTGTGGTTTTTTGTGGCAAAATTTGTAAGAAAAGTCGAAAAAGTCGTAATTTTTCAAAATATGGCGAAAAAAGTAGCATTTTTGAAAATTGGTGAAAAAAGTCGTAATATCTGAGAGCTGATATTAAAAAAGAGCTTTTTCCGAAACTGCCGCAAATAACTCTAATGATGAAAGTTTTTAAATACCTAAAATTCATCGAAAACGACTGAAAATTCTTACTCGAAGGTTTTTTGTGTAGCTGAATTCAGAAATTGATGTCAAATTTTCAAAATTCAAAATGGCGGCAAAAAAAATTAAAAGTTGTCGGATTAAGCTGAAAATATTTTCTATGGGGTTTTTGGGGTCCCTGAATTTAAATTTGATGTCAGATTTTCAAAATTCAAAATGTCGGAATCAAAATGGAGGCTAAAAAAATTAAAAATTGTCGGTTTAAGCTGAAAATGTTTACTACGGGGTTTTTGGGGTCGCTGATTTGAAATTTGATGTCAGATTTTCAAAATTCAAAATGTGAACCAAAAAATGAATAACAAAAGCAAAAAACCACATTTTTAAATGTTCTAACCGAGTTTTCCCCCATTTTGACTTTATAAAAAAAATGATCATATTGTATACAATAGACTAAAGTATCCAAGTGTATTTTTCATAAACTAGTACATAGGCACGAATTATTTATGATGTTCAGACTGAGGACTGTAATTGAAAAATTATAATTAATAGACTCCTGTTTTGATAAAATGTTAGTGAAATCATTAAATTGAGCTTTTTTTGATGCACTGTAAGTATCATCATTGAGTACTAAATAACAGAGGGGCATTAGTTGTAGTGATGTAATTTCAAATCATGTTTTTCAAAACTTTATTAGACACGACTATCCGGGCGTGACACACTGATCGTGTATTACATGTTTTCCGTGATGTGAGTATATCTTTATATATAAATTTTTTTTACTAAAAAAAAGACATGCACCATATTTGCAAAAAATTATACTGAAACTTTGTAATATTTTATTAAATAACAAAAAATTAATAATTAATGAAACACAATGCCCAATCAAGTGGCGAATCAGTTTCCCAATTTCTCTCAGCGCTAACATAATTTACTATACACGAGATAATCTTTCTTGTTATATTATTTCAAAGAATATCGAGGATTTTGTTGAAAAAGTATTCAGAACAAAAAATTAAATGATCGGAAAGACTAAAGACAACGAAGAATATAATGAAGAGAAGTCGTGCTCTGCAGTTCGACTTTGGTGGTCGGATAGACTTTAGCTCTTTTATTCTAAGAAACATGAGATGTGATAGTGAGTAGTAGTAATTTTTTTTTTAAATAAACTTTTATACATGTAAGACAGAAACTTTAAGTATCAATTAAAGTTACTTGAGACAGTAGAACAATAAATTTAATTTTAATACAAAATATCAGGTTTTTATAATATATTTTTTGGCCCACAGATTTTATCAAAAGATCAAAACAATTATTTTTAATAATACCAGGCCTCAAATATTATACATGACTTTCACGACTATTTTCAAAAATGCGACTTTTTCCACATAATTTCAAAAATTGCTACTTTTTCGACTTTTTTTAATAATAATAAGAATAATAATAAGAAAATCTTTCATAATATCTTATATTTATAAATTGTGCTAATTTAAACGAAAATTTTTAAATTTTGATTAAGAATATCTTTTATTTATATATAGTCTCATGAAGTTTTATCGGAATGATGAAAGATAAGTTAAAGAGAGAAAGAGAGCTTAAAATGTAAATTGAAGTTTTGAAAAATGAAGAGGTCCAGAAGTAAAAGGAAGTTGCATGTTATTAACTTTGCCATGATTACATAATTAAAAAAAATTTTCACTTTGTAAAAAAAGAAATACATGTATGCGGAATGTGGTTAATTTTTTATGATAATTTGTCTGTCTTGAAAATAAATTCATTTCTTGAATGTAATTCATCAAGACAGAGTTTTTTGGGGAACACTGGGTATATCGTTCAGAATACTTTAAAAATTCCAATTTACATAATCTGTATAACGTGTTTTTTTAATCCGTCGTGTATAAGGTTCAAAATTGTAACACTGAGCGGGTGTTTTCCAAAAACTTGCACTCATTGAAGTTTTACACCATAAATCACTGCTTCATACAATTAAAAAAAAATTATTTGATTATAAATGTTTTAAAAAATATTTATTTGCTTCAAGTAACTTGAATTATTTGAATCCTATTTATTTGAATCAAATAAATCTTAATTGGGCCAATTCAATAATAAATTAAATAGCAACTAAAAACTACTATTTCTGTTTTTTTAGACAATTTCCACTACTTTAAATTCGCCAATACCAGAAGTTAAAAAACTATTCTAAAAAATTATAACAAATTCTTTAAAACTTTAAAAATTATTTTCATAAATAATAAAATTTTTCACAGAAATTCAATTCTTTTTAACCATTTTAATAAAATTTTTCGTAATAATTAAATTTAATTCAATTTTAATAAAATTCATCCAAAATTCAAATATTTTCATAAATAATAAAATTCTTCTCAGAAAAATTATTTTAGAAAATTTTAATAAAATTCATCCAAAATTTAATTATTTTCATAAATGATAAAATACTTCTCTGGAATTTAATTATTTTAGAAAATTTTAATAAAATTCATCCAAAATTCAATTATTTTCAAAAAAAAACAAAATTTTTCACAGAAATTCTATTCTTTTTAATATAATTTTATAATAATTGTTCAAAAAATGTAATTATTCTAAAAAATTTAATTTCAATTCCTGTTAAAAATCAATTATTTTCAAGTATTTTAATAAAAATTGTTCGAAAGAAATGAATTATTTTAAATAAAAACTTTAATTAAATGTTTTTGAAACAATTCAATTATTCTTTTAAATTTTATAAATACCACACGGACATTCAATTATTCTAAAAAATATTAATAGAATTCTTTGTAAAATTTAATTATTTTTAAAAACTTTTCGCAATTCAATGATCTTCAATATCAACAATTTTCATAAAATTTCCAAATAGAATTCAATTATTTAAAAAAATTGTTGTAAAAATTTTCATAAGAATTCAATTTTTTTCATGAATAATAAAAATTTTTCAGGAATTCAATTATTTAAATTAGAATTTGCATATAATTAGTCGAAATAAATCAATTATTTTGATAGTTTTTTTTAAATTAATTATTTATCGAGTGTGCAGTCGGCAATTATTAAAATTAATTTTTCATTTTTTAAAAAAAAATTTTGTTTTTTTAGGGAAAAAGTATGAAGTTTGCACTATGAAGCATGCAGTACAGCTGAAATCAATTCTTTTGATAATTTTTACCTTTTTTCACAAATAGTTTTTATCTTTCGTTTGAAAGAAGTCTTACAAAGGCTAACATTATTTTTTTTTCATTTTTGAAGATATGGGCAAAATCTTATAAAGTATTATTTAACACAAATAGTAAGTTATTTGAAATAATTAATTTATTTATTTCACTCAATTAATTGGATATTTGATGTAAATAAAAATTATTTTATTTATACCAAAATTATTTTGGTAAAAAATTGAAGGAAAGGAAATTATTATCGGAATCTTAATGAAATTTACAGTCGAAATAAAAGTTAGTTGCTTTGGAAATCGTTTAATAAATAGTTAAAACTTTTAAACTTTTTTTGAAGTTAATCGCTAATACTTTGCAAGCGAGTTTCCTTTGTGCTTGAAAAACACACATTTTACATACACCTCTCGTGTGCACACTTCATCCTCAACAATGGAATCAAGTAAACATGCGTGGAAAGCAGACACACAAACTCTGTCTACTTTCATTGAAAGAACCCTTCATCTTTATCGACTATATAGACTCGATGAAATATAAGCATCCTTACTAGTGTTTTCATTCCATCTACTTCTTGTAAGATACAAGTCCCCTTGGTATTACAGTACAACATAAATTCGTCCTTTGTACTCTCATCTCTTGTGTCATCATCGATGGCCTCTGCCTATCGAGCACCATCTCCGCATAGTAATTGAATGTCCTTTTTCCAAACCCGCACGTGGTGCAATCGCCAATAACAGTATCGCGTCGCATTCTCTCTCTCCTCATACAAAGGGACGCGAATTTCTTAATATTAGACGTTAAATATATTATTCTAACTTATTAAATTATTATCTATTTAGGCTCAATGCACATTAAATCATGCAAGCCGACTGACTTCGAGTCGTAGATTTACCTGTCGATAAAATATCATAATTTATATGAAAAATAAATAAGAGACACGATAAAGGACAATTTAACAGTAATTTTAGAAAAGCATTATTTAGAAAAATTAACTTTATGTTAAGTGATAATAATAGATGTCAATTATTAAATGAAAATCCGTTAATTCTTTTACACAGAAAAACGATAATTTAATTTTAAGAAGCGCCTACTTAAATATGAGCCAAGAATATTCCCTACTTAATTTAAGTGGGGCCACTTAATTTAAGTGGAGAATATTCTTTGCTATTGTTCCTATTTCAGTAGGAGCTTCTTAAAATTAGATTACCATTTTTTCTGTGCTCTCATACCAGTTGTTTCTACCACAGATTTTTCAACATACTTTATGTGTGCTGTACTCCATACTCCACACTCCATATTTTTCTCATAACACTGTTCGACAAAATTTTGCTACAAGAATAAAGGAAAGTGATTCTTACAGGATTTTTGACGTAGATTACGAATCTGTAAGTGAAATTGTCCCATCACGTCTCAATTTTGAGAAAAACGGGGTCACAGTGCCAAAAAATGGCTTTTATGTCACTTTTTGAAGAACGCGACGTTCTTTTTTTCGTTCTCAAACCCTCAACTTTAACATCCAAAAGCAAAAAAACCATGTAGAAATAACTCAAAATTGTTGGTAACAACTTTTTACCGCATTTCACAAAAATTAATGTTTAGAATTCCATTTTTTTCCAGATTCTTCTCATAGTTCGGAAAATGTATAAAATTTGATAAAAAAAACTAAAAAATTTCGGAAAAATTGATTCTATCCGTTCTTTATACTTTACCAGAGATTTAAATTGATAGATTAATGGTTGATGATTCTATATTTTATTTTCCTGAATTTTTCCTAATTTTTATCAAAGAATATTTAATTATTTCTCACCTTGCTAATAAATTCAATTCCTGCAACGAATTTTATTATTCATGAGAGAATTAAAAAATTTATAAAAATAACACAGTGTAACACATAAAATGTGCACTAAGTTTTGACTTCAGTTTCTAAAAGTACTTATCGAAACTAGCAAAAACCTATTTCAGTTTTGCTAGATTATCTCGGGACAAGAAAAATTTGAAAAAGTACGAAAAAAATTCATAACTTGAACAATTTTCGACCAAATTTTTTTTCAATATCAGAAATTAGGGAGGAATTACTGCTCTTCAAATTGTCACCATTGCGAATTTTTTTATAAACTTTTAATAGCCAGCGTTTCCACCCGCTTTATCAAGAAACCGAAAAATGTGAAAAAGTCAAAAAAAAATTCATAACTCGAACAATTTTTGACCAAATTTTTTTTTCTTTATCAGAATTTAAAGAGGGATTATTGCTTTTCAAATTGTGACCATTGCGAATTTTTTTAATAAACTTTTAATAGTCAGTGTTCCCATCCGCCCGTATCAGAAAACTGAAAAATGTGAAAATTCAAATGTCGATAAAATTTAAATCCGAGCTAATCTAGCAAAACTGAAATAGGTTTTTGCTAGTTTCGATAAGTACTTTTAGAAACTGAAGTCAAAACTTAGTGCACATTCGATGACCTCAAAAATGTTGCGCTGTGTAATTTAATTCTTGCGAAGAATTTTATAAGAACTATTAAATAATTTTTTTCGACTAATCTTATGCAAAATTCTAATTTATATAATTGAATTATTTTTGAGTCTTAATTTATCTGGCAAATTTTTTTTGTCGTGCTATTGGATGTCATTCTTCGAAGTACATGTCAGGAATTTCAAGTAATTATTTATTATTTAGAGCTTCTTTATTAATTGCAATTTTTGATTAAATCGAATCTCTAAATATCCATTTTACATTATCAATACTTCCTTTTGCTATATAATACTTTCTAAATAGTTTTTTTCAACTGTTACCTTATGTCTACCTTATGTCCACTTTAAAAGTGGACATATAGTAAATCCAAATCTGGCAGGGTAGCTGAATCGATCTTGTACTTTTATTAAAAATAGTTTTTGGGAAAAATAAAAATAGACGCGTCTCTTTGTTTTCATAACATATTTTCTCGACAAATAAACTTACGAGATGAAGTTAGTCGGCCTGCATATATGAATTCGTCCATTTTGGTAAAACCAAAGAATGATATTTTGAAGGTGAATTTTTACTCAGTGATGAATGGGACTTTTCTTGAGTTGAGAGAAATGACAGAGAAAAAAAGGAGACGAGACAATGGTAGTGTGGGCGCAGCATCTCGAATCCTAACACGAAGTGATCCCATATTCCGTTCTCTTTCATGATGCCCTCTCTTGAAACAATTTTCTTCTCCCGTTGTTGTTTTCTCCATTATAAAGTCGCTTGACTTCATGGAGGAGAACTCGTAGCGTCGACCCGACCGGGTCGTTGGTGGCGCTCCTTCTTCGGGCCGGTCTCACCTCACCTGCACCTCGCAGGCATTTCTTCTTTTATCTCCTAGGCGTCTCGGAGAGCATCGCTTCTTACGAAATCCCAGAAGTCTCCTAGTCCCATCCCTTTTTCTACTTCTCAGTTCTCATTCTCTGCCGCTCTTCCTCCGAACCCCCTGAGACGTACCCACTCGCCATAGCTATCGACGTGTCCCCCGCACGATTGCATTGTACCTTTATAACAGGGTTATCGGGGGCACGATTGTACTCCGCTGCGCGACTATTAAACATATTACATGCACACGTCTCAGCGATTCTCCGAGCTCTTATAGAGCATTATACAATATTCTGCTTCTGTATTCTCACGTAATATATACATATATATATATATGCATCTCGAAAATCCCACTCCAAATTTCTACGAAACTGCATTTAAAATATTTTTGTATTTTCGCTTGGAAAAATTCACTATTAAATTAAATTTGTTGAAATACGAAACACTTTTAAACGTAAGGGGTCGTTTATATATCATGTGGACAGTTTTGAGGGAGGGGTAAACATTATTTTAGAATCTTTTAATTTCTCAACAATTTCACTTGTAGCTATATGCATTCTTACAGTTTTTGATGTGCCGAATACGAATTTCAAGTGAAAAAAACTTTTGACAGCTACCAGTTGTTAAAAAAGCTATAAAATTTTGAAAAATAAGAATTTTAACAAATTTACATTCATTTTCACAATTTTAACAGTTTGTATCGAGAAAACTCAGTTCTAAAATGAATTCCGGATGACGATCTAAAAGAAGAAGAAGAAGAACCACACTAGTGTCGTGTCACATATTTCTTAAAAAAAAAAAAAGAAAAAAATGTCCCGATGTGTGTGTGTGTGTATTTGTGTGTACTAACATTACATTTGCCTCAATATCTCAGAACGAGAAAGAGCTAAAGGCCTCAATTTTTTTTAAATTGTAGGTCTCCCCGGGGGACATAAAATGAGAGTAATTTCAGCCCATTGAACATTTTTCGTCTATATTAGCCAGAGATATTAAAGTTTTAAAAATCTAAATATTTCGAAAATAACACTTTTTTGAGAATTTTGTTGAAAAATATAAAAGTAACTTTAAAAGTATCATTACCAACTTGTAGAGCATTAAAAACGCTTCCATTGACCTATTTTTGAACCTGATTCGGTCAAAAATTAACAAATTATTGGTATTTGAAAAATCAAAAATTCTGGAAAATATCATTTTTTTTTTATTAACTTATGTGTAATTATTAAACTATTATAACCGTCTTACAGAATATATAAAAACATATTTTTGGGACCAAGCTTTAATGATTTTTAACTCTTTTATAAAAATTAATTCTTATATTTCAATTATTATTATTTCTATAAGGCTTCGTCCATAAATTACGTCACACTTTTTAGGGGGGAGAGGGGGTCTATGAAAATGTGACTAATTGTGACAATAGGGGGGGTGGGGATTTTTTATTTTGTTATGTTACACTTTATACTCTATTTATTATAATGAAAAAATTGTAATAAATAAAAATATCAAATATATTTCTTGTTCTTAAAATATTAAAAAGTGTACTAATTATTATGAGGCATTTTACGTGAAATGTTCTAAGTTGAAATAATCCTAAGTAATAATAAAAATAATAATAATAATAATAATCCTAAGTCTTGAAAAAAATTGAAACTCAGGGAATTTGTTGTTCTATTAAAAGTAAAAATGAACCAAAAAATATTTTTGACTTTTTCGAAAATTTGGAGCCAATTTTACGAATTTTGATAACACCGGCTACTTTGTGAATTTTTTCTGAACATACTTGTAATGGAAAAATTTTTTTAGAATATGTTTCTGAAAGGTTTTTTCGTCCCTTTTTCAATGGTGAATTTTATTTTTTAATATTTTAAAAATTTACCCTAATTTTTGATAATTAATATTTAATTTTCAATTTCCAAAAAATCGGTCCGTTTTATTTAAAAATAAATTATTGCAAGTATGTTCAGAAAAAATTCACAAAGTAGGCGGTGTTAGCAAAATTGGTAAAATTGGCCCCCCTCTACCCCCCCAAAATTTTCAAAAAAGTCAAATTTTTTAAAGGGGGGTTTACGAATTGTGACGTAATTTAGAGGGAGAGGGTTCCTTCAGATGTTACGTAGTGTGAAAAAGGGGGGGAGGGGGTCAAAAATGGGCTAAAAACGTGTGACGTAATTTATGGACGAAGCCTAAGTAAGCAAAGTGTTCATGAAATGAATAATTCAATTTTTTTGATAAATAATAAAATTTTTCACATGGATTCAATTATTTTCTTAAATAATAAAATTCTTTTTAGGAATTCAATTATTTTCATAAATAATAAAACTCATCGCAGAATTTTAATTATTTTCGATACAATTTTAATTGAATCTCCAGAAAAATGTAATTATTTTTAACAATTTTATTAAAATTCGTCAAAATGATTTAATTGCTTAAAAATTTGTTGATAAAATTCTTTATGAAAATTTAATTTTAAAAAACATTAAATAATTTATTTTTATATTCAAATAATTAAATTCTCCTAGAATTTTCTAATAAAAATTGATTTACAAATGAATTTTAGTTGAAATTTTAGATAATAATTGAATATTAAAAGCATTATATAGCGTAAATTTTTAGAAATAATTGAATTTTGAAGAGGTTTCAAATCTTTGAAAATCTGAATTTTTCACACTTTTAACTAAGAATTCTGTATATAGAATTAATATGTTTGAAAAAGTTTAATTTGAATTTCTTTTGGAATTATTTGAAGTTTTTATTTTCTATAATATGAAAAATTTTCGAATAATCGAAATTTTGTAAAATTAAAATATAAACAAATGGCTTTGAAAATAATATTCTTATAAGTTATTGAATTTTAAAAAGGTTTGAATTTGAAATTTCTGAAAATCTTAATATAAGAATGAAAAATAAGAATGATTAAATATTTATTTTAAAAAGAAGTTATTGATGTTTTCGTTTAATTTTACAATTATAGAAATTCGTAAATAAATATGTATAGTAGAAAACTTTTTTCAGTATCTAATTATTTTTAGAGTGAATCAAAATATTCTTTAGAGTCAAGGAAATCAAAATTTTGTCTAAAAATCAGGGAAAAACAGAATTAAATTTTTGTATAGCCATCCTGGGGGTCGTTCATTTACTACGTCACACTCCTAGGGGGGGGGGGTGTCAAGCTGTGTGTGACAAACTATGAAAAAAAAAATTTTTTGTATGTAAAAAAATGTGATGAAGGGGGGGGGGGCAGGGGTAAAAATCAGTCCGAAAAAGCGTGACGTAGTTTGTGAATGACACCCTGTTAAATCAATTATTTTTCTTAAGAAACTATTTAATGGAAATTGAAAAAATAAATGACTACCTTTTGTTTAATTAACAATCTTTATATTTAATAAGATATATTGGTTGTCTTATAAGTTTTTTATTTTTTGAATTTAAATAACTTTAAACAAGAGTACAATAGTAGAAGGATAAAGAATTTAATTTCCATCAAAGTCTATAGAAGAAGTTGCGTTTAAAACATATTTTTTGTATTTCATTATTTTAACTCAAAACAGCATTTATAAAGTAGAAACGGGAGGACAGTCTTTCAAATGAAATAGACAAAGTTATTGCATCAAACTGTTCAATTTTTGAGTTAACTTTTTGTCACTATGTTTATTCAACGTCAGCTAGAATTGTGGAATGAAATTGTCAGTAGCCTTCGTTATCTAATTTTGATGTTCTAATTAACAGTAATTCAGTCAATGAAAATGAATTGACAGTGAATTTTCTTTGCGCCTGACTGATGAAATAAAAATTTTTCAAGAAAACAGTAATTTTTGATCGCCTGACGTAATAATGAAGCGCTTGTACAAATGATGTGAGTACATGAATAATAGAGTGTCTTGCGTCAATTATTGTCTAGACCGTCCGAGTAAAAAATCGAAGCAGCTATCGAACACAATTCCGTCGAATAGTGTATTGCAATGCTCCTCGGCAATTCCCACAAATTGTATTTGCTTCGCCGTGACGATGGAAACAGCCAAAGCCTGCCTATAGTGCGTCGGATATGAAAAGAGTTTCGATTTCGTTCTCCGATCGAACCTACAAGTTAATGTCCCTCATTGTTAGTCGGGTGCAATTGTGCAACGATATATGGGTAACGATTGGTTTCTTTCGAAGAATGCGCCGGCAATGGAGGAGGTGCCAAGCATTCTGAGCGCACCCACCGAACAAGAAAGATTCTCAGTCGAAGGTTTTTTATGTTATTATTACTTCTCTTTGGTGGTGAGATTGTCTATTACATGCGCCGTGGCACAACTATTACAACTACCAACTAAAAGAGAAAGAAAGAAAGAAATGGAGAGAGGGATGATGATCGCGATAAAGAAACAATCGAATTATGATCCGCCTACGACTAAAACGCCACTATTCAATTGTCTCCTCCTAGAATTACAGATTGAAGCCAACTTCTAACTCATCCTAACGGAATATCATCCTGCCGATGCGATGACAGAATCTCTTTCAAAATTTCATCATCATTTTGTGAAAATTCTCATTATCTGTCTATATATTATTCATGAATTAATATCAATTATCTTTTAAATTTCAATACTAATAGAAATTCTGCTACAGAATGTTGATCAAAAACGAGAAAGTATGTAATTTCATGTTTCAAGTTACATTCATATTTACACTGAAGAAAAATTCTCACTCATTTACTAAAACCTACTATTCACCACTTTTTTTACGTTCTGATACTATTTACTATTTAAGGTACTTTTTTTAAATTTCAGCCACTAAAAGCTATACTATTTCTGTTTCTTTTTTGAGAATTTCTACTACCTACTTTAAATTCGCTACTACTAGAAATCAAAAAACTATTCTCAAAAATTATAATCAAATTGTGACGCGATCTGAAGAAAGGGACCTTAGAAGCAAATCACTTTAAGGTTGGGTTAGAGTTACTTTTTTCTTGTTTGAAAGTTTCTTTTTATTTATTTCGAATTAAAATCAGTGTTTATTAAATATTTTAGTTGTAATGAAGACTTAAACATCAATGATTTATATTGACAGTTGATCCCTTTTTTGTATTTTCATTTAAAAAATTGAAAACATAACCTATAGTTCATCAAAAATTCAATTATTTTCATAAATAATAAATTTCCCACAGGGATTCAATTAATTTAGAATAGCATTATCGAAAAAATTTCGAAAAAATCAATTATTTAACTTAATTTTTATACACTTCTTCACAAAAATTCAATTATTTTCACTAATACCCAATAACATTTTTCATGGAAATTCAATTTTTTTAAAAAAATGTTTGATAAAATTCTAAACAAGAATTAAATTATTTTCATAAATAATACACGGAGAGACCGAGATTACTAACTTTTGTATAAAATCACACTAGAATTTACTATTTTCACATTGCAACCACCGGAAATAAGGGGACTTTTTGTATTTTTTACTATTTTCTACACTAAGTCACTAATCCGACAAATGTTCACCAAATTAGCAAAGTTTCTTACTATTTCGTCCAATAGTTCCAAACAACTGTAATAAACTCAGAAGTATTGTGTACGTAAAATTACTACAGTCGTATGTAAATGCAGAAAGAAAGATGAGTGAAAGAAAAAATAGGGATTTTTATCGCCGGTTTCCCGTGAATTCTTGACTAATGGAGACAAACTGGAAGGATTTTTACATACACAGACGCACACACCCTTGTGTGTGCATTATTATAATCGAGACACGAATATTTATCACATAGATATTTTGATTAATTTTTTGTCTCTAATGAAAATTGTTATTACTTTTAATAAATGGGATTAAAAACAGTAAATATTATGTCTATTTTTTCCTTCATTTGAAAATATTAGAATTCTTCGATTAATTAATTTACAATTAATTAAGGGCATCCGGGAAAAATCGAGCCCAAAAAGTGTTTTCCCGCGTGTCGTCTCACTCCTAAATAATTAGAGATATTTAGTTCGGATTTATCATGATAATTAGAGGAATTCGTGATGATAAAGAATATTCTCGAAATTTGCAAGTAATTTTTGAAATAAATATTGAAAAACGAAATTACAAAAGTTGGATTTTTGGCGAAAGTGAGAGGCAATATGGCGGCGAGCACACAGACAAGTGGATCTATGTGTCAGTGGTCAAGGAGGTGGCGCCAATTCTCGGAAGTAGTCGCGACTTGAACTGAGGGAAATGTATTAACCTCAAATTACTCCACTTTCAATCGTTAATAAAATAATTTCCTCGCAAAATTATTGCAAAAACGGAGAGGACCGCTCCTCGGAGAGTCTTCCTCTATCACCCCTCCAAATATGAACCCGAAATATTTTATCCTCTCAAAATGAGACGTCTATCACGAAACCAGTATTATTTCCCGGATGCCCTTAATAGAATTGATTGAAAATTAAATATTCATCAAACTTTTCTTTATTAGGAAAAAGCTTAGAAATTGTTGATATTCCGCGAAAAATTTTCTGACGTCCACCGAATAGAGGTTCATTAAAATGAAATAGTTTTATTTAAATTAATAATTCCAAATAATTTATCCTGAATAAAAATATTTATTTTTTATATTTTTAGAAATTTTCATATACTTAAACTTCTAATCACTATTTTAGTTTATGTTTCTTTGTAAATATATAAAATTTTTTCTTTCTATCTTTACTTGATGTGCCTTCAGTTTTTCTATTGGTTATCAACACATAAAATAAATATTTACTATATGAGATATCGACAAAAGTAAAATTAAAAATTTTGCACACGCCACATCAAGCAGTTTAATACGTTGCGTTTAAGTTGAATCAATTTTTAAAAAGTTAAGTTAGTTCAATTGTTAATGTTCATTTTTAAACAAAAACAAATATCACAGAAGAAATTAATATTTTTGTAAATAAGCAGAGAAGACCTGGGCTAAAATTACTGAGGTAAGATGTTACTACGGCTATATATCTGTGGAATAAAAATAATTAAAAATATGTTTGTAAAATATGTATTCCGTATTTTAATCTTCACATTCAAAATTCCAAATTCCGCGCTAAGAATTCCACATTCTGCGGATTTCGAATTTAATATGAACGTTCTGACGTCACCCATGATTAATATTGCTGTAACCGTCAAACGATTAACATTGTGATGTCAGCACGTTCGTCAATGTAGAGGCAGCTTAATATTAACGGCCACTTCCAGGGTGCGTTCACGTAATTACACTCTCACTCTCACTCGTGAGAGTAAGTATTTAAGGCCTAAGCACAACTGACTTGAGTACGGGAGACAAATGCGCGATATGGGCCTCCTAACCTTAAAATGTATGTAAATGTTACATATCTCGTACCCGACTCAGTTGTGCTTAGCTAACTTTACGATACTTTTTATTCCTAATAAGGTTGAGTCCACAATAAGATAAATCGTCTTGATTTCTAAGCGGCGATTTGATGCTCAGTAGACAAAAATGGATGTACGCGCATCGTATCGTCTTGAAAGACGAAACGATTTTTAGCTATTCTGGAATCAGCCTAAGAGTGCAGTCCCATACTGGTTAAATAGTAGAATAGTGGAACAGTTTTGACCAATCAAATCCCCAAGCAAAAATTGACAACTGGCGCAGTACTGTGCCAGTACTGCCTAGTACTGGCGGAGTACTGGCCGCCATGGTTGAACCAGTACTGGTTTTTGACCGAAATTATAACGCTTTTCAGTACTGGTTTGATATTACTGGCGCAGTACTGGTTCAGTACTGGTTTAGTACCCGTGTCAAAAAATCTTCTGGCGCTGGCCTCAATCAGACCAGACCGTCTATTTTCCAATCTAGTGGCAAATTTATTTAAATTCAATATTAATATAATAAAAAAAAATTAATTTATATTTGCAAACATATAATAATCCCCAACTTTTAACTTTGAATCAAATTAATGTTTACAACGCAGAATAAACGCAAACCTATAACGAAATAAAATTTGCCACTGTGGGGAATCGAACCTACGACCTACGGACTTCTAGCCTAACACTCTAACCACTACCCTATCGAAGCTACAGGATAATAAATTTTAATTTTTTACACCTTTTACACTTACAATTAATAAAGAGCGTTTAACTGCCTAATTAAGTTAAATTATTATTTAATTGAACTAAATTCAAAAAAACCAAATAAGTAAATTACCTAATAAATTTCCATAAATTACCATAAATTACCGACATTAAATATTTTAGGTCTAATTTGTGTTTTACATATTTTAATAAATTATCGTATAAATTTCCATAAATTACCGCAAAAATTTCCATAAATTACCATAAATTACCAACGTTAAATTAGTTCCTAACTGACTATTGTCAGTTTACCGTGTTAGCAATACTGGCACAGTACTGGCGTAGTACTGGTTTGCCAGTGTTGTTTTCGCAATACTGGCACAGTACTGGCATAGTACTGGCATACCAGTCTTAAAGGGCAGTACTGGCGTAGTACAGAAATTTTAATGAAGCCAGTACTGAACCAGTACTGGCAAGCCAACTGCTGGCATGACAGTACTGGTGCAATACTGCGCCAGTTGTGAGTACTGGCATTTGACAGAAATTTTTGCTTGGGATCATTGGATTTATTGAACACTTATTCTGATTGGTCAAATCTATTACACTATTCCACTACCAGCATGGGACTACACTCTTATGCACAAAAGTATGGATAGCACCAACTTTGTACATGTCGGATAGAAAAATAATTAATTAAGAAGTACAGTAAGTACAAAAAATTAATTTTACTGTTGGCATAGTGATTAAGAATATGGAAAACTTTTTCTTTACATATATGTCGTTGAAGTGAGAATTTTGTAAGTGTTGTGAGGGTAAAAGTAAAATAGAATTAACTTTACTTTCGGTAAAGACGAAAGTAAGCTTATGGGAAAGATGTTAAGTGAAAATAAAAGAAATTAATTTTTAGTTAATATTTTGGTAAAACTGCGAGTAAAAGTGAAAAATAATTTTATTTTTAGTGAAAGTGAATATGAGAGTGTAAATGAAAGCAAGAATAAAAATTAAATTTACTTGTAACGATAGGCTATAATATGGCAATAGCATACATTAGGTCTGTTCTCGTTGCCTGCACTAAGTGTGACTTTTACACCACCTCAAGAGTAGGTGCAGAAAGTGTAGCGAAATGTATGGTAAAATTGCGTCACATCCGGCAAAGAGAACAGCATAGTGCAGGATAGGTGTTAAAGTGTAAAAAAGTGCAAGCAACGAGAACATACCTACCCTGCTAAAAATAAAATCAGGAATAAAGAGAAAACAGTCGCTCGCTGCTACCTGACTGATATTATCCCTTTCAACCACGCGTTCGTCCCATTATTTTATGTAGCCCTTCAATTTTTATTGCTCAAAAGTTTTGCAATTTTAAAATTTCAAGTAAAAATGAATATAAATTCAATATCTAGTGTAAATTAGTTATTGAATAATCACTCTCGCGAATGAGAGAGTAATGACGTGAACACATCCCTATGTGTAATTTTTAAAAATCAAATAAGTACATTATTAAAAAGTTTTCTTCAATTTTTATGTATCTATGAAATTCATGTATTTTACTAAACTATTTTGAATTTTTAAAACCTGATGACGGATTTGTAATCAGCAACACAAAAACCCCCTAGATACTGCAATTTGAATGAAAATCAGTGACCCCGAAAACCTCTAGAACCCAAGCTCACAATAATTTTGAGTTACTTGTTTGATTCTGACGCGGTGTAGGCAAATCGAACTTCAGATCATAATATTATTTTCAAAAATTAATATATTACTGAAAAGTGGAAAATATTGTCGTCAAATTAAGGTCAAATAGATATCAAGTAATATCATTTCTCTTTGAGACTCATTGCCAACATTGCTTTTTATTACATATATGGGCATATTTCTAGAACTTTTAAATTTTATGTTTCCGTTTATTATTATATTTTAAAAATTATAAAAATAATTTTGCAGTACCATAATCTGATAAATTATTGTGCTCTTTAAATATACCTTGTGTATAATAATCATTTTAATTAGGTAGGGAACGACAAAAGTAAGTAAAAGTGACGAAATCGCCAGTTTCTCGTGTGTGACATTGACTGTTTTTTCAGTTTATATGGTATAACTTTTTTAACGAGTCATTTTATATTTTGTGACTTATAGTAGATATAGTGGGGAGTATAAGGAACCAAAAAATCATTGAGACAATGATGTGCCTCAATTAAGATAAAAATGGTGTACCTTCAAACTTGCGAGACAACTTAATTTTCTTAAATTTTGACAATTTAACAATTAACTTGATATAACTTTTTTAACGAAATTTTTAAGTAACCATATAACGGGGTAACATTGTCTACATAATAAGAAGTAAATTGAACCCTTACAGGAATATGTGCCACTTAGGGGCCATCTATAAACCACGTAGCCTCCTGAGGGGCAGGGGGGGTCAAGCAATTGACTACGACAAGAGGAAAAAATGGCGCTAATACATGTAATAGCGTACTACATGGGGGAGGGGGGGGGGGTCAAAATTCCCCAAAAATGGGGCTACGTGGTTTATGGACGGTTCCTTATACATTAGGAATGCAGTGACTTCAAAAGTTAAATTTAAAAACGAAACTCATAATAAAAACCCACATTTTTGAAGGGCACATGTTGAATTTGACTTCTAATCACTTTTAACTCATTGTAATCTCTTCTCGTACGTTATAAAAGTATACAGAAGAATCGTTAACCTCTACACTATATTCCTAAAAAGAATTTATCTAAGAAAAGAATATGAGCTTCTACTGTCATAATCTTTGCTTCATGGAAAAAGAAAGCATTAAACTCGCAAGTTTGCCTAATATTTATTATTTATAGGTTTTTGAGGTCCTCTGATTACAAATCTGAAGTTATGTAGTTAAAAAAAATTTTAAATGGCGAATCCAAAATGGCGGACGAAATTTTAGAAAAATTATCAGATTTTAATATCGTTTGACATTTAAGAGTTTTCTGTTTTTCTGATTACGAATTTGAAATAATTTTTAAAAAATTTTAAATAGAAAATCCAATATGGTGGATGCATTTCTGAAAAATAAAATCTTTTTGCATGATTTTTTTTCAACTTCTTGTTGTTATATAATGATTTGAATGTAATTCAAGAATTGTTAAAAAAATTTTACTAGACTTTTATAGATAATAGGACTTAAAGTTTTGGAAATTTTAACAGTATTAAAGAATTTGAAAGATAACAAGAATTAATCAATTTTAAATTTCATTTTATTTCCATAAGCTTAATTTAATTTTAAATTATTCATTTAATTTATTATTTAAATTTTATTCTGTTTTTAGAATTGTAAACTTCTTTTTTTCTAAGATTCCATGGTAATATTATTTTTAATGTGTCAAAATGTTTTGATTGCCGAATGTAGATATTATCTATTTTATTTAAATAATATTAATTATGGATAAAGAAAGGGAAGTAAAACTTTCAATTAAACATTATTCATTTTTTCTTCATACTGTTTGTACTTTTAATATAAAATAAAACTAGAAAATTTTTTAGAATATTAAAATAATTATATCTCTTGGATATTTATTTATTTACTTCTGTTGCTTTTTAATTATAATTAATTCTAAAATATTTTTAAAACAGTATTTAAAATATCAATAATTTTTATGACATTTTGAAACCACTTTTAAAATTTTTAAAAAACTAAATTCAGATACATAATAATTAGCGACCCCAAAAACCCCTTCATACCCACTTCTGTGTAAATTGAATTATTTTTTAAATTTTCATCCGCCATATTGGATTTGCCATTTGGAGTTTTCGAAATCCGACTACAGAATCATAATCAGCGACCCCAAAAACCCATGAATATTCAATGCTGTGGAAATCCATTGATTTTTTTAAAAAATTTTGTCCGCCATATTGGATCCGCCATTTTGAATTTTGAAAAATTAACATCATATTCGTAATCAGCTACCCTAGAAACCCCGAGATACCGATTGATGTGAAAATCCAACTTTATGAAAAATCTATGCATTTAGAAACATTTTCTTGGGGTTAAACTCATACACAGAGGGGTTAACAATATGTAGAAATGAGTATCGCAAGGTTTTTTCTACTATTTGATCAATTCACAAAACAATAAAATTAATTTCAAGAATGTGCCTTAAAAAGAAAAATTAAGTTTTCCAATACCTAAAAGTTTAAAAGTTCTAGAAATATGCCCATATATACTTGAATGTAATATTGAAAAATAGTTTATGACTGTTTATAAATATAATAAATTAATTTTAAAAAGTTAAGATAATTACTTTTCAGTTATTTATTTATTATTTTTAATAAATTTAGTAATAATAATTTAAAATAATCATCTAATTTTGTAAATAACAAATTATTATTTAAACAAATTGAAATTGTAAACAAAAGTTATGAATAAAAAGTTATTTAAAAATTCGTAAGAAGTATTTAAATCTTCTTAAGTATCAGTAAATTATTTTATTTTATAGATTTTAGATTATCACCGAAGATAAGTTTAAACTTGCATTCATACGTGAGGAAAGATTGTCATTAATCAAACATGATCGCAATGTTAATTATCTGCATGGTAGTTCCAATGATGAATTGCCAAAATTGTACAATTAAAGAAGATGTCATATTGGAAATTAGTAAAATGCTTGATGAAACTGTTATCATGAGAGATTTCAATGAAGCAATTTGCATAGGCTCTGCAAGATCTGGAAAAAGTGCATTAATTAATTATTTAATTGGCAATAAACTGATGATTAAAAAAAAAAGATATAATACTATTCTAGTAAAAGCAGACGAAAATTCCTTGGGACCAGAAATTGGTTCTACATCAGTATCAAAAACTTTGCTTCCCACAAAATGGACTTCAAGGAAATTATCTAATTTGACTATTTGGGACACTCCCGGATTTGAAGACAACAGAGGAGAAATTCAAGACATAATAAATGCTTTTAATATTTATAGTTTGGTGAAGAATATTAAATCTGTCAAATTTATTGCAGTTATCAGCTTTGATGCAATTAAGGATGATTATACAAAACCATTTACAACATTTTTAAATAATCTTGAAGAATTATTTGGAAAAATGTTTGAAAATGTTTTTGATAGCATAACAATAATTTTTTCAAAAGTACCTCTTCGTTTGTTTGGCCAACAAGTGGACAATGAGTTTATAAATGATAGGCTAAAAAGATATTATTCTTCAACAGAAATAGAAATAGATACTGTTTCAAGAAAATTTTTACAGTATATAGTAAATAATCCTAATCATGTTGGTATTTTCAGGAAAGTGAATGATAATAATGATATTTTACATATCGATGATAATATTTTCCAGTCTATTGAAAACTCTTATTTCACATCGACAAATTCTCTCAACGATTTACATCCAGTTATTTCAAAAACATCAAAAATTTGCTTACACAAAATGCGAAATAAGTTTCTGAAACACGATATTCTAACTAAATTGGAGATCGTTGTGTTATCAGTTTGCAGTGAAAAAATTAAAAATTTAAATGATTCTAGCATGTTTGTAGATGAAAAAACAGTAATGGGAATTAGAAACGAATTAATTGCAATTGAACAAGTGTTGCTTGACGCTGTATCAAATACAACAGTATATGAGAAAAAGATACAACTTATTGAAACAATTGATGTTAGGATAAAGGTTGTAATTGAGGAGAATAATTTATTGAATTATTATAAACTCAATAGATTTACTGATTATTGTTTAAATGAAAACGTGAGGAAAAAATTTAAACATAATTTTGAAGAATTGTTATACAATTTAATTTTCCAAATAAGACAATCGATTGGTGTGACTTTTAGGAGCACTAACGATAATATAGATGAAAAACATAAAAAGAAAATGGAAAATATGAACAAACAGTTCCAACCACTTATTTTGTTTTTAAAGTCTAAATTGAAAAATGCAAAAGGAAAATCTGAATTGAGTAGTGAAGAAGGATGCTAACTAAACAACATTTTTGAAAGATTCTTTGGTATAAGTTGTCACAGGCTTCTCCCACACTTATATGTTGATGGAAGTAATAAGTTATGAAATTTAGTGAGGGCATCCGGGAAATAATAATGGTTTCGTGAGCGACGTCTCATTTAAAAAGAAAAGAATATTTTGAGTCGGAATCCGCGCTGCTCTCGGAATTTAAGAAAATTTCGATAAATAATTATTGAAAGAAATTAAACATACGGAAAAAAGGTGTTTTGAACGGTTTGGTATTGACGTCTCATTTTGAGAGGATAAAATATTTCGGGTTCATATTTGCAGGACGATTTTTCCCGGATGCCCTTAATACCTATATATAATATTAAATATGTTGATATCATTTTATCGATTTAAAACTTGTGTTTCATTTTCAAGTTTAACAAATTTTTTTGCTCTTTTTGAATTGAGAATTCTAAGTAGGTTTTGGTAAGTTAGAAATATATCCTTTCATAGTTTTGTTAATGTTGATAATATATATGATCTTGGGAAGGTAAGATTTGAATTTCATTCAAATCTTACGTAAGTAGGTTTTGTATTCAAATGAAATAAATTTTTTTTTTCCTTAAAAATTCATTAATATGTTAGAAATATATATATAGAAATACTATACCAAATCAATGTAACATGATGTTATTATTTATACCTAATAATAAAATAAACATATTGTTCATCTTATAAACAAGCAACTTTATAACCTTTGCGTTTTGTTCTTCCTTCTCCATATAATTATTATTTAATTCATATTTTTCGAATTTGAAAAAATGGATTTTATATCTCATTAAGAGCTGAAAGGCAAAAAGTTAATTATTTACGATTTGTTTACATATGAATTGGATAATAGCAGAAAATCTGTTACGCTTTCGGAAATGAAAAAATATTATACATATAAACATTAAGTCGAAAACTTACATGTGATAGGAATTTCGACTAAGAAAATAAGATCCTGCGAAAAGTGTGAAAAGACCTTTATCAGCGTCGCCCTCGGTGTTTTTTTTGACCTCTTCAATATTTATCGAGAATGTTCAGAACATTCGAATCATTTTACCATTCGTTCAATGATCTTCACTTTCCGCGCGCTTACGCTTTTAAGCGCCGAGCAAAGGTCATCACTGTATACTGTGGATCTGTAAGCGTAAGCACTGGCTCTTTCAAAAAGAATATTGAGTCCTTGTAGATATATCCTTCTGACAAGTGAGAGTCAATACGAATGGAAGAGTTTTGCACATGTTTCTATTTTCGCAGTTTCGAGCAAGAATTGATGAGTTATCTTGAATCTAATGAGAGTTACAACGTTTGATCACGGGCGATCGCTAATTAATCGGGAAAAAATGAAAGAAGAGAAGCAAAGATCAGAGTATAATTGGTAAATACTCCTTAGATATCAGATGTACATTCGCGCGGTTATATTTTAAGTCCGTCAAACCTATTGAGAAATTTATTTTATTAAGTAAATCCGTTTTCTATTTTTATATGAAAATTTTCAATGGATTTCGATTTGCAATAGCGCATTGCATTATATATAGCTCTAAAATTAAATGAATTAAAATTAAATAAAAATTGTAAGCTAAAATATTAATATCGGGAGTTATCAAATTTTTCTCCAAATAAGTAACAACCTCTCCGGATGAAATGTAATGGATTAACCCTTATCCCATAAAGAATCAAACTGCAAACTTAATTGCAATGAGTTTGAATATGTGTGTAGCCGAATTACTTCTTTGAAATGTTGATTAGATAATAGTAGTGCTGCATAAGATATTACTTGAGGAAAATAATTTTTTTAACCATGTTGAAATTAAGAGATCACACATATAAATAGTATTGTTGGGACGGAATAAAAGAAATTTTCTCTCGAAGTGAAGAATAATTTATACCGCGTTCAATGTTGAACCCTTCAATTATTATTTGAATGCAGCGAATATATATTCTGCACGAGTATAGGTATACCACGTGAATATCTCAAACAATGAAATAAGCGACAGCAACAATAATAGATAGACTTGCATAATGTAACATTACAGCGGTACTATATTTGCTTTGGTTCTACTCGCAAACAATTAAAAGCATTCACTAGTTGGATGAGGTTCGACGTGATTCGAAAGTGGTACATCGTTAAATTATTGCTGATCTAACAATAACGTTCTTTCCGCGTATAGCCTACACTGGAGCCAAGCGTCCTAGGCATTAGTCCCTCGCCTTCCTTCTAGTTACAATATATACTGGGATACCTTCAACCACTATGCCAATATAGGTACGCAGACCGCGATCGTGCCTCACCAATAAAAACACAATCGCGATGCAATCATCGCTCATCGGAATAACGATGATTTGCATTATTCAAAAGCACGAGCGAATTGTATGAACGATCCGAGAACCCTTACCTCCGATCTTCTTTTATAAAAGTCGTCCATCCGTCCGGGTCAGTCATCGTCGTTTGTCGAGATATGCACATCTAGATATACCTATACATCGAATTATAGTTTTATTTTCCTATCTCTTAGTTGCAACTTTATATGAAAAATTATGAATTCTTATAACAGAGTACTTGTTAGTATTTCTACACTAACGGGGGAGTAGTGCGAACGCTTTGAAAAACATGCACTGAAGTGCAAATTTCTTATTAAAAATAAATGACCACAAAAACGTCCGGACCGTAAATACGACCCCTAATATGGGCATATTAGTGACTCTTTATATGAACATTCATGTGACCGCGAATTTGAAACAGCATTAGTATCCCTATTAATGGTCCAATTTGTGTTCATATTAATGATCCTACATGTGACCCCATTAATCATCGCATTTTAGCTCACATTTGAAAAAAAATTCACAAAAATATTTTCTTTCTAAATAGATTAATATATCAATAAACTTATTATTATTAGCTGATAGAAATTCATTTACCAAATTTTACTATGTCTACTTAGTTGTTACGTAGACAACATTCATTTATAAAAGAACTAGCCAAACTATCCGCGCGCAAGCGCGCGGGAATGTTGTATGGGGCTGCTTATTTTAAACAATTTAAAAAATTTTAAAGAAATAATTATTATAACCTAACAAAGAGATTTAACTAACTAAAATTTAAATAATTTCACTTAATGGTCTCAATTTAAATAGAATTTACATTACTAGACTTAAACTATGGCTAGAACAATTACAATTAGGTAGTATCTGGATCATCTTTTGCATTGCTTATTTTATAAAGCCATTTTAAATTAAATACTTTTCAAAGAAATAATAATAATTACACAATGAAAAAAGTTTTACTTGAAATAGCGATAAATTTCTCTAGAATAACGAAAGTATTAATTGAAGCACTGAAAAATTTCGCTACTAAAGTGAAATCTGTAGTTCATTCAGCTAAATATTTTTTTTTAAATTTTTCGAATTTTTGATAATTTTAGATTTTTTACCAAAGACTCGAGACAATTTAATAAGTAAAGTATTTTCCAAAAGCACAAAAATAATAAAGCTAATTCCCATAAAAGACGGGAAAAAATGTTGAATTTTAAGAAATTTGGATTTTTGAATTTTTTCGAATTTTGGATAATTTTAGATTTTTTACCAAAGGGTCGAGACAATTTAATAAGTAAAGAATTTTCCAAAAGCACAAAAATAATGAAGCTAAATCCCATAAAAGAGAAGAAAAAATGTTGAAATTTAAGAAAAACAGATTTTTGAATTTTTGATAATTTTGGATAATTTTAGATTTTTTACCAAAGAGTCGAGACAATTTAATAAGTAAAGTATTTTCCAAAAGCACAAAAATAATGAAGCTAAATCCCATAAAAAAGAAGAAAAAATGTTGAATTTTAAGAAATTTGGATTTTTGAATTTTTTCGAATTTTTGATAATTTTAGATTTTTTACCAAAGAGTCGAGACAATTTAATAAGTAAAGTATTTTCCAAAAGCACAAAAATAATGAAGCTAAATCCCATAAAAGAGAGGAAAAAATGTTGAATTTTAAGAAATTCGGATTTTTGAATTTTTGATAATTTTTGTTAATTTTAGATTTTTTACCAAAGAGTCGAGACAATTTAATAAGTAAAGTATTTTCTAAAAGCACAAAAATAATAATGCTAAATCCCATAAAAAAGAAGAAAAAATGTTAAATTTTAAGAAATTCGGTTTTTTGAATTTTTGATAATTTTGGATAATTTTAGATTTTTTACCAAAGAGTCGAAACAATTTAAAAAGTAAAGTATTTTCTAAAAGCACAAAAATAATGAAGCTAAATTCCATGAAAGAGAAGGAAAAATGTTGAATTTTAAGAAAATCGAATTTTCGAATTTTTTCGAATTTTTGATAATTTTAGATTTTTTACCAAAGACTCGAGACAATTTAAAAAGTAAAGTATTTTCTAAAAGCACAAAAATAATGAAGCTAAATCCCATAAAAGAGAAGAAAAAATGTTGAATTTTAAGAAAATCGAATTTTTGAATTTTTTCGAATTTTTGATAATTTTAGATTTTTTACCAAAGAGTCGAGACAATTTAATAAGTAAAGTATTTTCCAAAAGCACAAAAATAATAAAGCTAAATCCCATAAAAGAGAGGAAAAAATGTTGAATTTTAAGAAATTCGGATTTTTGAATTTTTGATAATTTTTGTTAATTTTAGATTTTTTACCAAAGAGTCGAGACAATTTAATAAGTAAAGTATTTTTTAAAAGCACAAAAATAATGAAACTAAATCCCATAAAAGAGAAGAAAATATGTTGAATTTTAAGAAATTTGGATTTTTGAATTTTTGATAATTTTGGATAATTTTAGATTTTTTACCAAAGAGTCGAGACAATTTAATAAGTAAAGTATTTTCTAAAAGCACAAAAATAATGATGCTAAATCCCATAAAAGAGAGGAAAAAATGTTGAATTTTAAGAAATTCGGTTTTTTGAATTTTTGATAATTTTGGATAATTTTAGATTTTTTACCAAAGAGTCGAAACAATTTAAAAAGTAAAGTATTTTCTAAAAGCACAAAAATAATGAAGCTAAATCCCATGAAAGAGAAGGAAAAATGTTGAATTTTAAGAAAATCGAATTTTCGAATTTTTTCGGATTTTTGATAATTTTAGATTTTTTACCAAAGAGTCGAGACTATTAAATAAGTAAAATATTTTCCAAGAGCACAAAAATAATGAAGCTAAATCCCATAAAAGAGAAGAAAAAATGTTAAATTTTAAGAAATTCGGATTTTTGAATTTTTGATAATTTTGGATAATTTTAGATTTTTTACCAAAGAGTCGAGACAATTTAATAAGTAAAGTATTTTCTAAAAGCACAAAAATAATGATGCTAAATCTCATAAAAAAGAAGAAAAAATGTTAAATTTTAAGAAATTCGGTTTTTTGAATTTTTGATAATTTTGGATAATTTTAGATTTTTTACCAAAGAGTCGAAACAATTTAAAAAGTAAAGTATTTTCTAAAAGCACAAAAATAATGAAGCTAAATCCCATGAAAGAGAAGAAAAAATGTTAAATTTTAAGAAATTCGGATTTTTGAATTTTTGATAATTTTGGATAATTTTAGATTTTTTACCAAAGAGTCGAGACAATTTAATAAGTAAAGTATTTTCCAAAAGCACAAAAATAATGAAGCTAAATCCCATAAAAGAGAAGAAAAAATGTTGAAATTTAAGAAAAACAGATTTTTGAATTTTTGATAATTTTGGATAATTTTAGATTTTTTACCAAAGAGTCGAGACAATTTAATAAGTAAAGTATTTTCCAAAAGCACAAAAATAATGAAGCTAAATCCCATAAAAGAGGAGAAAAAATGTTGAATTTTAAGAAATTCGGATTTTTGAATTTTTGATAATTTTCATTAATTTTAGATTTTTTACCAAAGAGTCGAGACAATTTAATAAGTAAAGTATTTTCCACATTAAAAAGTTTGACATTAAAAAATATATAAAAAATGCCAATACTTAACCCACAAAATTTAATTTTCAAAACAAACAAATGAATGTAGATAATTTGCTAACGGAAAGGAACTTACGATTATTATAATGTATGTATATTTCTCCTAACCAATCAGCGTCTTGAACATCACTCGATTTTACACGCGGATTACTGCACTCGATTCCAGGGGCGATAATCAATTAAAAGACTTTTCACATTTTCTGTAATGGAAAGCCCATCCCTCGCAAACAATTCTTCTGCAACCCGACATGCACAGAAGCTAGTAGAAATGCCAAATTCGCTTCATGCCCGTGTATATATGTTATAACATTCTTTTTATTTTAATAATTGAAGCGTTTTGTGCAGAAACAGCATAAGTCCATAATTCGAAATTGTTCAGGAATCAATAAAAACTGTTTTTCTCGTAAATGTTAAGATTTTTTTTAATTCGGCTTTTTGCATTATATTCTACTAACCTATATGTTAAAAAATCCAATATGATTAATTAATTATCTACTTAATATAAAAAATAAAAAAATAAATTAACATTTGGACTTATGCTGTTTCTGCACAAAATGAAATGAAAAACACAGAAAATTTATTAAATCCAGTGAAATATCAAAGTTTTATGAAATATTTAATAACATTTATTTAAAATATTAAACTTGGATAATTTTTAGTAACATTTTATAAATAATAAAATTGTTTTAAGAATAAATTAAACCAGTTTAATTTTCAATATTTTCTAATTTTAAAATAATTCAGTCACCACTGTCACTTTTTGCTTCCCATGAGTGTTTTTATTTATAATATAAGCTGTTTAATATAAATTATTAAAATACGTCAAGAATATCCCAAATAAATATAAAACTTATTATGGACTTGTGCTGTTTCTGCGCAAAATGATATTTTAATTATTTTTTAAGGGTTTAGAGTTTAGTCACTTATGTAATATTTTACCAGATTGAAAAGCTTCATTCAAAGATAAATTTTCAATAAAAAAGTGATTTTTGAAAAAAATGGACTTATGCGGTTTCTGCACAAAACGCTTCAATTATTTTAATACTTTTGAATAATTTAAATATTTATTTTGAGATTTTAATTCTATTTTAAATTTTTATCTATAACCAAAATCAATCAACTTTTTGACAATAGATTAGGAATGAACGTTATTTATACTTTGAATTTACTAATTTTTAAATTTAGAGAAAATATTTTATTTTTTAGCGCCAGGATATTTTACATGAAAATATTCAAAAGATTAATTCTAATTTAGGAAATTGTTAGGAACATACCTGAACATACCTAACAAACCGCGAAGAGGGGGTGGGGTTAAGGAGATCAACACATTAATTATTACACTATCACTGAATTTATATTTATGAATATTATAATTTTTCAATTTATTAAACTTTAATTTTGATTGAACAATTGATGTATTCGGCAGAAGGCCGAGTTTTTAGAATTAAAATACCCCATAACAATGCGGTGACAAGCAGCACTCTCAACAATCTAAATAATATATTTCACGCGCGCTCCGTTTTCCTAAAGTAAGTCCCAGGCGTACTAATATTTTTATGTTTCACTTATCCTCGCTAGTGCTCGCTAGATAATCAGCTTCGGTTGATAAAACAGAACGCCTTATTATCTTTAGTCACCAATCACTTAGGGTCTTTAATTATTCAATTTGGCCAATCCAATTTACAAGGTATAATTTATTTTTATAAAATTCAAAATACCAATGATAATTTTTATTTATTTTTAGGAAAAATAAAATGATTTTCGTTTTGATGGAATTTTTTTCTAAACTAATTCCAAAACAAGAAAATATTGTGCATTTAACAAGTGACTTTTATTTCATGATGTATAAGTGTTTGAAAAAGGATAACACTTACATTTTCATTATTCTTCAACAATTTGTTGTTTTTATTTATTATTAGTCACAAAAGGTTGAACTATAATCCATAAGTGATATTTATTTATAAATTCTGTAAAATATTTGAATTGACCATCTCTTCCATATGGTCATCTCCCCCGGACTTATTGTAATATAAACGAGAATAATAATTATTGCTCGGTGAAACATTCGAAGTGTTGTTATAAACACTATGAACTACGATGAACAGATTTGAGTATCATGTTCATTGCTAGTTTTGTTTGAATTAATCCTTTGCTTATCGAAGTTCTCATTCTCTGTCATATTAAAAATATTAGGGACAAAGGATGAAATATTTTGTTATGCAACTCAATTCCAGTTTGATCTGCATAAAAATTAGATAGTTCTTCTATTTTGGCTACATTTCCTTCAATATAAAGACGGTCTAATCGCGAAGAACATTATTGTCTTGCATTTGAAAGTTTGTTTTGTATATTTCTCCTGTTTTGGGATTATACAATTTGAAGTGTTGTCTGATATCAATTTCACTTAAATCAAGAATGACGGGAACTTTGTATTTGATTCTCTCTAAATTTGAATCAGCGAAAAGTCGCTGATTCACCTGCCCAGAGTATGCAGCTGATGAAACAGCGTATATACGCTGGAAAATCAGTGAATACTCTGGGCTGGTGAATCAGCGACTTTTCGCTGCTTCAAATTTAGAAGCCTTAAATAGAACGAACAATTTTTAAACCAATCATTGCGTATATGTAATTAATCTCCATTATTTCCATATTGTTTGGAAACATTGACCAAACATGTTCATTGAATACTTTTTCAATTGTCAAACTAGTGAGTTGATAATTAACGTGTGATGAGGAACAATAATCATAAGTGATGTAATCTTGCGATAATTGATAAAATACGTTTTCCTTAAGTTAAAAATAAGTTATGTCATCTGCTTGATTAATGATAAAACCCAAATAACCGTGTATGTGACCGTATAGTGTGAGAATAGAGCACTACTAATGATGTACTGATACGTTTCTTCGATATATTTCATGTCAAGTGTTTCATTTTCACCTCCGCCGTACAGATCACTTCCATTTAATACTTTTCGAATGAGTTGGAGTTTTGTTCCAGATTCATTCTCCGAATTGTGAATGTATTCGAAAAGAGTATTCAATACAGGAACAGAATAATTTTGATATTAATAATAAATAATATTAATAATAAATGATTAAAATCTACCTCCTTGGTGTTTACTGATACAACAAACTTTATAAAGCGTCGGACCACTACTAAATTAAATTGAAAAACAAAACAAAAAAATATCTAATGCATTTAAAAAAATACTTTTAGAATTTATCAGAAGAAACGTTTTAATGATATTTTTTATTGTCAGTAGTTGTAAAAATTTAATTTGTTCTGACTTAGTTAAGCAGCAGCAGTGCGGAAAAAATGTGACAATACAAATCCAATTAATAAATTCAACAATTTATTTTTTACACAACTTATATTTCAGAATGTATTAAAATTATTCTTAAAGTAGAGTATAAATATTACAGAATATAAATTCACCTGAAATGCTGCTCATCCTGATGGTAAAGATGAATTGCAAATACCAACTTTCTTCATCGAATTGGATCACATCGTTATCACCTTTCTTCAACATGAACATCCTTTAAAATAACAATTACACGACAAAATATCGGAAAATCTTCCAAATGTTTCATGTAAGTTTGAAAAAAAAACAGAAATGTAATTATTCATCGTTGTTGTTAAGTTTTTAACTCATCACTTCTTTAGATGAATGATTTTAGTCGTTTAGTTTTCCAGAAAAGATACAAATTGTGTTAATTTATACAATTGTTCTTCAGTAAGGGTCTCTTGAGCTGGTGTACTTTGTTCTCGGTCGAGTTTACGAGGTTGAATCATAGTTCCGTCTACGGTCCAGCCCCTTTCAAGGGCTAAGTTTTGAGTTTGTTCTCCTGAAAGACCAGTCATACCAGCCAAGATCTCGACGTCCAAAGATGAATATGCTTCCGATACGAGTACCATGGCACGTTCACGGACATTTTCTAAAATGTAATCCAATTAATTATAATAGTCTGTATTTTTTCACAATTTTTAATAAAATTAAGAATATTAGAAATTAGGGAATTTAAAAAAATTATGATTAACAAATAAAAAATTTACCCATCAGTTTACTCAAAAAAAAATGTTTTGTTACATTTATTTACGAATTTCCAGATTTTCAAAGATTTTAATATGAAACTTTTTCAAAATTAAATTATTTCGAAAAATTCACGCTCAATAATGCTTTCTATATTCAATTATTATTGTCTACAACTTAAACTAAAATTCATTTTTAAATCAATTTTTATTAGAAAATTCTACGAGAATTCTATTATTTGAATACAAATAAAATGTAAATAAATAATTTATTGAATAATTAAATGTTTCTTAAAATTGAATTCTAATAAAAAATGTTATCGATAAATTTTTTAAATAATTGACTTCTTTTGGCGAATTTCAATAGAATTTTTAAGAATAATTACATTTTTCAAGCAATTCGATTAAAATTCGATTTACATGAATTTTTAAAATTCTCAAATTTTAAAGAACATTTTAACGTGTCTAATGAATTTCTATTACCCTTGAGAGCATTCATGACTTCATCTACATCTTCGCTCCAATTTACGTTAAGAGCAGCATGAACAGCAGGCCAATCTCTTTTCCACATATGCTGACCAACAGTCCAAACATGACATAATTCCGCACTACTGCTTTTCACACTATCCGGAATTCTCTTCCACAAGTATTTGGCGTAACACCTGCAATAAAAAAAAATGTTTAATTTTAAAATTCAAAGCATACATTGTTTTGTGTTTTAATTAATTAATTGCTATTATTTAATAACGTAGTTGTTAAATTATGAATATCGCTCAATTAAATTCAGTCACAGTTTTTTAGAGTTCATTATTTTTAGAAGCTAAAATTTTTATTAAAAATACTTATTAAAAATTCACAAATAAAAATTTACAAAATAAATAAAATAGGTAAAAATTAATGTAATTGCGTTAAATTTCCAAAAAAAAGTTCTAAATTGTAAATAATTAAATGTATTTTATGGAATTCAATTGAAAATTAATTGTGTTTAGTTTGATCAATTAATACAATATTTATACTTACAATTCATTTTGATAAAGATATATAGCAAGTAATCGAGTATAAACTTGTGAACTAACAACTCCATCTTCTGCCTATAAAATATATAAATAATTATTAATCTAATATGTTTATAATAAAATATTAATTTACTATTAATATTTTCTGAAATTAATAAATACTAATAAAAACCTAGTTTACTTTTTTTTAAGTAATTTAATTCTTTTTTGATAAAAAATATAACCTATAAACTTAAAATAAAGCAACTCTACTCACCTCCAACTCGGCTCTTTCGAGTTCTCTAAGAACGCCGTTTATCTTACTTAAAACCATAATGCAGAATTAATTATTTCAATACTATTCCTAAGCTAAATAATCGTTGACAATTCGAAAATAACGAAAAATAAAGAATTGTCAGATTATTTTGTTATTGGATACACAAAAACCTGGAGATCTGTTTTCCTCGAAAAACAAATGATTTAAATTAAAGGTGACTTCTCATGGAGAGATGAATGCAGTAGAAACCAGGGACGTGTAGCACAGGTTGCACGGATTATAAATAAAATGAAAGGAGCATAAGGGTGCGTCCAAGCATAAGAAACATTTGGGTAATTCCACGTGAAATTGTTCTATGACATTTTAAAATCGGTTAAACATATTTTTAACTCGTTCTTTATAGAAAAATATTAAATACGTATTCTTTTATTTTTGTACAATTGCCCAAATTTTCGAATTATGAATTTTCGGAATTTTAAAAGTAAACCACTATTTTCAGTAGCTTATAAGTTTGAAAGTATTGAGTTTAGAAAAAAGTTCTGAAAGAAAGTAAATTTTGGTTTTTTTAATGCAAAAAACTTTTTTTTTAATTTTTAATTTTAAAAAAATATATTTTTTTATAAACAAATTAATTTTTTTTAATTTGGGTATAATTAATTTTAATTTTTCTTTTAGTTATTTATACCTGATAAAAGAGAAAATTTTTCTTAAAGTTCCGAAATAGGAAAAAAAATTTTAAATTCGCAAGTTGCTTATAGATTACGCTACGCTTTACAATGTGGTTTTTTTATATTGACTGCTCGAAACTGTCTATATTCTATAATTTTGAAGTCCACGAGCAACTTGCAAGCAAATTTTGAAAAAAAAATTGTATAAAAATCTACGGTACTCTCTCATGAGTCTCATCTCTACTGCCTGCCTGCGCAGGCAGGCGCAATGAGAGTAAGGGAGAAAAAACATTTAATTTGGATTTTCTGACTCTCTTACTCTTATGTGTTACCATGACGACCTGCAGGCAGGCAGTAGAGCAGTGCGAGCGCCTTTAGCCTTAAAAAATCGAAAAGGTTGGCATGTTCCCCAATTCCCATGGCAACTGAAAATATTTGAAAATGGATCTTGAACCAGTATTTACATTTGTGCCTCTATCAAATAAAACTTATAATGGAATACACGACAAGAATATACAACAATTACTTATGAAGTGGTAAATAAAGAGGGTAGAAAACTTATTAAAAAATTATTTTTCAAGACTATTTTTTACATTCCAGGGGCATGAAAGATAACATTAGCATTCAAAACTTCGCATTCAATGAATCATTTCATTCATACCACAAATATCATTTAGTGGAGGTAATTCTACTTAAATATCTCCTTTATATTTTACTTTAAAAAAAAATTCTCTATGATAACAAAAAATAACTAAATAGGGGGAATCCCTTTATTATTATATACTACTATCCCTACTAAAAAAATAATGAGGAATCATGACAAAACATCAGAGTTCTGATTATTCATCAGATTTTCTGATGCTTCTTCTTGACTCTGATGATTTGTCATTTTTCAGATTATTTCTGACAGAATTTTTAGAATGGATTTGATGTTTTGTGAGAACTCTATCAGCTTCTCACTTTACTTCACAAACCAAGCTGACCATACTTGAAGCGTATCTTTTAATTTCTTCAAAATGAAGTTTCTTAGAATAAATTTTAGATATTTGGAATCATGAAATATCACAGATTCTGAATTTTTCAATTATAAACTTGAATTAGTTAAATTAAACAAATTTCAAGTTATAAAATTTTTGTTTAAAAAATCATAAACCTTCAGAACAATGCATTTTTTTCCCACTCAACTCAACTCAGTCACAATGACCAATTTGATACGCACCTTTCTTTAACAATAGATTTTCCGAAACTATTGTGATGATTTAAAAACAAGAATTTTATAACTTTAAAATTCTGCATTTTAACTAATTCAACTTTGTAACATAAAAATTTAGAATCTATGGTATTTTACGATTCCAAATATCTAAAATTTATTTTAAAAAACATTTATTAAAATAAATTATAAGGTTTGGGTGATAATTAAAAAAATGATTTTTAAAATAAATTTTATATATTTGGAATCGTAAAATACCATAGATTCAAAATTTTTATGTTACAAAGTTGCATTAGTTAAAATGCAAAAGTTTTAAGTCATAAAATTCTTGTTTTAAAATCATCACAAAAGACTCGGAAATCTATTGTTAAAGAAAGGTGCGTAGCGAATTGGTCATTGTGACTGAGTTGAGTCGAGTGGGCAAAAAAAGGCATTGTTCTGAAGGTTTATGATTGTTTAAACAAAAATTTTATTACTTGAAACTTGATCAATTTAACTAATGGAAGTTTATAATTTAAAAATTTAGAATCTGTGATATTTGATGTTTCCAAATATCTAAAATTTATTCTCAAAACCTTCATTTTGAAGAAATTATAAGTTATCTCGTGAACTATAACTGATATGTAAAAACTGATATCATTTTTGAATTTTAAGCCAAGAGAGTATAAGGTATACGTAAAACAGTCTTCAAAATAATCTGAGTTTATAAACATTAAATATAATGTTGAAATAAACAAAAATGATTTTAAACATTAAAAAATGTATAATGGTTTTTCGATTTTCTACCCAAGTTATAAAAGGCGTGACGACCTTTTTACATAAAGGAACAAGAATACATCCCCAAAAAAGATTTTTTGCTATGCTATAAAAAATTCGGTGGCAGTCATAAAAGTTTTCATGATTCTTGGCAGTATTTTAAAGGGTTCTATTTCTTTTTCATGTTTTTGAGCTGCAATTGTAAGAAAAACTGCTCAAAAACACCAGAAATTCTGATTATTTTTCTGATGTTTTGTCATTATTTTTTTAGTAGGGATTATATATTTATTATATATATTATTATATACTATTATGTTTTGTTTAATTGCGAGCAAATAAATGAATTATAAAAAAGTATTTTATTTTTCATTTACTAACAAATAACATATATTTATAATTTTACAGGCCTTTTTTAAAGATGAAGCTGTAGCGAAAGCATTGAAACTTAAAAATGGCAACAAGTGGATTCCTGAAGGTATAATTATAAATTATTTTTTGTGCGAACATTGTTTTATTTTAATAAATCAAAAATATAATATCGAAAAATTTAAACAATTTGGCAATACAGAAATAACTGCTTCTTCTGTTGAAGTTAAACAACTTCAATGTTCAGTTTTAAGTATGGCATTTTTTGACAAATTAAGAAATTCTGACAATAATATTGTTCATAAATCTGGTGCCATTCGTAAAAGATGTGATGAAGAAATTGAAGATTTTTTAGTAGCTGATAATCTTCGAGTGGTATGTATTAAATGCTTCATTATAAATTATTAATTTTAATAAATATTTATTTATATAGGGTCCCATACACTTTATTAATTGTTTATAGACAAATATTTCAAAAAATTATTTTTGAATAATTTTTCTAATTAAATATTTTTAAATTTCTTTATTTTAATCATTTGAAAATATTATACATACTTTAATAACTTTAAAAAAAAATATGTACAGTTACAGTCATTTTTTTCGTATAGAATCCCGTTATACATGGAAATTAATAAACATAATAATTTTTTTAAAAGATGTTATTAAATGAATCAAGTGACGAATACGGCTTGTATACACAAAATGAACGAGAGGAATTCATTTTTGTCATATTTCAAATGCTAGTCTTGGGTGGAATTTTATGTCAATATGAAGACAACATTCAACACTATTTGGACACAACAAAAACAATTTATAAAGACCTAATTAGGTATAGAAAAAATAATATTACAATAATAATTTTGTTTATATTCAATTTAAAATAATTGTAAATGTTAAAATATTTATCATCAAAATATATTTCAAATCATATTTGTCAATAAAGTTTAAAATTTAAATATAAAAAAAAATATTTTCTACTTTAAGTTAGTAAAAATAATTTAGATCCCACAAAAAGTTTTTATAAATCTAAAATTTTATCTTCAAATTTAAAAATGGTGAATTTTTTTATTTATTTGACTGAAAGTAAATATAGTTATTTTTTGGGGTTCTTTCTCTTTGATTTTTTTGTATTATATAACAGCGAACTTAGAAGCAATTAAAATTTTCAATAATTTACGGTTTTGTTTCAGTGTTGAAATGCAAGAAGAAACACACGAATTGCATGTAACTACAATGGTGATGAAAGTAGAAGTGAAAAATTCCCGAGGTGAATCATATTTCCCACGAAATCCTTCTCACAAGCAAAATCTTGGTTTCTTATTAATAGAACCTTCATCGAGACAAATTACAACTGTACTTCATCAATTTAGTTGTTGAATTTTGAAAAGCTCACCTTCCATCTACTCTTCGCTGATGGAATAAATAAAATTTGACACACATAATTCTATGACAGGCATTTATATAAGCTTTATTGAGTGAGGTAGTATGTTTCAACTATAGAAGATGAAAGAGTATAAGTTTACAATATTTACATATAAAAATACCATCGCAATAATAATTCTACAAGTATAAAGATTGTTTATCGTAGTTACAATAATTGGCAACTAAAGTTTCTGGTTATGACATACAAGGAGAAAAATATAATGTAAGTTTTACTACTTTTATAGTAAAATATTTCTGGTAACATTTACTATACTTTCGGAGTAAATTTTCCTGCGTTCGAAGTAAATTTTACTAATTTTTACAAATATGTTCTTTGAACGTAGTAAAAATTAATAAATTTGTAAAAATTAGTAAAATTTACTTTGAACGTAGCCAAACTTACTCCGAAAGCAGTAAAAGTTACCAGAAATTTAATGTTTTACTATAAAAATAGGAAAAGTTACTTTGTATTTTTCTCCGTGTACTGACTAAGTGTTATTAATCTAAATATTCATAATATATGAAGAACATTTGGCATTTGGTAATATTTTCAATAATTTTAAATATTAAAACATTCTTGACTTTCTATTTTTAATTTCTTGGATCAATCAATGATATTATGCATAAAGTATCAATTTTTCTATAAGTTTTATTTAAATTTAGCATTGATTCCGAGAGTCAAAAAAGAATTCTTTTTTTTAAACCAGAAGAAAATGAACCATTTTTTTAAAGTTAGGTACTATATCTTGACCGGTACTATATTATGACCAATAAAATATTAAAACAACGAAAAAATAAAAAATATGTATATATCTTTAAATTTTACGTGTTTATTTCAAAGAATTTTGTTTTTTCTTTCAATATAATTAAAAAATTCTTCTCTTCAAATATATACAGTACATAATATTTTTACATAACATTTTAAGGATAAAATCTTTATTGTAACAATATTTTCAAATTGGATCGCAGAATTTCTCAAACGGATCACCTAAGAAAAATTTTTTTACTACCGAAAAATTTTTTCGGTTGTTTTTTACTCCTCAAATGGTAACAAAAAGGGTCTAAAAACTCTACAACAAAAAAGAAAATTTTTTGTGGATGTTATTAGCAATTTACTTTTTTTGTAGTTTTAAATAAAAAAATATTTCTCCCGAGATTCAGTTGACCGATTGAAAAATAAAAAAAAAGAGTTTCCTTCGTCATGAAACAAAGTATTTAAAAATAATTTTTGTTTTTTTTTAAATTCGTTTTTAATAGTTATTTTTTTTAAATATTTGAATAAAATTATTTAAAACTTAGAGAATTTTTAAAGAACAATAATGTAATTATAGTAATTTTTTCAAATAAAAATTGAAATATTTTTATACTTTTGCATCGCCTTAAGTATCAAAGAATTCAATTTCAAAATTCCTGAAATTCTTGTTCAAAAAATTTTAATTTCTATTTTTCAAGAACCTAATTTTTTCAGAATTTTTAAATTAAATCTTTGAAATTTCAATCTTTTTTTGTAAAATAAATATTTAAATAGTACTTATTGTTCTTTTATTGCTTCAAATTTCAATATACTTTCAGTGTGAAACCATTTGAAAATTTTTTTATGAAAATTTGAACTGCAAGTCTTTCAAAATTAAATTAAATAATTGTTTTATATAGTAACTTTGAATAATATAATTCAAAAATTTTTAATTTTTAAGGAAATTAACAAATTAATCATTTTTTATATTTAAATATCATTATACTTTATTACAACAATTAGAATTTCAAAGATTTCAATTCAAAAACTTTTTGATATTTAAACATTTCCTAAGAATCCTACTTTAACAGATTATCTCGATTATTAAAATTATATAATTTTAACCAAAATGTTATATAAATAAACTAATAAAATTTTTTTCAGGTGATCCGTTTGAGAAATTCTATGCCAATTATTAAAAAAAAAAGTTTAATTTGAAGTGAATTATTTTTTTGTTACTTTAATATTGATATGAAGTTTAATACTTTACACAATTTTAAGTAGTTGTGCGAATTTTACATTAAATCGTACGATTTAATTCTTGACATTTAGTTATTTCTATATGATTTATCTTCTAAATTAATGGTAAATTATTACAATTTGTTAATTTACATATAATTTTTCTATTTCGTTTATGATTTTATCTATTTATGAATGATCATTGGGTAAGAATTTTTATTTCTGACATATTTTAACTATTCACAATTTTTGTTTAGGTAATATGGTGTAAATTTCGAATAAATCTAGTTAAAAATTACGATAAAAATTTTTTTTCAAATTTAAAACAATGCAATTAGAATTTTTTTTCAATTAGATTTAAAATGGAAATAAACTTCAATTAAGTTTTGAGCAATAAGAAAAATTTCGTCACATTATGAATAAAATTAAATATTTTAGGAAAGTAAAATTTTATGGAAATTCTTACAATTTTAATTTAAGAATTGTGTATAAAATATAAATAATAGATTTTTGCTACGTTGAAAATGAGTTTTTTTTTTAATTTAAAAATAATTAGTACATAATTATTGTCATCAGTTTTTTTAAAAGCTACAGAAAATTACTAGTTGTAATAATTGTTCTCAAATTATATTAAATAATGATTGGGTAGAATGTTTTAAAATCGAGTGTTTCAAAAAGGAAATTTTATTTTTTTTCTTTTCTTAATTTTTATCTCCTTGTTTTTTTTTGTTTCATTAACAAAACTGAATTGAAAAATGAGAAAAACTGTAAAACGAAATGTTAGCAAAACTTTCAACTTTCATTACTTCATTTTCAATTACGATTATATACAAAAAAAAATAATAATAATACGAACTGACTGTATATTTTTACACTTTTTTGTATACTATTGTATACAATTTTACTATTGGTAATTGGTATTCTATTCTATATTGTATTTATGAAATATATTCAAACTTTGTATATGAGTAAAAATTTCTGAAACGTGCTTTAAAATTTTTATTTTTTCCTAAATTTTAATTTCCCTGTAGAATTTTATATAAAAAATCACTATGTAAAAGGATTAAAAATTTTCAATTGTTAATAAGAAGAGTAAAAATAATTTTTTTGCAAAATCCTTTTACATAGTGATTTTTCATGTAAAATGCTACAGAAAAATTAACATTTAGGGAGAAATAAAAATTTTCAAGTTTTAGGTGGCACGTATCAGAAATTCTTACTCATGTAATTCATTCATATACTATGAATGAAAGTTAGAGATCGTTTCTGTTTTATGATATATTATTATTGATATTATGCATTAATTGTTGTTAAATTTTCTGCGGAGTAAAAAGTGTTTTTTTTAAATTTCTGCACAAAATCAGTCATAAATAAACAACTAATTATCGAGATAAATTCAATACTTTCTGATATCACATTTGTGCACAGTAACATTTTAATAATGCCACTGTTACTAGTTGTAAGCCTTCGAGTTAGTCTTTGCAATAACAGTATTTACGCATATCGAACAAATGATTCTCGACGCATCTTGCTTGCGATCCGTACATATTTATTCGACTGACGTCTGTTATCTATAAGTAAAAATCATAAAATTTATTTAAATATATTGAAAAAGAGGAAAAATTTACAAATATTTCAGGCTTTGCACTCATTTACTAAAAATTATTTTCAAATATGAATTTTCGAATAATTTCAGATTCAAACTTTTAAAAAATTCAATTATTAACTAATTTACTAATTAATTATTCTTGTTTTATTAATTTCAAAAATTTTAATAAACATTATTTCATAAGAATTCAATTATTTTTATGAATATTAAATATTTTTGCAAAATTTCAATTATTTGTAAACGAAATTTGAATAAAATTTCACCAACGAATACAATTATTTTCTAAAATTTTAATAAATCCTTCGAAACAATTCAATTATTTTTTTAAATAGTAAAATCTTTGCACAAATTCAATTATTTTCAAAAAAAATTTCACGAAAGAATTCAATTTTTTTCTTAATTCGTTATAAAATCTTTGCAAAAATTCAATTCAATATTTCGAGAAAATTCAATTATTTTCTCAAATTTTAATAAAATTCAATAATTAAATGTTCAATTTCAATTATTAAACAACATGATTATTTTAAAAACTTGAAAGAAATTGTTCATAAAATACAATTATTTTCAAAATTTTTAATTAAAATTATTAAAAAAAACTCCATTATTTATAAAAAAAAATTCAAAGAAATTCTCCAAAAAGAATATAATTAGATTTTTCAAAAATTGTAAGAAAATTCTTAGCAAAATTAGTTTCAATAAAATTTCTCCAAATAATACAATTATTCTTAAATTTTTCTTTAAAAATGTCAATTATTTTAAAATTCTTTGCTAGAATTCAATTATTTTCAATACAATTTTAATAAACTATTTGAATTCAATAATTGTTCTTAAAAATGTTAATTAATAATTTTTTTTGGCAGAATTTCAATTATTTTGAATTTTCCGCAAGAATTCAATTATTTTCAACAGAATTTTTCAAAAGAATTCAATTGTTCTTAAAATTTTTAATAAATTTCTTGTGTCAGAATATCAATCATTTATTTTTTTCATAAAATTTTTCGAAGCTTTCAATTATTGTTTTGTTGAATGTTTTATCGGCATAAAGGATCAGTTGAAGAAAGATTATTCTTGTTTTAATAAATTTTGTCTTAAAATTTTTTATTTTCTTCTCAGAATTTCAATTATTTATAAATTCAAAAAATCTAAATTTTTAATGAATTTAATTAGAAATTTTTAAGAACTTAGTTTTTTGAAAAATTTTGATAAATTAAATTGTTTTGAAATTTATCGAATCTTTTAAAATACATTTAATTAATTATTAAAAATAATGTATTTATAGAAGAATTTTAGTTAAAAATCTCAACAAAAGAAAAAATTGAATTGTAGAGAAGTTACAAATAATAGCAATTTTTAGAAATAATTGAATTTTGAAAAGTTTTCAAACTCAAATCATTGAAAATATGAATTTTTCATTCTTTTGATTAACAATTCTGCAAAAATTAATTTTTTTCAATAATTTTAATTCCAATGCTGTTGAAATTATTTGAAGCTTTTATTTTCTAATACATAATTATTTAATTGAAGAATTTCTAAATAAATGAAATTTTGTAAAATTGATGTACACAATTGTGGATTTTATTGATTTTCGCTAAGTACGTTTTTTAATAATAATCAACGAGTGTGAAGCCTGATTTTCAAACATAAATAACTTTTTTAAAAAATTTATTATAAAAAAAATGTAAAATTTTCAAAGAATTTAGGTTCAACTGATGAATTTGATATAAATAAAATTAATAAGAAAATTTTAAATATACACGGAGAGAAATCTGTTGCTCTTAGCGCATGAGCAGGCCGTACTAAAAGCGCAAACACACCACCATGCGAAAGTTGCAAGAAATCCATGCTGATTTTTCATGGATTTGAGCAACTGTGGCACAAGTGGAAAAAAGCTGTGCAAAGTTAGCACCGGCCTTTGCAAAATTAGGTACAGACGTCTATGCGAAAAGCGAATCAAAATGTCTCTAGCGTTATTCGTAACACATTTCTCTCCGTGTACTTTTATAAAGATTTCAAAAAACTAGAAGATTTAAAATAATAAAATGTTTGTACTGACCTTCATAGAAAATAAATTGTTATTCAAATTGTGGGTAACACTTCCTTCATAAAGTCCGCCTCCAGGATCTGTTTTTATTTTTATTTGGTACATTTCTGTTTTCACTTTGGTTTTCGATGAAAAGTCACCAACAAATCCGTCAAGATCATCTGACTTTTGAAAGTTTAAAAGGCCTGCAGCAATGTTGAAAATCTTATTGTTTGAAAACATGAAAATATTTCAATTTTGTCCAATTATGAAAAATTGGAAAAAAAAATGAAAATAGAATGAAAATTTGTTGAAAATAGTGAAAAAATGGGACACATTAAAATAGATAAATAGAATAAGAATTTATGGAAAATAATGAAAAATTGTTTACATACCTTTTGTTGGTGTTAACTTAGCAGCCCATAAAATATCTGCTAATTTTAGTTTCTCACATATGTTACGGTATTCTTTGGTGTGGGAATTTAAAAATTTAAGAAAATAATTTGCAGCCTCCATCACTGTTGGATCATCAATTGAGGTTTCTTGCCAATTAAGACAAGCACACCAATGAGGTTCTATAAAAGCATCGGCACATGTTCGCTCTAAAGGAATCTAAACGTTAAAGATTTAGAATTAGTATTTTTTTTTGTTTAAATTTAAAAAATGTCACTATTTTAAATTTATCAATTTGGCGTCGACGCTAAGTTTCGTCATCTTTTTAAAAATCAGTCACTAACCTTAAATACTCTAATAGTTGAAATTGAAATTCGACAAATTTTAATAAAATTCTTCTAAACAAATTAATTTTCAACAAATTTCCGAAATTCAATTATTAAAAAATTTTAAAAATTAAAAAAATTTCTCAAAAGAATTCAATTACTTAAAATAACCTTCCATTTAAAAAATTATCCCTAAAGCTCTTCATTATCTCGAGATGAATTTAAAAAAAATTTTTTTAATAATTTATTACATTTTTCGAAGAATTCATTTAAAATTCAATTAAAAATAATTGAAATTTTATTAGTTATGAAAATAATTGAATTTTTGGAACGAATTTTATGAAAATTTTTAAAAATAATTGATTTTTTCGTAAACTTTTATATGAAAAATGTGTTTTAAATAATTTAAAATAATTCATGTGAAAAATTCTAATCATATCTTTACGTTAAAAGACATTAAATACTAATTTCGAGAGCCTAAGGGGGGATTTATTTACTGTTTTCCACATTTTTAAAAATAAGTTTACTTTGAAATTCGTATGGAATTTTTTACTAATACTTATATATCAATTTTTAAAAAAAATTTAATTTAAAAATTTTTTTTTAAAATCCACTGGATTATATGCAATGCGGTCAAGTTATTTTCACCCAAGTTGTGTGTATAGACAAATCACTAATAATATACGTGTAAAGTGGTTAAACTCCTATAAAATTAGTGTCGATTCGGTTTTAGTATCACTCCAAGTAAATTTATTTCAGAATTGCGTGACCTCAGACTCTAACAATATTTTTTATATTACTTGGACACTGTTTATTTACCTATTTAAGTACATACTTTGTGTACCAAAGGCTCATATTAAAATCGATCGACATTTAAAAATGATTACACCGATATTTACACAAAAAGCATATTATTATAAGATTTAAAGATTGAAAAAATAGCACGTAATATTGTTGAAAGTTACGAAAAAATGTAATTTTTTTCTAATAACCTTAACATCGACATCTTCAATAATCTCAAGTTCAAGAAATTTTTCATTTTTTTTTCATTTTTTAAGTTTTTCATGATTAATGTTTTACGAAAAATATTTTGATTACCTTATCGAAGAGACTGATGGCGCGATCCCCCTTGTCACCTTCCTTAGGACTGTCGAAATCTAATATTTTCTCAAGAGTCTTATGAATATCGAAAGGCGTTGTTAAATGTTTTGTATTGTACACAAAATTAGCATAGGCCCGCGAATGAACTTGTTTGAACCATGGAGGAAATGTGAAAGAGAAAAATGGAAGTCTCTCTTCCTGTTTGCCTTGTACAGTATTTCTAATTTCTGCGAATCTAAAAAATTACGCAACAAATTACGCATTTGACATATATAATTATATATTGAAATATATAAATAAAATATGTGTTCACATCATTACCTGTGTCCGTGATCGCTCATGAATATTAAAATTGTATTATTCAAATGACCATTATTGTTCAAATTTTTAAGCCACTGATAAACGTCTTCGTCAGCGGCACCAATATCATTATAGGAATCATGCGAGAGTTCTCCGTGAAAGCCGAATGCAAATTTTGGTTGGTCCCGATATTCGTCAAACATTGTTTGCATGTAATTCATCATCAACTTGAATAGATATAAAAACTTTATAATTTAAATTTTTTAAAATTTAAATTCTTAATACTTAATTTAAATGTTTTTAAATTTAAATTCTTTAAGATTTAAATTTTTCTTTACTTATATCAACAATTAATAATAACTCTGCACTTCCTACCATGTGACGTGGAATTCCGTTGAAACAAAACCGTTTCGAATATTTAAAAAGTGGCGAAGCGGACAAATAAAATGTTCTCATATAATGATCCGTTGGTTGTTGTTGGAAACCTTTGAGTCGATATGTAAATGTACCAATATGATGAACGTCTTCCATGAAACCAGTGATGTAACCGCTTTCTTTGTACTTTTTCCAAATGAGTGGATAAACGTCGACAAAATCCGCTTTTGATCCCATTCGTTTTCTTGTGTCTGGCAATTCGAGTTCGATTTTTCCGGTAAGAATTGGAATTAAAGCTTGAGGTGTTCCGTCACCGACAATATTATAACCCTCCAGTATGAGAGAATTTAAATTTGTCTTCAAGTAATGATACGATTTTGGTAATTTTCTAATAAATGTGTTTCTCGACAGGGAATCGAATCCAAACATAAGTACATTTAATTTAAGACCCTTATCCGGAACTTTATTCCATGTATGATCAGCTTTCATTGAAGGATTCTGTTTTATTCCCGCTAATACACTATGCCATCTATTAAATAGTTTTTAACAAATAATTTCAATTTTAAAACACCTTCTATTAATTTAAGAAATTCATTAAAAGTAATAAATGAATCTATTACGGGTAAATCTTAAAAATAAAACAACTCACTGTCTCCCACTCTGCGATTCACATTTGACGTCCGCAAAATCACTTTCTTTTAAAATATAAACATCGTTTGATTCAACTGAATCCGTAAAACTAGTTTCGAAATCGTCCTCCCTGATGATTTCTGTGAAATCATCAAACATCGAAAATGTTTATTAATAAACATTGGTAGGTTTTCAAAAAAAAATTTCTGAACTAAACTTGACATTATACTAAAAAATTAGAATAAAAAATAATGTAAAAAAAGTACCCCGCGCTTTTTGTACAGAAAATGGTTTTCGGTCAAATCTTCTGAAAAGCTACAGTAGCTCAAAGTTACCAGATAATAATAAATTAAGAAAGTTTTTGTGGATGTTCCGTTCTTAAAAAATCACCCGAATGAAACAAAAATTTTATGAAAGTTCCTCCATTGCTAAATAGACTTGATACACATCCCGAGTCAAAATTTAGACCCTCTTTTCAACCTGAAAACAATGCGGAAAAATCCACATTCCGATGTTTAGAGGTTGAAAAGAAGGTTCATAGATTAAAATTTACCTTTAAAAGCACAAGTTATTTCTCCATAACGAGTTTTGGCTTTACTTGAAATTTGCAATTTCGACCCTTCAACAGTGACCCAATCGTCCATCTTGCAATCCAACGGTTTGACATCTTTGATGAACTTCATTATTTCTGGATTCAAAATATCAAGCTCAGGAAATGTACATGCCGGCGCTCCATTTCTGTGAGAATATATTAATTGTTTTCTTTCTTGTATTATCAACGAGGGTAGAAATATGGACAGTAGAATTCATTTATAATGACATTGAGGGAACAAAACAGTCTTAATCATACAAAGAAGAGCATAAACAATATGGTCGGGGGTAGTACATCAATATAATGTCAATATACCACTTTGTGAAATACAATCAATACGTTGAAATTGTTAAAAAAGTTTGCTACCTTTGTTATCAAAAATGTTTGTTACTATATAAACAATTGATTTAAGCGAAATTAATGTAAACGAATTCTACCGTTTTTTATATGAGGTATTATTTTTCAAATCGTCCCACCAACCAAAGACCAAAAAAATTTCATTCACTTTTCAAGTTTAATTTTTAATTAATTTCTCTACGAAATTAAGAGAAACTTTGAAAAATAAAAAAATAAATAGAAAGTTAATTTGATTTTCTGTCGAATTAGCATATAACTTCGTTTATATAGAATAAAAATTTACTTATAAAAAGTACAATTCTTGCGATCGTCTTTTGTAAGTGCAATTGGTTTGAAACAGAATGCCTCATCATATTTAAATGTAATAAAAGGCTTATTTTATCAACTTACCCTGTATATAATACTTGCTGTTTGGCATCATTGATCATTTGTGAAATTCGCATACTGAAAAAATTAATTTTATAAAAAGTTTAACAAAATGCAGGATCTATGACGTTTTTCACACATTATTTATTTCATTTATTTTCATAAACATTAAAAATGTAGATAAAGATTAAAATTTTATGATTTGTAATCTACAGGGTGGCCACAAGTTTCAGTTTATCAATTTCCCTGACATTTCCCTGACAATTTACTGACATTAAAATTATTTTCCCTGACAAAATTCTTTTTACAGGAAAATATGAATGTTTACGGAAAATGGGTAAAATTTATTAATTTGAATAATTTCTAAAAATTAAAATTATAACCCTTCCTGAATTCAATTATTTTTTACAATTTTCAACTAAAGTTCATCTCTGAATCAATTAATTTAAATAATTTACCAAAAGTTCTTCTAGAATTCAATTATTTAAATACAAAAATTTAATTTTTTATAATAATTATAATTATATAAATATAGTAGTTTTTCAATTTTTAATAATTTCCAAACAATTAAAATTTGGTTAAATCTTTTAAAAATAATTGAATTTTTGAAAAATATAAATAAAAATGATCAAATTTTTGAAGAATTTTAATTTTAAACAGGACCATGATGTCTCAAAAATTTTAATAACTCCAAAAAGTAAATTTTCATAAACTTTTGTTCACATTGTTCGAAGATAATTAAATCTTAAAAAAATTATTTTAAAACAATTCTAATAATTAGTTTTTTAAAAATATTTTAATGTAATTTTTCCAAAATAATTGAATTTCTTAAAAAAAATTTGGTATAATTTAAAAAACTAATTAATTTTTCTTTAAATTTTAATTAAAAATTTTGAGCTTGATTGTATTCCCCAAAATGTTAAAAATAATTCTAAAATGTTATTATTTTTATATGTATTTGAATTTTTTGAAATATGTAATTGAAAATACTGAAAACATTGAATTTTTAACAATTAGAAGCTAATATTTCAATTATTTTCAAAATTTGCAATTAAAATTCTTCAAAAATTGATTTTTAAAAATTTTAAATAAATACTTGAAATGTTTGGAAGAAAAGTCGAAAAAATTCTCAATTTTCTTAATTTTCCTGACAAAAAATTTTTTCCTGACATTTCCTGACTTTACTGACAAAAAATTTGTTCCCTGACATTTCCCTGACTTTACTGACAAAAATTTTGTTTCACTGACATTTCCCTGACTTTACTGATATGTGGCCACCCTGAATCAGCAACCCCAAAAAACCCCCGCAAGTAACGAGAATTTGAACTAAATCAGACGAAAATAAAAATTTCTCATCCGCCATTATTGAATTTAGAAAATCTAACTCAAGATTCGTAATCAGCGGCTCCGAAAAACCCGTGGTTAACGAATTTGAACTTAATCAGACAAGAATTTAAATTTTGTAATCAGCCATATTGGATCCACCATTTTGAATTTTGAAAATCTAACTTCGGATTCGTAATCAGAGACCCCAAAAACTCCCAAAGTCAGAAAATTTGTATGAATCCGACGACTTTTTGACGATTAGTAAAATATGTGTCATGAACTTGAAAATTTTGCAATGAATTTGACGACACATTAGGTCCGCCATCTTGAAATTTTTAATTCTGCCTTAAATATCTTTAAAGTGGACAACTTTTATGCACTTTTGGCTGAAAACAAAATTATATATATAGTAATTATATTTAAAACGATTTTTCATTCTTGAAGTTACGTTTACAATATATTTAGTGCAAAAGAAAATGTAGTCTTATCTTATCTATTGTCTGATATCGTCCAATATCGAATATTTTGCAATAAAATTATATTCGTTACTTTGATAATATACAATTTAAAAATTCCCATAAAAAATGTATATCAGATCAAGGTTTGACTCATATTAGGAGTTCATATTGTATTTTATTTTAAAAACCACTTTTTATGATATGAAGCTAAAACGTTTAAAATTAAAAATGTTTTTCATCAGCACCCACTTAAAAATTAAATCAATAATTACTTTTAATTGTTTGTTACAATTTACTTAGCAAAAATTACTTACAGTTTTTCCAACTGAGGCGAATCGGCGTCATTAAATTTCAATTCCGATTTGAAGACTTGAGCGATGCAGTAGATAAAAACAGCAATAAATGCTGCAATTATGAGCCTTCTGAGATAACATGATATGATCTTCATAATTGTCTTTTCTACAAATATCAAAAATTTTAAATAGTAAATTTTCTTTTTCATTCATTTCTTCTTATTCGAAGATCTTTGACAATGTGTGAAAGTCCTTAAAAAACTTTTTTTAACTTCATCTTTTAATATCAATTATACATATTATAAATTGTATGCAGAAATATTATATACATTAGGCAGATTTTTTAAAAATCATGGAGCAACATGGTTCAGATAACTTTTTCAAAGAACACAAATGTATTCTTTTTTTTACCAAGAAAAAAAATTTTTTTATGGCTTTGCTGTATATAGTTTTTTTATAGCTCATCTTTTATTTTTGAATATTTACTACTCTTTAATGGCTTGTAACAATGTCAAACTGTGGACGCCTTTCAGAAATGTCTGTCAGTACGTATAGAAAATTTTTAAAGTAAAATATTATTGCAATTCGGACAGGTTATCGAATAATTCAAAATTTTACAAATCTAAAAGTAGTTAGATACTCTTAAAAATAAACTTCTTAGAAAGCAAAATAAAAAGTAAAATAATAAAATATATGATTTTTAATTGAAAAATATTATTAAATTACATTTTTATAATTAAGGAATAAACACACTTTTTTAATGTATTTTTGTTCATAATGCGCTGATTAAAAAAATTATATTCATTTTGATAAAATTCAAATCGACCGCCAATTACCCGGAAGTAGCGGGAAATTTTTAATTACTTACTACATTTTATATACATTTAAATTATAAATCTTCTGGTATTAAATTACAATATTATTATAGTCATCGTTATTAAAAAATTAAGCTAAAATAGAAATATTAATAAAATTTCGAAAGCAAGTCAAGTAGTTGTCAGTCTAATGTTTTATTAATTTATAATATTAATAAATAAATAATAAAATTTAATTTTAAGTTCATTTTGAAAGGATAAAAAATTTAATTTTTAATATTATTTTTAAAAAAATATTGCACTTAAATATAAAATTATTATTTTATGTCAAATTAAGAAATGTTTATTAAATTTTAGCTTCTTATACCTATTACATAAAAATTGTATCTTATTGACAGAAAATTGTAATTTATATATTCAAATAAAATGTAAGAACTAAAAATTAAATTTCTTATTTTTCCATCAAAACGAAATCAAAATAAAATACATTTTTTTCATAGGTATAAAATACGAAAAAAAGTGAAAAACTTGTATATCTTCAAAAATTTTTTATTAAAATAAAAAATGGTTAAATAAAATTAAAAATTTTTAAATATAAAAATTATCAATTACATTCTTCTCTAAAAATATTTATAGCGGGCTAAATTACCTATACTTAATTCTTATCTGATGAAAAAGAAAACAGATAAAATATATTTTCTGTTAATTTAGGTATTTCACATTATAAAGACATTAAAATAATATTTAGAAATTGATTTTTACAATTTTGGAAGAATTTTTTTGAAAAAAATAATTGTTTTTAGGTTGAAAATACTATAGAAAATAATAAATAAAAAATTACTATAAAAATAATGTTTTGGAAGATTTAAATTATTTTCTTGATATAACTTAAAAATGTAGTCAAAGTCTCCCATTAAAATTATTACTTTTACAAATTAAATAAAAGAAGATACTTATTAATAAAGAAAAAATATTTCTGTGAAAATAACTTTAACATTTATTTAATGAAAACTGTATTTTTACTACCTTTTATTTACTGCTTATCACATTTATCATCCTTGGCACTTTATGAACTATTTATAAATATTTACAAAAATGCTGAAAAATAAATTGAACAGTATTGACTGGTTGTTCTGCACTAAACTTGATTGCACTTTATAACACGAAATGATTTTTTTTATCGCTTATCCGTAGTTACAGTATCACGATTAGTTTGTTGAAAAATTTAATCACAAAATACCACATGGACCACAGTGTCAGATTATAGAATAACCGCGAGACTATATTCAGAATTATCAGAAAACACAAATTATTTTTCGAATTATAACGTTTAGACGTGTACTTTTTTTTCTTTAAGTAAACGACGATGAGAAAAATGAACAAGATAGAAATATTTATATAAATATTCACAAGTTATTTGAAGCGAAAGTCTAGTCAAAAATAAAGATAAGGTCTTATTTGTTTTTCTCACGTTTTCATAAGAGTGTTCTTGCGTGTGTCGTGTGTCGCTAGCGAGTTGTGTGGTGTTAGTTGGTCGGTAAATAGTTCCGATGACAACCGAGGGGTTGAGAAAAGCGCTGATATCATATTCACTATAAATAAGAAATTTTTATTTTTATTGCATCTTTTTTTTATTACTATTCGTTAGTTAACTTATTGTTGTAATGAATTTTTAAATGATAATTTAAAAATATCTTTATTATTAGTATTTTAAACTTGTAGAAAATTTCGGGAGGGGGGGAAATTATAATCAATTTCTTGCACGCAATAGTTTTCTGGTTTACTGTCTAGCAAGGGCTGCGCCATGTGAGCGACCGTCACTGTTGTATGTATAGAAGTATACTCATACATGTGTGCAATATACACAATATGTATTCCAGATGGAACGTTTCCTTTCCATGCGGCATGAGTTTATCAACACGCATGTTAATTATGATGAGATACTATAAGGTTTGTAAACTTATTTTATACAAAAAAGCTCAAAATCACTCGCATTAGGCATAATTTTTGTAATTGTTATATATTATTTTAGGTTATTGATGAACTTTTACAAAAATTGTCACAACCCCCCCTCCTCCCAACTCATAGGCCCATAACTGTAATAATATAAATGATCCCTAAGGGAGGTTCTACACTGATTCAAAAAAGGTCAATTCAAGTCGAATATAAAAATTTTTGCATAACTATAATTCATAATCAATTTATTAAAAAGATTAAAAAAATTTGAATAAAAAAGGAGGCCAACACTACGCGGTATTCCCAAGCGGTCACCCATCCAAGTACTGACCGCGCTCAATGCTGCTTAACTTCGGTGATCGAACGAGAACCGGTGAACTCAGCGTTTTTTGTTTGTTTGTAAACCAATATTTATTTAACAAGAAATATATGTACATTATTTACAGATTTTAGTCTTATAAAAAACATTGGAAAAAAGACATAACTTAAACTATAATTTCTCTTAAACTGTGTGATCCCTTCGCGGATTCTCGCAGATATGACAAAAGAAAGCTTTGATTTATTTTCTTAATTTTTGCTTTTTGTGTTAGTTTTCTGGGTACGACGAAATTGTACCATTTTTACATTTTACATGGACTATAAAAATTCTTTATAAAAACTAGTCTCAACATAAATCTTTGTTAAGTTATAAAAAAAAAGAGAAAAAATTAGCTGGTCGAAATTTTATTCGATGTAATTATAATATATTTAATGAATTTTGTAATTAAACAAGCCACCAATATTTATCTGCTTTATTCCTATAGAAACCTTTTTTGTCCCTTTTAGGTAAGCTGGTTGAATATTTTAAATTTACATCTTGATTTTCTATTTGCTCAAGCGTCCCGGTAAGAAGGTGTGTATTAAAATGAATTAAAATGATATCACAAAAAGGACGAAAACGACATTGGTTTGGATTAAAATGATTGAGAATTCATAGCATATTTGTAATCAGTTTAATCCATTTCAATCCAAAAAAATTAAAATGTTAACAATGTTTATGTGCAAGAAAGGATTCAAATGATTTCAATTTTTAAAATTTCCAGAAAGCATTAAACTTGATTAAATTGATATCATTTTTCGTCATTTTAACAGATTTGAAATGTTAACAGAAATTCAACTGAATTTAAGTGTGTTCAAATAGATTACTGTGATTGGAATAAATTTATTGATGGACAAAAATGTCATTCGTTTGGATTAAAATGATTTCAAGACTTCAGCTATACTTGTAATCATTTCAATCGATTTCAATACACTCGTTTTTACCGGGGTGTATTCGATTTTTCTATTAAGTTTGTTACGTTTAATGTGATAAATGACAGGCACATTATTTCTATCTTGAATTAACCCTAATTGGTCGAGGTATGTGAACGCTTCTGGTGGTATAAATCCACTGTGTAGTGTTTTTTCAAAATACAATGAGTTTGGAAAATAAGGTCCATATATTAAACTATTTACATTATTATTTGCGGAGTTTACTATGTGATCTCGAACGATTTTAAGTATAAATACATCGATTCTACTGATATTCGCTTTATCGTACAATATTTGGTTTGCATATGTTTTCTTATAATTTGATTCTGGGGTATTGTATAAATTAAGACATACGCGCAAACAAACGCGTTCGAACTTCCGGAGATCTTCCATAGTAGTAGGACTAATGTTGTACCATGTTTGTGCTCCATACGTTAGTATGGGTCGAATTAACAATAAATAACACACTACTTTCACTTTATAATCAAGATGTTTTGAATGAAACAGAGCGCTACAAGCATAGAAAGCTTTTTTTGCTTTATTAATTTGTTTTTCAATATGTTTAGTAAATTGTAACGTATCTTGAAGATATACACCCAAGTAACGCACGCAAGTACAATGTTTTAGTCTAACTTCCGAGTCTTTATTTTCTTTAATGTGAAATTCTCTCCATATTCCGGTATTTGGTTTGTTTATTCCTTTAGGTCGGAACAATATTGTTTCGCATTTATCAATGTTCACTTTTAGTTTCCAAGTATGACAATAGTAAAGAACATTTTCGAATATACCCTGTAGTTCGTCCTGAATACTAGCTACTTTCTTTCCAGACACTGTGATAATGAGGTCATCAGCGAATGCTATTCCCTTAATGTTAGGTTTTGTATTTATACCGTACAGCTTTAAGAGGTCATACATGTAAATAATAAACAATATTGCTGATGTTACTGCCCCTTGCTGCAGCCCGTTTTTAATGTTAAATATCTTTTTTGATTTAGACTTATTATCACTCACAAAGAATTTCTTATTATGTAACATTGTCCATAAAAATCTCACCAAAAATATGGGAAATCCCTTTTTAAGCAATTTATAAAATAGACCGTCCAGCCAGACTGAGTCGAATGCTTTTTCTAAATCAATTAAGCATGAGCCTACGAATTTATTTTGATTTAGATCCCAACAAACGTCAGACACTAATTTGTTGACCGCGTGTAAAGTGGAATGATGGGCAGGTGAACTCAGCGTGAAATGAGCGTTGGCCGAAAGTAACAATTTCGCCATCGAGCAAAACGTTGCACTGGAGAATTTATATATAATTATATAAATAAATAATATATATATTATTATATAGTAATATTATACTATTCATTTAGACTTCGTCGAATATCTATTGTAAAACGTCATAATTTTTTTCAAATCTTTGTTACTAAATTATTTATTATTTCTAAATTTCTGAATCAGTGGTAAAAAATAAAAGACCTCATAACAAAGGAAGTATGATTTTTAATGCCTAGTTGACAATGAACATGGTACATAAAAAAGGTGAATTTGTTGATTCATACAATTATAGGCCACGTATAACTTTCGATAGCTGTACAAATGTAAAAGTGCATAACATCATAATTTATTTAAGACATTCATGGAAGTACAGTTTCGTATATACAATATTGGATAATTGTGTGCGTTCTGCACAAATTCATTATGTGGCATTCCAGGCCAAATCGGAAATCATTTTGCTTTTGCATCTCAAATTTTTTTTAAACATTTTTTTTCTTTTAGCATACTCTTTGAAATGAGCTACCTTGATTTTTTCAAATTTTTTCTAAAGCGGTTCAGGAGATACAGATTTTTGAAAAATGATGTTTTTACGTAAATTTTTTTTTAATGCTTATAATTCGGTCAAAAATTGATCAAATTGGACGTTTTTATAATGAAAAGTTTTGTTTTCACGCGTAGTTTTTAATAAAAATGTGACGCGATCTGAAGAAAGGGACCTTAGAAGCAAATCACTTTAAGGTTATGTTAGTGTTAAATTTTTCTTGATTAAAAGTTTCTTTTCACTTTTTTTAAACTAAAATCAGTATTAATTAAATATTTTAGTTGTAATGAAGGCTAAAACATCAATGATTTTTATTGACAGTTGATCCTTTTTTTGTATTTTCATTTAAAAAATTGCAAACATAACCTATAATCTTTTGCTTCTAAGGTCCTTTCTTCAGATCGCGTCACAAATATTTTTAAAAAATTTAAAAATAAATTACGATAAGATTTTAAAATTTTTAAAATAAAATTTCATTTTTAACCATGTATGTATCGATCAATATATTTCAAATTTTTTTTTTATTTCAAAATTTCAAAATAAATAGATCTCTTCATTTTCCCACGATCGGACAAGGCTTAATAATTGTTAATTTAGTGCTAGTTTCTCACAAAAAATTTTGAAAAAAATTGATCGATACATACACTGTTAAAAATGAAATTTTATTTTAAAAATTTTAAATTCTTATCGTAAATTATTTTTAAATTTTTTAAAAATATTTTTATCAAAAACTACGCGTAAAAACAAAACTTTTCATTACAAAAACGTACAATTTGATCAATTTTTGACCGAGTTATAAGCATTTAAAAAAAAAATTACATAAAAAACGTCATTTTTCAAAAATCTGTATCTCCTGAACCGCTTTATGAAAAAATTTGAAAAAAATCAAGGTAGCTCATTTCAAAGAGTGCTAAAAGAAAAAAAAATGTTTAAAAAAAATTTGAGATGCAAAAGCAAAATGATTTCCGACTTGGCGTAGAATGCCCCATTTACATTCTGTTTTTAAGAAATGTAATGCGTATAATAAATAATAAATTTAAATTAAAAAATAATTTAATGATTACAAGCAAAACGTCACGAATATTTCATTAATAAAATCTTAATTTCTTCAATTTTTACTAGGGTTACACGTTTAGTAATTTTTGTTCCTCGGACAATACCGAAAATTTTATGAAGATTGAAATTTTCTAATCGTACGCTACACAAAGTATCATTTATATTTGTGAATTATTTACATATTTTATAAATTATTATATTTATATCAAGCACTGTTATTGATTGAGAAATTTCCTTTCCATTTAAGAAGTCGATTAAAATTATTGTTCCTTGTCTGCAAAAATAGTTATTACTTTAATTAAATAAGAAATTGATAAGTAAAAGCATTATTATAGTACTTGGATAAAGCAAAAAATGGAACCAATTAGATGGACAGTAACAAAAAGAACTAAAATTGCTTCCAATGTAAATGGAAAAAATAATATTCATATATCCAAAAAATATATGTTGTACCTGTAATGGAATATCTGTTGTAGATGACACAAATCCATTATTTACTCTGGATTGATTACTGAGATCAAATTTAGACTTCAACTTTAAAGGTCTATAAGTATTATAAACCACTATTAAAATATCTGGTACTAAGCAAATGACAAGGGCCAAAACAGTTAATAACCAAAACGTTGGCGACATTGTTAATTTATGAAACACCCAATAAATCTTTCCATCATGGTTTCTGAAAATGCAATTTTTTAATTTAAAAATAGAGAATAAAAAACATTTAAGGTATTTTCTTTTGCAAAGTAATTTTGAAAAAGGATATTAAAATTTTATTGCAAATTACTTTATGAATAAAGATTTCTATTAAATTTATTCTTTATATTTAGTCAATTATCATCTATATAATATTATCTTATTATCTAAATGTTTGTATACTTATGATAATGTACTAAAAAAACAATAAGAAATATTTTCGAAATTTTCGATTTATTGATTCTAATGGGAAATTATATTGTTTAAATGAAGACACAAATAATAATTTGAAAATACTTACAAAAATACTGAACAATAAATGAAAACAGCAATGTAGAATACTGCTTCTGATAATACTATACTGGATACAAAAAGCGTAGACCAATAACAACTGTGTAATAAAATCTAAAAATCAAAAAAGAATACAATGAAGTTTCACTTCAAGGGGATGTCAAAGTCGTTGCGATTTTTACACAGAGCTTCAGTGGAAAAATCGTATCGACACATGTAATAATAATTAAAATTCTTCACAGAAATTCAATTATTTTCAAAAAGTTCTCGTCAGCATTTCAATTATCTTCATAAATATCAAAATTCTTCGACAAACTTTAATTTTATTCAGAAATTTTAATAAAATTCATTTTAAAATTCAATTATTTTCATAAATAACAATATTCATCACAAGAATTCAATTATTTTCAAAATTAATCAAATTCTACGCAGAAATTCAATTACTTCCAAAAAATCTTTAAAAAAATTATCGTCAACATTTCAATTAAGTATCTTAACCCCCATATACCACGTGGACACTTTTTAGACACTTTTTGACCCCCCCTCCCCCACTCGTGGACAATCGTGGATTTTTGACGAACCCCTCCCCCCCCTGATTGTCCACGTGGACAATCGGGTTTTTTATTTTAAAATAGTGAATAATAAAAAGATATTTAATAAGAAATACAATTAAAAAATTCTTTAATTTTTTTTATAACAAACTTCTTTAAAATTCAATAAAGATTAAATTATCTTAAAATATTATTAAATAGGTAAATACCATTTTTAGTATTATAGAGAGGACTTTGGCAGCAATATATCTTCAATTATTATATTAGTAGAAATACTCAATCTCTTCGGTAACAAATCTTAAATTTTCTAAAATCCAATAGCTTTAAGCCTTCACATAAACAATATAATAGAAATTATTTTTTTTAGAATTTGTAAGAGTTTGTAGAGGTTGCTTTGTATTCCTAATTGTCAAATTTGCATATATTCATATTTTTGCATTTACGATAATGATTTTGTAATATAAATTAAAAAAGAATTTGGCGTTTTTTGACAGTTAAATAAATTTCGGATTACAAATATTGTCTGATCACAATCTAATAATAATCTAATAATAAAGTTGAATAAAAAGAAAAAAAAATATAAAATTAAACCTTTGTGTCCACGTGGACATTTGTATTGACCCCCCCCCCTCCCCCCTAGTGGAAAATCGTGGATTTTTGGCGAACCCCCCCTCCCCCCTAAACTGTCCACGTGGTAGTAATAAAATTCAATTATTTTCAAAAATTTTAATAAAATTCATTGCAACAATTATTTTCAAAAAATTTTCTTAATTCAATAATTTGTATATCTATTATTTTAATAAAATTTCCCAAAAGAATTCAATTATTTAGAAGCAAGTTTTGAAAGAATCTTAATTATACTTTTTAATAGAATCTTAATCGAATTCCTCAAAAAATAAAATTTTTCTTAAAAATGTTATTAAAATTTGTCGAAAGAATCCAATTTTTTTTAAAAAATTTGTTATGTATAAGATTTCAATTTTAAGAAATATTCAAGTATTCAATAAATTATCTGTTTTTATTTAAATAATTGAATTCTCATAGAATTTTCTAATAAAAACTGATTTAAAAATTAATTTCAGTAAAAGTCTTAAATAATAATTGATTTTTTGAGAAGTTACTAATATAATTGCAATTTTTAGAAATAATTGAATTTTTTTGTAAAAGTTTCAAATTAAAATCTTTGAAAAAAAATGAATTTTTCGTACATTTAATTAAAAATTCTATGGAACTATTTTTTTCCAAAAAAATTTTTTAAAATTATTTCAAGTATATTTATTTTCAAATGTATGTTTAATTGAAGAATTTCCGATAAATTGAAATTTCTTAAAATTGAGATTGTAAACAAATGGATATGAAAATTACAAAGAACTTTTTCGAAAATTATTAAAAATAATGGATTTAAGGAAGAATATTATTTAAAAATTGTAGAAAATAATAATCTTAACAAAAACATCTTTGATGCAAAAATTTCCGCCAAGTAAAAATTTTGGAAATGTCGAAATAATTAGTGAAATAAAAGTTTACCAAGTAAAATTTGTAACGAATGTATTCAATTGTATTCAATTGTAACAAATGTAGAATTTAATTTAATTATTAACATAATCAGCTAATATGAAATCCAATTGTTTGTCTTAATAAAAAATTTCTATTTGAAGCAATTTTAAGATCTTGGCGTCAATAATGTTTCTAACTTTATAATTAATGAAAGTATTGACGCCATGATCTTAAAATTGCTTCAAATAGAAACTTTTTATTAAGACGAACAATTGGATTTCATTAGCTGAATAAGTGTATTAAAATTTCCTGAAATATATATCGAGATTTTAACCCAATCAATGATATTATAGAATATTTTGCACTTTCGTTTAGAAGTTTGCTCTCTGCGTTTGTCTAAATGTCAAAATATTCCATTTTTTTTTGAGAAAAATCCAAATTTTTCAAAAAATACGAAGTATACCCAGGCGAGAACTGACGCTGGATTCAGGCTTTACGGAACCTTCGTTGAGGCTTGGTCAACATTGATCAAGCCTTGGTGGGACGGCGGAACGAAGGTTGCTTCTAGCTATAATGTAACACTTATTTAAGACTGTCGCTCCAGTCTTTGTTGTAGATTGGCGTTCAATGTTCAATCAATGCTGCGGAACCCTATAATGCAGGACTGAAACAAGGCTGCTTCCACTGTTCCCAAATTTACGCGTCTCTCGCGCTCATTCAATATAGTATGAATATATGAATTGTATATAATAATAATATTAATAATAATAATAATAATAATTATTATTATTATAATAGTAATGAATATTATTGATATTATTTTTATTCATGTTATATGCGTTTGTTTGGAAATAAGTTACTATTATAATAATTATATTATTTTCATATAAATAATATATTACTAACAATAAATGTCATTTGAAATAGTAATATTAAAAAAATAATTTTAGTAAAAAAAGACAATTTTTCTGTTAATCGATACATTTTTTTCTCGATTTTTTAGCAGAATTTTTAACATTATTTACAAACATGTTCACAAGTTTTTATTCACAACACAACACACAATTTTATTATTTTATATAACGCTTAAAACAAAGAATGAAAAATATTCGCTCGCATGTGGGATCGAACTCACGCACCCCGTCCCTAACGCATACCGGAAGTCCTAAACGCACGCATTTAAACCGCTCGGCCCCAGAAGGCTGGAAGGCACCTCGCCTAATCTACTATTTCAATGCCAGCGCAGTATATTCTGTATATACGGCGCGTCACTCAATATTTGTTCAGCATGGGACACCAATGTTCGTCCCATGCTCGATTAAAGACTCGGTCAATCTTGATACAATATTCACTTTCTTTATTACCGTGTGCACTGAACAATATTAAATATCAATATTTATAAATTATTTATTATTAAAATATTTTTTATGATAATTTTATAAGTTAAATTATATATATTATTTTTTTTCTTGTACAGTGTCAAATTATTATTTTCAAAGTTTAAGAGTTTCGTTTATCTGAAAAATTATTAGTAAAAAAAATGTTCATTAGGTAGTAATAAATATTTATGCTTAGTAGTTTTACACTAGGATTAACTGTTTAGTAAATATTATCAAAAAAACTATTTTTTGTCAAACGCGCGCGACTAAACACAAAAATAACCTTGAAACTCCAGCATTACCAACTCAACACATACGTTAAACTCTTGAGTTGGCAATGCTAAAGTCTCAAGGTCATTTGTGTTTAATCGCACGCGTTTGACAAAAAATAGTTTTTTGATAATACATATTTACTAAACAGTTAATCCTAGTGTAAAACTACTAGGCATAAATATTTATTACACCCTAGTGAACATTTTTTTCACTAAAAATTTTTCAGACAAACGAAACTCTTGAACTTTGAAAACAATTATTTGACACTGTGCAAGAAAAAAATAATAATGTATAATTTAACTTTATTTATATAAATCTTATATAATTAATAATAATAATAATAATTATTATTATTATTATAATAAAAAAAAAATAATATTTAATATTTATTTTTAATTTAATATTTTTTTATAATAATAATAATAATAATTATTATTATTATTAATAATAATAATTAATATAAATAATATACACTAAATAAATATTAATTTTTATTTACCAATTGATATCTTAATAATAATTAATAATAACTTTTAAGTTTTAAATAGTATACAAAATTATCATAAAAAATATTTTAATATTAATTAACTTATAAATATTTATATTTAATATTTTTAAGTGCACACGTCAATAAATAAACTGTCAAGATTGATTCAGGCTTGAATTAAGATCAGATGTTCGAGCTTCATTCACGAAGATTGACCGAGTCTTGAATCGAGCATGGAACGAACATTGGTGTCCAATGCTGAATCAACATTGAGTGACAGTGGTATAAAGACTGCTTCAACACTGGGTTACCCAGGCTGGGCGTTCAAGGCTCAATAAATCTTCAATCCATCGTCAGCATTGGTCTTTCGCGCCTGGGTATTAAAATTTCCTGAAATGTATATCGATATTTTAACCTAATTAATAATATTCTAAAATATTTTAGAAATCCATTTAGGAGTTTACGCTCCACGTTTGTCTAAATCTCAAAAAAACGATATTTTTTCGGTTTTCCTAGCTTAAATTCTATAAAAGTATCAAAAATATTCAAAAAAACTTGACAGAATTCTTTCTATTTTGATTCTTAATCCAACAAAAAAAGAATGAGCCAAATCGGTTAAGATTTACTCGAGTTATTCAATTTTATCGAAAAATAGCCGATATTTCGAGAATATATATTCGCGGTTTTTGTTTTTTACTTGGCGGCAATTCTCTACCGCGAATCTTGATTGAATTGAAATGATGAAAATAATTTTAAAGCAGTTACAGTAACAATATTATTATAATATTGTCATATTGAAAATCATTGAATTGCAAAAAGTTTTTGAAAATAATTAAATTTTAAAAAGAATTCAGTTACAATTTTTGACAATATAATTGAAAAATTTTAATATGAAAAAAACTTTTGTTGGAATATTAAATTTTACTATAAATAAGTTTTTGAATTTATTAAAGCAAACGTAGCATTTTTTGTAATCACTTCCAATAATAAAATGTACATCACGCTATTTTTTATTACCGCAGTGATTTAACCGGTTGTTGTAAATATATTTTTTTTTTTGTAGTTCTTGCAAAAAAAAGATAATTGAATCAAGTTTCAACTTAAAAAGTTTGAAAAAAGTGAAAATGAGTAATTCTTGTGTCAAAATTATTTTCCACTTGAATTTAGTGTTTTTATTAACAGCAAATGCTGTTGATGAAAGTGTAAGTATTTTTATTTATTGATAATAATTAATATTAATAAGTAATTGCACAGGAATACAAGATCAGGTCCGGGGGGTTTTTTTTTTTTAAATCAATCGAATTTGATAGAAATTTGTTACTTGGGAATTTTTAAGGTTTCTGATTACAAATATAAAATCTGTTTTTAATGTTTAAAACAAATATTTTTTAAACATAATTGCAGGTAAACAAAAGAAATGAACTAAACCCAATAAAAGAGAGAATAAATTCTCACTATTATGAATTTGTTAACGAATTATATAGCAACAGATATTTAATTGGCAATTGCTCTCATGAAGATGATGCATTACTTGATATAAACAGTTTAAACGAAGATCTTAAAAATTTTGAATTATTATTTACTGAAACTACACTAAATAATAAAACTCTTATGATATTATATGAAAAAGAAATTATTAGATATTTACAATATTTAAAAAATGATCTACATGATATGAATTCATGTAGAAATAAAAACAAAATATTTCAAGAAAAAGATTACAAAGAAATCAATGAATCGAGAAAATTTTTATTACTTAAGAATGACGAAATCTCAAGATATTATTGGGTATTAAACGTCTTTCATTGTCCACAGAAGGATAAGGAAATAAATGATTTTCAAAACAGAATAAATTCGGACAGAAAAGTATGTATCTGAATTCAAATAAATTTATATATTATTTATTATTATTATAATAGAGTAATTTAGTTAATAATTTCACTAAATTACTCTAGAATTCAATAAAAGCGTTTAATTTTTACAAATAATTTAAAAAGAAAACTAATATTTTATATCTTTTACAGAATAAAAATTTAACGACCCATGAAACGTATTTAAATCTAAGACAAATCTACTACAATACTTTGCTTGACTTTGATAAAAATTTTGAATTTCTAATTCATTGTGCACCTCGTAAAATTATAAATAAGTGTAAACTATTTCTTATAAGGATTGAAAAATTACTTTCCAACTATGAAAAGTTTAATATCGAAATTGGCATTCTGAACTATTTGTTAACTGAAAAAAAATATTTATCTTTTCAAAAGTATTTTAAATACATTCAAGAGTGTGCAAGCTTAAAAAGAAATTTTCCAAATAAAAGAAACGATATCTTTAATAATTGGATGATTAAAAAAAATAGAAAATATTTTCTAAACAGTTAAAAGTATGAAAAATTCATACTTTAAATTTTTGAAGATTATAATTTGAAGCCCTTTTAAAAATTCAATTACTTTTAAAAATTCACACGTTAAATGCTCTTAATACTCAATTATAATCTAAAATTTTAACTGAAATTCATTTTTATGAAATGAAAATCAATTTTTATTAAAAAATTTTACGAAAATTCAATTATTTAAATATGAATATACATAATAATAATTTATTGAATAATAATTGAATGTTTCTGAAATTTGAATTCTCATAAAGAATTTTAATAAAATTTTGAAGAATGACTCTATTTTTTAAGGCATTCATTTAAAATTTTGCAAAGAATTTTATTATTTTTGAAAATAATATTGAATTCCTGCAAAGAATTGCATTAAATATTTTGAAAATAGTTTACTATTTTTTAAATGAAATTAAATTCTGAATTTTCAAAAGGCGTCAGCTTGTTTTTTAGAGATATATGAAGTGATATTAATTATATTGATATTAATGTCGTGGTATATTTCATTAAGCACTATAATTATATATAATTGCTATTAGGTTCTACTACTCAGCTAAGTTTATATTGTTTTATTCTACTTCTTTTTTTTATACTCCTTTGTATATGCAGAAATTGTAAAATGCAAACTGTTCCTTTGTGGGCTTATTAGCCCTAGGAACGTATATTAATAAACAAATAAATAAATATGTAATTCACTATTTTTAAGTTCAGCCACTTATGTTTCATTTTTGATAATATTTATAGTAATTTTGCTTAGTGCAATAAAATTAGTATTAAGAGTACTTTGTACGAAAGGGCATAGTTCCGTTTATTACTTAAATAAAAAATAAATAACTGAATTCCTGAGAAATTTTTATTATTCATGAAAATAATTTCATTTCTACGAAGAATTTTTACAAAAAATCTTTGAAGTAATTGAATTCTGTTTGGAAATTTTATGAAAATAGTAGATATTGAAAATATCATTGAAATGCGAAAAGTTTTTAAAAATAGGTATAATTAAATTTTACAAAGAAATCATAATCTATTACAATTTTTAACAATAATTGAATGTCTGTGTGGTATTTTATTAAATTTTTTTGAAACTAAATTAAATTCCTAAAAGTATTTTATTATTTATGAAAATAATTGAATTCTTGCGAACGATTTTATTAGAATTTTTTAAAAATAATTTTAAAACAATTGAATTCTTGTGATGAATATAAATGAAGATAATTGAATTTTCGGGATTAATTTTGTTATTTATCTTTAATAATTGAATTCTTTCGAAGAATTATTATTTATGTAAATAATTGAATTCTATTAAAGAAGAAGAATTTTATTAAAATCTAAAAGAATAATTCAATTATTTTTAAAAAATTTAATTAAAATTGTAGTAAAATAATTGATTTCTTTCCAACAATTTTTATTAAAATATTTGAAAATTATTGAATTCCTATGAAAAATTTTTATGATTTTTGTAAAGAATTGAAATCTTTCAAAGAATTTAAAAAAACATTTTTTTTAATAATCGATTTTTTCGAAGAATTAAAATTAAATTTTTAAGAATAATTGCATTTTTTCAGAAATTCTTGTAAAATTGAATTAAAAATAATTAAAATCCTAAGATGAATTTTATTATTTATGAAAATAATTGAATCGTTGCTAAGAATTTTAATTTTCAAAAATAATTTAATTTTTGAGAAGAATTTTATTATTTATGAAACTAATTGAATTTTTGATGAATTTTATCAATTTTTTCTTAAATAATTGAATTCTTTTGCGAAATTTTATGAAAATACTAGATACGTATTGAAAATAATTGAATTTCGAATATTTTTTGAAAATAATTGAGAAGATTTTTTTTATTTCTAGAATTTAAATAAGTAGTGGAAATGAAAAAAAAACAGAAATAGTAGCAAGAAAAGTAGTAAATAGTAGGTTTTAGTAGATGAGTACGAAGCTTGAAATAATAAAATTATGTAATAATTTACCTGAATATTTGTTGTTAAAACTACTATGTAAAAAATACAAGTACTGAAAGTCCAATGGTCTGCGGAAGTACTGTCGTGTAAAATTACCGGATTTATTATCCAGTAAAAATGGCATAAAAAGTAAATTGCACAGCCTTGCCAAATTCCTGTTAATTATTGCAATAACAAACATTAATGACAATTTCTTCTCTGTCAACATTCAACTACCATACACACTAATTTTTTAAAAACCAACCTGTTAGGAACCAAATTAAAAATTGTTTAGTTGACAATAAACTATTTTTCCTATGAAGAATATACAATTGAGGCGATTGTAAGAGTGTTTTTGCAGAATAATTCTGTTCCAGAAGACCGTACATTAAAACTGGAAGAGATGTAAATATGACATTGTAACCCATCATAAAGAAACTGTGATACAATGCCTGCAATAATACGAAGAATAATCAAATAGATATATTTACTATTATTTTAAATATTTTTTTATGTTCTGTACATAATTCAATAAAAAATTTTAATTTTTCTTACTTGTTCAGAGAATCCATTATGAATTTCAAATAGGAATTGTGGCGTTACAAAGACTACATTTTTGTAAAAAAAGTATTGTATTAAATTACTAATTCGAATATAATACCAATGCCCATGAACTAATAGGGCTTTTCTTAAAAACTTAAATTTGGCAAAGGCAAAGTCTGCACTCATTGTTGCTTGACGACCTTCTTTGCCCATGATACCTATACCAATATGTGCTTCTTTTATCATTGAAACATCATTTCCTCCGTCACCTATAGCTGCTGTAATAGGTTTCTCTTTAGAATTCTTTATTAAATGCACTATCTGAAAAAAGAAAAAAAAATACATGGCAGAAACTAATAACTCACATCTTGGTCCTTTTCTTTTCTTCTTGGACATAAATGATATTTCTTTGATCTTTCAATAACATTGCATACCTCACTTTTTTGAAGAGGAGACATTCTGCAGCAAACGACAGCTTCACAACTTTGACTTACATTACGCAGCAAACTTGGAAAATGAGTAATTGCAAAAGCCATACTAGATCCATCTATTAGTAGGCCATAATTGGCAAGAGGTTCTAATTTGATTTTCCTTCTGTAAATTACAAATGTCGAATAAACAACTTTTTGCAATTGTTTCCTAATTTTATTCTTTTACAAAGAGAATACAGCTTATAATTTTTTAATTTTCTAAAAGTATACCTACTCAATGTGTATGAGTGTAGCAAAACATGATTGTACGGAATTTTCCTTCATAAGTCTCAAGACCTCGGTACCCTTCTTAAAATGTCCCGAATGAAAGGCGATATTTTCTGCAGTTTCCGCTTTGTCTCCTGTTAAGACCCAAATCTTTACGAAAATAAAAATTAATATTCTGTTTGTTGTATAAAAATAAATTCTTCTCTACTTTCACTGTTATAGTAAAATATTTTAGAAGGTTAATTTTACAATTCCGTTATTTTTATTAATAAATAAATCATTATTAATATTTAATAAAGTATAAGAAAATAATTCTAGGAAATAAAGCAATTAAAGTACTTTTATGTTAGCAGCTTTGAGACTTTCCATTGCATGCGAAACGTCATCTTGCAAACGATCTTCGACTGCAGTAACACCCAATAATGTCAAGCCTTTTTCGAAAAGATCATACGCTTCAGAAATATCATCTTTTCTTCTGTCACCAATTTTTTCACGCGCATTTTCCACATTTCTCATCAATTCCTCGTACTCCAAAGCATCCAGCTTTTTATAACCAATTACAAGTGTTCGATAACCTCTCTGTATAAAAAGTGATTAATTGTTTCAAAATAGAGCATATAGGCAATAAGTTTTATACATCCAATTAGTATTAAAATTTTTAAATTTGTTTGACATATTGGATCCACTATTTTGAATATCTGACTTCAGATTCGTAAATAGTGAAATATTTATTAAAACTTCAGGGTGTCTACTGAAAATATGTCTTAAAATTCCAGGACATTCCAGAACAGATTTCTTATTTTTCCAGGACATTTATATATGTAACAGGGTTGCCACAAGTCAGAGAAGAAAAGGAATTCAGGGAAAAGTCAGGGATTTTTACTAAAAGTACTGGAAAAAATTAAATTTTTAGAATTTATAGGAAAATTCTGAATTTTGGTGTCTTTTTTGTTTTTTGTTATTGCCTTATAAACTATGAAATTGACAAGAATTCTAATACAAACCCTTCAATTTTTTCTATTTTTGACAATAATTTTTCTTTAAGGGTATGTGGAATCAGCCAACTTCAATTAATACATGTATTAATATTCCCACCAGTTTTCTAAAAAAATATTTAATAAATCTTGACAAAATATAAAAAAAATAATATTTTATTTATTGAGGCATGGATCTCTAATCCAATTAATACAAAAATTTGCTTTTAAATATGATTTTTCATTTAATAAAAAGTTTGATATTTTCTAAGAAAAAAAGACAATCAAATACAAATTAATATTAAAAAAAATGAATAAATTTATATTTTTCTATTCAAACTTTCATTTTTTTGACAATTTTCGAGAAAAAAAGACAATCGAATACAAATTGCCATTGAAAAAAATGAATGTTAACATAGAAAAATATAGATTTATTCATCTTTTTCAATATTAATTTGTATTTGATTGTCTTTTTTTCTCAAAAAATATCAAACTTTTTATTAAATGAAAAATAATATTTAAAAGCAAATTTTTGTATTAATTGGACTAGAAATCCATGCCTCAATAAATAAAATATTATTTTTCTTATATTTTGTCAAGATTTATTAAATATTTTTTTAGAAAACCGGTGGGAATATTAATACATGTATTAATTGAAGTTGGCTGATTCGGCATGCCGGCTGATTCCACATACCCTTAAATAACTTTTAAATAATTCCGCATAAATTCAATTATGTTCAAAAATTTTTTTAAATTCTCGTCAAAATTTCAATTATCTTTATAAATAATAAAATTCTTCTCCAAAATTCAATTATTTTCAAAAAATTTAATAAAATTCTTGGCAAAAATTCAATTATTTTTAAAAATTTATCTATCATTTCAATTATTTTTGATATCTATTATTTTAATAAAATTTTCCAAAAGAATTGTATATTATTTAAACAAAATTTTAATAAAAATTTAACAGGAATTCAATTATTTTAAATTTTTTAATGAAGTTTCTCGAAAGAATTCAAATAAATAAAGAAAATTGAAAAAACTAATCTGAGAAATTCAATTATTTAGAAAATTTTTTAAAAAATTCTTTTAATAATTCTATTATTTAAAAAAATGTTGACAAATTTCTTTGCAAGATTTAGTTCATTAAATTGCAATTTTAATAAAATTTTCCTATACAATTCAATTGTTTTCAATACATTTCTTCTTAAGAATTCAATTATTATCACAAATAATACATTTTTTATGGGAATTCAATTATTTAAAAGAATTGGAATAAAATTCTTCGCTGGAAATCAATTATTTTCTTTCTTGAGAATTCAATTATTTTTAAAATTTTTGATAAAAAGCTTTATAAAGTTGAAAAATTATAATAAAATCGGTCATTGAATACAATTATTTTCGTAAAATACAACATTTTTTTCTAGAAATACAATTATTGTCAAAAATGTTTGTAAATCTCTTCGTAAGAATTCAATTATTTTCATAAAAAATAATATTCTTCTAAGAAATTCAATTATTTAAGAAATTTTAATAAAATTCTTCCCAAGAATTAAATTCTTTTTTTAAAAATAAACATTTTCATTTTTTTTAATTCTTTGTCAGATTTCAATTATTTTTAATTTTTTATTGAAATTTCTAGATGGAATTTAATTATTTTTAAAAAGTTTTTAAAAATTCTGAAAAATTCAGTTATTTAAAAAAATTTGAATAAAATTCTTCACAAGAAATTAATTATTTTCATAAAAAATAAAATTTTTCTCTGGAATTCAATTATTTTTACAAATAAAATTCTTCACCGGAATTCAATTTTTTTAAAAAGATTTTTAATAAAATTCGTAGCAAGAATTCAATTATTTTCATAAATATATAATAAAACTTATCGCAGAATTTCAATTATTTTTATAAAATTTTAAATAAAATGATAGAAAATTGCATTTATTCTTATAATTTTTTTTTAAATTCGCCAAAAGAATTCAATTATTTTTACAATTTTTTTTATAAATTTCTTTCAAAAAAATTTAATTTTAAAAAATATTCAATTATTTAATACATTATTTATCTTTGTATTTAAATAATTGAATTCTCGGGAAATTTTCTAATAAAAATTGATTAAAAAATAAATTTCACTTAAAATTTTAAATTATCATTGAATATTAAAAAGATTAAAAACATTATAGCGTGAATTTTTAGAAAATAATTGAATTTTGAAAAGGGTTAAAATTAAAATCTTTGAAAATTTGAATTTATAGTTACAATATTCTTATGAAATAAAATAATGATTTTATTACTTTGTCATCTTAATTTTTTTGTTTTATTAAAATATTCTCTTAAGTTATTGAATTTGAAAATCTTATAATTCCTATAGAAAAATAATAATGATTAAATATTTATTTAAAAAAGAAGTTATTAATGTTCTTCAGAGTCAGGGAAAAAGTGAAAATGTTGTCTGTAAATTAGGAAAAATTCAGGGAAAAACAAAATTAAAATTTTGTGGCAACCCTGACTGTGTAATATTATTTCATATTACGATTAACATAATTTAAATTAACCTACTTGAACAAAAATATTTATTTTATTATAAAAAGAATTCAAAATCAATATTGTATAGATACCAGTTTCTTTAATTAAACGACAAATTAAAATTATTTTTTGATGGATCAAAAAAATTATTTTTTGAAATTTGAGTCCTAAAATTTTTAAATTATTGAATATTGAAAAGCAAAATATGGAAAATCCAGGACATTTCAGGACATTTTTTCAAACTCCAGGACATTTCCAGGAATTCCAGGACTTCAAGGACCAGTAGACACCCTGAAAACTTAATGTAATTTCTTTGTCATATTAACAAAGTTGATTATATAATGTAGAATACGTACCATCGAGAAATCAAACACTTGAGCAGATACTTCATCAATGTCTGTTTCAACAATAAGCGGTAAAATTGACGAATCAGCTCCTTTACAATATAGCCATATGTCGTTTGATGAATCCTGTACAATTACGGACATTCTTCTTCTCTCTATGAAAAAAAAAACAATTTAAAATTTTAAAACAAAATGAAGCATTAAATTTTGATCTCTCTAGCAATCTCTCTCTCTACCTGAAGTAAACTCAAGCGTTTCCAGTCTTTTAAAAGTAAGTCTTTGATCCTTAGCTTTAATTTCTATTTTATCCTCAAAGTCAGACAGAAGTACAATTCCACATCTTGCGCTTGCTTCCACTAAAGATTTCTCATCAGCTGAAGTTGCCTGCATTACGTAGCATTGAAAAAACAATAAAAAAGATTTATTCAATTAACAGTAAATATAGTCAAATGCTCACTAGTTAAAGTGAATAAATTTCCTCTCTTCTTACCTGATATTCTGGCAATGACGGATGCATAAGAAGAGAACTATGAACTCTTGTTATTTTCTTCATCTTAAAACTGTCCCGATATTCCGTTCGTTTCTTAATCGCATTTGCTGTTTGACTGGGTGACGCTATGTGAACCGTATGACAAAGTGAAATACCCAACCAAAAGTGCCACAGCACCGACTGAAATACATAATAATTAAAATTATTTTTACATTATTAGTCAACTTTGAAACCATATATTACATATAAGAATCAGATGCGTGAAATATCATTTTTAAATACAATTTTGTTTTACATGCCAAGATGTAAGCTTCACTGCTTCATTTTCGTTTCCACTTTGGGGCAAAAGATGGAGATATCCATCACAATCTCTTTCCATATAAACATTTCCATTTACATAGCAGCGCTTGAACACCATTAAATTCTCCGTTAATGTTCCAGTTTTGTCAGTGAACAAATATTCCACCTGACCAAGCTCTTCGTTTAAATCGGACGTGTTGGACAGAGGTGCTTGATCAGTAACTTCGTCATACATTTCAATATCCCATGTGAAAAATAAGGAACCAAGAAACTTTTGCATTTCTGAAAAAGGAATATTTAATAGGTATTCTAAGAATATTTTTAAATTGTTCATTTTCAAATTTTAAAGATTTTTAACGAATTGCCAAAAAAAATATTGTAAATTTTAAAGCATATATACGTCCTAGTCTTCAAATTCATTAACAACGTCGCATAAACTAAAATTAGTTTAAAAATAATTCAGAGAATATAAATAAGAAAAATATTTTCATACCTACAGTAACATACAAAGATATCGGTACAATGTAGTTAAACAACAGCATAAAGTTAAGTATGCTAATTAAGATCTTGTAAAATTTCTTTGATTTGGCTTCTCCCAAATATGCAATCCATTTGGAATTGTAGTTAAATATTTGTTGGAGTATAACAGAGATTAAAGATGTAACTATCAAAAGTGCGATGAATACCATTAGATATCTGTTTATGGACCTGAAAAGAAAAGAAAATAAAGCATGGTTTTTAATAAGCTCTTTGCCAAAGATCAAAGATGTCAGCTTTGTTTAAAAAATTTATATATTTCAAAAAGGATCCTAAAGAATATTCTAATTCACTCTAAAAATTATTAGATACACAAAAAAATGTTCTATTAAATTTTTTTACAAATTTCTTCAAAAGTAAAATTATTCGAAAACATCAATTGTTTTAAATAAATATTTAATCATTAATTATTATTATTATTCCATAGGAATTAAGATTTTCAAAAAATTCCAAACTCAAACGTCAAACCTTTATAAAATTTAAATTTCCATAAAATTTAAAAAAAAAATAAATAAAATTATTTACAAAAATTTTTAAAAAAATCCTTCGCAAGAATTCAATTATTTTTACAAGTAATAAAATATATCTTATATGAATTCAATTATTTAAAAAAATGTAATAAAATTCGTCGTAAGAATTCAATTATTTTTAATAAAATTTTAAATAAATTCCTCGAAAAATATAATAATTTTCAAAAATTCTTTGCAAGAATTCAGTTATGAATTATTTTTAATAATTTTTGCAAAAATTCTTTGAGTACATATTTTCAAATCCATTTGTTTACGAAATAGAATGAAATGTTTACGAATTAATTTTACGAGATTTCGATTATTCGGAAATTCTTCAATTAACCCTCGGAGAACACACGGGGTCATTTTGACCCCACGATTTTTTGCGAAAAGCTTTTTATCTATTATTTAATATTTTTTATAAGGATTTTAAAGTACACAGACTTATTTTACAGAGTTTAAACTGTATTTTCAAAAAATCCTTAGGTTAAGCAGATGAACAGTTGAAAATTGGTTGAGCATTGAAAAATGAAAATAATTTTTAAAAAAAGGACTTTTTCAAAAAAATCGATTATACAGAATTGTTAAATTTTAAATCAAAATTCATTTTTAAATCAATTTTTCTTAGATGCATAATCTATTATAAATAATTAAATGTTTCTAAAAATTGAATTTTTATAAAGAATAATTATTAACAAATTTTTAAATAATTGAATTTTCTCCGACGTAATTTAATAAAAATTTCAAGAATAATTACATTTTTCGAGGAAAACGATTAAAATTTTGTTTTTAAAATAATTGAAATTCTATGATAAGTTTTATTATTCATGAAAATAATTGAATCTTTGTAAAAAATGTTATTATTTATGATGAAAATAATTAAATGTTTGCTTAGAATTTTATCAATATTTTTTTAAGTAATTAAATTCTTTTTTTTTCTTTTTTTTAAATTTTCTTTAAAATTATAAATTCTTTTAGAAAATTTTATGAATATAGTGGATATTAAAAATCATTGAATTATGAGGAAATTTTTTGAAAATAATTGTAATTTCGCCAAGAATGTTATTAAAATCTTTGAAAATAATTGAATTTCAGAGAAGAATTTGATTATTTATAAAATAATTGAAATTTTGAAGAGAATTTTGTTTAAATTTTTTGAACATAATATTGAATTTCTGTGAAGAATTTTATTACTTTTGAAAACAATTGAATTTCTGCAATCAGTTGTAATTTCTCCAAAATTCAATTTTTTCCAGTACTTTCATAAAAATTCCTGACTTTTTAATTATTAATTAAATTAAAATGTAATTAATTATTTATTTAAAACACTTATTGATTGTCAAATACACAATAAATGTTTCTAAATCATATAAAGGAAAATATGTAATTTTTATTTAAAAAAAATAAGTGCAAAATGAGTTAAACAAAAAAAAAAATTTGCAATAAAAATTTTTTTTTTAAATGTTCAACGCAAGATAACTCGAAGTTACAGTATGAAAATTTATACTCAATATTTATTTTGTTATCTTACACACTACTTACAGTTGCCATTATCTTGCACTTCACTTTAAAAGAAAAATTATCTGGTGCAAATTTTTTAATAATTTCATATTACACCTGCTTTCTAGTATAAGAATTCTTTTGAAAATTATTAATTAAATTATTAATTATTTTTATGAAATTTAAAAAATTGTTATCTCTTAAAAAGCAATAATTTTTATTTTCAAGTTTTTAAGTATGAATTTTTACTCGCAAAGAAAAGAAGGTAATCGATATTAAATTTATTGTAAAACTAACTTACTTCTCGGCTGTGGAAAATTTATTTACAACTTGTTTCGAGTTGAGAGACAATTTTGTATCCTGACCAGTATAAATGCAGCAACCAATAACGTAATCCGTGTCCTTAAGTCTTGATCCTCGTAGAAGAACATTGTCTATTGTGAGAGTTCTACTTATTGTTTCACTCTCCATATTTACTTCCAGTTTGCCATGAAAAGAATACAGATCGGCTTGTGGATGCTCACAAGTTACAACTGCTTTCAAGCCAACAATATCTGACATGTTGCATGAGGATAAAATTTTAGGCACATTTAAAGTCTGCAATAAAAGAGATATATAAACATCCTGCATTCTCACTTCATTATAATATAATATTAATAAAAATATTTTTAATTTTAATTATTAATCGAAACCAAAAATTTGCCCTATTCTACCCCCGAGAAATCCAGCGATTGAATTTTGTTGAAACTTTGTTACTCAGGGGCTTTTGGGGTCGCTGATTACGAATCTGAAGTCAGATTTTCAAAATTTTGAAAATCCAAAATGGCGGATCCAATATGGCGGACATTTTTTTTAAATTGTTTAAATTTGCATAAAACTTGTTACTCGGGGGTTTTCGGGGTCGCTGATTACGAATCTAAAGTCAAATTTAAAAAATTCAAAATGATGACCCCAAAAACCCCCGAATAACAAGTTTTATGCAAATTTAAACAATTTTGAAAAAATGTCCGGAATTTTGAATTTTGAAAATTTTATTAATTGGTTCCAGTTTATAAGAATTATGTCAAATTTTTTAAATGGTACATATATTTTTATACGCCGTGTTATTAAATTCATCAATTATTTAAACTTAATTCAAATAAACATAATAAGGGGCCGTTCAAAAAATACGTAACGCTTTAGGGGGGAGGGGGGGTCAAGCTATTTGTTACGGTCAGCAGAAAAAATGGCGCTAATGTATACAAAATTGCGTTACATGGGGGGAGGGGGGGGGTCTGAATTTCCGAAAATTAGCGTTACGTATTTTTTGAATGGCCCCTAAACTGTTTATAAATTACATTACCTTTAAATTATTTTCTCCATCAAGATTTGACGTTGTAATGTAACAATAACCAGACGTTTCACTGCTATATAGAAGAACCAAATCACACGGGACATCTTCATTTCGATTAATTTTCAATAAATCCCCTACAATTATTTCTTGACAATATATTTTCTGTAAATTTGTTTAATAAACAATATGAAACTTTTTTTTAATAATTATTATTTTCTACAATTTTTAACTAACATTCTTCTTTAAATCAATTATTTTTAATAATTTTTTTAAAAAGTACCTACTTTGACAATTTTCAAAGCCATTTCTTTATAATTCCATTTTACCAAATTTCAATTATATTCGGAAATATTCTTATCAATTAAATGTATATTAGAAAATAAAAACTTTAAATAATTTTTTTAAAAAATTCAATTAAACTTATTCGAAAAAATTAATTCTACAGAATATTTCCAAAGATTTTAAATATTGAAGCCTTTTCAAAATTCAATTATTTCCCAAAAAAATTCACTCTATAATGCTTTTAATATTCAATTATATTATTATCTAAAATTTTAACTAAAATTCATTTTCAAATCAATTTTTATTAGAAAATTTGACGAGAATTCAGTTATTTAAATATAAAAATAAATAATGTATTGATTAATTAAATGTTTCCCAAAATTGAATTCTCATAAAGAATTTTAGAATTGTTTATAAACAATTTTTTAAATAATTGAATTCTTTTGATGAGCTTTAATAAAATTTTTTAAGAATAATTTTATTTTTCGAGAAATTTGATTAATAATATATTGTATAAAGAATAATTGAAATTCAGCAATGAGTTTATGAAAATTTAATTGTTTATGAAAATAATGAAATTATTGCGAAGAAATTTATAAAAAATTTCTAAATAAATGAATTCCTTGAAAAATTTTTATTATTGATGAAAATAATTAAATGTTTACGTAAAATTTTATTAAATTTTTTTTAAAAAATTCAATTCTGGAAATGAATTTTGTAAAATTTTTAAATAGGTATATATTTAAAATCATTGAGTAGAAGACAATTTTTGAAAATAATTGAGATTATGCCAAGAATTTAATTAAAATTTAAAAAAATAATTGAATTTCAGAGAAGAATAAATTATTTTATTATTTTTAAAAACAATTTAATTCATTTTTAAAGATAATCCCGTTTATTACTTAAATAATAATAATTGAATTATTTTCAAAAATCATTGAATTGAGGAAAATTTATGAAAATAATTGAATATTGCCGAAGAATTTAATTATTTATAAAAATAATTAAAAATTTTTAAGAGAATTTAGAAAAAATTTTTGAAAATAATTGAATTTTGAAGAAATATTATTATTTATAAAAATAATTAAAATTTTGGAAAGGAATTAAAAAAATTTTTTGAACATAATTGAATGTTTGCGAAGAATTTTATTGATTATTGAAAATGATTGAATTTCTGCAATCAAGCTTTCGTTTGATATGAATTTTATTAAAATCGGAGGTAACGTGTTTTGAGATTTTTCAAAGTTTAACTTTTAAACTCAATTTTCTATTTAAATTAAATTATTAAAAAAATATATTTTTTTATTATCAGAAAGTTCAGAAATTCTACTTTCGAAATCACTAATATAAAAAGTAATTTGGTTCTACAGAATGGAAGAAAAATTAATTTAAAAATTGTCTTACATTGGCAATTGTTTACGAAGGGGGTCGTTTTGAAATGGAATGCCTCATATATGGGTGATTAAATTTAAAATGTCATTTTGCTGTCCTGCCGAGAAAACTCGAGTCCGAACTTATATATCGAACATATTATGGTTCATTAATTTTATATATCATTTATTTTGTTCAAATTTTAATTTTTAGCCACCAAAAGCACTCAGAAAAAATTTGGCAGCAAAATTGCAGGCAAAATGTCACTGGTGTCCCGTGTCCGCGAACATGAAACCATATCTTGTCTACTAAGAAAAATGGTTATTTTTCATGTTTTTGATTACCGAAAAAATTATTTCGTAAAGTGGAACTTCTATATTTAAAGAAAAACTACTAGTCGAATATAAATAAATAAAATAGTGGTTGGAAAAAAATCAAAAGCGTATGTCCTTAAATTTCATATTTTTAAGAGAAAATGACAAAATCTGAATCTCGCGCTTAATATTTAATTGTGCAAGAGTATGAAACTGCTTTATCGACTGTTAATAGAAAGTACTATGTGTCTAGAAGCCTAGAGAAAAAAACTACAACGTTCTAACCTATCTACAAAATACACGATGCATGGCAGATTGGCAGAATGAATTTACCGAGCACAAATGTCACTGGTGTCCCTGCGACAAAATAGTACTTAATATTAGTATTTTTTTCAAATACCTCATTATAGTCTCACTTATTACTGAAACTTTCAGAATCGCACACCTCCAAAGTTAGAAATATAATCATTCTTTTTTAAAATGAAAATTGAGGCAGAATGTCACTGGTGTCCCCTGTCACTGGTGTCCCCTAAAATACACAGGCACTCAAAAAAAAGTGTTTTGTTCTAAACACTATGTATTTTTCGCTGCTGAATCCGAATCCGAAGGCAGAATTGACAAATTTGCTCAAAATTTTGAAATAAAAGTAAATAATAATAAATAATTTTAGAGTCGTTTTTTGAAATTATAAAATTTAACAACATATTTTTCTTTTTTTTTGTCAATATTAAGCTTTCTACATTTTTTCTATGAATTATAAATCCACCTATATTTTCTATTTATTACGTTCAATTATTCTAGTTTTAAACTATATTTTTACTCATATGTTCATATCTTTTTTATTATTTAAAAATAATTTTCAATGACATCTTTAAGCGTGTCACTGGTGTCCCCTAACTTGCTTATGTCTTCTTGTGATTTACAGCTACATAATTCACGGTGAAAATTAATATAAATTATTTTATAATTCGTATTTGACTATTAGCTTTTAATACAATGATTTATTATAAAATCTGATTGTATTTTCAGTTTGTTCTAGTGAATACATACTGAAAAAGTGCCTCGTGAAAATATATGTTTTTTCTCCAAAAATCTGTCTGTTTATGAAAATATTTGTTATTATGTGCTTGACCACTATTGATTTCATGGATTATACATGCTAGTCAACCAAAAAAAAATAATTTAACCAGAAATTTCAACATCGCCAAGTCAACATTTGCAGATAGTGAAAATGACATTTTAAATTTAATCACCCATATAGAAGATTTAACTCACCTGAAGACAATTATTCCGAACAGCTTCAATTGAAGTTAAATTGACCCGTTGATCTGATTTGTAACGAAGAAAATCCTCATATCCTTGTTTACAAGCAGTGACAAAAATGACGAACGACAATGGCAAAGCACTCGTCCAAGGTGAAATTGGAGAATCGATCAATAGTGAAATGATAATTGTTATTAAAAAATAAAAATTCGTCAATCGTCTAAATTGTTCGTAAAGATTTTTTGGTACAAAGTTCCACAGTGTGTACTAAAATAAAATTTTTAAATTATTTTTTGTTTCAAAAAGAAAAAAACTTTAACAAAATATATATTAAAAAATACCTTATTTGTCGAAATACGATTACAGTAAAATTGATTTTTTGAAGGCACATTATTGCAGTTTATTTGAATTGTTCTGTAATCGGAAACAATTGAAGTTTCATTACCCTGGAAAATAAACAAAATGTGTGAATTATAATTTCTTATTTTTGTACTTGACTTCCGCTTCTGAATAAAATTACATATATTTTAATAATAAATTCTATTATCTAATTGTGTGATTGAATATTAATTAATTCAGAAACTGTGCATTTACGATTTTCCGCATTTTAGATGACGCATTCGGCGAATAATTATTGTCTACCCACATTTATGCGTATGTATTATAAATATTGCAACTGTAAATATCACATTTTTACTTTTGTCATTTGAAAATTAAAAAAAAAAATTCATTGAAATTTATTTCTTACGAGACTATTTATAGTTTCATATTTTATTTAAAAATAATTACTAAACTCTTAAAAAACCGGAATTTCATTATCATTTATCATTAATTAGTGATGAAAGAAAATAAATTCCAATAAAACCCTTTTTTCGCTAAAAGAAACTCTAAAAAAAATTATAATTATTACAAATTAAAATAAAAATTTTTAAAATTGCTTTAAATATACCCCGCATTTAACAAACAGAAACCTCGCAGGTTTCATGTAAATTTTTCTGTAAAAATGAACTTGCGAATAACATTTAAAAAAAATAATAAAAATACAATAAAATTTTTTTTACGAAAATAATTATCTTTTCTCACTAAAAAACATTTTTTATAACAATTATTCTTTTTAGTATTATCAAATTTTTCTCTGTTTATAAAATAAAGAAAGGAATATTTTGCGATTATGAAATATTAGAAAAAATAATTTAGTAAAAAATGGCTCACCGTTATAGATTCATACATGTAGTTTCTCATTTAAGGAAGTGAATATTTACGATTAGAAAGAGTATAGAATTATAATTTTAAAAAAATATATTCTACTTAGAGTTGAAAAGTTAAATTTTTTAAGAAATTTTTTCATGTTTAACAAATGATTTGAGACGATAAACTGAAGTGTTTTTATTGGTATACGTTAATTATTACTAACATCTAAGATTATAATTCATAATTTAATTCTCACACTTGGAACAATTACTTGCTTTGTTTATGAGACTTTCAATAGATTCTTATATATTCGCCAATATTTATATATTAATATAAAACATATATGATTATTTATTCAATAAAATATTTATTAACAAATAATTAAATAAATATTGTATTTTTAGAATTTATTTCTTTTTATAATATTTTTATATTTATAAAATATTTATAAAATATTTATAATAATAATTATAATATATTATTTTATAAATTATAATAATTTACAATAATTACAAAATAAAGTGTCCCATCAATAATTTTTGTTATTTACCCTCCCCTTCTATAATTAAATTGTTCAAATAATTTATTATTATTGATGTTTCAAATTTATTTAATAAATAATTAAACATGTTATCGTTCCATATAGTTTAGGCCAAAAAAAAATAAAAACATAATTAAACATAAGTTGCCATTTTTTCTTGCTTTAATTTTTAATAAAGCTTAGGATTAGAAAAAAAAAGTTTAAAAAGTCGTCTGCTTGTAAAAAAATTGAATTTAAAAAAATCATATTTTTACAATTTTTATTTAGGAACAAAATAAAAAAGTAAGTATTATCTTATTTTTCACACAGAATTAAAAAAAAATTGTTTAAAAAAAAAATTCTTTTGTTGAAAATTTCTCACGGAATGATCTTGAGAAAGAGCAATAAAAATACAATAATTTATATTTTTCTAAAATTTTATATTTTTTTTTAGTGATTATTTTCGTCTTTAAAAAAATTTCATGGTAATACTTAATTACTATATCCAAATGGAACCTTAAGAAATTTATAGCGATTTCCGGCAATTCTTTTTATTTCTAAAACATTCTTTTCGCCGCGCCGTATTTACTCATTGATAGATGAAATATTTTTTAAGATTTTACAATGACAATATAATGATAAATTATTGCTTACAAAATGATATAATTTTATCTTTTGTTAATATTAAGGATGATTCCTTCTTTTTATCTCTATTTAACTTTTAAAGAAAAACCGGAAAAAAAATTATAAGTATAACATTCTGTCTTCAATACCGCCTCATATTTGATGTTTATCGATATATTTAAAAATTCCCAGATGAGTTAAACATTATAATTTAGTTTCAAGTTTAAATGTACCTATACTTTATGTTTACTTGCAAAAAATGATTTCTTATCTAAAAATTTATTTCTAATATTTAGTACCAGGTCTCAAATATTATGATTTTTTCGTAAATTTTCAAAAATGCAACTTTCTTTCAACTTATTTTAAAAATTTGAGACTTTCTCAACTTTTTTTTCAAAATATTGCAACAAAATACCACATTTTTAATACAAAATGCAATTCATTTCGATTTTTAAATAATGTTAAAAATAACTGTATAGACAAATCTTTCAAAATTACATTTTTGAATAATTTTTTATACAATAATAATATTTTTCAAAAATAATTTAAAAATTTTTGAATAGTTGAAATTTTGTAAAATTCAATTAAAAATACTTTTTTTAAGTGTTTTATTACAAATTTTAAAAACCAGCTTTTAAAGAATTTTAATTGCAAATTTTGAGAATAATTGAATTCATTCTAATTTTTTAAAATTCAATTATTTACAATATTTTCAATTACATATTTCTGAAAATTCAAATAATAACATTGAAACATTTTAAAATCGTTTTTACAATTTTGGAGGAAACAATCATGTTTAAAATTTTTAATTAAAATTCTTCAAAAAGCTGATTATTATTTTATATTTTTAAAAAATTTAATCATTTTTGTTACCAAATTTTAATTGTTTTGAAATAATTATTTTAATTGTATCTCATCGAAAAACATTTCACACATTATTTATGAATTTCTTTATTAAATAATTTTTTTAAAAATATTGTTTACATTTACATGTTTCACACATTATTTAAAAATTTCTTTATATTATAATTTTTTGAAAACTTTTAAAAAAAACGTGAACGGTTACATTTTTTTTTTATAAAAATTGAATTTTTGTATTTAAATAATTGATTTCTCGAAGAACTTTCAGAAAATTATTTAACATAATATTGATTTAGAGATAAAGTTTAGTTAGAAATTGTAGAGAATCTTGAATTTGAATCTTGAAATCTTTGAATTTTAGGCAATTTTTAGAAATTATTAAATTTTAAAAGGTTCGAAATTGAAATTCTTCGAGTGGAAAAACAAATAAGAAGTATTTAAATATTTGTTTAACAAAATTATTCAAGTTTCATTGAATGTAGGGGGAGGGGCGGGGGGTCAAAAGTGATAAAAAATTGTCCACATGTTATATGAACGACACCTTATGTTTGAAAAAACAAACTTGCCGCAAACTTACCAGCTATATCTGTTTTATAATATTATTTAAAATAAAAATTCAGAATCATTTTCTTTGTTACCATACCCACGCAATTTTTAATAAAATAAAATTAACACAATTTACAGAGTAACTTAAAAAAGTCATTCAAGGACTTTTAAATCTAGATATTTATGTACTATATTAGAAATGACTATATTACATTCTATTATTGTATAATCATAATTGTAAATTTAAAAATAGATAACTTTAATGTCCTTTTTTTATAATGAACACCAGAAAGACAAGTTAAAGTTTTTTACATTTAAAAAATTTTTTATTTTTTCTATAATTTTTATATTTATTAATTTGGTATTAATTAATTTATAATATATTATATCTTTAATATTTGTTTTTTCATTTACTTATTTAAATCACAGTCTTTATAATTTATATTTGTTCATACTTTATATTAATTAATATAATAATATGATTGTTATGAATAATTAAATTTAAAAATATTTATATATTTAGTGCGGGTTTATTATTTGATTAAAATTCTATTTTATAAATTAGGAAAGTTTGTTTTACATAATATATTATTTATGAAACAAAAGAATATTGTGCTTTAAAAAATGAATTAAATAACCGACTGCTTGACTATTATCGAATAAATATTTAATTGAATCAAGTAAATTTTATTTAATTCAAATAAAAGCAATAATTTTAGTATTTTGAGCAAATACTACGATTTAGTTGATTTAAATAAAAATTATTTGATCCAACTAAATATTTATTTGATAAGCGATTGTTTGAATGAAATACATTTTTTTCAGTGTTGATTTTTTTCTATTTTAATTAACAAAATTTAAAATTGAAACTTACCATTGAATATAAAACTTAATATTCACTTTTTTTTAATCCAATGAATTATTTGACACCCGAAAAAAAGACACAAAATTAAGATGAGAAAATGATGTTATTATGTAGACATTTTTGTATATTTTGCGGTGAGAATATAAAAGTGAGAGTAAGTAAAGGTATATAGTTTTGACTTTGCTGTAGATAAGAGGTATTTAACTAATAACTAATTTTTGGATGAGTCTCAAAGTGGGGAATTGTTTGCGAGTTTCGACAGTGATACACCGACCGCGGTCCGGATTTCTATTGAAAAACGTAATCAGTCATCAAACTGACTCACTCTGATTTTTTAATTTCTAACCCTGTTCAAAATTACCTTTTAATCCAAACAAAATTATAATTACAAACCATTAATGTCAATTTAAGAAATTTAACCATTTTCCCACTTTTATTTTAAGCTAACCGGCTTTTTTTTATTTAAGACTACTATTAAACAAATAATTTTCAAGAAAAAAATTTTTTTTTAATAAATTTTAAACCACTTGTTAGGTTTACTTTTTTTTAAATAAGAAAAGTTTGATTTAAAAAAGAAATATTTCTGAATAAAGGATGTTATGATAGTTGATTTATTTAAGAGTTCCGCTTTAATAATAACGTAAACGAATTAACGAACACAGCGACTCGTAGTACACTGACAACTAATAGTGTCGCTTATTTATCCTTAAACATATATAATGGATCAATTTCTTTATCGTTCGGCACATCTATAACCACACTCTACCTATGAGTAGTTATACGGAAACAATAATTTCACACGAGGTGGAAGTCCATATAGAGATAAGGATAAGCGCATATAATCCAAATGACTAAAAGTTAACAAGTTATTTTCTTTTTTCGCAAATTCATTTTTCTTTAAGAATCATTATTATAACTGACGTTAAGTATTTAATAGCTGAATAAATTTAATAATTTAATATTACGAAACAATCGCAATTTTATAGGTCTGCATAGAATCTGATCTTGAACTTAAAAGGTAATATCTACCATAAATCGAAATAAGTTGCAATTTATACTAAAAATGTGGTATTTTATTGCAATATTTGAAAGAAAAGTCGAAAAAGTCTCAATTTTTGAAAATAAGCCGAAGAAAGTTGATGAAGTCCTATACAATATCGAAGGCCTGAATATGCACATCCTGAAAAATCCTCTTATATCCTCTCAAAATCAAAGTATTCCACTATTCCACTTTAAGAGACCATCGAACACCATATTAAAAAAAAAATATAACAATTTTTTTAACATAAATTTACGTCATATTGAATTTTAAAAATCTAGTCTCAGTTTCGTAATCAGCGACCAAAAGAATCCTATATTCACACAAATTCATGAAATTAAACAAAAATTCGTATAATACCAAAACTCCTACATGTTTTTTGAACTTGCGAAGAAATCCTGTCGTAATGGATCAAAACTACGATTTCAATTTTGACTCGTGATTTGAAAATTTTTACTAATTTATTTTTTCCATACAGATATTAATACTAACATAAATAAGTTTACACAGCTTTTAATGCAGGTGTCGCAAAATATAAGTAAATTAAAAATATTAAAATAAGTTTGAAAATTAAAATAAATTTCTAAGAATTTTGTCTATAATGCCAATAGCGGTGGAAAATAATACAAATATTAAAATGGAGAAATATTTGCCTTTGACGCTCATAATGAAATTAAAAATTAAAAATATACTTTCAAAAGGCGAACAGTTTGTTAAAATGTAAAATAATTTAAATGTTTATTTAATTTATTGTAATTTTTGTTAATATAGAACAGTATAAACTTGATGATTTTTCAATTGAATTCGTAGAATATTTACTCCTTAATAGTTTGTTAAAAATCTCATATGAATTCATAAATTCTTGAGTTATCTGATTTATCTTGAAATAATTACACAGCCTCACAAAAAAGTACCCGGGCCGGGGTACCGAGGAATTGGATTATTTTGGAAATTCGACCATTCAAAGAAATGAACTTCTGAATTCTTTTCAATTCCTCGCTTCTTACCGGGTACATATACGAATTTCTTTATAATATATATAATACACAAAGAAAACAAATGTTTCACAAAATCTAAATAGAAACTATATGTGAAAATGATAGGAATGTTTTTATGACTCATATTTACCTCATAATTAACTTCAGTTTGCTATACCAGATTTCTCGAGTCTCATTAAAATTAATGTATTGATGTAAATATTTATGCACTTTGCATTTATAATTATCCACACTTGTTGAAATAAAAATAAATTATTTCAATATATCGTTTCATCTGACAGTTGTGTTAATTGATTTAGAATTAACAATAGATTCCGAGTTCTATATCTATAACATTGCTGAATGATTATTTATCTTTTTTCTCAAAGAAATTCATTATTTTAGAAGAACAAAGAATACTTTATTGTTATAAGTAGCAAATTTTTGTGCATATGAAATTATGTGTATGACTCCACGTGAAATTTACCTATAACCTTGGGGTGGTTCATATACCACGTGGGCAATTTTTTATCATCTTTTACCACCCCTCTTCCATATATAAAGATGGTTTTTTTATTTTAAGATGGTAAATAAATTAATATTTGATAAAAAAATATTTACGATATATTTTAAAATATCTTAAAGTTTTGTACCTCAGACCTCGAATCGACTGTATCTTTAGTCGATTAAAAATAAAAAAGAGTGGAAGAAGTCGTTTATTTAATTCAGTGTTGCCACAAAAATATTATTTTGTATCCCTAACTGATCTGGCCATTGATTTCTAAATTCAATTATTCAACACTTTAATAACTTTGTTAATTAAATATTTAAATACTTTTTATTGGTTTTTCAATTATTAAAATATTTTCAATTTTATACCATATTTGAAATTTAATAATTCCAAAAAATAATTTTAAAAAATTCTTAAAATTAATTTTTTAAAAATATTTTTAAATAATTTTTAAAAATTAGAAGTTATTCAATTATATACAATTGAAAAATTTCGCAACTATTGAAATTTGGTAAATTTTTTTTAAAATAAGCGAATTTTGGTAAAATCTATTCGAAATAATTGAATTTTTTAAAATAATTTTTGGATAATTTAAAAGAAAACTACTTGAAAATAAGTGAAAAAAGTTGCATTTTTTGAAAATAGTAAAAAAAAGTGGAAAAAGTCATAACTATTAAAATTAATTTTTTTTGATAACAAATCTTTTTAAAATGAAATAAAACAGTTTTGTAAAATTTGAAAGTAGGGTAAACAAAATAAATTTACTAATTAAGAATCAGAATTTATCGATCACTCCGAGTCAGGTTGATAAAAAGAACCAATTCAATCTACATATTAAAATAAATTTAAATTTAGGGTGGTCACTTTTTCAAAAAAAAAAAATTCACGGTCATGAATTATTTTTCCCGGTCATAAAGAATAACTCTGAAAATAAATTATTCCATGAAAGATTGAAAGAATTCCTTGATTTTTAGACAAAACTTTGAATTTTTTCCAAACCCTAAAATTATTTATAATTGAAACTCCAAAATAAGTTTATAATACATTTTTTGAATATCTTTAATTGTAAAATCATTTGGAACTTAAATAGATCTTTGGAAATAAATATTTAATTATTATCCATTATATTTTTCCGTAGGTATTACGATTTCAACAAAAAAATTCAAATTTCAAATCCTTTGAACTCGAATAATTTTTAAGAATTGCTACTGTAATTATTAAAAATTATTTTCAAAATTTCAATTCAATTATTTTCTACAAATTTTAATTAAAATATTTGTAAAATCCACTTGTTTACAAGACAATTTCATGAAATTTTGAATAATTTTAAAGTTTGTCAATTAAATATTATATATTTAAAAATATAACGAATTTGAAAAAAAAACGTGAATAAAAATGTTTCAAAAAACTAAGTATTCAGAATTTTTAATTAAAATCTTTTACAATTCAACTTTTTTAAAACTTTAATTTAAAAGTTTTTTAAATTCAATCTATATTATAATATTAGTAATTAGTTCAAATTTTTACTAATTCAAATTTGTTTTGTGATAAATAATATTATTGTAAAAAAAATTTATAAATTGATTTATTTTTCACTATTTTATAGGATGTGAAATATTATCTCTTTCTAATTTTTTTCGACGAATTTAATTAAAAATTATATTTTCTTTAATTATTGTTAGAAATAGAAAGAATTTAACATTAAATTCAATATTATCTTTTTTTTAAGTCTGTTTACGTTGGACAACAAAATTCATCATTTTCTTATAAATTATAGAAATTGAATATTTTTCCAGTACTTTTGATAAACTCCCCTGACAAAATAAAACAATTTTATATATAGAAGATCATTCAATCTTTTTTAATGAAATATAATTAAATATTATAATATAATAATCAGTGGTTTTAAAAAAAAAATTTTCAAAATCCCCGTCAAGATCAAAATTTACTGTCATTTACATTTAGTTAAAATGGTAATAATTTTTTACATGCCATTTATTCAAAATTAACTCATTTTGGAATAATTCCATAAAATCGCGTAGTGAAATTTACTTCACCGAATCACCAGTTGCCATAAGCTATATTTATTAGAATTATTATTTAATCTAATTTTCATTTTCCCGATGATTCATTAGTTCTAATTTTTATTTTGCAGATATATTATTTAATAGAGATTTCGTTATAGCCCGAAGAAAAATTTGACATTATTTTCATTTGTCCAATAATTAATTGTTTGGACTAATTTTCGATTTTCCGATATTTCATCTGTTATAATTCCTAATTTTCTAAATCATTAATTAAAATTTGTTTTTTTTATTCGAAATGTTTTTTAACCTAAATATCAATTGCTCTAAATGTAAATGTGATTCGTTATAATTACCATTGTCTCGAATAATTATTTACCAGTATTTACTTTTTACAGAATTGTCATATAAACTATATCCTATTTGCTCTAATGTTTATTTAACAGAAATTCACTTACCTCGAAGTAGCATTCAGCCGAATGTCAGAAAGATTATTTAACATAATTTTCGTTTTGCCGAAACTTTATTTCACCTAATTTTAAATTGTGATATTAATTGTTTAACATAAATCTATTTCTACTTTATTTGTATGTGACATATTGTTCTTTTATTTGAATTGTCAAATCGTCGAATGCTCAAAACGTCGAAATGTCTATTCGTCGAATCGTCAAAACGTCGAATTGCCAAAAATTCGAAAAATTTGTTTGATTTAAGTTAACATTAACTTAAAACAAACAAATATTTACTGAGATCAAACAAATTTTTCGAATTGCTAATGAATCATCGGGAAAATGAAAATTAGATTAAATAATAATTCTAATAAATATAGCTTATGGCAACTGGTGATTCAGCGAAGTGAATTTCGGTTACTTGTTATTATGTCAAATGGGATTTGTGGAAGATTGATGCGTCCCCTTTCAGTGAAATAATTGAAATCGAAAATTTAGTTACAGCATTGACTTAGATCTGTGAGACTGTGTTTATCGTATGAGACAATGTAAGATGAAATCAGACTTACCGACAATTTTCAAAAACCACGAGCTGTACACTTCTGCCATCTGTACAATAACAAAAAACTTAATCCTCGACCAATATTGGTTTTTTATGCATTTTTTTTAACATTCTGTTGCAGCATGTGTCAATTGATATCAATAAATACCCGCGACAAGAATGGTTTTATGTTACAATTAAATATGCAATAAAGAGAAAAACAAAATATTAAGTTACAAAGAATGAAAACAAGCAGTAGCGACTTCAGGTTGGAAAATGACGAACTAACCTAGGTAGTAGAAAAAGCAAAATGGCCGCACTGGTCCAGCTGTGGTAAAGTCGATTGTCAAACTCTCCCACTGTTTCTCAACTCTCAAAGGAACCTACAAAAATTGTTTATTTACAAAAGTGTCGATACATCTTGCCGTCGAGTGAAGCGCGACAAATGGTAAGTTTAATTTCTACTTTTTGTCTATTTATTCATTCGTAATGTGTGAGATCGAATCATGTGTACGTTTTTCGGTGTGACAATTATTTGGCGCGCTGTTTTTGAAAGTCTAGCAGACTATACGACTGTCGTGCTTTCATCGCTTTCATTCCTTCCAGTGATTAATAGACTACGGTCCCGTCTGTTTATTTTTCTCACTTTGCGTTTACGTTTGTGTTTACTATTTACACGCGTACAAGCAGAAAGCCGGTTTGCGTTCGTCTCGTTAAACGTGAAATTGTCAATGAAAATCGTAAAAGTCTACGACAAAAGTGACGTTTTAATTCATTGTCGTGACGTCTGAATCGGCAGGTAAAATATTCTCGTTTTTTTTTTGCCGCAAAGAAAGGCGTCGGTTATACGAGGAGAGATATAGATGAGATTTCTCGATAATAGGTCCCTTATCTAATCAAGGGTGCGATTGTTGACGTATGTGACGAACGTCAGCGAAAGCACAACAGTCACATGTGAGGGAGGAAAAGATCGTGGACATTTGTACCTGATTAAGTCACCGGATACGATTTTTATTTCTTCTCATCTTAAAGTTTTTCATTTTCAACAACTATATAGGACAATTTTTTGATCGAAGGAACTGATAAATCTTGCAAAGTGACATTGGTTTTTTTCATAAATTATGACAAACAAGAAACAAAAGGTAAGAATGATATTCTAAAATATTTACTGTGAGAAGGAATTTTTTGTTATTTTAGTATTTTTTACTTATTTTTTAAAATTAATTTTACTGATAACATTTGCGGTTGGAATTTTTTTTTACAAAGTGGAATTATAAACTGATTTTTATGTATTTTTGTGGTAATATTATTGTGATAGCTTTGAGTCACCCAAAGAAAAATGGCTCATCAATTTAATGATAAATTGACAGTCAAATTGATGAAAATGTGTCCCACATTTTAACTATTTTTTAACGTAAATTTGATATTATATATTAATTTGATGATAATATTTTTCAGTACTAAATTAATTTTCTAAAGAAATACATTTTTTTTTTAAATTTTAATTTAAATAGGGTTGCCACAGGAAAAAATAAGAGATTTTTATTAAAAGTACTGGGAAAAAATAAATTTTTAGAATTCATAAGAAAATTACAACTTAATTCTTAAAAAACTATCATAAAATAATTACAACTTTTTTTTAAAATAGATCAATTTCAAAAGGATTCAAATTCTTCTGAAATTACTTAAATTTTTTAATATATATTTAATTATTTTAAAAAATAGATTTATTAAAATAATAATAATAATAATAATAATAATAATAATAATATTTATTAAATAGATTTATTTATTTATTTTTTTATTTTTTTTTTTTTTTATTAAAAACACTAAAAAAATTGAATTTTGTAAAAGTTACAAATGATTGCAGAAATTCAATTATTTTCAAAACTTAATGAAATTCTTCTCAAAAATTCAATTATGTTAAAAATTTTTTAAAAATTCTCGTCAAAAATTTCAATTATCTTTATAAATAGAAAAATTCAATTACTTTCAGGAATTTTAATAAAATTCATTGCAAAATTAAATTGTTTTAAAAAATTTTAATAATATTCAAACCGAAATTTCAATTATTAAACAAAAATTTTGATAATATTTTACACGAACATTCAATTATTATCCAAAAAAATAATAATTTCACAGGAATTCAATTATTTAAATATAGAATTTCTATAAATTTTTTCAAAAAAATCAAATGTTTCAAAATTTGGCATTAAATTCTTCTCCAAAATTCAATTATTTTCAAAAATAAAAAAAAATGTAATTATTCTTAGAAATTTTATTAAAATTCGTGGAAATAATTCAGTTATTTAAAATTTTTTTGATAAAATTCTTAATGAATATTCAATTTTAAGAAACATTCAATTATTCATTAAATTACTTATTTTTGTATTTAAATAATTGAATTCTAGTTGAATTTTCTAAGAAAAATTGATTAAATAATTAATTTCAGTTAAAATTTTAGATAATAATTTATTGAAAAACAATATATCGTGAATTTTTAGAAATAATTGAATTTCGAAAAGGTTTCAAATTAAAATTTTTGAAAATCTGAATTCTTCATACTTCTGTGGAATTAATTTTTTTGAAAAAGTTTAATTGAATTTTTTCAAAATTATTTGAAGTTTTTATTTTCTAAATATATTTAATTGAAGAATTTTCGAATAATCGAAATTTCTTACAAAATTGAATTATAAACAAATGGATTGAAAAATTCTCAAAGATTTGTTTCGAAAATTATTAAAAATAATCTTTTAGTTCGAAATTGTAGAAATTAATAATTGAATTAAAATGATGAAAATAATATTGAAAAAGTTACAATAACGTCAATAACAATATATTCTTATAATACGAAATAATGATTTTTATTCATTTTATTACTCGGTGACCTTCAATTATTATAAAACATAAAGAAATGGATTTCTCCGAGTCGAAGACTCGATTTCCTCATGTTTTATAATAATATTCTTATAAATTATTGAATTTCAAAGAGGTATGAATTAGAAATTTTTGAAAATCTTTAATTCACATGAAAAAATAATTAAATATTTATTTAAAAATGAAGTTATTGATGTTTTCGAATAATTTTACACAATTAAAGAAATTCATAAATAAATGCAGCAGAACATGTTTGGAGTATCTAAAATCATAATTAAATAAAAAAATCTTGGAGAAAATTAATAACACAGTTTTCCGAATTGATCCCTTTTCGAAGGGATTCCCTTTTCGCATTTCCACCAAGAAATTTTAATTGAAAGAAATTAAACTAAATTACTTCTGCAAAGAATTTATTAGGAAAATGAAGATTTTATCGCAGTTAATAAAGCAAAGGAAGATTATAAATATAATATCGAAAATTTAAGTAAGTTAAGTATATACATTTTAGATAGAACTTCTTAAATAATAATTGCAAATTTTCGATTTTATTATAATCTTATTTTTATTAATATATATATATATATATATATATATATATATATATATATATATATATATATATATATATATATATATATATATACCTGTTTACAACTTGTATCCTTCGTGTATTTTTTTTTTCTATCTGAACCGTGGAATTCTATCAAAGTAAACAAGTGTGGACTAAGGATCAGATTTCGTTGAATAAAACGAGTCCGATCGGATAGAATCTGTGGTTATCGATGTAAGACCACAAAAAAATATTGAAATCCGGATTCATTTAAGGGTTTAGCTTTGCAAAATCGAACGTCAGAGATTCTATATCAGATTTACCTTTCAAGGTAGTTTATATATGCATGCATTTCGAAATAATTCACCCAATGCGCAGTGTAATTATTTATTTTTCTAAAGATGTTGAAATAATAATATTTCAGAAATATTTTTCTTTTAAATATAGAAAATTTTCTACATGCAAGTTTCTTTTGTGTGCATATTACCCTATCTTGCCAAAATAACCGTAAGTTTTTTTTATAAATTAAAGTTACCTTACAAAGTGTCCTATTACCCCACCTTACCAGGTTTTTTTAAAAGCGACAATTTACCCCTTTTTTTAATTACAATAAGTATACTTCAAGTTTTTAATCTTTATAGACGTCTGGTAAATTTGCACAAATTTTAGTAGTTTTTTTTATTTGAAAAAATTTATAAATAAGAAGTCAATTCGATAAAAAAGATTTCTCAAAATAAATAGTGGCCACTCCGGCCGGCAACACTACGAAAGAAGAATTTTTGAAAAAAATGATCGATGTTGTCCGCCATATTGGGTCCGCCATTTTGAATTTTGAAATTCTGTTTGCATATTCGTATTCAGCGACCCTAAAAACCCCCGAGTAACAAGTTTCAAGTGATTTGGATCATTTTTTGAAAAAGTCCGCCATATTGGATCCACCATTTTGAATATTGAACTTCTGTTTGCAGTTTCGGATTTGGTGACCCCAGAAATTTTTAAGTGTTATGTTTCGAGGCGTAATATATGTTACCTGACATTTTTTTGGAGTACTCCATATTTTTAAATTGACCAGTTATGTAATGTTATGTTTATACATTTATTATTAGTCACAAAAGGTTGAAGAAAATAACTCGTAATAAGTGATATTTTTTCTATAAATTCTGTAAAATATTTGAATTGACCATTTTATCTCACAAAATACATCATCTATTCATATTGCACAAATCTCCTTAATATTAAATACTAAAAATCGAAAGTGATTTTTAATTTAGTTTAATTTCAGTGACGGACTGTGATTATATGTAAATATTCGATTATTGACACTAATACAAAGATATCATTTTATTGGGGTTATCGTGTAAAGTTTATTAACTGAATGAATTTCATCAAATTTAAAAAAGAATAATTAACAAACTCTTGCGTTATCTTTAATTATGTTGTATTTTTCCGATTAATTTTTTAGATGTAATTTTTTTTCTATAAAGAAGAATAGAAATTTTGTTTTACATATTTCCGTATAGTGTAATTGTATAATTGCATAATTAGAAAAATTATTAAAATAGTTGATCACACAAAAAAAAAGATGAGTCCTCAACGTTTTTAAAAAACGAAAACCAAAAGAATAATTAAATATTTATTATTTTATTTTCAAGTTTTAATTATTTTGTATAGAAAACTATCCTTTAAGAAAAATTTAATTTCTTAGAAATTTTTACACATCAAAATTTGAGATGAATTAACCTTAAATTTAAGTGGTTGCAGGAGAAGTATAAGGGTGCAACATGTGCGATAGCATTGCAGAATGGATCAAGATAAAATAGCTCGGGGTTTCTAGATTTAGGATTCCTCGTTGTGTATATACGTTATCGGATTTGAAGGCTAAATATTTAGAAAAGTTTTTTAAATTTTTTCTAGTTCGTCTTTATATTTGATATAGTATGGTATCCAAATAAAAGAGATACAATTGATGTTGGATAGAACTAAGGAATTATATAGGATAGTGATTGTTGATCCTTATTTAGAAACGAGTAGATATGCAAATTAGGTAAAGAAAGACATTCTTATGAATGTCTATGACGAAGATATTCTTATGGCAGTTGCAATTCAATTATTTTCAAAAGTAATAAAATTCTTCGAAGAAATCCAATTATTTTTAAAAATTTTCACGAATATCTCGCCAAGAATTCAATTATTTTCACAAATAGCAACATTTTTCGCTAAAAATTCAATTATTTTCAAAAATTTATAAAAATCTTTGCAACAGTTCAATTACTTTCAAAAGTTTTTTGCAATTCAATAATTTTCAATATTTACTATTTTCATAAAATTTATCAACAAATTTAATAACAGAAAAAACTTTTTCTAGCGGAATGTTATTAATTAGGTAATTAGAGATGATAGGTGTGTACTAGACGTTGTAAAAAATAAGGAATGACACTTAAAGGAATTCAAAGATAGTTGGTTAATTAAGGACCTTTGAAAAATAGTATTTAAGTTAAATTGTAATTGAGCTATGTCATCTTGAGATTCAATTAGTCTAAGTAGTTTTACGTTGTCAGCAAAAATAATGATTTTGAAGGAAATGCGTTTAAAGGAAAAACTTTACTCACGCTTTAGAACGTGATTCTTTCCTGAAGTATTAAAATTATTCTCAACTTTATTGCATTTTGCCTAAACTTGTTTAGGTGTGAGAAAGTAGAAAATTTCTCTCTAGGTAAATTAATCTTATCTGTATGGAGAAGTGAACGCTTACTTAACGCAAATGAATGCAAAAACAATGAAAGCGTTATTGTGCAATAATAATAAATTAACAATGTAAGAGAGGTAAAATTCACGCATTGAGTGATATTTACAATGAAAAAATTTAATCACCGTTTATTTATAATAAAAATATCAACTGATAGGAATTGCAAAATTTTCTTAAATGTAAAATAAGAAAATTTTGAATTCCTGCATAAAAATAAAAATTCTCTTTTCTTTAATAAAAATACTTTTTAAAATTAATGAGGTAAAAAAACAGAAGTAATTATAGATGTACAAAATTAACTTGGGTTATCACAATGTAATTACAAATGATATGAAATGAACTTAATCTAGTTGACAAAGATTCATTGACGTCAAACAACGCCAAAAGCCTCGGTATTAATATTTAAACAAATAATCCCGACATTATATAATGAGGAATTTTCAGCTTTATTTCATGATAAGAAAATGTCAGGTTAAAAAGTATGCAATCATAATTATAGAGTCAATCAACGTAGTGCAATTGTTTGGTACATTTCTTTTTCTTATTAAAAAGAAGTTTAATTATTTTTCTTCTTTTCATTTAGTGTTTTGTTTTTAATATTTTAAAACTAAGAATTAACATTTGTTTTCAATCTATTTTACTGATCTTAGCAGCGAAACGCAGTATTGATTATGCTGGGATGTTATGTTAAGGGTCTTAGGTTGACCCCCCTAAATTTTTCGAAAAATCAATTCTTTTTTCCTAGTTCAAAAATCTATAATCTTACGAATATTTTAAGATATTTTTATTATTCTTTGTTTATAATAATTATTGCTATCTTAAATAAATTAAGAACTACATCAAAAAAATATTTTTTGATCAAAAGCTTTATCATTGTACATTTATATCAAATTTTAGGAAAATCTATCAAATAGAACAGTAAACAAATTTTTTTAATTCTTAAAGCTCAAGATATCAATTTATAAAATAACGAAAGTTTAAAAAAAAACTTTATCTTAAATACTTTTGCCTAAAGAAATTCCTCAAAAACCGTTCGATTTTCGTATTTGCATAAAAATTGAAAAATTAGAGGTAAGAAGTTTGCAAAAAATAATGTCTGAAATAATTAAAAAAATTTAATCATTATACATAAACTGAGAATAGAAAGTAAGCAATATGATGAAGAATAAATTCGTTACTGTTGACTTTGATAACAAGTTTCATTCACAATGACTTGTCGCATTTCTATTCTCAACCATTGTTACAATTCTATGAAAAAAAAAAAATTATTTCATTGTACATCTGAAAGATATTAAAATCAAAAATACCTTGAAGTAAAAAAGTTTGTTTAAATCTAAAGGTTTAAATGCAAATTGTCATAAATATTGAATCATTTCATTGACACAAGAATTGAATATATTTAAAATTTAGTGATGGTTTTATGTTACATAAAAAGTTTTTAAACAGAAAGGAGCAATGAACGGAACGGCCTAGTAGTCTACAATTACCGTGGAAAAGCTGATGTAATGTGATTTTGAGTATTAAAGTATACGGAAAATAATTTAATAAAATTAAAATTTATTTTTAATTTTATATTTTTTTATAATAATGATATAAAAAGACATTTTTTTTCTGACAAAATAAATCATTTTTAAATAATTTTAAATCATTTATAATTACTTTTAGTAATTTTTAATAAAAAGATTTTGTTTTTTGTTGCGAGATTTTTTTTCTAATACAAAACCGTTAATTTTTTCTATTCCTGGCAATAATTTAATGACTTAATTCTTGAAAAACTATATCTTAAAATTATTACTTATTATTTAATGAATACTTTTACTTCAAAATTTAAAAATGACTTGAATTTTATAAGAATTGCGGTTAACAATTTTCACAAACAAATCAATTTCAAAAGATTTAAATTTTAAATTAAATTAATTAGACATTTAAAAAGAATTTAGATTTTTGAAAAATTTTAATAATTTTAATTTTTCTGAAATTAATTAAATTTTTTAATATTATCTTAATTATTAAAAATAATAATAATAATAAATAAATGTACCGCCCGATGGAGCCACATGTTCAATCTTTACGAATTTAAACAATAAAATTGTTTAGCCCTTTTTAATTTTCTAACCTCATCTTTTGTAAATGCGATCGTGATACTAATATCTATTATAACTCACAGATTTTTTTAAAAATATTACAATAAATTATGGCTTCAATTACTCGTATGAATATAGACTTTAAAATTAAAAAAAGACGAATTGGTTTTTGAAAATGTCAGGTGTATACCTTCTTGAAAACGAGAACAGCATTTTCAAAACGTAAAAATTATATATAATTGTTTTCAAGAAGTAAACTTAAAAAAAAGTTCATTTTCATTATTAATTAAAGCTATTTTATATTTTTGTACTTATTTTCGACAAACATAAAATTTTTCCTTATAATATTTCACATATGCGTAAATTGACTTATCTTCCGTATATATGATGGTTAGATTATATAATCATAAAAGTACTACAATTATCAAGAAATGAAAATTTTTACAAAGTCTAAGTCTTCCATAGAATTTTACAAAATTCTCATATTGTAGAAGATAATAATATTATTATATTCGTGAAAAATAGACACATATATAGAATTTCTGTTGCCTATATTCTTCTTTATATTATTATTATGTAAAACGATAAGAATGAAAAATGATAAGGCAAACGAAGTGGAACCAATATATATGTTGGGACTTTGCACTCTCTGATCACACTGCGTATGATTCTCTCGAGAATTTCATTATTAGAGTGGAAGATAAAATAAAGGTAACATCGTGCAAAAAAGAAATGAGTTTAAATTTCCCGCGTTGCGCGGCGTGTTCGACTTTTTTTTTTAAATAAAAAATACCAACTTTAATGTACAACATAAGAAATTTTAATTTTTAATAAATTCACTATTCCGCATCATTACCAACAGGTGAAACATTAATTAATTTTTAATAACTGTAAAATAAATACATCAGTTTACTAGTAATGTGTACATAAATTAACGGAAAAAAAGGAAAACTTTTTGTTTTAAGAAGAAGAATTTTAAATCGAATAAAGGTGAACACTGTGTTTAATGTTATGGAATATTAATAAACATATGATCAAAGGAGGTTTTTAGGGATAGTGATATTTTATAATAGTGCTAAAAATTTATAAAAATTATAAAACAATTTTGCAATGCCAGACAGAAATGTCGTATGGGTTTTGCGCACGAGGAAGGATCGAAATGAAAGACGCTTGAGATCCAGAAGAGAATCAACTTTCACACCTTTGATAAAAGAACCACAACTTTTAAATATAAACTATCTTTTTCTCGACCATAATATGAATTTTCGTGATTGTGACAAAGAGGATAATAACAAATGCAGAAGAAAGGTACAGAAACCATTTTCAAGTCAAATTTAAATTAAATTAGAAATACTTTTAAAAATATATATTAAAGTATAAACAATATTTTCTTTTAACCCTTTCGCACCCCCGGGAAACCCAGCGATTGGATTTTGTTGAAAATAATTGATTAACCCCTTCACTGTCAGTGGGCTCTATAGAGCCATAAAAATGTCGTGCCCTGTATGTCCATGGGCTCTATAGGGCCATCGGAAAAAAAGACATTTAAATGTTAACGAATCTAGCTAAAAATCCTTACTCGGGGGTTTTCGGGGTCGCTGAATCCAAATCCGTTGTCGAAAATTCAAAATTCAAAATGGCGGCTTCAAAATGGCGCCCAAAAAAATTTTTAAGTTTACGAATTTTTTTTAAAATGCCTTAAAATGCCTACTCGGGGGTTTTCGAGGTCGCTGATTTCAAATCCGTGGTCAAAAATTTAAAATTTAAAATTGCAACTTTAAAAAGGCGACAAAAAAAATTTTTAAATTAACGAATTCGTTAACTTTTCAATTTTTTTGCTCGATATTTTGAAGCCGCCATTTTGAATTTTGACTTTTCGACCACGGATTTTGAATCAGTGACCTCAAAAACATAAAATATGACAATATCATGATTTAAAAAAAAAAAATTTTTTTGAACACTTATGGCACAAAAACTTTATTTTCACTCGACTGTGAAGGGGTTAATAATACCATTTTTATAGAAATTCAGTTTTATGATAAAATTCTAAGTAAGAATTCAATTATTTTCATAAATAATAAAATTCATCGAAGAATTTTATTTATTTTTATAATACTATTTTTAATTAAATTAATAAAAAAATTCAATTATTTTCACAAATAAAGAAGAAGAATTCAATTATTTGAAATAAAAATGTTCATAATAATTTATTATATTTTGAAAAAATTAATTATTTAAAACAATGTTTATAAAATTCTTATATGAAGAATTCAATTTTTTTTAAACATTTTAATAAAAATTTTCTCAATAAATCCATTATTTTCAAAAATAATAAAATTCTTCTCAGGAATTCAATTATTTTTGAAAATTTTAATAAAATTCTTAGCAACTATTCAAATTATTTTCATTAATAGTAAAATTAATTGATTTTCAAAAAATGTAATAATTATAATAATAATGATTCTATATCACTCGGTTTTCAACATATAATTAAAAAATCTAATTATTCTTAAAAATTTAATTTCAATTCCTAGAAAAAATCAATTATTTTTAAAACATGTTTTTTTTTAATTCCTTGGACGAATTTAATTATTTGCAAAAATATTGAAATTTTTCACAGGAATAAATTCAATAATTTTCAAATATTAAATTTTTCGAAAGAAATCAATTATTTTGAGGCATTTTCTTAAAATTCTTTGCAAAATTCAATTATTTTCATAAATAAAAATATTCATCACAAAAATTCAATCATTTTAAAATTACTTCTTTTAAAAAATTGTAATAAAATCGTTCACAAGAATTGAATAATTTTCGTAAATAATAAAATGCTTTTTAGGAATTCAGTTATTTTAAAAAAAAATTAAATAAAGTACGACACAGACAATTCAATTATTGTAAAAAATTTTAATTGAATTCTTTGTAAAGTTTAATCACTTTTAAAAACTTTTCACAATTTAATGATTTTCAATATCTACTATTTTCATAAAATTTCCAAACAGAATTCAATTATTTAAAAAATTTTTTAAAAAAATCTTCGTGAGAATTCAATTCTTTTCATGAATTATAAAAATTTCTGAGGAATTCAATTATTTAAATTAAAATTTGCATAAAATTAGTCAAATGAAATGAATTATTTAAAAAATTTTATAAAATTCTTCGCAAGAATTTAATTATTTTTATAAATATTGAAATTCTTTCATGAATAATAGAATTTGTTGCAGAAATTGAATTTATTCGCAAGATAAGAAAGAAGTAAATATTTTTGATGAAAATTAGGAAAATGTCAAGAAAATGAAAAATATGGAATGCAATTTTGTCAGTTTTTTGAAGTCTCTAAAACGAGTTTTTTTTGGTCGTCAAGTTTAATTTTTCGATAGCTACATTTTTACTACTTTTTTTTAGTTTGAAAGTTGCTTTTTGTTACTTTTTTAAAATTAATTATCGAGTGCGAAATCTGAACTTTGTTACTCAGGGGTTTTGTGGTCGTTGATTACGAATCTGAAGTCAGATTAAAAAAATTTTGAAAATTAAAAATGACGGATCCAATATGGCGAACATTGTTTTTAAAATTACTTAAATTTTGAAAAATTAGATTTCGCTATTTTTCTTATAAATGTTTTACCTTATCGTTTATAATAATTATAATCGTAACATGTTATTTTTAATTTTTTTTATATATAGTAGTTACGTTGGTGATTAAAACAAGCTAAATTAATTGTTAATTGGTTCAAATTTATAAGAATTATATCAAATTTTTTAAGTGGTACGCCAGAGGCCCGAAAGGGTTAAAAAAGATAATTTAAGTATTGACCTCAATTAAATAAAAAGTAAACTTATCCAAGTGTCATATAATATACGTCGCGTCGCACTAATTGTAAATCTGATGTTACTTTTTTAAAATTCAAAATGGCGGACCTAATATGGCAGAAAAGAAGAGATAAGAAATTAAAAAGAAAAAACAAGAAGAAAATATAAAATAGCAATAATATACTTATATTATCCGTTAAAGTGTCTTTTTCTGCAATGGACATAAATATTTTTAGTTAACGAAATAAATTGTAAGGGTGCAATTATAATTTCTTAAAATTATTTCCATGAGATAAACAATTAAATATGCTACAGAAACAGTCTGTAGTTTTGATGAATCTAATTGTTAGCAGTAAATTTACCTTTTGTGTTTTTGGAATTGTTTAATGAAACAAGTAAACAGTACTTTGTCTCTTAAAAATACATAAATAGTGACATGACTACCTTTTGTGCCTGCCCATAAACCTACATAAATATACCGCAATTTATGTAATGCCTGTTCATCCCATAAACCACAAACGTCTCTAACTATTGCATAAACAAGCTTCGATTTTAATTTCATCCTGTGACTAAAGGGTTGCGTAACGTATCGTCATTATCATTAAATTATAATATAGTTCAGTGAGTATAACTATCCGAATCGACGAGTTGATGAGAAGATGAAGAATATACATGAGGTAGAAATAATTTCCGAAAAGTAATTTAACATGTATTGGTCCTATATATACAACGTAATTATGTCTTTAGGCCTTAAATGGTTTTTTATATAAAAAATATCATTTTAATTCAAGAAATATAAAATATATCATCAGTTTGTATGTTAAATATTCTGTGAAAGATTGTATGTTTGGCAAATTTTCATCGTCAATTTGACGAAAACTTCCGTACCTAACTTGTTGCAAACTTCCTATGTAAACTTTCTGCATATTTTTTTGGAAAACTTGCCAAAAATCGAAATTTGTTGTATATGCAGTAGTTTCCAACACTAAATTGACCAAATTCATTTTTAAAGAAAAGTTATAAACATAAGTCAAAAAGTGGGCCAACCTTAACTATGTTCCTCTACTTGAATCTTCTAAAGATTCAAATATTTTCAATTTCATTTTCAATTTCATTTTCAATTAAAATTTGTAATTAACAAATAGAATAATTTCTAAATCTTTTTTTTGTTTATACCTTTAAAAAACTTTGAATTTCATTAAAACAATTATTGTAATTCAGAAATAAAAATGATGCAAATTATTTCCTTATGAAAATTGAGAATTTTTTACAAAAATATTGTTTAAAATATGTTTTTTCCCCAAAAGAAAAGAATGAGTTTGTGAACAATATTGTTATTGAGAAATAAAAATTATGCATAAAATGGGTATATATTTCCTATTTTGTAATCATAATTTTTTAACAATTAACAATTTTCTAATATTTTTTATAAATAAAAAGGAGAAAAATTTGCTTAATTTAGATCAGTCAAACGAAAGTTATAGGAAAAAGCATATAATAAACAAAATGGATATAGTTTTTATTTGTTAATCATAATTTTTTCTAATTTTCTAATTTCTAATAATATTAACTATATATTAAAAATTATGAAAAAATACCTGCATCGATTTGTCAAACAATATTTAAAAAAAACCAAAAGCTTACACAAAAACTAACTTTAAATTGTGGACAGAATGAATGAATGAAAGAAAGATAGAAACTTTTGTTTTGAAAGTTTCAAATCTTGAAATTTATGATCGATGAAATTTATAAAACTTGTAAGATTAGTATTTTGATGAAGTCAAGTCTCAATTATGTTTAGAAGTTGGTTGTTTTTTTTAATATTATTTAATTATTACAAAAGTTTTAATGCAATTATCTTGATAAATAACAAAATTCTTCACAGAAATTTACTAATTTTTAGGAATTTTAATAAAATTCTTTACAAAATTCAATTATTTCCATAAATTACAATATTCATCTCAAGAATTCAATTATTTTTAAATGTAATAAAATTCTTCGAAGAAATTCAATTATTTTTAAAAATTTTTATTTCCCGAATTCAAGAATTCAATTATCTTTACAAAAAGCAAAATTTTTCGACTAAAATTCAATTATTTTCAAAAATTTATAAAAAATCTTTGCAAAATTTCAATTACTTTCAAAAGTTTTTTGCAATTCAATAATTTTCAATATTTACTATTTTCATAAAATTTATTAACAGATTTAATTATAGAAGAAACTTTTTGATACAATTCTACGAAAAGATTCAATTATTTTCATAAATAATAACATTTCATTTACGAATTCAATTATTTTTAATTGAATCATCGCATAATTTCAAATATTTTTTATACAATTTTAAATAAATTCCTTGAAAAATGCAATTATTATTAAAAATTTCTTTAAAACTTGAGGAAACTATTTAATTTTAAGAAACATTGAATTATTTAATAAAACAATAAAATTCGTAGCAATAATTCAAATATTTTCAAAAATAACGTTTAATTCGTCGCAAGAAATCAATTATTTTCTAAAATTTTCAATTAATTTTGCAAAAGAATTCAATTAGCTTGATAAACAACAAAATTCTCCCCATAAAATCAATTATTTTAAGGATTTTTAATGAAACTCCTTTCCAAAATTCAATTATTTTGATAAATATCAAAATTCTTCTCAAGAATTCAATTATTGTTAAAAATTTTAATTAAATTCTTGGCGAAAGTTCAATTATTTAAACAAATTTTTAATTCAATTATTTTTATAAATTGCAACATTTTTCGCCAAAAATTCAATTATTTTCAAAAATTTATAAAAATCTTTGCAAAATTTAAATTACTTTCAAAAGCTTTTTGCAATTCAATAATTTTCAATATTTACTATTTTCATAAAATTTAACAACAGATTTAATTATAGAAAAAACTTTTTGATACAATTCTACGAAAAGATTCAATTATTTTCATAAATAATAAAATTTCATTTACGAATTCAATTATTTTCATCGCAGAGTTTCAAATATTTTTAATACAATTTTAAATACATTCCTTGAAAAATACATTTATTATTAAAAAAATTTATTAAAACTTGAGGAAAGAATTCAATTTTAAGAAACATTCAATTATTCAATAAAACAATAAAATTCGTAGCAATAATTCAAATATTTTCAAAAATAACGTTTAATTCGTCGCAAGAAATCAATTATTTTCTAAAATTTTTAATTAATTTTGCAAAAGAATTCAATTAGCTTGAGAAACAAAATCGCATAAATTCTTCTCATAAAATCAATTATTCTACGGAATTTTAATAAAATTCATTTCCAAAATTCAATTATTTTGATAAATATCAAAACTCATCACAAGAATTCAATTCTTTTAAAAAAGTAATAAAATACTTTGCAGAAATTCAATTATTTTTAAAATTTTTTAAAAATTCTTGTCAAGAATTAAATTATCTTTATAAATAGATAGGAAAAATTCTTCTCAAAAAGTCAATTATTTTCAATCATTTTAATAAAATTCTTCTCATGAATTCAATTATTTTCAAGAATTATTATTTAAATTCTTCTCAAGAATTCAATTATTTTTAAAAAATTTAATAAAATTCTTCAAAAAGTTTTCAATTATTTTCAAAAATTTTAATAAAATTCTTCTCATGGATTCAATTGTTTTCAAAAATTATTATTTAAATTCTTCTCAGGAATTCAATTATTTTTAAAAAATTTAATAAAATTCTTTAGAAAGTTTTCAATTATTTTCAAAAATTGTTATAAAATTCTTTAATATAATAAATTTCATTAAAATTTTAATTAAATTCCTTAAAAGAAATTAAATATTTTCAAAAGTTTTTAATAGAATTCTTCGTAAAAATTAAATTTTAAGAAACATTCGATATTATTTATTTTTGTTTTTAAATAATTGATTTCTCGTAGAATTAAATTATTATTTTTCGTACTTTTAACTAACAATTCTGTAGAATTAATTTTTTTGAAAAAGTTTAATTGAATAATAATTGATGTTATTGATTTAAAGTAGAATTTTAGTTAAAAATTCTAGAATATGTTAATTGAATTGTAATGATACAAATAATTTTGAAGAAATTACAGTAACAATATTCTTATAATAATAAAATAATGATTTTGTTAGCCGGCCATTCTTAATTATTATAAAACATAAAGAAATAGACACACACTATAACTTTTGTAATAATATGGAAGACAAGATGAATTTAAATCTGTAGTGCAATGATCAATAGCACATCTTGTATTTGTATTCAAACCATATTGCCCTTATTGCGACAAGCAATTGATTCAATAGCATTTTTTCCCAGTGTATGAAAGAATTCATAGAATTTCAAGACTTGCTTGCCATTGCTGAATTGATGAAAAATTCTTCGGATTACCTATAAAACAATGGATTATACTGATTCTTTGTGAATACTCCTGAATTTTTTTCAAAATTCAAATATATTGAAATGAAAAAGAGGTTTTTTTTCGAACTTGAACGTTTATTAGAAAGAACTCCAGGGACATTGCTTACGGAGAGATATGAATACATATATCAAAAAGTAGTTACATATGAACTCGATAATAGTTATGCTTCGCATATACAATATATACACCGAACATGGTAGATGTCAACTGAAACTTGGGCCTGACCACATGAGTGTTGATGTATCATTGATGGTGGGGGAGTTTGACGCTCCCTCCCCAAACACCCTTGTCCTGCCATATTTTTATATCAACATCTAGTGCATGTCAAGACACGGTTGTGTTTACAGTTTGCAGTAGGTTTCTTGTTTCCCCACATCGTTTTGTTTTATTGTTTTGTACGCGATTTGCCCTTTTTTTTGTCTCGCTCGCTCAACGAGATTTTCTCATCTGCACCCTGCAACTAACTCAGTGCGTGTGAACGGAGATCACCCAACCTTTCTATCGATATCGATGTCACTATCTTTATAGTGACAAAGGAGAGGGAGATCAAATATTATAGACGTAGGAAAATATAAAAAAAGGAGGAAAGCGAGAGATTACCGAGTGATTTCTTATGAAAAAAAGATTTTTCAAAAAGATTTTTCAAAAAGATTTTTCAAAAATGGCTTTATCTCGTGTAGAAAATAAAATTTTTTCCTGCTGAGGACGGGAGTAAGAAATTTAGAATATTTAGAGAAAATAATAAAATATTATTAATTGCTTTGGTCAAACGATTAATTTAATTCAAAAAACTTTCGGTACAAGTTGAGTACAAAAAAACACTTATGGATTTTATTCCATTTATTTTCAATTCCGAATATCATTAAAAGAATTCATTTTGTCCCGCTTAACGATTATAATTTAAGTCTTAGAATTTAATTTTTAGAGTAAAATTATTCTCCAAGAGTTATTGTAATAAATATTTTTATTTCATTTTTTAAAAAATACGTTGATTAAAGTAATCAGAAAAGGAAAATGCAAATTTAACGACACCTTTGAGATTTAAAGATTGTTTGGTTTAAGTTGAAAATGTAATGAGACTACTGGAATCATTTGCGTGAGTAATATGACTCGTAAAGACTTTAAAGACTAAATCCCTACAGTCCTACAGACAATTTATTAGATTAGTTTTTTCCCTTTGCAAACGAAAGTAAAACCTCCCTTATGTCTACGAATCTTTTTAAAATCACTTTATCAGAAATATTTTCAAGAAAAATATTTATTTAAAAAAACAAATTCAAAAGTTTTTTCCCTCTTTTCAATATACTTTTTAATTTCCAAAGAATTTTATTTTTTCATAATTTTAATAATTATGTTTTGGTCTTAAAAAAGAATATTTTCAGTAAAATATTGCAGAATATTTACAGAAAAATGTTATCCCTTAATTTGCTTTGGTTTCCTATTGACCTTAGTCGAAATTAAAAAGAAAGCTATTTTTACAAAAAGAAAACCAGATTATTGTAAAAAATATGCTAAATTTTCTCATTTAAATAAATAAATGTTAAAAAAAGGTAAATTTACCCGTTTAGGTAAATGACCTAAAGTGACACAATAACGTTAAACTTAAAATTTATTGTTTAAAAACTTTTTAAATTATATGTTTAAAACAAAATGGGACGAATACCAATGAGTATTATCAGACATTTTATTTAACTCCTTGAAGTTTATCAGTGAAGGCCAACAATAAATAGTTTTACATACATTTACCATTTGTTTTGTACTAGAGAGCTTGTTTTTCCATATAGTATTCAAATTGAAAACTGTTCAGACACTTCCAACTTGTTCTTCATTCTTTCTGTTTTCATTATGAAGAGAATAAGGAAATTTTATAGAAAAACTTTTGGCTGTCATTCTGATCGAGATGAAGAACTTCCAGAAATGGTATAAAATTTAAATTTCACTAATTGTTTTGTTTTTCTTTTGAATTTTCCGTTTTCAATTGATTTAAAGAGGTATAATTATTCTAGTGCGGATTATTTTTTTTTTGCTGTTTTATTTATCATAAGTGAAAATTAATAAAAAAAAATGTATTGTTCTTTGTATACGTGGCTAATAACTTAATTTTTTTTGTATAAAGTATCGTTTTCAAGTTTCGCCTCTGGAATATTTTTGCTAAACATGTTTTATCAGCATCTTTCTCTGTAAATAGGTAAGACCGGTAAGACAAAAAAAACGTGATTCTGATTTATTATTTCTATAGTGTCTATTGTGAAGAATTTGGTTTTTTATTAAAACGAGATGTTTTTGAAACAAAAAGAAATAAATAGATAAAGATGGGGTTTTTTTTGAGTAATGTCAACTTTAAGTTTTTCAGTAAAATGTCCGCCATTTTCTTACTTGTGAATATTTTTTAATTTTCCCAACGAATTTTGCAAGAAAAACGAAAGCTCTTTCAAGTGCAAAACAAAAAATCGAAGTATCTTGAAATAATACTTAAAAAATTATAAGACGTCAAAGTTTTTTTTCTTACTATTTAGATAAATTTATTTTTAGAAGGTTCGTTCATATACCACGTGGACACTTTTATCACCTTTTGATGGTAAATAAATTGATATTTAATAAAAAATTCACAATATTTCAAAATATCTTAAAGTGTACTGTAGGCCTCGAATCGACTAAGGTGTAAAAAGAGTTATTTTAGTCGATTTAAAATTTATTTATTTAAATTTTATTTGATGCAGTGTTGTCACAAAAATTTTATTTTGTGACTTGAAATTGCACTGATTTCTAAATTCAATTTTTCAAAACTTGAATAATTTTATTAAATAGTGTCTGATAAATTTATCGTATGTTATTTCTTATGGCTATTTGACGGTTAAAGTAAACTTAGAGTTGGATCAATGCTTAGAATAATACAGTATAAATTAAGTTGAAGAATTTCTGTTTTCTCAACATTTTCTTTAGAAAAGCCGATAAATTTTTAACTCCCTGAGAAGTATATTCAATTATTTTTTTTTTCTTTCAATTCAAGTAATTACTTCTTACGTAATTACTTCTTAAGTCATGTACTCTATTTTCGTAAGAAAATTTTTTTAGACGAAGATAATACCATTTATTTGAAGAAAATAAAAGAAAAAAATGAAAAATTGCGGAATTAAAGAAGATAATCCTCGACTTCTCCAAATCCATTTATTCGGGAAGTGCGTGTATTTCTGAAAGTAGCGTGTCAGATTATTGCGATGTATATGTATACACTCTCGTAGTATTGCAAATGTAACTCTAGCAACCGATCGAACCCTAAAACGGTTCTAGGGTTTCTGAAAGAAGCCACTCCACAGCTCCGAGTTTCCTTCTCGATTCGAGTACTCGAACCACACGAATAGTTACAAGATGGATCATGTAGAAAAAATAAACCCAGACGGTAGTTCTCCGGACACACTTATTGGCCAATCATCACCAGAGGATGATCGAAAACGGCAAATGACGAGTTTCTCTGCCGAAAGTCTTAATACAGCCGCAACTGGTGACAGTAGTTCCAGTTTGGAGACAATTGTCGGTGTCGGTATGGAGGCGAAGAAAAAGGGTAGATTCGGTTCATTGAAAAGCAGTTTCCGTAAAGAGGGTGGCTTATTTAGAATGAAGAAGAAAAAGAAGAAGCATTTTGACGATGAACCCTCCCATCAATATCCTCATAGTGAACAGAGCTCGAAAGGTTATAAAGAATTCCAAGTTGAAAATATCTCTTCCATCCCTCTCTCTATGCATGTTGAGTCTTTTGAATCTGCATTACGTTTTGGATTTTTCTATTTTGTATGTTGTTGACATTACTTTAGTGTTTTTGTTGCTGTCAACTATTTTCTAGTTCCTATGCTATTCTCTGATAAAGTACGAGTGCTTGTTGTGAAATCAGTAGTAGAAGCAACTATTGAAATTGATTTTTATTCAAAACAAAACAACCTTCCTCAACCTTCCTCAACCTTTCTCAAGGATCTTAGACAATTTCATTATGTTTCTAGCGAATGTTTGCTTCATCTTATCTTTCCTCCATACTATAATATTTTACTGTTTTGCTTAATACTCCTTTTTGGTTCCTTTCTCTTAAATTGCTTGTGGCAACCCTGTATAAATAAATTATATTTTTAGCTTTATCTAACCAATTTTTATGGTCCCCTATTTTTTAATTTTCAGTCCCCTATTTCCTCTAAAATACCGAAAATACTTTTTAGGGGCACTGTGAAGCCTGGTGTTATTAATATAACCTTTTTAACACATTTGAATTTGTTGTTTGGTATACTTTTTGTCCCCTTTTTCTTATTAGCACCTTCTTTTTGAGTATAGAAAAAGTACCGTGATGTCTGTGTTTGCCAAAACGTAATGAACGTTTCAAAATGATTTTACTTTCGTGGTCTGTTTATATAATAAACCAACTGCTTCTTACTTTTTGTAAAAATTCTGTACTGCTTTAAATTTTACAAATTTTGTCTTCAATAATCTCTTCTCGTTGAGGCTAATTTAGAAGAATGATAAAAGATTGAAGATCATTATAAACATTTCAGTTTGTAAAGATACAAGCTGAAAGTACAAAATTTGTAAAAAGAATCGGAGTATTCAGGAATAAAAATACTAATTTTCGATATTCAGACATGCATATTAATGTCTCCCTCGTTCCTTTTCTCGCTTTTGCACCACATTTGAATGGCGACGATGAAGACCCTCAGCGAATACTTCCAGAGGACAAGAAGAACCAACAGCAGCAGCAGGTGCAGCATGAAGATGTGGGCAGTAAATCGAGGCAGAAGAAGCCAAAAAAGGCGCATTCGTTGGTACGAAAATTGAGTTTGAGTAAGTTCAAGACATTGCCGGAACCGGAAACGAGACACACGCCCGAAGGTGGTGACAGTAGTCGATCGTTGAGTCAGTCGTCGCAGGAGTCGACGAGTCGCTTGGACAGTTCGCCGACGTTGACCCCGAGGAAGCAGGAGTCGGTGGTTCAGGAGAAATGGTCGACGTGCTCGTTGCCGGGAGCGACGCAGGAGAAGTCGACAGTGAGCGAGAGGGAGGGCAAGAAAGGGGAACAACAGACGGTCCAGCAGAAATCCGAGAAGCTGATCGAGAAACCGGTGAGCACTATCACTGTAGTGCAACGCAAGTCGCCTTCGTTGACTATCAAAATCAGCAACTTGCAAGAACGAACACTCAAATTGCAGCAATACGGTGAGAGAAACTAAAAAAAAATAGAAATCAAGTTCGATCACAATTTCATCGAAAATTAACAAAACAACTGTAGACCACATTTTGCCTTTTCATTTCGTGGAATTATTTCGCGCCTTATCGATTAATCGATCGATCATGAGTCTGAGATTCTCTGGTTCTTTTATTTTCGAAAAAATTATATCAATATTGTGGATATTTTCATTTTAGAATATGGACAGGTTTGTCAATCTATTCACTATTTTTAATTTTTATCACCTAATTTACCTGATTTGTTCATTCAAGTTAATAATTTTGAAAAATGAACCCTCTTTCGAATTCGATGCGTCTTCAAAGTAATGAAGTAAAAAATTATAAATGCCAAATTGTTACTTTCATCAAAGAAAATATGGATTAAATTGTGTTAATTTAGCTTATTCAAACTGTGATGATTTAGTGTTTCATTGTGCTTAGAAAGTATTAAAAAAAAATTACAGTTCCAAATTCAAAAATATGTTAAGGACCAAAAATACTATGCATCCAAAATTTAAAACAAAATTTTCTGCTAGATAGTTGTGGGTGAGTGAAAATGAAGTAGAAAAATTTGATATTCCTCAGAAACTAAAGAAAAGAAATTAAAATTGTTTTTTTATTCATTGCTTGCAAATATCAAATTTATAAAATAAAACAGGGTGACCGCTGGACTAGAAATTTTTTTCTTGGCCGGGAATTTGAATTTTTTTTCTTAAAGTGTTTTTTTAATAAAAGCACTAGTTATTTCGTGAAAAAATCGAAATATTGAATTTAAAACTTATTATTTATATTTCATTATAAGAAATTGAATTTTCTTGTATATAAACAAGTTTTATTTTGTAAAAAAAAATTTTTTTTAATTTTTTTAAAATTACCTACTAAATACAAAATTTCTAAATTCTTCACTGAAATTCAATTATTTTCCATGTAATTCTAATAAAATTTTTCAAAAGAATTTATTTATAACATTTTCATTATTTTTAATTACAAATGCAATTCAATTCTTAAAAAAAATTAACTAAAAAAAAAAAAATTAATTAAAAATTAAATTATTTTCACAAAATTTCCATAAAGTTCTTTAAAACCTTCATTTTTTGAAAATTTTAATAGAATCCTAATAAAAAATTTAATTATTATTTTAGATTCAAAATTATGAAAAGTTATAAAAATTACAAAAAGTAATATAAAAATTAATATAAAATGTTATTAAAAAATTTTACATTTTAAAATAAAAAAAATTTCACATATAAAATAGTGAAATGTAAATTATTGAAAAAATAAATTTTTAAAAAACCGTATTTTGCATTTTAATTATCATTTTTTTTTGAAAATTTTTATAATTTTAAATGTATATACTATTGAATTGAAAAATTTTTTAAATTATTCGAAATTTTATGAAATTGTCTTGTAAACAAGTAGATTTTAGAAATATTTCAGTTTTAGATGAACTTTTTTTGAAATAATTGAATTTTTAAGGAACTTTCTAAGAAAATATTAAAAGTAATTGATTTAGAGAAGACTTTAAGTTTAAATTTCTAAAAAAAATAATTAAATTGAAATCTTGAACATAATTTTTATTTTCAAAATTTCAATTTTCCTTTATGACCCAATGAAAAATAATAAGAAAATATTGGAGGCAAATTATATTTTTATACAAAGACACTAAAAAAAATTTTATTCATATTTTTATACTATTAATATTAAAAATTTATTTTCAAGTAAATTGTATTTAACTTTTGTTTTTTCATAAAAATTTTTAAAATTTTTAAGTTTTTAAATTTAAATTTAATTAATTAATTTAATTAATTAAAATTAATAATTTTAATTTATTTAATTTAATTAATTTTAAAATTTTAAAAATTAAAAAAAATTTTTTTTTTTTCTTACATTGATAAAAAGAACATTTCTATTTGTAAACATTACTTAAAGTTGCAATTTTTAAGTTCATTTGGTAGGCAAATAATTGAATTGAACACTCGGCTTTAATGATCGATCGTTTATATCTTCTTCATCTTATTCTTTTTCAAAAAACTTAATAAAATAAAAATTTGTCAACAACTTTCTAATTTCGCTCATCTATTTTTAATCGCTGCATAATATTCTGATTAAAATTGAGAAAAAATATTTTTTAATAAGCCCCGCGGTTTTGTCTATATTCTGTTTTTTTTTTAATTTTTAAATTCTTTTTTTTTTTTTATATAATTGGAAATTTGAACAAGTTTATTTTGTTTACTTAAATTTTAATTTAGTTATTTAGTTTATTTCCAACTTTATTTATTTATTTTAAAAAATATAAACAATTTTATTATTGGAATCTAGTAGCAATTGAGAAAAATTTTAATATCACTTTATTGTTTTTATAAAAACGAAAATGTTTCTTAAATCGATTTGTCCGTTTAGAATTATTATATATTTTATTCACTTGCCTATGTTTGTTATAATATTTTAATAATAAATTGAACGAAACAAATGAATTTAACTCTAGACTCCATAACTAGAGTAGATTCGTAATCAGCGACCCCAAAAACCCGCGAGTAATAAGTTTCAAGCCAATGCGATGAAGTTTTAATTTTGTCGTCCGCCATTTTGAATTTTTTCAATCTGACTTTATATTCCTTATAATCGTAATCAGCAACCTCAAAAACCCCGGAGTAATAAGTTTCAAGCAAATCCGTTAGATTTTAAATTTTTTCGTCCGCCATGTTGGATCCGACATTTTGAATTTTTTAAAACTGACTTTAGATTCATAATTGGCGACCTCAAAAACCTTTAAGTAAGTTAGGGGCCATCCATAAACCACGTAGCCTCTTGAGGGGGAGGGGGGGGGGGTGTCAAGCAATTGACTACGACAAGATGAAAAAATGGCGCTAATACATGTAATAGCGCACTACATGGGGGAGGGGGGGGGGGGGGGGTCAAAATTCCCCAAAAATGGGGCTACGTGGTTTATGGACGGCCCCTTACGACTGTTTTTTTAAGTTATATATTTCGATTTTCAGTAACAATTTTTTGAAGTTAGCAAAAAAGTAAAATTGCAATTATCTCAAAAACCTGACTTGTAGTGAATTTTGATTCGAGTTCAGCGTTCAAATTTACCTTAGAAACAGGTTTTGGTTGCGGATCCAAGACCCTGTAAACCTGTGGAATTTATTTATTTAATAAAAAGTATTAAACAACATCTGGATTTAGTGCCCCAGTTAGACATAAAGTCAGCTATGTTAGGGAGTCTAGAGTTAGAACCTTCCATTAGAATGTTTCCCCGCTTTTCTAAATATAAAAATAATCCAAGAAAAATAATTTAACAAATCGAATTATTAATTTAATGATTATTTATGTAATAAAAATGAAGTAATCTAAAATAGCCAATGGCAAGCATAGGCAATGTGGAATATATTTTGGAATACAAGTACATCTTCCACTGAAAGAAATAGGCCAATATCGTCTGACTTACACGGTTCTCGCTTATCGTTCTTCCCCGGAACTCGGTTTTGCGTAGACCCTCCAAATCCGGAAAAGCACCTTCAGACGGTACCGGAAGTTAAATCGACAGTTCTTCCTCGCGCGATACCGGATGCATCTTCTGCTCACGAGAGTCACGAGGTGTCCAAGAAGGCAAAACTCGCGATTAAATCTGAATCGGAATCCTGCCCGTCATCCTCCTCATCGAAGACGTCGCCGCTGGAGCCGCGTCGGAAATCACTTTTGGAGGAAAAAACGTGCCATTTTCCAGCGGCGTCGCTTCGATTCATCATCGAGTACATCTGATGATACCATGATCGCTGTCACAGTAGACGAGGACGCAACGAGAAGAAATCTAGACCACCATCCGAGGCCAGAGTTCAAAGAGGAGAAAAGCAAAAAGACAGCGAGACACATCAGCGTTCGGAAATTCGATACATTCTCAACATTCGAAGGTACATTCGACGAGGACACTGGCGTTGGATATCTTGCTGGCATCGAGGAGGACTATCGCGAAAGTTGCGAGAAGCAGACCGACAGTTTTGCCAGTTTACAGGAAGACATGGCGCACGCCATCTCCGAAAACCCCGAGAAATCCAGATCTATTAGCCAGGACAGTGCGGTGAGACTTTTATACATTACCGCACTTGCACTTGTTACTTCTTGCACCTTTGTAATTTATTGCTATCTCTAGTACAGCAGCAGCACCGAAAACTATGGGTCATTCAAGAGCAAAAGGCTTTATGTAATCCGCTGTTTGGGAATGGGAATAAACTCCTGTATCAATCTCCAGCTTGTTATTGTCTTCCCCAAAAGTAGAGTAGATGACTATTTCGTTTAGTTTCTCATAACTTTCTAATCTAAAGTAATTGGTTATTTCTGATGTTTCATCATCCACTTCACACATTCTGCACCTAAGTAATATTTGTAATTATTCATTTTGTTTTACGCTCATCTTTTGAACTACAATTTGCTTACAAGTGTATTCCAAGAAAATTCTTATTAACCATCCTTCATCCTTGCTAATGAGTCATCCCCATGCTATTACATTCCGAATTGTTATGCTCCCAGTAGTGTTATATTGCTTAACCATCACCGTGGTGTTTACCGATGACCTTAAATTTTTCGAAACAATAACTTGTAATCAGGACCTTTATGATCTTTAATTCGATCGTAGTCTTGTTGATTGAGCGTTCAAAAATAAGTTTTTCTTTAACACTAACAAATGTTTTATTATCACATTTAAAATAGGAGTTCAAATAAATAAAAATATAACTACGCCATTTCCATTTGGCAACAAAATTCTTTCTAGAGTTTCTACGATTCGGGAACTGGGAGTTTTACTTGACACAGCATTCGATTTTTAATCTCATATCTTATTAATAATTAATAAAGCAACGAGGACTTTCGGCTTTGTTACCAGAAACATGACTAGCTTCAAAAATATATTGACAATGAAAGTTTTATATTTTTCATCAGTCAGACCAATTGTAGGGGAACAAATAGTCAAGGTCGCTTTGACTTTTGTTTATAACTATTTTTTTAAATGAATTTGGTCAATTGAAGTATATTGTTGGAAAGTCTTGTGTAATAGAAACACTTTTGCTGAACAGGGTAAATTGATTAGTTTTAAAATTAGTCAAGGTTGGCCCATGTTTGAAATTCAAAGGGCATTACCGTTAAAAAATAAAATAACATTTTTAGCGTTACGAAAAATGTATCCTTTATTGTTTACAACTTGTAAAGGATTACAAATACAAAAAACGAAAAAGTAATACGTTATGTTACAAAAAAGTTCAAACTTACATATATTTATTTAAAAAGACAAGCTTCGCGATGGGCCAACTTTGACTATGTTCCTCTATATGAATACAAAACTATTATCTTTCAAGTATTGTTTAAAAATATATTTCAAAGATTAATTTTAAGAATTTCTTTATTAAAATTTTCTGAAAATATTATACCATAATAACTTTAAAAAGAACATCGACACTTAAAATTATTATAAAAAACTGAAGTTTTGTTTTTAAATTATTGAATTCTCGAAAAACTTTTTTGGAAAATTATTAAAAATAATTTATTTAGAGACGAAGTTTAGTTAAAAATTGTAAAAAATTATGTGAATTTTAGAAGGGTTATATTTTTGTCACAAACATTGACCTGTAATATCTAGACATGCTTCACAGTGCCCATAAAAAGTATTTTAGTGGAAATAGGAGACTGAAAATTAAAAAATAGGGGACTTTTAGGGGACCATAAAAATTGGTTAATAAAGATAGAAATATAATTTATTTATACAGTGCCACAAAAATTTAACTTTATTTTTCCCTGACTTTTCCCCGATTTTCAAAAACAACTTTGACTTTTTCCCTGACCCTAAAGAATATTCTGATTTATTCTCAAAATTATTACCAACTCAACGAAATATTCTATTAAATCTATTTACAAATTTCTTTAAAAGTAAAATTATTCCAAAACATCAATAGTTTTATTTCAAATAAATATTTCATCATTTTTTTTATTAGAATTAAGATGTTCAAAAATTTCAAATTCAAACCTTTTCAAATTGAACAACTCATAAGAATATTATTATAAAACATAAAGATGACCGACTGACAAAATCATTATTTTATTATTACAAGAATATTGTTACTGCAATTTCTTCAAAATTATTTGTATCATTTCCATTCAATTAACATTTTCTAGAATTTTTAACTAAAATTCTACTTTAAATCAATAACATCAATTATTATTCAATTAAACTTTTTCAAAAAAAATTAATTTTACAGAATTATTGAATTCATGAGAAGAATTTTATTAAAATTTTGGAAAATAATTGACTTCTTGAGAAGAATTTTTAAAAAATTTTTGACAATAATTTAATTCTTGAGAACAATTTTTCCAATCTATTTATAAAGATACCAAATTTAATTCTTGACGAGAATTTTTAAAAAATTTAAAAATAATTTAATTTCTGCAAAGTATTTTGTTACTTTTCAAAAGAATTAAATTCTTGTGATGAATTTTGATATTTATCAAAATAATTGAATCTTGAAAAATAATTTTATTAAAATTCCTTGAGATTAATTGATTTTATGGGAAGAATTTATGCGATTTTGTTGTTTATCAAGCTAATTGAATTCTTTTGCAAAATTACTTAAAAATTTTTTGAAAATAATTGATTTTCTGCGACGAATTAAATGTTATTTATGAAAATATTTGAATTATTGGAACGAATTTGACTGTTTTATTGAATAATTGAATGTTTCTTAAAATTGAATTCTTTCCTCAAGTTTTAAAAAAAAATTTAATAATAATTGCATTTTTCAAGGAATTTATTTAAAATTGTATTAAAAATATTTGCAATTCTGCGATGAAAATAATTGAATTCGAAAATGAAAATTTATTATTTATGAAAATAATTGAATCTTTTCGTAGAATTGTATCAAAAAGTTTTTTCAATAATTAAATCTGTTGATAAATTTTATGAAAATAGTAAATATTGAAAATTATTGAATTGCAAAAAACTTTTGAAAGTAATTGAACTTTTGCAAAAATTTTTATAAATTTTTGAAAATAGTTGAATTTTCGGCGAAAAATTTTGCTATTTGTAAAAATAATTGAATTGAAATTTTGTTTAAATAATTGGAATTTTGCCATGAATTTAATTAAAATTTTTGACAATAATCGAATTCTTGAAAAGAATTTTGATATTTATCAAAATAATTAATTTTTGGAAAAGTATTTTATTAAAAATCCTTAAGATAATTGATTTTAGGTTTATCAAGCTAATTGAATTCTTTTGCAAAATTACTTAAAATTTTTTGAAAATAATTGATTTTCTGCGGCGAATTAAATGTTATTTATGAAAATACTTGAATTATTGCAACAAATTTTATTGTTTTATTGAATAATTGAATGTTTCTTAAAATTGAATTCTTTCCTCAAGTTTTAATAAAATTTTTAATATTAATTTCATTTTTCAAGGAATTTATTTTAAATTGTATTAAAATTTTAAAATATTTGCAATTCTGCGATGAAAATAATTGAATTCGAAAATGAAAATTTATTATTTATGAAAATAATTGAATCTTTTCGTAGAATTGTATCAAAAAGTTTTTTCTCTCATCAAATCTGTTGATAAATTTTATGAAAATAGTAAATATTGAAAATTATTGAATTGTAAAAAACTTTTGAATAAGTAATTGAAATTTTGCAAAGATTATTAAATTTTTGAAAATAATTGAATTTTTGGCGAAAAATTTTGCTATTTGTAAAGATAATTGAATTCTTGAGATGAATATTGTAATTTATGAAAATAATTGAATTTTGTAAAGAATTTTATTAAAATTCCTAAAAATTATTGAATTTCTTTGAAGAATTTTGTTATTTATCAAGATAATTGCATTAAAACTTTTGTATTAATTAAATAATATTAAAAAACAACCAACTTCTAAACATAATTGAGACTTGACTTCACCAAAATACTAATCTTAGAAATTTTATAAATTTCATGAAAAATTTCATCGATCATAAATTTTAAGATTTGAAACTTTCAAAACAAAAGTTTCAAAGGCACTTTGCTAAATTTGGTGTAAATGCATTATTAAAAAGTGAATGAAGAAAATAGAGGAAATTTTAAAAATAGGGTACGTTTAGGGGCCAAAATTAAAAAAAGGGGGATTTTCAGGGAAATAGGGGACAGACTGTGAAGCCTGTATCTAAATAATAAAGCTTAATATCCATTTTTGTCACTGCAGTTGGGAAGATACAAAATTTAATTTTGGTGATAACACTACTGAATTAAATGATCAACTTTTTCAACTAAAAGATTTTTTTAAGATTTTGTGAAATATCGTGAATAGTCTATTAATAAATATCAATTGATTTTCCATCATAAAATAAACAACCTTCTTTATAGTCATAAGTTTTCATATTCTACCAAAAATATTAGTTTCTCTCAGAAACATGTCCACGTGGACGCAGTTATTGGAGGGTGGAGTTGTCAAAAGTCCACGATTGTCCACTATGGGGTTTGGGATATCAAAAAGTGAATTGCTTTTGGTTTATGTTTATCGTTCATACTTATTGGTTTATATATAATTTTATAAATTTTGTTAAATTTTCATTGAAATCGAAAATCTAGGGGAACAACTTTGATTTTCTAGACATACGGATTGACAGTGCACATATGGCTATATAATGTTTTCCATAATGTAATTTGATAACATAGTCAGAATTTTGTGAAAATTCACCTGATCGAAAGCAGTGTCCTGTTTGAAATATTTGTATTACGTACTGTTTAATGATGCATATATTATATTGAGAGTTGGTTTCTGTTATGTATATATATGTAATGACTTTCACTTATACAGTATTGCAGAGGTCATTGTGCAGACAAGGCTAGTAGATGGTAACGAGATTATTATATCGAGCACACTGATCATTTGGGTTATATGATCTAGACACACATATATAGACTCTATTATTAAGTCCTCTGGTGGGAAAATGTTTGATTCAACCATCCATAGAGTTCGTTTTCTCGAACGAAAGTCTAGAGGGGTTCAAAATGAAAGTTCAGAAAAAGTAAGAACCTTGACAAATTTTCGTATCATTAAAATTCATTCCTTTTTTTTATTTGAAGAGTTGAAGCCAAAATTGATAAATTGAATTTATTGTTTGGAGAAAATAGATGCGCCAATACTACTTTATTGGGAATGTAGAAAGAATTTTCGTTTTTAGTATTTGAAGAAATGTTTGTAAATGAAATGTTTGTTTAAAAGAGTTCTTATTTTTGCGACAATTTGGAGTGTCAGTTTTCCGTTAGGCGTATCGAATTTTAATCAATACACAAGTGTTTTTGCACACACGCGACCATAGGAAATGTGGGCAGTCGTTGAATGGACCCTTTGCATACTTATCCTTAATCCGAATAGAATCCTTTGCCGAGTTTCCGGTAGGGAGCTTGTAAGTCATCTCTGTCGGCGGAGATATGGAAAGCATTTTGCCACGAACGGAAAATACCAAAGTCTATTCTTTCACATCGCAGATTACTTTCATTTGACGATTCGATGAGACGCCTTTAACTTATTAATGTTCTGGTATCATCGGACTCTGCAATTGCGTTCTGCCAACGCAAGTGAGACGGTACCAGTTCATCAAGTGGCGCTCAGCAATAATTTCTTTCGACAAAGTAAAAGTGCTAAAAAAAGATTTTTTGGATAATTGTTCGTGAATCTGCGCAATGAACTTGGACGATAAGAAATGGCGAAGTCTGGCAAAATTCGAATTTGCAAATTGGAAATTTGGAAATTCCAAGTGGCAGTGGTTGGGGGTTGGTGTTTATATTATTCAAATTTCTATTCAGTGTCTCAAGGAATACTAATTTTAATTACAATCCAATCTCTACAGGAAGTAAACAGTTCGTTCAATTTTTTATTTTCACAATTTTAACAATTTGGACAAATTTTTTATTTTTAAAATCTATATCTATATCTATCTAAATATTGGAGAAAATTAAAAATATTTTATATTAAAAATTTTATACTTTATTATTAATAATATTTTATTTGAAAATTTGTTGCAATTTGATGCTTGATAAAGATGCAATTTGATAATAATCAGTTAAAAATAGTACGTATAAAATATTTCATAAAACTTTGTTGATACTTAAAAATAAATCTTACTTTCATTCTGGTTTTGACTAAAATTGTTTCGATTAGAACCATTTCGACTGAATTTTAATTTAGCCTTTAAAGTCGAAAATAAATGAAAAATTATTAATATATTTTAAGTGAAAAATAAAATCGACTTAATCTACTTTAAATTTAAAAATAAGATAATTTTCAATCGTATTAGTTTGAAGATGTAGTTTTCAGATTTTGTTTTTTCTGAAATGGAAACTGAAAGTGTAGAAAATTTAACGAACTTTCTTTCTGTCTGTGATTTATTTACCTGTGCAAAATTTCTCAAGTGTACCAACCTTAACAAGGTCGCCACAAAAATTCAATTTTGTTTTCTTCTGACTTTTCCCTGATTTTTAAAAATTTCAAATTCAAACCTTTTTGAAATTAAACAATATTTATAAAAAAATTGTTGTAAAACATGAAGATTTCTTTTTATAATAATTATAATATTTATTTTTTATAATTCGTTTTTTTATTTTTTATAATAATTAAAGATGACCGAGTGTATTTCTTTATTTAATTTAATTAGTGTAATTATTTTATACTATAAGAATATTGTTACTGTTACTTTTTTAAAATTATATCTTCATCATTTCAATTCAATTATTATTTTCTAAAATTTTTAACTAAAATTCTTCTTTAAATAAATTATTTTTAATAATTTTTGAAAAAGTTCTTCTTTGAGAACTTTTAAATCCATTTGTTTACAATTCAATTGCACGTGAAATTTCAATTATTCGCAAATTCTTAAATTAAATATACATTAGAAAATAAAAACTTCAAATAATTTAAAAAAAAATTCAATTAAAGTTTTTCAAAAAAAAAATTAATTCTTCAGAATTGTTAGTTAAAAGTATGAAAAATTCAGATTTTCAGAGATTTTAATTTGAAATCATTTCAAAATTCAATTATTTCTAAAAATTTACGGTACAATGTTTCTAGTATTCAATTATTATGAAAAATTTTAAGTGAAATTCATTTTTAAATTAATTTTTATTAGAAAATTCTACAAGAATTCAATTATTTAAATATATGAAAACGAAATAATTTAATTAAATAATTAAATAATTCAATTCTTGCGACGAATTTTAATAAAACTTTTAAGGAATAATTACATTTTTCGAAAAATTCGATTAAAATTGCATTTAAAAAAAATTGAAATTCTGCGATGAATTTTCTTATTTATGAAAATAATTGAATCCCGCTGTAAAAAATTTTATTATTTATGAAAATAATGGTATTATTGCAAAGAAATTTAAAAAAATGTAAATTGAATTCCTGCGAACTTTTTGTTATTTATGAAAGTAATTAAATGTTTGAGAATAATTTTATGCAATTTTTTTTTTAAATAATTGGATTTTTTGCAAAATTTTTATTAAAAATAGTAGATATTGAAAATCATCGAATTGTGGAAAATGTTTGAAAATAATTCCAATTTTGCTAGGAATTTTATTAAAATTTTGCAAAATAATTGAATTCCTGCGAAGAATTTAATGTCAAATTTTAAAACATTTGATTTTTTTTGCAAAAATTTATGAAAATTCTATTTTAAATAATTGAATTCCTCTGAAATTTTTTTTTTTTTTTTTAAAGTAATTGAATGTTTGTGTAAAATATTATCAAAATATTGAAAATCATTGAATTAAGAAAAATTTTTAAAAACAATTGAAATTTTTCTATGAATATTATTAAAATTTTTGAAAATAATTGAATTTTATTACTTTTGAAAATAATTGAATTCTTGTGAATTATGAATTATGCTATTTATAAAGATAATTGAAATGTTGACGAGAAATTTTAAATAATTGAATTTTAGAGAAGAATTCTATAAAGATAATTGAAATTTTGACGAGAATTTTCAAAAAATTTTTATTGAAATTGAATGTTCCAATTGAAAATGTTCCAAGCAATTAAAAATTTTAATGAAAATATCTTCTGGAATGTCGCATATACACTTCTATTCCGTTTAATAGCTTAAAAATATTTTATTTCAAAAAAATTTAATTTTAATTTAAAGTACTTATTGAAAAGAACTCTTTAGTTTGGATAATTAATTATTATTTAAAATTAAAATTTAATTTTCATTTAAAACAAGATTAGTTGAATAGAGTTCAACAGCAGCAAATTCTTTATCGAAACAAAACAACACTCTTTATATTTACCATATGATAAGAATAAAAAAATTTTTAACTTTAAAATTATTTTTAAGAATGAGTTTTATTACAATAATATTTATAAATTACTTACATTCAAAAATTTACTATATTAAAGATTTGTTTTATTTTTTGAAAAAAATTTCTTTATTAGCAAACATTTTTAGGGCTAAAAATAGTAAAGTATATTTCCTTTTTGTCAAGACATGAATATTTTTTTCTACATAAGAGAAATTGACACGATAGGAGTAATTATTGTCCGGTATACTCAATGATTGACAGTTTTATGTATTATCGCAAAATAAAAAAAGGCAACAAAAATAAAAAAACATTTTCTACTTTATTTGATTACTGAATAATTTTGCTTGTCAATAACTTAGAAGTTTGAATAAAACTAAAAAAATTTTTTATTAACAAAAGTTAATCTTCAGGACTAAAAAACATAATAGAATTTCTTAGAAAATTAAAAAAAAAAATTAATTCAATAAAGTTAAGAAGATTAATAATTTATATGAAAAGAACATACCACTATGGGTAAAGACACATTATTTAAACGTCAATATTTTTGTTAATAAAAATTTTTTTAAAAAATTTAATTTTAAAAAAATTTTAAAAAAATTTTTTTGAATAAAAAAAAAATAAAAAAAGTGAATAAATAATTTTACATTGATTGAATGTAAAATAATTAAATGACCTATTAAATGTTAAGAATTAACAAAAGTACTTGAAATTTTGTTACGGATTAGACAACATAGTATGCATTTTTATCTCTATTTTAATATAATTTTGCAGGCATTTGATAAAAGAAAGAAATTGTATTAAAAATAAATGACGGTGCATAAAGTGAAACTATAAAAAAGTGCGGAACACATGATTAGATTACTGTTCTAAATTTGTCGACAAATGGAATAATAACACCTGTCGGACACTGCAGTTAATTTACTTGAATAATTATCCTTGGCTTATAAACTCTTATGTATCTTTGGCCATTAAAAAATATTATTTAGTAATACCTTCTCCAAACGGTTAAGCGGCAGAGCGTCCATCGAAATTCAAAATTCTCGAAAATTTATCTTTTTCGTCACGAAAAATAATTTTTTCTAGATTCTTTTTTATTCCTATTTTAGGTCAAAAAGAAACCTTCTTACAGGTTTAAATTTACACTTGATGGATACTTTTAGTAATTTAGTTTTTTTTCTGTTATTTCGAATTCTTATTAATTATGTATGTGTTGTTTGGTATTAAAATACTTTGCAGTACTTCATGCTTTTAAAAAATTTTATGTATAAATATACTTATTATGAATATCATTTTCAAATAAAGATATTTTTGTTTAACATTATTTATTTGTAATTTATTATTATTTTGTTGTTACAGTCGTCGCAAAATAATGTGCCGAATTCCGGATTGGGAGAGAAACGAGAACACTTGTATAAAATTTTAGTGATTGGAGAACTTGGCGCTGGTAAAACGTCCATAATCAAAAGATACGTTCATCAATTCTTCTCGCAACATTACAGAGCAACAATCGGCGTTGATTTTGCACTTAAAGTTCTTAACTGGGATCCACATACAATCATAAGACTACAATTATGGGATATCGCAGGTTTGTCTCATTTCTTGCATCGCATTCTTTTCTTATTAATTTACACTATCCAAAGAACTGCCAATAATCTGTGATGTCATAATGGTTCAAATGATCTTATAAAGAAGGATTTTTGTAAAAAAAATTCTAAAAAGCGTTTAATTAAATTTTGGTGGAATTAGTGTTGTGATTCTTAGAAAAAATTCATTTTTAGAAGATTGCAAAATTGTAATTTTTAAAAATTTCAATTCTTGTTGAAAAAGTAGTTAATTTTTTTTTGGATTTAAAAAAAATCTTTGTAAATTGATAAGGAAATTTTAGTTTCGAATTTTGAGGGTGAATTCAAATAAATAATTGTCATTCCTAATTCCATTGTGAAGAATTTGATCATCATGATGTTTTAACACACAAAGGGAAAGTCGCTTCACTTCCTGACTTCTTGCCTAATCGTCTGAGACCGTCGCGCAGGAAAGTTAGCTTGTTTTCTATATGTATATCGCATCGTTTGACGAAAGTGCATCGTGAGAATTGGTTCTCGCACAATAGCTAACTTGTTGAATATTTTTCACCTTCAGTGACTGTAAAATATTTTTTAACGCTGAAGGACAAATATTTTTTTTTTCAAGAACTTTTTTTATGGTCTTTTTCTATACGCATAATCTTGAAGTTCAGAATCCAAAATAATTGCAGGCATCCCCTATTTCCCTGAAAATCCCCCTTTTTTTAATTTTGGGCCCTAAACGTACCCTATTTTCAAAATTTCCCCTATTTTTTTCTTTTATTTTTTAATTATGCATTTACACCAAATTTAGCAAAGTGCCGTTCAAACTTTCAATTGGAAACTTTTGTTTTGAAAGTTTCAAATCTTGAAATTTATAATCGATGAAATTTACAAAATTTGTAAGATTAGTATTTTGGTGAAGTCAAGTCTCAATTATGTTTAGAAGTTGGTTGTTTTTTTAATATTATTTAATTATTACAAAAGTTTTAATGCAATTATCTTGATAAATAACCAAATTCTTCACAGAAATTCAATAATTTTTAGGAATTTTAATAAAATCCTTTACACAATTTAATTATTTTCATAAATTGTAATATTCATCCCAAGAATTCAATTATTTTCAAAAGTAATTAAATTTTTAGAAAAATTTCAATTATTTTTAAAAAATTTTATGAATATCTCGTCAAGAATTCAATTATCTTTACAAATAGCAAAATTTTTTGCCAAAAATTCAATTATTTTCAAAAATTTATAAAAATCTTTGCAAAAGTTCAATTACTTTCAAAAGTTTTTTGCAATTCAATAATTTTCAATATTTACTATTTTCATAAAATTTATCAACAGATTTAATTATAGAAAAAACTTTTTGATACAATTCTACGAAAAGATTCAATTATTTTCATAAATAATAAAATTTCATTTACGAATTCAATTATTTTCATCATATCACAGAATTTAAAATATTTTTAATACAATTTTAAATAAATTCCTTGAAAAATGCAATTATTAACAAAAATTTTTTTTAAACTTGATAAAAATAATTCAATTTTAAGAAACATTCAATTATTCAATAAAACAATAAAATTCGTTGCAATAATTCAAATATTTTCATTCGTTGCAGAAAATCAATTATTTTCAAAAATTTTTAAGTAATTTTGCGAAAGAATTCAATTATCTTGATAACAAACAAAATTTTTCCCATAAAATCAATTATATTATTTTAAGGATTTTTAATGGAATTCTTTTCCAAAATTTAATTATTTTAATAAATATCAAAATTCTTATCAAGAATTCAATTATTGTCAAAAATTTTAATTAAAATTTCGTCATAATTTCAATTCAATTATTTTCATATATATCAACATTTTTCGCCAAAAATTCAATTATTTTAACAAATTTAAATAAAATTTTTTGCAAAATTTAATTATTTTCATAAATTGTAATTCAATTATTTTCATCGCAGAATTTCAAATATTTTTAATACAATTTTAAATAAATTCCTTTAAAAATGCAGTTATTATTAAAAATTTTTTTTAAACTTGAGAAAAATAATACAATTTTAAGAAACATTCAATTATTCAAGAAAACAATAAAATTCATTGCAATAATTCAAATATTTTCATAAATAACATTTAATTCGTCGCAGAAAATTAATTATTTTCAAAAATTTTTAAGTAATTTTGCAAAAGAATTCAATTAGCTTGATAAACAACAAAATCGCATAAATTCTTCCGATAAAATGAATTATTTTAAGGATTTTTAAAAAAATTCTTTTTCAAAATTCAATAATTTTGATAAATATCGAAATTCATCACAAGAATTCAATTCTTTTGAAAAGTAATAAAACACTTTGCAAAAATTAAATTATTTAAAAAATTTTTTAAAAATTCTCGTCAAGAATTAAATTATCTTTATAAATAGGTAGGGAATTTCTTGTAAAGAATTAAATTTAAAATTCTTCTCAAGAATTCAATTATATTTTTAAAAAATTGAATAAAATTTTTCAAAAAGTTTTCAATTATTTTCGAAAAATTGTAATAAAATTCTTTAATATAATAAACCTCATTAAAATTTCAATTAAATTCCTTAGAAGAAATTAAATATTTTCAAAAGTTGTTAATACAATTCTTCGTAAAAAATAAATTTTACGAAACATTCGATATTATTTATTTTTGTATTTAAATAATTGATTTCTCGTAGAATTAAATTATTATTTTTCGTACTTTTAACTAACAATTCTGTAGAATTAATTTTTTTGAAAAGGTTTAATTGAATAATAATTGATGTTATTGATATAACAATAATTAATAATTAATAATTTAATTTAATAATTAATAATTAATAATTATAGAATTTTAGTTAAAAATTCTAGAAAATGTTAATTGAATTGAAATTATATTTTTATTTAACTAATTTTTATGGTCCCCAATTTCCCCTAAAATACTTTTTAGAGGCACTGTGAAGCCTGTGATTGGATTTTTGACAAATACAGAAATGAATCAATTTTTTGAAGAATTTTAATTAGAAATTTTAAATATGATTGTTTTCTCCAAAATGTTAAAAACGATTCTTAAAAATTTGAATGTTATGCAATCTATGAATAAAATTTATGTCATAGTATATGATAATTTGGAAATTTAACATTTAGAAATGTGACGCACTCCCAAGAAAGGTACCTAAGAAGCAAAAAATGTTAGGCTATGTTTTTAATTTTCGAAGTAAAAATACAGAAAGAGAATCAATTACTATTAAAAATGATGATCCAATAGAAATATTGGTTTCAAATTTACATAATAAAAAATGAACTTTTAAGTAAAATAAATCCAATACAAACATACCCTATAATTCGTTTGCTTCTTAGGTATATTTAAAAATGCGTTTTCAAATAATCAGTTGAAGTACTTTGTAAATTAATTATTTTGCATTTGTTCCAACAGGACAAGAGAGGTTTGGAAATATGACGCGGGTGTACTATAAAGAAGCAGTTGGAGCATTCATTGTATTCGATGTGACGAGAAGTGCAACATTGGAAGCTGTAGTCAAGTGGAAACAAGATCTGGACTCGAAAGTTCAACTTCCCGATGGCTCGCCAATACCTTGTGTTCTTCTTGCGAATAAATGCGATCAGCAAAAGGAGGGATTAGTGAATACTCCTACGAAAATGGACGAGTATTGCAAAGAGAAGAACTTTGCTGGATGGTTCGAAACATCGGCCAAAGAAAATATTAATATTGAAGAAGCTGCTCGATTTCTCGTCAATAAAGTAAGTTTCCTCTTGCAAAAAAATAATCATTTAAATTGTTTTGATAAAGTTAATATTTTCTCCTTCTTCTTTCCAGATACTCCAAAACGATCAAATTCTAAAAGGTTCCGGATCCCAGGATCAAACCGATGGCGAGAGGTTTGCATTAAATCAATCTCCAACGAGTTCAAAAAAATCTTGCGCCTGCTGACGAAACTGTCTTGACAGTGAATATTCTTTCTTCAACAAAACGTCCTTGTACTTTATTATTTGAAAACTGTTTTAATAAGCCGATAATGAGCCACAACTAATTTGCATCTACTCAACGATTATTATAATTACACCATCCATGTACTTATGTATATATACGTATCTAGGGTCAGATTAGAATATACGTATGCATATACATACTTTTACGTATTTCTCTCGGTACAATTCTTTACTTTCGTTTCACGTGCCAGTTAGTCATATTTAATAACGTTCCAAAAAAGCAAAAACTGATCCACTTAAAAGTACGAAACAATTGTTTTTTATTTTAAATGAAATATTTTATATAACGAAAAGAAAATCACAATTCCATTCAATGGTGCCTTAAATTGACTTTTTGATAAAAAAAAAATGTATGACAAAAGTTTTAAATGGAAAATTAATCAACGGATTCTACATTTTAGATGTTTTACATTTATACCTGTAACTTCCATATTGTAATATTTTTAAGATTTTTTATGAAGAAAAGTAACGAAGAATGGTGGTGGGTTTAAGTGAAGTGCCATTCATCCAAGCATAATTTATATAATCACGTGAACTATTAAATCACGAAAATTGTAATCATTTATTTATATCTCGATGAAAGTTCCATTTCTTACATGAATTTTTAAATTTTATTTTAGAAAATTTCGAAATGATAGAGAAAGAAAAAGTCAATTATTTGACACTCTTTATACCTATAGATGAATTTGTTTTAATTGTGAAAAATTTTAAATTTGCGATTTTTTATCATTGTTTTTCTACTATTTACAATTTTGTTTCTATGTTATATACTACGTTTATTAATATTGTGAATGTGAATAAAATGAAATTTTCATGACATTCCGAAAGAAAATTATAAAAAAGTGTATATCTTGATTTTCTGATTTATTTTTCTCCGATATTAAGATGTATAATGAAATTAGGGAGACTTACTGTTAAGATTATTCTATTTTACTTTACTAACTGTTAATTTTACTCTAAATCTGTTTTTTTCTCCTATATATAAAAATTAAACTATATTAAATTGAAAATTAATTGTTAAAATAAAGAGAGCTTTTAGACTCGAGAAATACGTATATACTAAAAACTACGCTGTATTATTATGTAAGATAGCGGAATCTGTAAATATTTAAGACGTCTTATCTGTCTTCTTCTCTCTTTCACTGATTGAAAAAATAATTCTGTAATACATTTTCACTTTTATAAGCAGTATACGAAATGAAAAGCAGTCAAGTATTTAGAATGGTAGAATCCTGAGTGTATTTTGTTCCTTTATATATTGCGGTCGACGTAATTTTACTCATTTGATATATTGTATAGGCGCAATATTAAATTATATTCAATTGTTACTTTCATTGTTATTTTTTCACTTTTAATCCAAAACTTTATTTCTGAAGGGGACTTTTTCTGGTCAAGGATTTCAAAGAAAGCGATTTCTCAGTATCAAAAATCTTCGAAACAATTAAATTAGTTTCAAAAATATTAATAAAATTCTGAACAAAAATTAGATTACATATTTTAGATTCAAAATTATAAAGTTACAAAAATTACAAAGAGTAACATAAAAATTAATATAAAATGTTATTAAAATGTTATATTTTGAAATAGAAAAAATTTCACATATAAAGTAGTGAAAAATAATTAATTTATAAATTTTTTTTTTTTGCAATAAATATTATCACAAAACTTATTCACCAAGTTTCAATTAATAAATAAAAATTTAAACTAATTAGAACAAAAGTGATACGAAATTTTCAAAAAATTGATTTTATAATTATATAAAAAACGAGACATAAAAATAAATAAAATTCTGTTTTTCGTAAAAAATAAATTTTTTAAAAAAGCGTATTTTGCATTAATATCAATTCGTTTTTCTACAATAATTTATAAGTAGCTATTTTTATATTTTAAAATGTTTTATGTTATTTTTTATTTATTCATTACACGAGTTTATTAATGTTAAATAAAATGTATAAAAAAATAACATAAATATAAAACTTACTTTTTCTGTGGATTTCATTGTAATTTCAACCATTGCATAAATATTTGAATTGCACAATCAATAAATTGGTTCTTCTCGACTTCTACGCAAAATTGCTAAAAATCCGCCGAGATGGCATACTACGAAAATTGTCAAAAGTCCGATACAATCCAGATGATAGTGGCCAATTATGTAACCGTATTTATCCAATACACCTGAACCAGTTGATATGCAAGGCTCATTTGGATCCGGAGGACAAGCTAAAACGAAACAAATTAATAATATTTATTTACTAATAATAATTAGTGTATTCTTTTATTTAAATATTAAATCCACAACCAAAAAAAAGTTCTTTTATCAATCTGTTCGCAAATACAAAATCATATTTAAAAAATGGAAGAATAAAAGAAATAGGTATGAAAATAAAAACAAATTTAACAAATCTTGAAATTTATGATCGATGAAATTTATAAAATTTGTAAGATTAGTATTTTTGGAAAGTCAAGTCTCAATTATTATGTTTAGAATTTGGTTGTTTCTTAATATTATTTTATTATTACAAAAGTTTTAATTTAATTATCTTGATAAATAACAAAATTCTTCCCAGAAATTCAATACTTCTTAAGAATTTTAATAAAATTCTTTACAAAATTCAATTATTTTCATGAATTACAATATTCATCCCAAGAATTCAATTATTTTCAAAAGTAATAAAATTCTTCGAAGAAATTCAATTATTTTTAAAAATTTTCAGGAATTCAATTTTCAATGAATTCGATTAAAACTGTATTAAAAATAATTGAAATTCATCAATGCGTTTTACTTTTTATAAAAATAATTGAATTGATGAGAAAATGTTTTGAAAATAATTAAAATTTTGCCAAGAATTTTATTACTTTTGAAAACAATTGAATTCTTGGGACAATTATTTTTATTTATTATGAAATTAATTTTTGTAAATAATTAAATTTTGCAAAGACACAAAAATTCAGAATTCGCTGACTTTTCCCTGGCGTTTGGCAACGCTGTAATACTTTTTTCAGAATTTTTAAGTTTATTTTTTACAAACTATTTTATACTAAAAAATTTTACAATAAAATATTGTATTTCTTTTTTTATTTAAATATTTGGTGCATTAGTAATTTATTATTTCGATATAAATAAATTTGTATTTCTTACCAATGTGATTAATTTCCCGCCACTGCGTTAAAGACACTGCTTCCGTCCCGTAATAAAATTGTGATACATATTTTAGCCATGTCAAATATGCTGGCACACTTCTATAAAATATTATCAAATCATTTCTTCTATTATACATTTCTCATTTATTTATATATTTCATTTTATAACACAAGTTTTAGTAAACTTTGCAAACTACAGAAAATGAGAGAACAAAAATAGAATTTAGAAATTGTACTTTACCCCAGTTGAACATAAATTCCGCTAAATATGAGACCAAGGAAGTCAATAGGAACTGCAAGTAGTGACGCCGTTTCGAAGGATTTAAAAGCGGATGACATAAGGAATCCTGTTGAGAATTTTACTTTCATTAATATTTACTATATTCAGTTCAAGTGCTACTTTATATTATGTGTCTAATTTCACACTAAGAATATTTTTAAAAATATTTTTAAATATGTAATTTGAAAATGGCAAATTAATTAATTTAAACAGTAATACAGAATAATAATGATGAATCATAACCTGTGGCGGAAGCGGATATTGCACTGAGAGCAACAGGTATTGTGAAAAGTATAAATCCAGAAAATCCACCATTCAGACCAACAACGACATAAATCAAAGTTGAATAAGCCAAAGTTTGAAATATTGTCCCTGGAATCTGTAAATCATAAATATATCCTAATAAAAAATAAATTATTGGGAAGATGAAAAGAAAAATTCAACAAGCCTTCCAACACTTCCCATGCGCTGACATTCTAATTTATTTAACTAGATTCTTGTGGTGAAGTTTGTATTTAAGCTCAAATAATTTGTTGGATTTCAGACTTTGCACTCGATAATTAATTTTAAAAAAGTACCAAAAAGGGGCTTTCAAACTTAAACTAAAAAATTAAACTTGACGACTAAAAAAACTTGTTTTAACCCTTTGCGGCATGCATAACATTATGACATTAATTTAAAAATCACAAATGCTTATGAGGGTTTTCAGGGTCGCTGATTACGAATCTGAAGTCCGTTTTCCAAAATTCAAGATGGCGGATCCAATATGGCGGACGAACTTTTTTAGAATTGATCAAAATCGCTTAAAAATAGTTACTCGGGGGTTTTCGGGGTCGCTGATCACGAATCTGAAGTCCGTTTTCCAAAATTCAAAATGGCGGATCCAGTATGGCAGACGAATTTTTTTTAGAATTGATCGAAATCGCTTGAAAATAGTTACTCGGAGGTTTTCGGGGTCGCTGATTACGAATCTGAAATTACTTTTAATAAATAAACGTTAATTTATTAAATAATTGTACCGTCGGCATTTGCGTTACCCGATGTACACCGCGGGGAGGTTGCACGATCGGGTTTTGTACATCGTTTAGCCCTGAAAAGGGCAGTTTGGTAAATACTGTTCAAAACTTTATAATAATCAAATTGAGCTGTTTATTTCCTAATAAAATTAACTAATTAATTAAAATCAGCGGATTTTAATTGCTATTATAATGTTTTGATGTGTCTTGCTTTGAACAATAATTGAATTTTATTTGCAGCAGTGGTAAGCAGCGAAGCAATTCGCTTTCAGCAAAATTTATTTGCTTTAGTCCAGTTAGTATTTTAGTGTCTTTGAACTCTCAACAGTGTATTGTTTATTGTTTGTTATAATCAACGTTAATATGCGTTCAGTCAAATATTGCTGATTTATTACTTGTCTTTTTTGCGATTGTCATTTGTTTTGTCAATTTATGAATAGTGTTTTGTTTATTGTGTGTTACCATCAACGTAGGTATGCGTTCAGTTAAATAGTGCTGAATTTGAACTTGTCTTTTTTACGCTTGTCATTTTTTTCGTCAAACTCTGGATAGTATTTTGTTTATTGTTTGTTACCATCAACGTAGGTATGCGTTCAGTAAAATAATGTTGAATTAGAACTTGTCTTTTTTGCGCTTCTCATTTGTTTTGTCAAACTCTGAATAATGTTTTGTTTATTGTTTGTTATCATCAACGTAGGTATGCATGACACATCAAAACTTTATAATAGCAATTAAAATCCGCTGATTTTAATTAATTAGTTAATTTTATTAGGAAATAAACAGCTCAATTTGATTATTATAAAGTTTTGAACAGTATTTACCAAACTGCCTTTTTCAGAGCTAAACGATGTACAAAACCCGATCGTGCAACCTCCCCGCGGTGTACATCGGGTAACGCAAATGCCGACGGTACAATTATTTAATAAATTAACGTTTATTTATTAAAAGTAATTTCAGAATCGTAATCAGCGACCCCGAAAACCCCCGAGTAACGATTTTCAAGCGATTTCGATCAATTCTAAAAAATTTTGTCAGCCATATTGGATCCGCCATTTTGAATTTTGGAAAACGGACTTCAGATTCGTGATCAGCGACCCCAAAAACTCTCGAGTAACTATTTTCAAGCGATTTCGATCAATTCTAAAAAAATTCATCCGACATATTGGATCCGACATCTTGAATTTTTAAAAACGGACTTCAGATTCGTGATCAGCGACCCTGAAAACCTCCGAGTAACTATTTTCAAGCGATTTTGATTAATTATAAAAAAATTCGTCCGTCATATTGGATCCGCCATTTTGAATTTTGGGAAACGGACTTCAGATTCGTAATCAGCGACCCCAAAAACCCCAGAGTGAAGACTTTCAATCAATTTCGATTAAATTAAAAAAAAATTTTTTTTTGTTCTTTAATTTATTTATTTATAGTTGTTTCTAATTTCACGTAACCTCATTTACTATCAATTTTTTCGACATTTAACAATATTTTGATTAATAATAAACAAAGATTTTTTTATTTTACTTGAAAAAGACTGTATATAAACAGATATTTTCAGAATATAAAAGGTGGTAATCTGGGTTACCACTATGCCGCAAAGGGTTAAGACACTTCACAAAACTGAAAAAAAATTCCATTCCACATTTTTTATTTTCCTCACTTTTTCCTAATTTTCATCAAAAATATTTACTTCATTCCTATCTTGCTAATAAATTGAATTTTTTCAACGAATTTAATTAATCATGAAAGAATTTCAATATACTTATAAAAATAATTTAATTCTTGCGAAGAATTTTATATAAATATTTAAATAATTTAATTCTTGATGTGAAGAATTTTATATAAATATTTATATTGCATTTTCGGTAATAATTTTGTTATTTATCTTTAATAATTGAATTCTTTCGAAGAATTATTTTTATATAAATAATTGAATTCTTGAGAAGATTTTTATTAAAATATAAAAGAATAATAAAAAAAATCCAGATAAATGTAATTAAAATTATTGTATTTAAAATAATTGATTTCATTTAAACAATTTTATTCAAATATTTGGAAATAATTGAATTCTTCCAAAGAATTACAAAAAAACTTTTTTTTTTAAATAATTGATTTTTGCGAGAAATGGAAATTAAATTTTTAAGAATAATTACATTTTTCGAGCAATTCCTATAAAATTGTATTAAAAATAATTGAAATCCTTTCGATGAATTTTTTTTATTTATGAAAATAATTTAATTATTACGAAAAACTTTACTAAAATGTTTAAAAAGAATTGAATTTTTGGGAAAAATTTTGTTATTTTTGAAAATAATTGAATTCTTTATAAAAATTTTATACACATTATGTAATTTAAATAATTCATATTCTCGAAATATAATAAATATGAAAATTTTATCTATATTAATAAAATCAGACTTCTGTCTGTACATTGCTCCAGACTTGAAAATTTTTATATATTTTTTCGTTTCGAGACATCAGAATTCGAAAATTCCCATAAAAGCGAAAAAAAAAACGTTGAATTTTAAGAAATTCGGATTTTTGTATTTTTGCTAATTTTCCATAATTTTAGATTTTTTACCAAAGGGTGGAGACTATTAAATAAGTAAAGTATTTCTGAAGAGCACAAAAATAATGAAGCTAAATGCCATAAAAAAGAAGGGAAAATGTTGAATTTTAAGAAATTCGGTTTTTTGAATTTTTGCTAATTTTTCATAATTTTAGATTTTTTACGAATGGGCGGAGATAACAAATTTTTGTAAAGTGTTTTTTCAAGAGCACAAAAATAATGAAGCTAAATGCCATAAAAAAGAAGGGAAAATGTTGAATTTTAAGAAATTCGGTTTTTTGAATTTTTGCTAATTTTCCATAATTTTTTATTTTTTACCAAAGGGTGGAGATAACAAATTAGGTAAAGTATTTTTGAAGAGCCCAAAAATAATGAAGCTAAGTGCAATAAATGAGAAGAAAAAATGTTGAATTTTAAAAAAACCGGTTTTTTGAATTTTTGATAATTTTTGATTTTTTGCTAAAGGGTGGAGACTATTCAAATAGTAATATTATACTACCGAAATAACTAATGGTAACTAATTATTAATTTTCCGGTGAAATTTAATTCCCGGCTATTTTCTGAGTTTCCAGTTTGGTAGAAACATTGTTAAATGTATTGGTAGAAACTAAAACCCGTCGAAGACGGATAGGACAGCTATAGTTATGAATATAATTGAATTTTGGTCGAATTCGGTCAATTTTTTTTAAATAATTGAATTGTTTTGTGAAATTTGATGAAAATACTTGATTTTGAAAGTAATTGAATGTTGAATATTTTTTGAAAATAATTGAATCGTTTTAAAGAATTTGATTATAATTTTTAAGAATAGTATATAGGTTTTAGTAGATGAGTGCGAAGCCAGAGTTCGTTTATCTCAGTGCAGTGAGCACACAATATTGAAAATCAAAAAGGAATTAAACCATATAATATGTGAAATTACCTACCGAGAATACAACTTTGCTAAAATAATAAGGAGCAGGATTGTAGAGTCCACTGGCAATGTCCCTTAGAAGTAGAGGTAATTCCCGAGGAAACGTATAGAATACAGCATAATTAAAGGTAAAAACAGTTTCGGTAATCACTAGATAAATCAGCCCCTGCATATTTTGAATGCCTCTTTGGTCTAAATCGTCAGCTACTGCTATATATGGAGTAGCAAGTAAAATACCTATAAACTTGTAAATTATTATTCATTATTTATTTAAGCTAATTTACTAATTTAAAGTTAATTTACTTTACAAAGTTCCAACACTTACCATGTAGAGGAGAAATCTGACAATGAGCACAGATAAATTTCTTTTGTAATCAATGTAAATTCTCCACGTTAACCATTCCAACTGAGTAAGGCAGCGAACTTTCTTGAATTCAAGTGTTGACACACAATCATTGAGAAAAGATGTGTGAACTATTTCTGCCTTCGAGGTGTTTGAACACGAGTCCTCTATCAGTTTTGAGACATTTTTGCCGTATTCTGATTTTTCAAATTCATCACAAATCCAGGATGTCTGGAAACGGTAATAATTCTAAACTTAATTGTTTGTAAATATTTCTCACCGTAAGGGAATTTAAGCTTTACCTTCTTGTAACTGTCTTCTTCAGAACCACATTTTACAGACAGTTGGGATAGAAAGAAATCGGCACTGTTAAATGTTGGTGGGCAATGCAAATCCAAACTGGAAATAAGATATCAACTGATTATTTTTTAGTTTACTTTTGAAAAAATATGTTTATTTTAGTAGAATCTTTATAGTGGAATAAATATTTGAATTGAAGAAATTAGAAAACCTTTCGAAAAATTTAGTAGCATCGGCTGAATTTCCTTGGAAAGCAACTCTTCCAGTGGAGAGTAGAAGCACCTGATGGAAAAGATCCAGTATTCCTGAAGCTGGTTGATGAATGGAGCAAATAACAATTTTCCCTCTTTCTGCCACTTCTCTTAGTGTTTTCACAACTGTCATAGCTGCATAACTATCTAATCCACTGGTTGGTTCGTCGCAGAAAAGAACTCTCGGCTCTGTTAGTAACTTTACAAAAATCACTTTAATCAAAATTCATTTAAAATTTTCACACACAAAAATTAAATAGCTGTTCCTAAATAACCTTATAGTTTGGATGTAATACAACCTTTATTGAACCAAGGGCATAAAACTAGAGTTCAGTCAATTGTTCTTCTATAATTTGTCTTTAATTATTCTAAGCGATTCTCCAAATTATTATTTATTTTACACCTTTGGCAAATATTTTTTTTATTTCATTCAAATACCTGAACAGCTAGTGAAACCCTTTTTCTTTCACCTCCTGATAAAGCTGAAAGTCTAGAATTACGACACTTCACCAATCCCAAATCCGTTAGAAGAACAGTGATCCGTTGTTTTCTTAAGATAGTTTTGAATCTTCTGTCCATTGTCATTCTGGCCTATTTGTATAAATAAATACTATAAATTTAAAATTTTATCAATATCAATAAAATTAAATTTAATACAATAAAAATATTTACCATAAATTCCATGTGTTCTTGAACTGTTAATGTATCAATGGATAAATCTTCTTGTGGAACAAATCCAGACATTCTCGACATTATTTCTTGATCAACTGGCTCTCCATTCAAAAATACATCACCAACCGTTTCATCTGAACACAAGAAAAAATTAGAAAATTTTTTTAAAACTATTCTTTGAAACATAGGTATAACATAGGCAAACAAACTATTGCGGCGAATTTCAAAACCAAGAACCGGACAATACTTTTAACATATTCCTGGGAAACCTTGAAAAAACCTGGATAACATTTTTCTGAAATTAGTTAAATCTTTTAATATATGTGACGCTCCACGAGAAAAGGGACCTTATTTACTCTTGTCATAAGGTCCCTTTTCTCGTGGAGTGTCATATATATTTAATTGATTATTAAAAATAATGGATTTATAGAAGAATTTTAGTTAAAAACACTAAAACAAATTGAATATTAAAGCAATTACAAATAATTGCAGAAATTCAATTCTTTTTCAAAAGTAAAGTAAAATTTTATTCTTCTCAGAAATTCAATTATTTTAAAAAAATTAGTAAAATTCTTCACAGAAATTCAATTATTTTCTAAAATTAATAGTTCTGCACAGAAATTTAAATAATTTCAATAATTAATAGATTTCTTCACAGAAATTCAATTCTTTTTAAAAATTACTAAAATTCTTTGCAGAATTCAATTATTTTCACAAATTTAAAATAAAATTCTACTCAAGACTTTAATTACTATTCAAAATTAGTAAAAATTTTCACAGAAATTCAATTATTTTCAAAAATTCTTAAAATTATTAACAGAAATTCAATTATTTTTAAAATTAGGAAGTAAAATTCAATTATTTTCAAATATTAATAGATTTTTCCACAAAAATTCAACTATTTTCAAAAATTATATATAATAATCGTCGTGATTCCAGATTTCCGGATCTCTGTCCACACTTGAAGTTAGTTATAGTTATTCTTTTGTTTTTTATACGTTTTGATAGAAAATAGAAAAATACATATACATATACATACATTATAATAATCGTAAGTTTCCTTTCCGTTAGCAAATTATCTGCATTCATTTGTTTGTTTTGAAAATTTAATTTTGTGGGTTAAGTATTGGCATTTTTTATATATTTTTAATGTCAAACTTTTTAATGTGGAAAATACTTTACTTATTAAATTGTCTCGACTCTTTGGTAAAAAATCTAAAATTATCAAAAATTCGAAAAAATTCAAAAATCCGATTTTCTTAAAATTCAACATTTTTTCTTCTCTTTTATGGGATTTAGCTTCATTATTTTTGTGCTTTTGGAAAATACTTTACTTATTAAATTGTCTCGACTCTTTGGTAAAAAATCTAAAATTATTAAAAATATAATTCGAAAAAATTCAAAAATCCGTTTTTCTTAAAATTCAACATTTTTTCTTCTCTTTTATGGGATTTAGCTTCATTATTTTTGTGCTTTTGAAAAATACTTTACTTATTAAATTGTCTCGACCCTTTGATAAAAAATCTAAAATTATCAAAAATTCGAAAAATTTCAAAAATCCGAATTTCTTAAAATTCAACATTTTTTCTTCTCTTTTATGGGATTTAGCTTCATTATTTTTGTGCTTTTGGAAAATACTTAACTTATTAAATTGTCTCGACCCTTTGATAAAAAATCTAAAATTATCCAAAATTATCAAAAATTCAAAAATCCGAATTTCTTAAAATTCAACATTTTTTCCTCTCTTTTATGGGATTTAGCTTCATTATTTTTGTGCTTTTGGAAAATACTTTACTTATTTAATAGTCTCGACTCTTTGGTAAAAAATCTAAAATTATTAAAAATATAATTCGAAAAAATTCAAAAATCCGTTTTTCTTAAAATTCAACATTTTTTCTTCTCTTTTATGGGATTTAGCTTCATTATTTTTGTGCTTTTGAAAAATACTTTTCTTATTATATTGTCTTGACTCTTTGGTAAAAAATGTGAAATTATCGAAAATTATCAAAAATTCAAAAATCCGAATTTCTTAAAATTCAACATTTTTTCCTCTCTTTTATGGGATTTAGCTTCATTATTTTTGTGCTTTTGGAAAATACTTTACTTGTTTAATTGTCTTGACTCTTTAGTAAAAAATCTAAAATTATCAAAAATTCGAAAAAATTCAAAAATCCGTTTTTCTTAAAATTCAACATTTTTTCTTCTCTTTTATGGGATTTAGCTTCATTATTTTTGTGCTTTTGGAAAATACTTTTCTTATTATATTGTCTTGACTCTTTGGTAAAAAATGTGAAATTATCGAAAATTATCAAAAATTCAAAAATCCGAATTTCTTAAAATTCAACATTTTTTCCTCTCTTTTATGGGATTTAGCTTCATTATTTTTGTGCTTTTGGAAAATACTTTACTTATTAAATTGTCTCGACTCTTTGGTAAAAAATCTAAAATTATCAAAAATTCGAAAAAATTCAAAAATCCGTTTTTCTTAAAATTCAACATTTTTTCTTCTCTTTTATGGGATTTAGCTTCATTATTTTTGTGCTTTTGGAAAATACTTTTCTTATTATATTGTCTTGACTCTTTGGTAAAAAATGTGAAATTATCGAAAATTATCAAAAATTCAAAAATCCGAATTTCTTAAAATTCAACATTTTTTCTTCTCTTTTATGGGATTTAGCTTCATTATTTTTGTGCTTTTGAAAAATACTTTACTTATTAAATTGTCTCGACCCTTTGATAAAAAATCTAAAATTATCAAAAATTCGAAAAATTTCAAAAATCCGAATTTCTTAAAATTCAACATTTTTTCTTCTCTTTTATGGGATTTAGCTTCATTATTTTTGTGCTTTTGGAAAATACTTAACTTATTAAATTGTCTCGACCCTTTGATAAAAAATCTAAAATTATCCAAAATTATCAAAAATTCAAAAATCCGAATTTCTTAAAATTCAACATTTTTTCCTCTCTTTTATGGGATTTAGCTTCATTATTTTTGTGCTTTTGGAAAATACTTTACTTATTTAATAGTCTCGACTCTTTGGTAAAAAATCTAAAATTATTAAAAATATAATTCGAAAAAATTCAAAAATCCGTTTTTCTTAAAATTCAACATTTTTTCTTCTCTTTTATGGGATTTAGCTTCATTATTTTTGTGCTTTTGAAAAATACTTTTCTTATTATATTGTCTTGACTCTTTGGTAAAAAATGTGAAATTATCGAAAATTATCAAAAATTCAAAAATCCGAATTTCTTAAAATTCAACATTTTTTCCTCTCTTTTATGGGATTTAGCTTCATTATTTTTGTGCTTTTGGAAAATACTTTACTTATTAAATTGTCTCGACTCTTTGGTAAAAAATCTAAAATTATCAAAAATTCGAAAAAATTCAAAAATCCGTTTTTCTTAAAATTCAACATTTTTTCTTCTCTTTTATGGGATTTAGCTTCATTATTTTTGTGCTTTTGGAAAATACTTTTCTTATTATATTGTCTTGACTCTTTGGTAAAAAATGTGAAATTATCGAAAATTATCAAAAATTCAAAAATCCGAATTTCTTAAAATTCAACATTTTTTCTTCTCTTTTATGGGATTTAGCTTCATTATTTTTGTGCTTTTGAAAAATACTTTACTTATTAAATTGTCTCGACCCTTTGATAAAAAATCTAAAATTATCAAAAATTCGAAAAATTTCAAAAATCCGAATTTCTTAAAATTCAACATTTTTTCTTCTCTTTTATGGGATTTAGCTTCATTATTTTTGTGCTTTTGGAAAATACTTAACTTATTAAATTGTCTCGACCCTTTGATAAAAAATCTAAAATTATCCAAAATTATCAAAAATTCAAAAATCCGAATTTCTTAAAATTCAACATTTTTTCCTCTCTTTTATGGGATTTAGCTTCATTATTTTTGTGCTTTTGGAAAATACTTTACTTATTTAATAGTCTCGACTCTTTGGTAAAAAATCTAAAATTATTAAAAATATAATTCGAAAAAATTCAAAAATCCGTTTTTCTTAAAATTCAACATTTTTTCTTCTCTTTTATGGGATTTAGCTTCATTATTTTTGTGCTTTTGAAAAATACTTTACTTATTAAATTGTCTCGACCCTTTGATAAAAAATCTAAAATTATCAAAAATTCGAAAAATTTCAAAAATCCGAATTTCTTAAAATTCAACATTTTTTCTTCTCTTTTATGGGATTTAGCTTCATTATTTTTGTGCTTTTGGAAAATACTTAACTTATTAAATTGTCTCGACCCTTTGATAAAAAATCTAAAATTATCCAAAATTATCAAAAATTCAAAAATCCGAATTTCTTAAAATTCAACATTTTTTCCTCTCTTTTATGGGATTTAGCTTCATTATTTTTGTGCTTTTGGAAAATACTTTACTTATTAAATTGTCTCGACTCTTTGGTAAAAAATCTAAAATTATCAAAAATTCGAAAAAATTCAAAAATCCGTTTTTCTTAAAATTCAACATTTTTTCTTCTCTTTTATGGGATTTAGCTTCATTATTTTTGTGCTTTTGGAAAATACTTTTCTTATTATATTGTCTTGACTCTTTGGTAAAAAATGTGAAATTATCGAAAATTATCAAAAATTCAAAAATCCGAATTTCTTAAAATTCAACATTTTTTCTTCTCTTTTATGGGATTTAGCTTCATTATTTTTTGCTTTTGGAAAATACTTTACTTATTAAATTGTCTCGACTCTTTGGAAAAAAATAAAAAATTATTAAAAATTATCAAAAATCCGAAAAATTGAATTTCTTAAAATTTAACATTTTTTCTTCTTTTTTACGGAATTTAGCTTTATTATTTTTTTGCTTTTGGAAAATACTTTACTTATTAAATTGTCTCGACTCTTTGATAAAAAATCTAAAATTATCAAAAATTCGAAAAAATTCAAAAATCGAATTTCTTAAAATTCAACATTTTTTTTTGTCTTTTATGCCATTTAGCTTTATTATTATTTGAATTTTTATTCAAGAGAAAAAATGGAAAACTGAAAAAATTTAGAAACTTTTAAAAATTCCAGGCCTTTTCCATGATTTCCCTGATTTCCAGAAGCCTTTTAAAAATTCCATACCATTTCCATGATTTCCAGATTCTGTAGGAACCCTGCTTTTGTCTGACTTTTTTCTAAATTATCGAATTCAGTGATTTCTGTGGTGAATTTGGTTAAGTTGTAAAATGATTAATTTCTATTTGAATTCGTTTTTTTGAATGTAGAAAATCTGATGTTAATTTAATTCTTTTTTCGTTATGCACGGCAAAAAATATTTAGCTGGATGAACTACAGATTTCACTTTAGTAGCGAAATTATTCAGTGCTTCAATTAATACTTTCGTTATTCTAGAGAAACTTATCGCTATTTCAAGTAAAACTTTTTTCAGTGTGTAATAATTATTATTTCTTTGAAAAGTATTTAAATTAAAATGGGTTTATAAAATAAGCAATGCAAAAGATGACCCAGATACTAATTGTAATTGTTCTAGCCATAGTTTAAGTCTAGTAATGTAAATTCTATTTAAATTGAGACCATTGAGTGAAATTATTTGAATTTTAGTTAGTTAAATCTCTTTGTTAGGTTATAATAATTATTTCTTTAAAATTTTTTAAATTGTATAAAATAAGCAGCCCCATACAACATTCCCGCGCGCTTGCGCGCGGATAGTTTGGCTAGTTAATAAAAATTTTCGCAGGAATTCAAATATTTTTAAAAATTAATAAAATTCTTACCAGAATTCAATTATTTTCAACAATTTAAAAAAAAATGTCGTCAACTTTTCAATTATATCTTAATAAATTTCAAAATTCTTCACCGAAATTCAATTAAAAAATTTTATTAAAATTCATGGCAAAATTTTAATTATAATCAAAAACTTTCCTGATTTAATGATTTTTAATATCTACTACTTAATAAACATTCCTAAAAGAATTCAATTGGTTAAAAAAAATTTTTATACAATTCTACGCAATTAAATTATTTTTATAAATAATAAAAATTTCACAGGAATTCAATTGTTTAGAAATTATTTTCATAATTTTTATAGGTATTATTCAATTATTTTCAAAAATAATAACATTTTTTACAGGGATTCAATTTTTTTCATAAATAATAAAACTCAATGCTGAATATCAAATATTTTTAATAAAATTTTAATGAAATTCCTCGACAAAAGTTATTTTTCTTAAAAATTTTATTACAATTAATGAAAAAAAATTTAATTATTTTAATAACCTTTTCTAAAATTTATTTATTAGAATTTAAGTATTATTTTCAATAAATTTTTTATTAAATTTCTTTAGAATAAAATTATTTTCAAAAGTTCTGATAAAATTCTCTGCAAGATTTAATTATCTTTAAAAGTATGAAAATTCTTCGCAGAAATTCAATTATTTTCAAAATTTTTTTTTTTATTCTTCTCAAAATTTCAATTATATTTATAAATAATAAAATTTTTCTTCGAAATTCAATTATTTTCAAAACTTTTAATAAAATTCTTGCCAGAAATTCAATTATTTTTAATACAAAATTATCAACAAATTTCTCGAAAAATGCAATTATTATTAAGAAATTTATTAAAATTTGTCAAGAGAATTCATTTATTTAAAAATTTGTTGATAAAATTCTTTATGAAAATTCAATTTTGAAAAACATTTAATTGTTTAATAAAATATTTCTTTTTATATAGTTAAATAATTGAATTCTCGTAGAATTTTCTAATAAATATTGATTTAAAAATTAATTTCAAATTAAAATCTTTAAAAATTTGTACTTTTCATACTTTTAATTAAGAATTCTATAGAATTAATTTTTCTCAATAAGTTTAATGGAATTTTTTTTAATTATTTGAAGTTTTAAATTTCTAATATATTTAATTGATAAATTTCAGAATAATCGAAATTTCGTGAAATTGAATTGTAAACAAAACAATTTGAAAATTCACAAAGAACTTTTTCAAAAATTATTTTTAAAAAATTGAAGAATTTTAGTTGAAAATTTTAGAAATGAATAATCGTAATGATGAAAATAATTTTTGAAGAAGTTACAGTAACAAAGTAGCAAGTTTTAATTATTATGAAACATGAAGATATCGATTGCTCCGAGTCGAAGACTCGGAGTGATTGATATCTTCATGTTTTATAATATATATTCTTATATATATGTTATTGAATTTCAAATTTTTGAATATCTTAATTTCTATAAAAAAAATAATGATTAAATATTTATTTAAAAATGAAGTTATTGATGTTTTCGAATAATTTTCGTTTTGAAACGAAAATTTTTTTAAATTGTATTCTTTTAAGAAACGTAAAGAAGAATTAAAAATTTCAAGATGGCGGACCAAATATGGCGTCAAATATGAAGTAAAATTTGAAAGTTTTGGTCACTATATTTCAAAATCAATCTGTTGTCATCATCTGTTGTCAGATTTTCAAAATTCAAAATGGCGGATCCAATATGTCGGATAAAAATAAAAAATTATTTGGATTTGCCTGAAGTTTATTACCCGGGAGCTTTTAGGGTCGGTGATTACGAATCTGGCATCAGATTTTCGAAATCAATATTGAGAAATTATAAATTGTTTAGATTTCATTTTGAATGTTGTACTTTAAATCAAATCTGTATAAAACAAAATATGACGAGATTATAGGATATAAACAAATTTTATGAACTTAAAAAGTCAATCACATACATAATTAGTTATTTAAATAGTAAAATAATAAATACTTTTGCACTCTTGCAATACTATTAATTTTAGTACGCTATTTATTTTCTAAATTCTTATTTACTGTCTCTTTAATATGTAATATCGTTCACAGAATATAACTTATGGTAAGAGCAGGACATCTGATCTGATGTAATTTCAGCTCTCTGCAGCTTATTTCTTACCACTTCACTGAACAAAGGACAATTAAATTTCTAACAGTAAAACAAGAATGTTTTTATTTACTCTCTACCTATATTATTGTCTAATAAACAATTAAAATTTTTCAAAACTCACCTTTTATCTTTCTACTAATAGTAGCAAGAAGAGTCGTTTTCCCTGCACCACTAAAATTAAAAATATTTTCATTTTTCTTTTTAGATTAAAGTATATTTAAACAATGATAACTTTTTTAATTACCTTGGACCCATTATTGCCATAAGTTCTCCAGATTTGACAATTCCATTTACTGAAAATGGTAATAGAAGATAAATGACAAATTTATTAAATTTTTGTGAAAAAAAATTAATAAATAAATAAATTTTAAAAGAAACTCGAAAATAAGTAAATTTTGGATAGAATTTTGATTTTAATTTGTTTTATTGACAGATAAAACAATATTTTATTGACAAAAATATTTATTTTGGCTGAAAATTTTAATTACCCCCTTGAAGAACTTTCGTGTATTGGTGATTGTTATTTCCAAAAAGTACTTTTAAGTAGTAATTATTGTCGTTGTCCATTGTTTTAACTTCATAAGAAATATCCCGCCACGTTAATGTTAATTCCTTGGATGGATAGTGAATAACATTTTGAGATGAAGAGGATTTAATCTGCAAAAAGAGATGTGATAAAGGTACAATACAAAATTTTAATTCTTACATTTTTTTAATACTTATTTATTTTTATACTTAATAAATTAATAAACATACTATGTAAACCGATTGTTTACAAAGTGTCAGTGACCGATTTGTCTGAAACTCGGAAAAATAAAAGAAACATATTTTTTGTTAATCGGCAAAAAAGGCGATTTGATGTGAGATTTACAAAATTCAAAATGTCGGATCCAATATGGCGACCGAAAATTTTGAAAAATCACAAAATCACAAAATTTAGAAAATTGTAAGTTTTTCCAACTAAATTTACATTGCATATTTAATTTTCAAAGAAGAATGTCTATACTATACAAACTGCTTTCATAGAACGTGGTTATTGAATTACAGACATGAATGCAAAAAAAAGTACAATAATAAGAACACACATAATAAAACCAGTTAAATTTCTCCCGTTGATTTTTTAAAAAAATCTCATAATTAAACATTACTTTTTATATTAGTTAACATTTGTTTTTAATATTAAAATTTAAAAAAGAAGAGTAAAAAGCTCACCTTATTATTTTCAAAGAATAACATCATTTGAAGTATAGTCTTCAATTTTATAAATATATTCACAAATTTTTTTTAATTCGCGCAGTAAAATTAATTGTCTTACATTATTAACATTCACAATTGACAGAATAAATTTAATAAATTTACATTTATTACTAAATGTGGATAAAAAAAGCAATTATCGTGAAACTATATATTATTCAAAATAAATTTTTATTTTAGGGAGAAATAAATTTTTTTTTTAAACTATGGTAACTAAAAATCACATAGTTTTATATTTCACTGATATTGGTTTTTTTGTATATTTTTCTATGTACAGTTAATATTTCAAATAAATAATTTAACTTTAAATTATTTATTACACTGTCAACTCTTGTGGGGTAAATGAAGGGACTGTGTATTATGAGTGAGACAACTTTCGACGACGCGACTCGATCACCTATATATGTGGTTTGCGGGGGAAGACCTTTTACGTACCTTCAAGCAAATCGTTACTTAAATAAAAATTCCCTTATGGAATTTTCAATTGAAAAATTTATTGCTCTTTTTCTTCTGGCATTCCAAACACAACAATCGAAATTGAAAAATAACTAAATTTGAATTAATAATACAAATTTCTATTAAACAAAAATCACTTATATCGGGAAAGATAACTAATTTAGATAAATTTTTATTTTAACGTAAAATATAGTTTGTCGCTGATGTATCGTGTAAATTTTCTCAGTGATAAAAAAATCTTTTGAAATTTAATGTGTTTCCAAAAAGAAAAGCATAGTTTAGCGCAATAATTAAAAAAAAATTGTGAAACTGTATAACCAACGCAATTCAAGTGTATGTTCGTAATTAGCGACCCAAAAAACTCCCGAGTAACTAATTTCAAGCTAATTTGATTGACTTAAATAAATAATGAGTTAAAAACTTCCGCCATATTGAATCAGCCATTTTGAATTTTTGAAAAACAATATTGCAGACTCAGAAAGAACGATCAAAAATATATAAAAAAAAAGGTGTTCCACAATTGAAATATGAGAATAAGGGTTGGATTGTGAAAAATCACAAATTTTCAATAACAAAGTCAAAAGCTACAAATAATTGCAGAAATTCAATTATTTTCAAAAGCAATAAAATTCTTCGCAAAAATTCAATTATATACGAAAATTTAAAAAAATTCTCGTCAAAATTTCAATTATCTTTATAAATAGTAAAATTCTTCTTTGAAATTCAATGATTTTCAATATCTACTATTTTAATAAAATTTTCCAAAAGAATTCAATTTATTTAAAACAAATTTTGATAAAATTCCATGCAAACATTTAATTATTTTCGTAAATAATAAAAATTTCACAGGAATTCAATTATTTTACAAATTTGTCCGTTTATAAATAAATAAATAAATAAATAAATAAATAAATAAATAAATTACTTCGCAATAATTCAATTGTTTTCATAAATAATAAAACTCATCGCAGAATTTAAATTTCTTTAATATACAATTTTAATAGAATTCCTTGAAAAATGTAATTATTCTTAAAAATTTTATTAAAATTCGTCGAGAGAATTCAATTTTAAAAAACATTCAATTATTATGAATAAATTATTTATTTTTGTAAATTTAAATAATTAAATTTTAGTAGAATTTTCTAATAAAAATTGATTTAGAAATGAATTTCAGTTAAAATTTTAGATAATAATTGAATATTAAAATCATTATAGCGTGAATTTTTAGAAATAATTGAATTTTAAAAAGGTTTCAAATAAATCTGAATTTTTCAAACTTTTAACTAACAATTTTGTAGAATTAATTTTTTTGAAAAAGTTCAATTGAATTTTTTTAAAAATAATTTCAAGTTTTTATTTTCTAATATATATATATTTAATGGTTTTTAATTTAATTGAATTTAATTGTAAACAAATGATTTTGAAAATTCTCAAAAGAAGAATTATGAAAAATTGTTAAAAATAAAATTAATTTGAAGAAGAATTTTAGTTAAAAATTATAGAAAATAATAATTAAATGTTATAATTTGGATAATTAATAAATAATAATAAATATATTAATATAATTTTTTACATTATTATATAATTAATTTAATGAAAATTTATTATTCCCTTACGTTTGGTCAGATGGGCACAATATTGATTTTTTAAGAATGAAACATTTATTTTTCATTTCCTTCTGTTTAATTACTACATAATAATAAACTACTAAACTATAATAATCTTTTGACGATAAAATATTTCTTTCTCATGAAGAGAGGAATTCATATTTTCCGCCATTATATGACAGGCTTCTCCACCTGCCAGCAAACTAGAAAACCATCTCGCAGATTGCAGATATAGAATTTCATGTTCGTCTTTTTTGTTGATTCTTGTGATTCTTGTGAAAAAATTTGTTCCAACTAGAACGTTGAAATTTTTGGAAATTGAAAATGCAACGAGTACCTTGCATTATTACGAGAAATATGGCATTTCTAAGGTAAATAATATTTACTGTTATTCAGTGATTGGAGATGATTTTTAATCTGCAGTGAATTCTTTCTTTTCGGATGAAATCCGGCTCTTTGTCTATAATTCCACACTTGCTCCAAACGAGCAGTCATTCTTACTCGTTTGTTTTAGAACGTTTGTTAACGTTTTTAACTCGTTTCACTCTTTTATTTTTATAAAAAATTGATTAAATTAAATTCTACGATTTTACACGGGAAAAATTTATTTCTGTTTCTCTCAAATTCTTTTATTATTTCACCTAAAAGTTATCGAGACAATTATATAATAATTCAAGTGAGTAAGACGACAAAGTCTAACCTCACAAATTTTACCTCTTATTTCATTTTATTCATTTTATTCATTTTATTGCATAATTAAATTTTTTTCAAAAACGAAAAGTTAGTGACGAAAAAAATTCATGTTTTCATTTTTCTTTAATTTTTTAGATTTTTTAGTAGTAAAATTTCTTTTTCAAAAGAGTTTTCAATTAATAAAAAAGCAAGAGTATAAATTTATAATAAAAAATTGTCAATAATATGGTGTATATTTTTATCACTATACTTTATTTTCATCTCTTGTGAATAAATAAAACAAAAGACGAACAATATTGCATTTTAATCATTTTCACCATTTTCAGACAATACTTTTGCAAATTTTCTTTAAAAAGAAGAGAAAAAACATTTTTTTCTCGGACACAAGTTAAATTCTTATGTAAAATATTAAATATTGAGGAGAAAAAGCTTTGGAGATTTTGAGTAATTTAAATTTAAACTTTAAAGTTTTTTTTAGTAAAATGCCAGCCATTTTGTTATTTTTATATTTTTGGGTATATATAAACTTTTTAAGTATCGACCGTGATGTCCAAACTGTCTGACTTGCTATTTTCTATGTCTGTTTTTTTATTTTAATTTCAAAAAACTCGTTTTAGACACTTCACAAAACTGACAAAATTCCATTCCATATTTTTTATTTTCCTGACTTTTTCCTAATTTTCATCAAAAATATTTACTTCTTTCTTATCCTACTGCTAATAAATTGAATTCCTGCAACGAATTTTATTATTCATGAAAGAATTTTAATATTTATAAAAATAATTCAATTCTTCTGAAGAATTTTATAAACATTTTCAAATAATTAATTTCATTCGACTAATTTTATGCAAATTCTATAATTTAAATAATTGAATTCCTGAGAAATTTTTATTATTCATCAAACAAATTGAATTTTTGCGAAGATTTTTACATACAATTTTTAAATGTAATTGAATACTGTTTGGAAATTTTATGAAAATAGTAGATATTGAAAATCATTAAATTGCGAAAAGTTTTTAAAAATAATTAAATTTTACATAGAATTCTATTTTTAAATTTTTGACAATAATTGAATGTCTGTGTGTCAATTTATTAAATTTTTTTTGAAAATAATTGAATTCCTAAAAAGCATTTTATTATTTATGAAAATAATTGAATTCTTGTGAACGATTTTATTGGATTTTCTTTAAATAATTGAATTTCCAAGAAGAAATCTATTACTTTTAAAAATAATTAAATTCTTGTAATGAATATTGTTATTTATGAAGATAATTGAATTTTGCAAAGAATTTTATTAAAATCCCTCAAAATAATTGAATTTCCGGGAATAATTTTGTTATTTATCTTTAATAATTGAATTCTTTCGTAGAATTATTTATGTTATGTAAATAATTGAATTCTTGGGAAGAATTTTATTAAAATCTAAAAGAATAATTGAATTATTTCAAAAAAATTTAATTAAAATTATAAAATAATTTATTTCTTTCGAACAATTTTATTAAAATAATAATAATAAATAATAATAATTGCTTAGAATTTGATATAAATTTTATCAATTTTTTTTTAAATAATTGAATTTATTCTTTTGCGAAATTTTATGAAAATACTATAGATATTGAAAATAATTGAATTACGAGTATTTTTTTGAATATAATTGAATCGTTTTAAGGAATAAATTAAAAATTTATTTCTAAATAAAATATTTATAATTTTTTAATATTTAAAAAATTTTTGACTATACAACTCAATTGTGCTACAACTACACAGAAAAAAATTTGATCCGAAACATCTACAAATTTCACTGTATTAACGAAATTATTATTTGATTCTGTTAAAATTTTCTCTGGTGATATTTTTTTCATATGTATAAGATTCATGAAATAAAATTAATATAGAAATTAAAAATATGAAATTGAAATTATAAGTTTATCTTGAGAATTAATTTTCATTAGATGAAACATTTTCTGAAAATGATTTTAGCTCGACCATATTTAAAGGACATATAATTTATGCCATTAAATTTTGCATATTATTGTATGCTAATAAGTTGAAATTATTCCTTTCTTTAACAACTATACTCTCTTGATGCTAAATTGCTCCAGTAGGATTTGAATACGTAATGTTGAAACTTGGGATGTTACTTTTCACACTCTAAGCTGTAGATGTTTTCCACACTAGAAAATGAAAGTAACGATAAATTTACTCTCGCGTAATGTTATGGACTTTAAAAATGAGACACGATTTTAATATTTATTTAAATTGGGAAAATAACAAAGACACAGTTTTTTTTAACGAAATCTGTTAATTTTTTAAAATTTTAGACCGCCATACTGGATCCGACATTTTGAATTTATTTTTTTGACTCTCGGTCATTTTTAATTATTATAAAACATGAAGAAATCATCACTAAAAAATCACTACGAGTCTTCGACTCGGAGCAATCGACTTCTTCATGTTTTATAACAATTTTTTATAAATTGTTGAATTTCAAAAAGATTTAAATTATTGAATTATAGTTAATTAATTAATTTATTTATTTATTACTTTTATAAACAACGTAAATTTTGATGGATTGAAATTTCACTAATATTTCACGCATCTTTACTTAAATTTAAACAAATAATTTCAAAAACTAAAGGAACAATGGGAATTTCAGTAAAGCCAGAATGTCCGGCGAGCCGGGATCTGGTGCCGGAAAAGGAGGCGGTGGCGGTGGTTCCATTAGAGAAGCTGGTGGAGCATTTGGTAAAATGGAAGCTGCCAGAGAGGATCAGTACTTTTATAATCAGGTGATAATTACCAGATTTATGATTTTAAGTTCTTTTTGTTTATTTTCGATAAAAGCAATGTGCAATCAACAATGATTACACATTTCAACTTTTATGTCATACTTAGAGACATATGAGATTAATTATTCTTCAAGTTAAAAATATTTTTTAATCGAGAAATTTATTTTTAAATACATTAAATTCTCTCTAAAAATATGTTAGTAATTAGTAAATTATGCGGAAACACTGCAAATATTGCTTGAAAAAAATTGAAAAAAATTGAGAAATGTTAAAAAATATTATTTTAGTATTTAAAGTATTATTTTATTTCTATATATTTTATTAATAATAATTGATTAATGTTAATATTAATAATAAAAATAATAAATAATAAGTTTGATATTAACAATGATTATAATTTTCAGCAAAAGCAACAATTAAAGAATTTACGTGATGGACTTCATGATGAGATTTCTTTCCATGAGGAGCAAATTAAACGTCATCAGGAAGCAATCAGCCGTCACAAAAATAGAATTTCCGATATGGAGCATAAATGAGGAAATTAATTTCAAAACTTGTATAGAATTGAAATATTCTATATGCGTCTCGTGAAACATAATTTATCCTTGAGATATCGCAGAGAGTAAGCATTGTAGAAATTTATTTTCAATTTTTTTTTCTTTTTATTAATTATTCAGTTTGTTAAAGTCAAAAATAAATATCTTGTTTTTTACTGTTTAACACGCTTATTTGTATTTATAAACCGCAATAACTGCTTTTTTATAGAGGAAATCTAATTTGTCAGTCCGAATATTATTCGTGTGAAAAACTAACATAGTTCTATAGACAAAGTACGTACTTACTTTGTTTTCAGATTCATTTTTTAAAAATATAGAAATAAACTTTATGAAATATTAGTTAAGCTTGTCATTATTTTTTTAAACGACATTTTTTTTATAATTTCAATGGACTTTTCTGTAATATAATATTTCAGGAAAAAAATTAGTTTACTATTTTTGGTCCTCTAAGGGGATTCTTTTTTAAATTTTAACAACGATAATTAAAAAAAATCTACTGATACGTCAGTTAATTTTTACTGACAATCGGATATTATAATTATTTTTGCGTCTTTTTTCGATTATTTTCAAAATTTCAGACTTTATCGACTTTTCTTCCATTACTGGAACAAAATATCACATTTTAAGTATAAAATGCAACTTATGTTGATTTTTTTAATGTGAAAAGTAACTATATAGACAAATCTTTCAAAAATTATTTTTGAATAATTTTTTTACAGGGTTGACAAAATTTTTAATCCTAACCTTTTTAAAATTAAAAAACTTATAAAAAATTGTTATAAAACATGACCGACTGATAAAATCATTATTTTATATTATAAGAATATTGTTACTCTAACTTATTCAAAATTACTTTCATTATTTTAATTCAATTATTGTTTTCCACAATTTTTAACTAAAATTCTTCTTTATCTTTAAATTAATTATTATTAATAATTTCTTTGAACATTTTCAAATCCTTTTGTACTATTCAATTTTACGAAATTTCATCGATTATTTATTTTGGAAATTCTTCAATCAAATATACATTAGAAAATAAAAATTCCAAATAACTTAAAAAAAATGCAATTGAACTTTTACAAAAACATAAAATCTACACAATTTTAAGTTTAAAGTATGAAAAATTGAAACATTCAAAGATTATAATTTGAAACCTTTTCAAAACTCAATTATTATCTAAAGTTTTAACTGAAATTCATATTTCAATCAATTATGAAGTATTAGAAAATTCTACGACAATTCAATTATTTAAATACAAAACAAAAATAATTTATTGAAGAATTGAATGTTTTTTAAAACTGAATTTTCACGAATTTCAATAAAATTTTTAAGAATAATTTCATTTTTCGAGAAATTAGATTAAAAATGTATTAAAAATAATTGAATCTCTGTAAAAAATTTGATTGAATTGAGAAAAGTTTTTGAAAATAATTGAAATTTTGTCAAGAATTTTATTAAAATTTTCTTAAATAATTTAAATATTGACAAGAATTTTATTTAAATTTTTGAAAATAATTGAATTTTAGAGAAAAATTTTAATATTTATAAAAATAATTGAAATTTTGACTATAACTTTAATTAATTAAATTGAATTTATGCTAAGAATTTTATTACTTTTAAAAATAATTGAATTCTTGAGGCGAATTTTTTAAAAATATTTCTTTTTAAATACCTAATTATTTTTAATACAAAAATAAATAATTTATTGAATAATTGAATGTTTAGCAAAATTGAATTCTCATAAAGAATTTTATTAACAAATTTTTAAATAATTGAATTCTTTTGACGAATTTTAATTAAATTTTAAGAATAATTACATTTTTCGAGGAATTCGATGAAAATTGTATAAAAAATAATTGAAATTCTGCAATGAGTTCTATCATTTATGAAAATAAAAATTGAATCCCTGTAAAAAATTGTATTACATATTTTTTAAAAATAATTAAATCTCTGTAAACATAAATTGAATATTTTTGAAAATAATAGAATTATTGCGAAGAAATTTATAAAAAAATTTTTAAATAATTCATTTCTTTTGGAAAATTTTATTTAAATAGTAGATATTAAAAATCATTGACTGGAGGAGAATTTTTGAAAAAAAATTGAATTTGTTAAAAAGAATTTCATTAAAATTTTTGAAAATAATTGAATTTTGGAGAATAATTTTAATTTTAATATTTATAAAGATAATTGAAATTTTGACTATAATTTATTAATTTTTTTAAACTTTTGGTAATTGAATTTCTGCGAAGATTTTTATTACTTTTAAAAATTATTGAATTCTTGATAGATTATACAAATTAATGAAATTTCTACAAAGAATTTTATTAAAATTATTTTGGAAAAAAAATTGAATTCTTAAAAAGAATTTCATTAAAATTTTTGAAAATAATTTAATATTCTTTCGAGAAATTTAATTAAAAATGTATTGGCAATAATATTTATATTCTAATAAATAAATTATAGAAAGGATTTTTAAAATAATTGAATTTCTTTGATGAATTTTAATAAAATTTTTAAGAATAATTACATTTTTCGAGGAATTTGATTATAATTGTTTTAACAATAATTGAAATTCTGTGATGAGTTTTATTATTTATGAAAATAATTGTAAATCTATAAATTTTTTTAATATTTATGAAAATAATTGAATCTCTGTAAAAAATTTGATTATTTCTGAAAATAATTGAATTACCTATAATTTTTGGAAATTAATTTTCATTAATTTTCATTGTCAACTTTTTATTTTTGAAGGTTTTTTTTATAAAATTTTTTTTGAAAGCTCAATTATTTTCGAAATTTGCAATCAAAATTCCCCATAAAAATTTGCAAAAATTTTAATGAAATACTTTGAAACAAATGAATTATTATCAATGAAAGTTTATTTAAATATCAATATTATATTTAAGGGGAGACTTTGACTATTTGCTGATAACTGGGTGCCAGCTTCAGCTTCATTTGGTCAGAAGAGATTTTGACCATTTTTGAATTTTTGTCTTAAAAATTGATAGATTTTAAAATCCATCCGTAATTTTGTAGAAAATGTTTTTGTGTATCTACAAAAAAATCGCGTATATACAAAATTACGGATGGATTTTAAAATCTATTAATTTTTAAGAAAAATAAAAATCCAAAAAGTCGAAAAAGTCACAAAATTTTTGAAAATAAGTTGAAAAAAGTCCACAACATTGATAAACGAAAAATATTTGTTTAATGTTTTCGAATATTACTTTTAAAATTAAGTTTTTATTGAAAAATTTTTTCGTTGATCAAAGTTGTGGACTTCCAACTTGATATTATAAATATTTGGAAGACAATTTTTTAGTCAGTTAACATAACCTAAAAAAATAGAATAATGAATTAGTCATAATTAGTCCTTCTTGACTAAAAATTAATCAGTACTGTTTATAATTAAATGAACAAATAATTCATTTAATAAACGACTCGGACCTTAAATTAGTCGAAAGTAATTCAAAATAAGAGACTGAGGTAAGTAAATAAAGTATTTATCAAAATCTGTCAATAGTCACATGAGTCCGAGGCCTCTGAACTTTGAATTGGAAAAAGCTCACGTTCGCCCGTTCGCCTTCGCTAATTCGCTTTAGTACGTTTTATTTCTGCAGTTATCTTTTTTTATTGACTTTTTTTTAATCACACGTTATTATACTAACCTCTATTGATTCAATTATTGTTTATTATAAATTGAAATATATCGTTTTATTTCGTATCATAAACATACAATTAATAAAATTAGTACCTACAAAACGAATAGGCGCTTTTGAAAAGTAAACAAGGTAAATAACAATATACCGACTGAGAATGTCCGAAGGACACTTGCCTGACAGATGAAGATGTCTGCCAATCCACCCCGCCAGATGGCTCTAATGTTCAAGATGGCGACTTTTTAGAGACCAGTGTCTCGCGATTCATCGATCAGTGTAGAGTGTTCGTATTGTTGCTCCGTGGTTTTTGGTGGTTTTTCTACCGGGCCGCGGGTCTTTAATTGGTTTTTAATCGTAAATAGTGGGACCTGTAAGGCTCGAAAGGGCCCAACACAAAAGGATTCAATATGCAACCAAGGATATATTGGGTTTTAGCTAGCGCATTTCTCATTCTCGCAGGATGCAACGCCGCTACTGAGGTGAGTTTCTAGTCACAAAGCACAATGTCACATCTTTTCCCTCAACATCATTTCTTATTATTGCAAAGTATATTTTCCCCTCGTCCATTGTCCGTAAATGTCAGTTCAATAATCAACTAAAACCCCAACAACAATATTCACCAGGCTGACATTATTTTTATGTTCTTATTACGAAAGAAACAAACCGGGTGCGTCTCGTTCGTTTTGCTCCATTTGCTTCTCGGTTAGTAGTCAGGATCTTGATATATATTTTATCTCGAGTCTCCATTTCCTTTTCGAATGAATATTCCAGGGGGATTTTCAGTAAAAGAATATGCGCTATTTTCGAAAGGATAAATTGCATTCGTGAAAAAAGAGGTTATCGTGTATAAAATTGAAAGGTTATAATACTTCCATCACTCTCAACAAAAAAAAAAAAAAAAAAAAAAAAAAAAAAAACTCTCCTTTACTTTGTGTCACTTATTTATATTGCAGTTCACTTCTCTGAAGTGATTTTCTCTCCTTACAAAATTATTAAATTGTCCATGAAATTCGAAGAATTCTTGACAATTGCATTTAACTGGAGGATTCGTTTTTTATTTAATTTTAAAGATTTATGAAAAATGTTTGATGTAAATTCCTATCCAGTCAAATGAATCTGTCAAAACCGGTTTTCTTTTTTAATGCCTAAAAATAACATTAATCTACATACGAACAATATATTTAGGGCACGATGTCCCTTTAAAATTTCAACATATTTTTAAACTCAATCAAACATGTTTTTCTCGCATGTCACTTTCATTTCAATAAAATTCGGTATATTAATTATAAACTATTAAAAAAAATGTACTAAATACGGAATTATTTACTGCTAAAAATTAATATTTTCAAATCAAATTATCGTTTACATTAAATTATTATTTTCATATAAAATCAATGTTTACTTATTAAATAAATATTTACCGACTAAATTTTCATTTACATATCAAATTAATGCTTACATATTACATTAATATTTACGTATCAAAATAATGTTTACAAATTAAATTAATATTTACATATCAAATTAATGTTTACATATTAAATTTATAGTGCAAATAAATAAAGTTCAAAAAAGAAACTTATGCTTAAACAAATATATATTTACATATTTTATTAATTTAAAATATTTTTTAATTCATTTTTATTAATTTTATTAATATTATATATTTAGTTTGTGTCTAAATATAATTTTTTTTTCATTTCAAAAATATTTGCTTTTCAAATTATTACTTTTCTGAAATTCCAACATATTTTTGCTACAAGCTTTTAAAAAGAACAATTACAATAATTAATTTTAAACTGCTGCAAATTTGGAAGATTTTTCCTCAAAATCTGAAGAAAATTTTTAGAAAACAAAAATGTTGATAACATTTTTCACAAGTATTAAACTATTTTAAAATTTTTTTAATAAAATTCGCTTGACAAAAATTAAGTTATTAATTCAAAAATTCTAATAAAAAATTCTTTGAAAGAATTCAATTATTTTTATAAACACTAAAATTCATCGCAGAAATTTAATTATTTTCAAAACAATTTTAATGAAATTTCACAAAAAGATTCAATTATTTTAAGAATTTTTTAATAAAATTAAATTATTTAAAAAAATTTTAAAACAATTCTCTGCAAAAATTTGATTCTTCTTATTAATAATAATATTTTTTGCGAGAATTCAATTATCTTCAATACAATTTTCATTAAATTTTCTCACGAACAAAAAGTTTTGAACGTTCAAATGAACGAAATATTTTTTGTTAAAAATATTTTCATAGATAATTGATTACAATTCAAATTAAAAACTCAAATTTGACATTTAGAAACATTATAATTAATTTGCTTAATATTGACGCAAAATTATAGTAATAAAAATTTAATTTGAAGAAGAAATAAATAAATTTCGTTCATTTGAACGTTCAAAACTTTAACCTCCTATTTTCTCAAAAAAATTAATAAAAGCTTATTTCAAATGTCTTATAACTACATATTTTTAAAATTTTTTGAATAAAAACTTTGCAAGAATTTAGTAATTTTTTTTGGTACATTAATTTGAACATTTAAAACATTTAAAAAGAATATTTATTTAAAAAAAGTTAAGTTGCAAAATTGTTTGTGAATTTTAATTTCATATTTGTAGAAATAATGTTTAATATCTGTAAAATTCATTTTTGACAATTATTTTTGATTCAATTTTTTGAATTAAACTTATAATTTTGATTTTTAAAAGTTGAGTTAAACAGAGAAATGGTAGTTTGACAGCTATGAAAATTAAAAAAAAAGCAATTACATATTTTCGAAAAATTACATTAAAATATTTTTAAAAACTAATATTTATAATTAAAATTCTCCAAAAGTTTGATTATTTTAAATTTATATTTACAAAAAATTGAATGATTTTAAAAATATGTTACCAAATTTCAATCTTGTTTAGAAATTTTTTAATTGTATATAAAAAGTTTTATGCTTCAAAAACTATTTTAAAATATTTTTGAAAAATTAATTGTAAGAATATATTTATTATAATTACATTCCCATCACATGAAAAGGTATTTTTTTAAAAATATTACTTATATCAACAATTTATGAAAAAAACATGGACAGTTACAATTATTATAATAAATTTAGTTTTTGTATTAAATAATTGAATTGTAATTGAGCTTTCGGAAAATTATTTAAAATAATTGATGTAGAGATGAAGTTTAGTTGAAAATTGTAGAAAATAATTGAATTCAGGAAGGGTTATAAATTGTAATTTCTAAAAATAATTAAAATTCATAAATTTTACTCATTTTCCGTAAATTTTCATATTTTCCGTGGATTTGTGGATTATTCATTCTTTTGTCGTCACCCTTCAAAGAGAACAGTTTATTTTAATTTAAATAAATTTCAATTTTATAACTTAATATTAACAATATTATAATATTAATAATTTTTGTAAGAGGACTTATTTTATTGAAATTCAGTAAAGATTTATTTAATCAATTTCTATTTTGAGACAAATGAATATTTAAATTATTTTGATTGATGTTAATTTTGGACTAGTAATTTTGTAATTTAAAAATATTTAATTAAAATTGTGATCATTTTACATAAATCTTGTGTCTAAATTAATTTTTGATTTTAGATAATTAAATCGTTTAGTTTATTGAGTAGCCGAGTAATTTAAAAGTCTTTGCAATTTTTTTTATTTTAATAATTAATTTTCTTTTGTAATTTGACTCAGTCTGGTTGGTGCCCAACAATTAATTGTAATTTGATTTTTCGTATTTTAATTTTCTTTATTTTTGCAACTCCAATATAAGCTTAAATTTATTTCTTATTTCTGTTATTAATTATTTATTTCATTTAGTTTAAAAATAAATTTATGGAGGTTTACAAAATTAATGATTTATTAGAAAAGATTATAAATTTATTTTCAAAATATTTCCGACAACTTTTATTATATCAGGTGTAAATTTTGCTGTTATAGTTTCTCAATCAGATTATGATTTCTAATGCAGAGTCAAGGTTAAGATTCTCACTTCCTTTTCTTCTGTTAAAACAATCTTCGTGAGATTAAAAAAAATTTCTTTTTTTTTTTTTTTGAAGTCTTCAGTAATTAATTCAACCTTGTCAAAATGGCATTCGTTGAGCGAATGAAGTTTCCTTTGTACCGAGGAATGTCATTCATGTTGCACGAGACTTTGCAATTGTTCTCAGGTACAATGAACTTATTATTAGGAAAACTGAAGGAAACTCTTGACAAACAGTTGCCTTTTCAAAAGCAGTATATATATGAGACGAATGTCTAGAAAAAAGTAAAAAAAAAAGGGAGAAAAATTCAAGAAATTAAGAATAAAATGAAAAAAAAATTTCTTTTATTTATACTGTTTGAAAAAATAAAAAAGAAGAAAAGAATTATTTCCTTTTTATTATTATTCTTTAATCGAACCGCCTGTGTATATTAGGGTCAAAGTTTTATTCAATGAAGCGGCTTATGTGTGTGGAAAACTTTTAGAAAGGGGATCTAACTTTTTTTCTGTGTATCGATGGTTAGAAGGAAGTTTGACTGCAGTTGAAGGGAATCACAAGAAGGCAAACATAAAATTTACTTTTAATGCTACTGCTTTCGTAAATAATTTCTTGTAATTTATCTTCGCATTTTTTAGCCTTTTTAGAAAAAAGATATATTAATTATAATTCAAATTATTAAAATTACAAAAAATTAATTATTTACTATTAATTAGTAATTTCAGGGTTGCCACGCAACCTGGAAACCTGGAAATGTCAGGGAATTTTATAAACCTTGAAAAAACCTGGAAAAGTCAGGGAATTTTTATTGGAATCCTGGAAAAATATTGTTTTCTAAAGTTATTGTACTTATTCTTCAAATCTAAATTTTCTTTAATTCAATTTTCTTAATTAAAACTTAATTCAATTTTAAAAGAGTTGCCTTTACAATTTTTCTTTGCAATAATTCAATTATTTTTATAAATTATCAAATTTTTTTCAAAGATTCAATTATTTTCATAAATATTAAAAAAAATTTATAGATTTACAATTATTTTCATAAATAATAAAACTCATCGCAAAATTTCAATTATTTTAATACAATTTTAATAGAATTCCTCAAACAATGTAAATATTTTGAAAAATTTATTTAAAATTCATAAAAGAAATTCAATTATTTTAAAAATCCTTTCTATAATTTATTTATTAGAATATAAATATTATTGTCAATACATTTTTCATTAAATTTCTCGAAAGAATTAAATTATTTTCAAAAATTTTAATGAAATTATTTTTAACAATTCAATTTTTTTCCAAAATAATTTTAATAAAATTCTTTGTAGAAATTTCATTAATTTCTATAATTTATCAAAATACAATTATTTTCAATATCTACTATTTCAATAAAATTTCACAAAAGAATTCAATTAGGTATTTAAAAATAAATATTATTAAAAAATTCATCTCAAGAATTCAATTATTTTCAGAAAGAATAAAATTCTTCGCAGAAATTCAATTATGGTCAAAAGTTTCAAAAATTAATAAATTATCGTCAAAATTTCAATTATCTTTATAAATATTAAAATTTTTCTCCAAAATTCAATTATTTTCCAAAAAGTTTTAATGAAATTCTTTTTAAGAAATTCAATTTTTTTTCAAAAATTCTCCTCCAGTCAATGATTTTCAATATCTACTATTTTTATAAAATTTTCCAAAAGAAATGAATTATTTAAAATTTTTTATATAAATTTCTTCGCAATAATTCTATTATTTTCAAAAATATTCAATTTATGTTTACAGAGATTCAATTATTTTTATAAATATGTAATACAATTTTTCACAGGGATTCAATTATTATTTTCATAGATAATAAAACTCATTGCAGAATTTAAATTATTTTTTATACAATTTTTATCGAATTCCTCGATAAATGTAATTATTCTTAAAATTTTATTAAAATTCGTCAAAAGAATTGAATTATTTAAAAATTTGTTAATAAAATTCTTTATGAGAATTTAATTTTGAGAAACATTCAATTATTCAATAAATTATTTATTTTTGTATTAAAAATAATTAGGTATTCAAAAAGAAATATTATTAAAAAATTCTTCTTAAGAATTCAATTATTTTTAAAAGTAATAAAATTCTTTGCAGAAATTAAATTATGGTCAAAAGTTGAACAAAAGTTATAGTCAAAATTTCAATTATTTTTATAAATATTAAAATTTTTATCTAAAATTCAATTATTTTCAAAAGATTTAATAAAATTCTTGGCAATATTTCAATTATTTAAAAAAAATTTAATAAAATTCTTGACAAAATTTCAATTATTTTCATAAAATTTTCTCAATTCAATCAAATTTTTTACAGAGATTCAATTACTTTTAATACATTTTTAATCTAATTTCTCGAAAAATGAAATTATTCTTAAAAGTTTTATTGAAATTCGTCAAAAGTATGTTAATTACCTATTTAAAAATTTGTTGATAAAATTCTTTAAATGAGAGTTCAATTTTAAAAAAACATTGAATTCTTCAATAAATTATTTTTTTTGTATTTAAATAATTGAATTATCGTAGAACTTCCTAATAATAATTGATTCAAATATGAATTTCAGTTAAAACTTTAGATAATAATTGAGTTTTGAAAAGGTTTCAAATTATAATCTTTGAATGTTTGAATTTTTTATACTTTTAACTTAAAATTGTGTAGATTTAATTTTTTTATAAAAGTTCAATTGAATTTTTTTAAAGTTATTTGAAGCTTTTATTTTCTAATATATATTTGATTGAAGAATTTCCGAATAATCGATTAAATTTCGTAAAATTGAATTGTAAACAAAAAGATTTGAAAATGTTGAAAGAAATTTTTCAGAAATTATTAATAATAATTAATTTAAACTTTATAAAGAAGAATTTTAATTAAAAATTCTGGAAAACAATAATTGAATTAAAATAATGAAAGTAATTTTTAATAAGTTACAGTAACAATATTCTTATAGTATATGATGATTTTATCACTCGGTCAACTTTAATTATTATAAAACATGAAGATATCGATTGCTCCGACGAGTCTTCGACTCGGAGTGATCGATTTCTTTATGTTTTATAACAATTTTTTATAAGTTGTTTAATTTCAAAAATGTTAGAATTAAAAATTTTGTAAAATTTAAATGTAGTTTTAAAAACCTCGAAAAATTTCGTTTTTTAACCTGGAAAATCTGGAAAAGTCAGGGAATTTGAAAAGAGCAAAAGCGTGGCAACCCTGATTAGTCAAAAGGCTAAAAAATGGTGATTCTTTTAAAAAGGATAATTCAATAAAGCAAAAAACTTGAAATGCAGGAAAAGAGTTTAAAAAAAACGATGAATATAAGTATATTTAGTTTTGCGGACTAACACAAACAAGATTTTGCCGTTGGCAGTTTTTTTTTATCAAAGACAGTGAACGCAATATCGATTATCTGCTTCATAAGAATCGATGCATCTGATGAATCTCGTAAGCTTGATGTTGTTTTATAATAAAAGCGAAACTAACAGGAAATTTATTATCATAATTTTATAAGGAATTGCTACTTTGCCCTCCTGTGTAAGTTCTGGAATATTTTATTTATTGACGGAAGATTTTACGTCTTTTAAAAGATAGACGATTACTTTGAATATTTTCAAAAAAAATTAATTTAATTCTGACAATTATATGAATTGAGTAGACTCTATAACAATAAAATATACGTTAAGTAATTGAAATTATTAAAATAAATAATCGACTTTTCTTATATTGAGAAACTTTCGACGGCTTAGAATCTAGGCATCGGATATGACTTTTCGACTTTTCTTCCAAATATATTGCAACAAAATACCACATTTTTATAATAAAATTTCAACCTTGTTTAGTTACCTGGTTATTTAATGAAAGAAAAAGAAAGAATATTTTTTTTGTCCTTTTTTCAAAAGTTATTTAAAAATATTTTTAAAACGACTTTTTTGTATTTTTAATCGACTCATGCTACATTTCTTGCACCTTAAAATCGACCCGAGGTCTGAAAATCTGATACGAAATTAGTGACATTGAAGTAACTTTCAGGAAGTAAAAAATATTATTACTAATTCATATTTTCTTTAACATGACATAAAAACGTATGCATAAAACTTGTTTAAACAATTATTTTACAAAATAAAAAACACAATGTAATCCACTTAAGAGAAGGTGTGAAATGACAAATCTCTAAATCAAAGATGTGAATTTATGGCGTTTTTAGGTATAAAGTTTGACAAAATCAAACACAATAGATTACATTAATTATCACTGCAATGTCTAATTTAGACATAAAGTTATATTTCACAGGATTTAAGATTTATGTTATTTCAAGTTTAGAGATTAATTTTTTTCTTGCAAGATGAATTTAATTCTATAGTGCAATAATGAATAGCACATGTTATAAAGCCGACGCAGTATTTGTATTCGAACGATATTAAAAATGCCGTTTATAAAATATATCATTGATTGAATAGCATTTTTTTCAGTATAGGAAAAGAAAAAAAATAAAATAAAATGTTATTTTAATCTCTAAAAACACCAAATAATATTATTGACGCCGAGCGTCGTCGCCAACTTCAGGGCCAAAGCGATTATCATAAAACAAAAGTAAAAAATTTTCCTCCTGTTAATTTACTGACGTTCATCGATCGACTTTCTGAAAAAGCACGACGATCATCAGAGAGCAGTGGCCAAGAAGCAGATGAAAGGTACACATGAAACATCTGTATAATATAAAGTATATCCCACAGACCACACGATACTCACTATTATATTTTTCTTTGTCAGAAACGATCAGAAAATCTATGCCATTAGTGCAGTGAATTCACCGCACATGACCGTAAAATAAATGGAATTATTATTCGCCATTTTGTTGAATGAGAGAAGTAAGGATATTTTAAAGTAGTTTAACGCGATTGCTTAATAAAATTCCACCACCGCATTCATCAACGCTATCCATATTATGATTTTGCTCAGCTCTAACACCGAGGGGAAGAAGATGTAACAGCTGGTCTGATTTAACCTATTCTCTCCCTCTAATATAATTTCAGCTTTTCTTGCGCTCTTACGTCGTCCTATGCTTTTTTGTCAAGAAATTCAAATATATTGATCTACGTGGAATATTTGCAAGAAATTTCACTTGAATAATGTCTCCTTCTTTTTACTCTAAGAGAGATAAGAAATTATATTCTTCAATCAAATACTCAATTTTATATTGTTGAATATTTTTAGCCTCGGTTCGACACTTTAAAATCCAAAAAATAGTCGATTTTAATGGCGAAATTATCGAAAAAGACGATTATTTTATTCAGGACTTTTATAAAAATTTACATTCCTAAAGTATTGAATGTCCAAATTCAATTCAAGTTCTTTAAAAAAATTCAATTATTTTCATAAATAATAAAATTCATTGCAGGATTTCAATTATTTTTAATACAATTTTTACAGGAATTGCTCGAGAGAAATACAATTATTCTTAAAAATTTTATTGTCAATAAATAACAAAATTATTCCCGAAAAGATTCAATTATTTTCATAAATAATAAAATTTCATTTATGAATTCAATTATTTTCATCGCAGAATTTCAAATATTTTTAATACAATTTTTAATAAATTCCTTGAAAAATGCAATTATTATTCAAAATTTTATTAAAACTTGAGGAAAGAATTCAATTTTAAGAAACATTTATTTATTCAAATTTAATAGTAAAATTCGTTGCAATAATTCAAATATTTTTATAAAAAACTTTTAATTCGTCGCAGAAAATCAATTATTTGCAAAAATTGTTAAGTAACTCTGCAAAAGAATTCAATTATCTTAATAAGCAATAAAATTCTTCCAATAAAAATCAATTATTTTAAGGAATTTTAATAAAATTATTTTCCACAATTCAATTATTTTTATAAATATCAAAATTCATGACATAAATTTAATTCGTTTAAAAAGTAATAACCACTAATTTTAATTCGCTAATACTAGAAATTAAAAAATTATTCCCAAAAATTATAATCGAATTCTTTAAAACGATTCAATTATTTTCAAAAAATATTTAAAATTCAATTATTTTCATAAAATTTCGCAAAAGAATTCAATGATTTAAAAAAAAATTTATAAAATTCATCCAAAATTTAATTATTTTCATAAATAATAAAATTCTTCTCAGGAATTTAATTATTTTTTAAAATTTTAATAAAATTCTTATCAACTATATTCAATTATTTTCATAAATATAAAAATTTCATTTACGAATTCAATTATTTTTAATTGAATCATCGCAGAATTTCAAATATTTTTAATCCAATTTTAAATAAATTCCTTGAAAAATGAAATTATTATTAAAAATTTTTTTAAAACTTGAGGAAAGAATTCAATTTAAAGAAACATTCAATTATTCAATAAAACAATAAAATTCATTGCAAAAATTCAAACATTTTCATAAATAACATTTAATTCGTCGTAGAAAATCAATTATTTTAAAAAAATTTTAAGTAATTTTGCAAAGGAATTCAATTAGCTTGATAAAAAACAAAATCGCATAAATTCTTCCCATAAAATCAATTATTTTAAGGAATTTTAATAAAATTCTTTTCCAAAATTCAATTATTTTGATAAATATCAAAATTCATCGCAAGAATTCAATTCTTTTGAAAAATAATAAAATACTTTGCAAAAATTAAATTATTTTCAAAATTTTTTAAAAATTCTCGTGCGAAGAATTACATTGTTTTTGTAAATAGATAGCGAGATTCTCTTCAAGAATTAAATTATTGTCAAAAATTTAATAAAATTCTTGGTAAAATTTCAATTATTTAAACAAAATTTAATAAAATTGTTTAAAAAGTTTTCAATTATTTTCAAAAATTGATATAACATTCTTTAATATAATTAATTTTATTAAAATTTTAATTAAATTCCTTAAAAGAATTTAAATATTTTCAAAATTTCATAATAAAATTCTTCGTAAAAATTAAATTTTAAGAAACATTTATTTATTGAATAAATTATTTATTTTTGTAATTAAATAATTGAATTCTCATAAAATTTTTTAATAGAAATTGATTTAAAAGTGAATTTTAGTTAAAATTTTAGATATTAATTGAATATTAAAAGCATTAATTTAAAGCGTGAATTTTTAGAAATAATTTAATTTTGAAAAGGTTTCAAATCTAAATCTTTGAAAATTGGAATTTTTCGTATTTTTAACTAACAATTATGTAGAATTAATTTTTTTGAAAAGTTTTAATTAATTTTTTTTTTTTTTTGAAATTATTTTAAGTTTTTATTTTCTAATATACATTGAACTGAAGAATTTTTAAATAATCGAATTTTCGAAAAATTGATTTGTAAACAAATTGATTTAAAAATTCTCAAAGAAGAATTTTTTCAAAAATTATTAAAAATAATTGATTTAAAGTAGAATTTTAGTTAAAAATTCTAGAAAATGTTAATTCAATTGAAATGATAGAAATAATTTTGAAGAAATTACAGTGACAATATTCTTGTAATAATAAAATAATTGTTTTGTTAGTCGGTCATTTTTAATTATTATAAAACATAAAGAAATGGATTACTTTGAGTCGAAGACTCGGAGTGATCCATTTCTTTATGTTTTATAATAATATTCTTATGAGTTGTTTAATTTGAAAAGGTTTGAATTTGAAATTTTTGAACATCTTAATTTCAATGAAAAAAAAGTTATGATTAAATATTTATTTAAAAATATAAATTACTGATGTTTTCGAATAATTTGACTTTTGAAGAAATTTGTAAATCAATTTAATAGAACATTTTGTTGAGTATCTAATAATTTTGAGAGTGAATCAGAATATTCTTTAGGGTGAGGGAAAAAGTTAAAGTTGTGTTTGAAAATCAGGGAAAAGTCAGGAAAAAATAAAGTTAAATTTTTGTGGCAAGCCTGTATAAATAAATTATATTTTTATCTTTATTAAACTAATTTTTATAGTCCCCTAAAAGTCCCATATTTCCCCTAAAATAATTTTTATAGGGGCACTGTGAAGCAAAAAGTAGATTTTTTTTGCAAAACAATTAGATTTAACATTCTTTCTGTCACATAAACTAGAATTCATAATCAACTAATTACAATTTTATAACTTCTATATTTCCTTTAATGGGTACAATAAATAAAAAATTTTTTATTTGTAAATTCAGTGAATGGATTTATTAATAACGGAATTTTATTTTCGTTTTTTTAATCGAAAAAAATTGAAACGTACGAATTAGAGTGCAATTTGGAAAAGGAATCATGAGAGTTAATCGAATGTAATTTGGGTTGGCAATGAGCAAACTGATCGTTCGGAGCGTACAGTGATTAACCTAGAGAACAGATTGTAATGAAATTAAGCACGAAATTATGTTCACGTGAGAGAAGTTATTTGCAAAGAACATTATTATGCTTTTTGAAAAAAAAAATTTCTACTTTTTTTTAAAAATACAGACTTTGCACTTGAAAATAAATTTTAAAATAGTAGCAAAAAGTAGCTTAAAAAGTAAAAAAATTTTATTTAAAAAAAACAGACTTTTCCCTGATTTTCAAATAAACTATTCACTTTTTTTCTTATCCTTGCAATAACTTCAATTCTAAATTGATTAATTGATTTATTAAGATATATTTTCAAAACATTGTAATAAACAAATTTTTAAAATTAATATTTTCAAAATATTTTAATATAATTTTTCGAAAAATAGTAAATAAATAAATAATGAAATTTTTGAAGAATTTTAATTATAAATATGAAAATGATTTCTCCGAAAAAAATTAAAAAATTGAATGAGTCATTTGTCTAAAGTTTCACTTAGGGAAAAATTGTTAGTTGTATAGCAAAAAATGTATTAATGATTTGTATTATAAAGCAGGAAAGTCTATAGTTGATACAAATGGACTATTTCTGAAACGATTAATCAAAGGCAGATAAGTGGACGCACTATTTTTTCGACATCAAATGTACCGATTTTCTCACGTAATCTCTTTGTATAATAAATAAAAAAACTTTTACTTTTCCCAAACTCTAGTTCTGTGAGGATTCAGCTTTAGATAAATGCTTTTGTTATTGATATAATGTTTGGCTTTTTAACAAAAAAATAGTGTGATAAATTGTATTATTTAATGCGACTTTCCTAAAAAGAAATTCGTTTCCATAACGCGAGTTTAGGAAAGATATGAATAATTAAAATTTTGTAAAATTAAATTGTAAACAAATGAATTTGAAAATTCAGAAAGAACGTTTACACAATTTTTTTAAAAATATTGCATTTACAGAAGAATTTTAGTTAAAAACATGAAAAAAAAAAAAATTCGAAAAATGTAATTATTGTAAAATTATTAAAACTTTCACTGGTTCGAGCAGTGATATGGAATAAAATCATAAAGAACATACTGGCAGTTAATGAAGCCATTATAAGTTGTATATAATAATTTTCATAAAATTGTGAATAATGTGAGGGATAGCAACGAAATCGGACATATATAAAGAGATTAGAATTCAAATTTTATGGAAAGCGTGTTTGACCTTTAAATTATCTTTTAAAACCTTGGTACTTAAATCTTAAATGTTTATTAGTTTAGATTTAAAAATCGATGTGCCAGCAGAAAAGCCTTGAGATTCACTTTTCAACACTTAATTGAAGCGTAAGGAAATATTTACATAAAAGATAAAAGATATTAGAGTTTTCAACATTAAATTATATAGGAAGTTGAGAATAATAGAATCGTGAAAATAAGAATTTAATTTGCCTGAAAATTGCTATTCAATAAGTTATCTTGTCTGCAATTTTGAACATCAAAGTCATCTTGAGTTCTCTTTATCGAAGTTTCGGTTTTGTCATTAAGATTCACCGTTGCTTCAAGTCCGTTTCTCGTGCGGTTGCCCACGTGCAGACACTGTCATAGTCAATGCTCTTTGCTCTCCTAAGTCCCAGTTATATGGCATAAAGCAGTTTACCATCTTGAGTCGACTGCCTCTGCAGGTACTCGAAAGGAATCTCTAATAGTGCCAGCTCTCGTACTAATTAATTAAATTGGAAATATTTCATTTTCTCCATTTTGAAAATGCAATTTTCAATTTCAATAACCATCATCGTAAACAGGGTCTCTCTTCATTTCGAGGAACATTTTGAGTATGTACAGTGAATAGGTTCGTGAAAATTTCAGAGGGAAAATACGATTTTACTACTGGATGGGAGAAATTTACATGAAAAATTACTGTGCTTGTCATTTGAAAGCAGATGCATAATGCTTTTACGAAAACCATTTATAGGGAAATTGAGGAACTATTGAAATGCACGCACAACACACTATACATAAACTGCGGAATTGCGGATAGTACTAGTTTCGAAATTGAGCTGGAGCATTTCCTTCAAAAGTGCTCTAATCTAAAAATTATAGCATCCTAAATTTTCAATTCGGTTCGGATTTTTCTCTTAAACTCGCTCCCAGAGGAATTGCCTTCGCGCTCGTTAATGTAATATTAACAGGCTTCACAGTTTGTCCCCTATTTCCCTAAAAGTCTCCTTTTCTAATTTTGGCCCCTAAACGTACCCTATTTTCAAAATTTCCCCTATTTTTTCTTTTATCTTTGAATCACTTTGAATCATGCATTTACACCAAATTTAGCAAAGTGAAATTTATACAATTTGTAAGATTAGTATTTTGGTGAAGTCAAGTCTCAATTATGTTTAGAAGTTGGTTGTTTTTTTAATATTAATAGATTATTACAAAAGTTTTAAAGCAATTATCTTGATAAATAACAAAATTCTTCACAGAAATTCAATAATTTTTAGGAATTTTAATAACATTCTTTACACAATTTAATTATTTGAGGAGCAAATTTTCAAAAGCTGATAAATCCATTTTTAAAAAAATTGAGATAAACATAAATTTAATATTTTAAAGACCTTACAAATCGACCTGTCACTGTTAAATGTAAGAAAAAAAATTTATTAACAACGAATTTATAATTTAAAAACTTTTTGACATAACCAAGATGACTTATAATTTTTATGTTTTTTATTAGAAAAAATTACCAAAACCTTTAAATCACTTAATTACGATAATGTTTAATTAAAAACAGAACGTCTTAAATATAAAAACATTGTTACAAAAATAAATTAATGCAAATTTTTTAATTTAAAGTTCACTATAGTGGTTATGTGGGAAAAGTCATTTGTTTCATTTTCTCGAAATAAAAAAATATGGATTTATCAAGTTTTGAAAACTTGCTCCTCATTTTCATAATTTACAATATTCATCCCAAGAATTCAATTATTTTCAAAAGTAATGAAATTCTTCGAAGAATTTCAATTATTTTAAAAAATTTTCACGAATTCAATTATCTTTACAAATAGCAAAAATTTTCGCCAAAAATTCAATTATTTTCAAAAATTTATAAAAATCTTTGCAAAAGTTCAATTACTTTCAAAAGTTTTTTGCAATTCAATAATTTTCAATATTTATTATTTTCATAAAATTTATCAACAGATTTAATTGTAGAAAAAAATTTTTGATACAATTCTACGAAAAGATCAATTATTATCATAAATAATAAAATTTCATTTACGAATTCAATTATTTTCATCACAGAATTTCAAATATTTTTAACACAATTTAAAATAAATTCCTTGAAAAATGCAATTATTATTAAAAATTTCTTTAAAACTTTAGGAAAGAATTCAATTTTAAGAAAGATTCAATTATTCAATAAAACAATAAAATTTGTTGCAATAATTCAACTATTTTCATAAATAACATTTAATTCGTCGCAGAAAATCATTTATTATAAAAAATTTGTAAGTAATTCTGCAAAAGAATTCAATTATCTTAATAAGCAACAAAATTCTTCCAATAAAAATCAGTTATTGTAAGAAATTTTAATAAAATTCTTTTCCACAATTTAATTATTTTTATAAATATCAAAATTCATGACATAAATTTAATTCGTTTGAAAAGTAATAACCACTAATTTAAATTCGCTAATACTAGAGATCAAAAAATCATTCTCAAAAATTATAATCAAATTCTTTAAAACGATTCAATTATTTTCAAAAAATATTCAAAATTCAATTATTTTCATAAAATTTCGCAAAAGAATTCAATTATTTAAAAAAAAATTTATAAAATTCATCCAAAATTCAATTATTTTCGATAAATCATAAAATTTCCACAGAAATTCAATTAACTTAGAATAGCATTTTCAAAAAAATTTCGAAATTTCACAATAATTTAATTACTTTTACTAATAATAACATTTTTCATGAAGATTAAATTTTTTAAAAAAATTTTTGATAAAATTTTAAGCAGCAATTCAATTATTTTTATAAATAATAAAACTCATTAAAAAATTTCAATTATTTTTAATACAATTTTACAGGAATTGCCGGAAAAATGTAATTATTCTTCAAAATTTAATTTCAATTATTCCTCGAAAAAATTAATTATTTAAAAAAATGTTTTCTCTTAAATTTTTTGGAAGAATTCAATTATTTACAAAAATAATAGAATTTTTCACAGAAATTCAATTATTTTCATATATTTTAATAAAATTGTTCGAAAGAAATCAATTATTTTAAATACAATTTTAATTACATTTTTTTAAAAGAATTAAATTTTTTTTAGATTTAAATTAAATTCTTCCCAAGAATTCAATTACTTACATAAATAATTTTCGAAAGAATTTAATTGTGTCGATAAATAACAAAATTATTCCCGAAAATTCAATTATTTTGAGACATTTTAATAAAGTTCTTTGCAAAATTCAATTATTTTCATAAATATGTAACAATATTCATAATGAGAATTCAATATTTTTTAAAAATAATAAAATTCTTCTTGGAAATTCAATTAAAAGTTCCCAGAATATCGTTCGCAAAAATTCCATTATTTTTATAATTATTAATAAAATGCTTTATAGAAATTAAATTTAAAAAAAATAATAAATAAATAAAATACCACATAGACATTCAATTATTGTCAAAAATTTTAAGGAGGAATGGTATACCTAATCGGGCCAAAAGTTTGTGACATTTGGGGGAATTTGTAATTTTGTTATTTAAGCTACATATAGCAGTTTTTCTTATTGAAATCATAAAAGTAGACATCAATGAATATTAAAAAGTATATATTAAATAAGGAAAAGATAATAAATTAATGAAATTAATTTTTTTTATAAAAGCAGAAAATAACTTTTGTCACTGTCTGTACGAATTTAAAACCTAAGAAAATAAAATTTTCTGAAATTCTCTAAAAATTATTTTCGGATTTATCGAGTGTTCCATTGCAAACTTTGAAAAAATGCTATTATTACGTATATATGTGTCGTATTATGCTGTAATATTAATGTTGTTAATTATAAACATTGTCAAATAACAATTTGTAATGAGCGAAAAATCGTGACAACGTCGCAATGCAAGTATTTTGTTTTTTGATCGTTGGTAGCAGTGTCAAGTGTTATGATTTGCATTTGTGTGGTTAAAAGTAATGAAAATTTGTCATTTTTGGTACCTTTGGCGCCATCTCTTGGTTCTATGTACCACTAAACAGCTGTCACATGTGAGTTTATATTTGCAGTGTTGCCACGTTTTCTCTGTTTGTCTGACATAAAATTAGTTTTCTTCCAGAAACTAATTAATTACTTTTAAACTAATTAGTGAATAAAAAAGAACTTTCGTGATTAATAAAGCTTAAATCTTGACCTTCAAGATACAATTTTTACAAGAAATTCTTAATGTTTTAAGTATTAAATTTTTAATGATAAACATGCAAATTCGTGCTTTCTCCATAAGAGACAATGTTAAATTAAATAATTTATAACTTGTAAACTATTTAGTGAAAAATTCTGAAATTTGGTGGGTCATTTTATTATATAAAAGCAAATCATTTCCCAAAATATCAAAAGATTCTGAATGTTTTGAATTTCTATACCATTCCTCCTTAATAAAATTCTTTGTAAAATTTAAATATTTTTGAAAAACTTCGCAATTCAATGATTTTCAATATCTACTAGTTTCATTAAATTTCCAAACATAATTTAATTATTTAAGAAAATTTTGTAAAAATCTTCGTTAGAATTCAATTCTTGTCATAAATGATAAAATTCTTTGCAGGGATTCAATTTATTAACGTAATAAGAATGAAGTAAATATTTTTGATGAAAATTAGGAAAAAGTCAAAAAAATATGGAATGGAATTTTGTCAGTTTTGTGAAGTGTCTAAAACGAGTTTTTTTTTGTCGTCAAGTTTAATTTTTCGATAGCTACTTTTTTTACTACTTTCTTTAGTTTGAAAGATACTTTTTTAAAATTAATTATCGAGTGCGAAGTCTGCACATAAAGAAATCGGTCTAAATCTATTTCCTTATGTTTTATATTATAATCAGGGTGTCTACTGGTCCTTGAAGTCCTTGAATTCCTGGAAATGTCCTGGAATTTGAAAAAATGTCCTGAAATGTCCTTAAATGTCCTGGATTTTGAACTTTTGTCCTTGAATTTTCCATATTTTGCTTTTCAATATTCAATAATTTAAAAAAATAATTTTTTGACCCATCAAAAAATAATTTTAATTTGTCATTTGATTAAAGAAACTGGTATCTAAAATATTGATTTTTAACTCTTTTTATAATAAAATAAATATTTTTGTTCAAGTAGGTTAATTTAAATTATTTTAATCGTAATATGAAATAATATTACACAGGGTTGCCATCAAATTTTATTTTTGTTTTTCCCTGACTTTTCCCTGATTTCCAAACAAAATTTTCATTTCTTCCCTGACCCTCAAGAACATTAATAACTTCATTTTTAAATAAATATTTAATCATTATTATTTTTCTATAGAAATTAAGATTCTCAAATTCAATTACTTACGAGAATACTATAATAAGACATGAAAAAATTTAAGATGAGAAAGTAATAAAATCATTATTTTATTTCATAAGAATATTGTAACTAAAAATTCAAATTTTCAAAGATTTTAATTTTAACCCTTTTCAAAATTCAATTATTTCTAAAAATCCACGTTATAATGCTTTTAATATTTATTTATTTATTTATTTAACAAATATACGGGACAAGCCCTTTCGTACATAGTACTCTTACAATCTAAAAGTTGCAACCGCAACTTATATTGTACAATATTAACTGTATGTAATCAACGCTAGGTAGTTTTTATTCAATTATAATTTAAAATTTTAAGTGAAATTCATTTTTTAATAAATTTTTATTAGAAAATTTCCCGAGAATTTTATTCAAATTTTTTTAAATAATTGAATTTTTGCACAATTTTTTAAAACTTTTTAAAATTAATTAAATTTCATTTAGAAATTTCAATAAAGAAATTGAAAATAATTGAGATCTGACAAAGAATTGAAAAAAAAATTTTTTTTAATAATTGAATTCCTGTGAAAATGTTTATTTTTAAAAAATTGAATTCTTAGGAAGAATTTTATTAGGATTTCTTAAATTATTGAATTGCTGTGAATAATTTTATTTTTTACGAAAATAATTGAATTGTTTCGAAGAGTTTTACAAACATTTTGGACAATAATTGTATTTCTAGAAAAAATGTTGTATTTTACGAATATAATTGTATTCTATGACCGATTTTATTATAATTTTTCAAATTTATAAAACATTTTATCAAAAGTTTTCAAAATAATTGAATTGTCAAAAAAGAAAATAATTGATTTCTAGCGAAGAACTTTATTCAAATTCTTTTAAATAATTGAATTTCCATAAAAAATGTATTATTTGTGAAAATAATGAATTCTTAAGAAGAAATGTATTGAAAACAATTGAATTGTATAGGAAAATTTTATTAAAATTGCAATTTAATGAACTAAATCTTGCAAAGAATTTTGTCAACATTTTTTTTAAATAACACAATTATTAAAAGAATTTCATTTAAATTTTTCGAAATAATTGAATTTCTCAGATTATTTTTTTTTATTTTCTTTATATATTTGATTTCTTTCGAGAAACTTTATTAAAAAATTAAAAATAATTGAATTGATGTGAAGAAATTTATAAAAGAAATTGGTAAGTAATTGAATTCCTGTTAAATTTTTATTAAAATTTTGTTTAAATAATAGAATTGTTTTGGAAAAGTTTATTAAAATAGATATAAAAAATAATTGAAATAAGGAAAATTTTTAAAAATAATTGAAATTTTGCTAAGAATTTTATTAAATTTTTTGAAAATAATTGAATTTTGGAGAAGAGTCTTATTATTTATAAAAATAATTGATATTTGACAAGAATTTAAAAAAATTTTTGAACAGAATTGAATTTATGCGAAGTTATTTAAAAGTTATTTAAAAAGAAATTATTGTCAAAAATAGAAAATATTGAAGGGTTTGTATTAGAATTCTTGGCAAGTTCATAGTTTATAAGGCAAACAAAAAATTTGGCAACACATATAAATGTCCTGGAAAAATAAGAAATCTGACCTGGAATGTCCTGAAAATGTCCTGGAATTTTAAGTCATATTTTCAGTAGACACCCTGATAATAATATTCTTATGAGTTGTTTATATTGAAAAGGCTTGTATTTGAAATTTTTGAACATCTTAATTCCAATGAAAAAAAATGATGAAATATTTATTTAAAAATATAAGTTACTGATGTTTTCGAATAATTTGACTTTTGAAGAAATTTGTAAATAAATGCAATAGAACATTTTTTTGAGTATCTAATAATTTTGAGAGTGAATCAGAATATTTTTTAGGGTCAGGGAAAAAGTGAAAGTTGTGTTTGGAAATCAGGGAAAAGTCAGGGAAAAACAAAGTTAAATTTTTATGGCAACCGTGAAGTGATTCCTCCATTTATAAATATGTGAAAAATCTTTCTACAATTTGCATTCACAATGCATTTGAATATTATTTAGCATCAAGTTGAAGAATTTCGAAAGACAACAATTATTTATTTGTAGGATTGTTTTTGATGAATAGAGAATTTTGAAATTGACGGAAAACGAAGATGAATAGTTTTTTTTTATATTTGTCAATCAGCGTTTGATTGTCTCGAGATGTAGTTTGAATGGAGCAATGTCAACTGCTTTGTGTGGCGAGTTTATTTTTTCCGCAGACTCTGTACCCTCGACCCTTTCTTCAAATGGACAAGGACAGACAAACGCAGTTCCTAAAGGGCACGTGTGTTGTCTCCCTTGCAAATGTGAATTCCAAACATTCTTGTTAGCTTTGAAGGCGCGTCCCTCTTGAATTTTTGGTTCATTTGTCCTGCGCGAGCAGAAGCATAACAATCCGTTGAGTGCTTATTAGAAGCGTTGATGGTATTCAATTAGCGTTCATGGTCATGCGTCTAAATTCCACCCGCAAAAGAATTTCCTTCACAGAGGAAGGACTTTCACTCATCATGGGATACATATTTCTGAATACAGATGACAACATTGTTGTTCCAAACCATGTCTTCTTTTATGAAATATAAATTACATTCGCGAATCCACACAATGCTGCATAGTGCATCTTTCATTCTTGCGGAAAAGAGATCTTGAAATTCTTTTCGCGATCTTTCCTTTGCTGCTGGTAGGGGATCAAGTTTGGAATATGCAGTTTTAACATCATCCCTTGTCAGGTGAATAAAAAAGAATTTTTCAAAGTATGAAATGTATTCGAAGAAGTTGCGAGCAAAACACCCAATGAAAGGTAGTTAAATTTTTTAAACTTAAGACAGAAAATAATCAAATGAGCTAATCCACTTGATATTAGACATGAAAAGTTTGTTTTTTTTCATTGAAAAACATTTACGTTTAAAAGTTGGTTAAATGTGGTGAGAAAAATAGTCGTGAAAAGTTCTGTAGGAGACAGATTTCTAGATGGTAATATTCCCTTAAGTGCATGAAAGCACAGACACTGTGATCCGCATAAGAAATCAGGCTCTGTAGAAAATATCTGAAAAGGTTCACTTAATTGCACTTAACCTAGATTTCTGAGATGTCGCTCCCTGAAATCGCTTATAAACACCTGCTCGCTTTTCTCTGGAGTGTTCACAAGAGAACAGTAACTGATGAAAATTGGCTTGTTTCTTTTCAGTTTTCAACCATAGTTCCTTTGAAGTAAAACGAACCGAAAAAAAGAAAAAAAATCTTCATCTATCTCTTCTCTTCAACGTTTTCACAGAAGGCGACTTTTTCGTGTATAGTTATATGTATTCATTTCCTTCGAAGCGACGCGACGCTTCTCATCTTCTGCTTTCGTGTTTGAATTTCTCGACAATCTTCTTAGTAGTCTCATCTCACTAGGAAATCACATTTACTGACCAGGCTCTCAAGATTATTTTCAAATTAAATCCAAATTCAATTGTGAGTTACTTTCAATTTTCAGGAAAAGAGTAATTTAACTTCAATATTATATAATTATAATTTTAAAAATCCAACAAGAAAGTATATAAAATGTGGTTAATTGATTTTTTAAAAAAATGTTCCGAGATAATTTTCCAGTTTGGAATTATGAATTATCTTTTTATCCATGTTCAGGCATCGCACTTTATCTACTGAAATCTAGTATTTACTACTTTTTTACCTTTTTACGTTATGCTACTTGGGTACTTTTTTCAGATTGCAGACACTAAAAGATACTATTTCTTTCTTTTTTGAGAATTTCGACTACTTTTAATTCGCTAATACTAGAAATCAAAAAACTATTCTCAAAAATCGTATCAAATTCTTTAAAACGATTCAATTATTTTCAAAAAGTATTCGAAATTCTATTTTCAATATCTAGTATTTTCATAAAATTTCGCAAAATAATTCAATTATTTAAAAAAAAATTGATAAAATTCATCCAAAATTTTTAATACTATTTTACATTAATTATTCAAAAAATAAAATTATTTTTACAAATAAAGTTTTCCTCAAGAATTCAATTATTTAAAATACAATTTTCATAATAATTACTATATTTCGAAAAAATTAATTATTTAAAACAATATTTATGAAACTCTTCTTAAGAATTTAATTATTTTCTAAAAAAAAAAAAAAAAAAAAAATTATTTTCTAAAATTTTTTTTTTTAGAAATTCAATTCTTTTTAAACATGATAATAAAATTTTTCAAAATAATTTAATTATTTTCGTAAATATTAATATTCTTCTCAGGAATTCAATTATTTTTGAAAATTTTAATAAAATTCTTTGCAACTATTTAATTATTTTAATAAATAATAAAATTTATCGCAGGATTGCAATTCCTCGAAAAAATTAATTATTTAAAAAAAATGTTTTCTTTTAAATTTTTTGGAAAAATTCAATTATTTACAAAAATAATAGACTTAAAAAAAATTTATAAAAAAATAAAAAAATTTATAATATTAGACTTTTTCACAGAAATTCAATTATTTTCAAAATATTTTAATAAAATTGTTCGAAAGAAATCAATTATTTTAAATAGGTACAATTTTAATTAAATTTTTTGAAAGAATTCAATTATTTTTTTAGATTTTAATAAAATTCTTCCCAAAAATTCAATTATTTACTTAAACAATATTCTTCAAAAGAATTCAATTATTAAAGATAAATAACAAAATTATTCCGGAAAATTCAATTATTTTGAGGCATTTTAATAAAATTCTTTGTAAAATTCAATTATTTTCATAAATGACAATATTCATCACAAGAATCTAATTATTTTTAAATTATTTTAAAAAATTCTAATAAAATCGTTTGGAAAAATTCAACGAGATTATCTTTACAAATAGCAATATTTTTGGCCAAAAATTCAATTATTTTCAAAAATTTATAAAAATCTTTGCAAAAGTTGGATTACTTTCAAAAGACTTTTGCAATTCAATAATTTTCAATATTTACTATTTTCATAAAATTTAACAACAGATTTAATTATTTTCATAAATAATAAAATTTCATTTACGAATTCAATTATTTTTAATTTTTATCATTTCAGAATTTCAAATATTTTTAATACAATTTTAAATAAATTCCTTGAAAAATGCAATTATTATTAAATTTTTTTTTAAAACTTGAGGAAAGAATTCAATTTGAAGAAACATTCAATTATTAAACAAAACAATAAAATTCGTTGCAATAATTCAAATATTTTCATAAATATCAACTAATTCGTTGCAGAAAATCAATTATTTTCAAAAATTTTTTTTAAATTTTGTAAAAGAATTCAATTAGCTTGATAATAAAATTATTTTTTAAAATTCAATTATTTTGATAAATATCAAAATTCATCACAAGAATTCAGTTCTTTTGAAAAGTAATAAAATACTTTGCAGAAATTAAATTATTTTCAAAATTTTTGAAAAATTCTTCGCAAGAAGTCAATTATTTTCAAAAATTTTAATAAAATTCTTCTCATGAATTCAATTGTTTTCAAAAATTAGGTATTATTTAAATTCTTCTCAAGAATTTAATTATATTTTTAAAAAATTAAATAAAATTTCTCAAAAAGTTTTCAATTATTTTTAAAAATTGTTATAAAATTTTTTAATGTAATAAATTTCATTAAAATTTTAATTAAATTCCTTAAAGAAATTAAATATTTTCAAATGTTGTTATACTAATTCTTTGTAAAAATTAAAAGAACTGTTTGATATAATTGTCCATTTTGGAATTATGAAGTATCTTTTTATCCAAATGTTGATACAATAGTAATTGTTATTGGACTTTTTTTTATTTTCGGAATAAATTTCATTGTTTACGTTTCTATAAATATGTTGATAAAAAAAATATGTTTATTTCAACATTGGATACTTTGGGAACAGTAAATAAAACGGTCACTTTGGAATGTGAAATCACCTCTCTACATTGGGTTTCGATTCAGGGAATGTCTACTTCGCTTGTTATGCGTGTTTACATTACTGGTGTAAAATGTGAATACATAGCTGGTGAGAATTTTTATTGCCAAGTCTCATGGTTGTCGTGATATTGGGCCAACATTTGCGAAGAGTGACTTCCAAATTTTCATTAATATATTGTCGTTTCACCTTTTTTTTAAATTGTGTCAATTACATCACCTACATCCAAAAAAAAAAGATATTTGATCTTGAGCCAACTGGACTTTTTATATTTGTTTTAATTAAATTTTATTTGGTTCAAATAAATTTTATTTCGTTCAAATAAATTTTATTTGGTTTCAATAAAATTTTATTTGGTTCAAATTAAAGTTTTATTTATATCGAATAAAATTTTTATCTAAAACAAATAAATAAATTAGCACTAAATTATGGTGCCCAGAAACTAGTGATTCTAATATTAAGAATTTTCTTTTCTTTTTGTTTCAGGTGAGTTAAAAATCTCATAATATTTTCTGTCGAGTTTATATGTAAGTAAATAGATGTATGTATAATTATATAATATTACAAATTTTTAATTAAATTGAACTGCATAGAAGCTTATTTTTAATCAATTTAATGCAGTTTTAATCCCGTTTAATTTTTTATTAAAATTTTTAATCGTGAACAGTTTGACGGCATTTGTACATTTGTACAGTTTTTATATTAAATTAAATAATTTTATTTTTAAAATTATTCCCCTAAAAGTCCCCTATTTTTAAATTTTCAGACCCCTATTGAAGCCTGGAAGTAACTTTTAAAGTTTTATAAATAACTTGTAGAACTTTAAAAATCGCTTTGGTTCACCTATTTTTCAACCTAATTCGATCATAAATACGAAATTATTGTTATTTAAATTTTAAAATTTTGTAAAAATTATAGAAAAATTAGAAAGTTAGTTTTTTCTCCAAATTCCGAAAAAGGAAATTTAAATATTTAAGAATTAAGATTCAAACTTCGCAATTTTGTTTAAAATAAATTATAATATGAAAAACAATATTAGAGTAAAGTGTTTATAAAATAAATGTATGGTTTCAAAAATGATATTTATAGAGTTATAGATACTTGCGGTATTTGGAGTATTTTATTATAAGAAAAGCTTCACAAAAATAATATAAAACTTGTTTTGTGTTAGTAAGATGATTCTCAACACTATTCTAGTAAAATATTCTTATCGTGAAATGAGCAGAATAAATATTGCAAAGTTAAAGAATTTTCAATAATAAAGTTATGTATAGTTTCCGGTTATCCATTAAGTATCTTTTAAGAAAATACTTGGTAACTTGGAATTTTCACAGAGACGTCCATTAAATACATCAAAAGTTATTAAAAGAAAATAGTTTCGCAGACATTTTTCCTTTTTTAAACTAACATTTTTTTTCTGCCTTTTAATATTTTTAATATTGCTCTACTCTTTAAATTAAACAGAACGGATAATAAAATTCTAAATAATAATAATAATAATAATAATAATAATAATATAAAATTTTGATTATTTTCGTATAATAATATTCATCTCAACAATTGCTTTTATGAACATATCCTCAGTTGCTATACATGCACGATAATTTCATCGATAACCACAGGCTATTATCGGGTTTTCTATTTTCAAAGCTTTGGAATATTTTTAAATGGCATTTTGAATAAAGGTTTATTATAATAAAATTGCTATTTATTGAGGAAATATTTGACTAACATTTGTATTGAAATCGCAATTATTTATTGTTATACATAAAGATATTGTATTGAATTTAGAGGAATTATGAAGATAATATAGCATACACTGAGAAAACTAATTTCCTTTATTGTATAAACAGAAACTTTTTGTACTATAAGTTATAATATAAAAAACACTTGTTTGATGTTTGTGCAATAAGAATGTGAATAATTTTTCATCTCATTTTGTTTTAATTCAATTTTGCTTTTACTTTAACAAAAAAGATGCTTTGTTATACAGACCGGTGAAAATTATAGTTTCCTGTTTATAAAAAAACATTTTTTTAATTTTAATGAATTTATAAATATATTTATTTAATGAATAATTTTACTTGAAAATTTTATTTTTATTTTCAAAAATAATTTAATTTTATTAGAGTTGCGTTTACAATTTTCATAAATAAATGAATTTCAAAAGGTTTTAATTTAAAATTTTAGAAAATTTCAATTTCTTAACAGAATTTCAATTATTTTCAATAAAATTTCTCGAAATAATTCAATTATTTTAAAAATTTTTTATAAATTTCTTGACAAAAACTCAATTATCCTTAAAATTTTTCATAAATTTCTTGTCAGAATTTCAATTTCGTATAAATTGTTTGCAATAATTCAATTATTTGCAATACAATTTTAATAAAATATCTGAATTTTAATTATTCATAAAAATGTTGATACATTTCTTTGCAAAATTTCAATTATTTGGAATTCTTCGCAAGAATTCATTTATATTTTTTAAATGAAATTTGTCGAAAGAATTCAATTATTCTTTGCAAGAATTTAATTATTTTTAATATAATCTTAATACAATATCTGAATTCAATTAATTTGTAGAATTTCAATTATTTTCAATTTTTCGCATAAATTCAATTATTTATTTTCAATAAAATTTCTCAAAAGAATTGAATTATTCTTAAAAATTTTATAAATTTCTTGAGAAAGTTTTAATTATTTTTAATGTTTCGCAAGAATTAAATTATTTTTTAAATAAAAATTGTCGAAAGAATTCAATTATTCTTAAAAATTTTTTTAAACTTCTTGAAAAAAATTTTTCAATTATTTTAAATCTTTTGTCAGAATTACATTATTTTCAATACAATTTTAATAAATATTTAAATTCAATTATTTTTACAAATTTTTTCGCATGAAATCAATTATTTTCAATAAAATTTTTCAAATGAATCCAATTATTCTTCAAATTTTTTTTTAATTTACTTGCAGAATTTAAATTATTTTGATATTATTCGCAAGAATTAAATTATTTTTTAAATAAAATTTCTCGAAACAATACAATTATTCTTAAATTTTTTTTTTGAAATTTCTTGGAAAAATGAAATTATTTATAAATTTTTTTGTCATAATTTAAATTATTTTAAATTCTTTGGCAAGAATTCAATTATTTTTAATACAATTTTGATAAAATGTATTATTATAAAATATAAATAATAATAATAATAATAATAATAAATGTTGTACCAAATTTTGTTCTTAAACATTTTTTATTTGTAGATAGTTAAATAGTACGTACAAAATATTCTCTAAGGGAAAGTTTATGTCCCTGAAGTTAGCGTCGATGCTCAGCGTCGAATTGCTATGTACTTGAGGTTTTTAAAGATTAAAGTTTCACTAATTTCACCTCTTTCATTCACCTAGGGATTAAAAAAATTTTTCAGATTATTTTTTTTTAATTTAGAATCTTTGAAAAAATTGTTTGTTATTTTCAGTTTCATGGAAAAAAAAATGTTTTTCAATTCTCAGCGTCGATATTTGCATTTTAAAAATGATAAATTAGAAATGAATTAATTTTCAGTAAACATATATAATCGAAATTATTGATTCTCTAAAAGCGATAAGCGCGACTGCACATTTTTCAATTAATATAAAAAGAAAACAAATATTAAAAACATTTTACCTTTTTATTAAACTTTGAGTTTTTAGTAAAATTTTCAGGTGAATTTGTTAAACTTTTAAATTTGTTAAACAATTTCTAAAAAAAAATTGGTTTACCTCTGTTTTGTATTTAACTCTAAATTTATTTAAAAAGGGTTCAAAAACAATTTAAACTATTTTGGAAATAAAAAAAGGTTTTTATTAAATGACAATCTCAACCTCTTTTTAAAAATAAAAGCCTCGAAAGTTAGCGTTGAAAAATTTATATTTTTCCTCGGAACGAAAACAAAGATTTTAGCTTAAAAAGTTTCAGCGTCGTACCTAACTGAATAAAAAATGAGATTTAATATCCATTATTTCACACATGTTTATATAAAATATGATATAAAATAGAAAGTTTCAAACTAATAGAGTTTATAATTATTAATGCATTCAATGAAAGTTGTAAAAGATAAAAGCAGATAAACAACTTGTCAAGAGAATAAAGCGAGATCGAGAAAATGATATTCGATATCTAGTTTGAAAAAAATAGGTAAAAATAATTACAAGGAAAGAGAAAAAAAAAATTATTTAAAATATCGTTTAGAACTAAGTGCTGTAATTTTGTTTTCTTTCCTCGTGTGTAAATAAAAGGAATATTTTTTCCTTATGTAGAAAAATTTTCTCACATTTGTCATTGGAAATAGAGTCTTGTGAGTATATGGAATATCGAGTAAGGAAAAACATGCGAAAATAAAACAAAAATAAAGCAATAGTTTCTCTCCTACTTCTTATTGAACAACGAGAAAATCCAATAAGTACCTGGAGAATTGGCATATGCTTCAAGTTGATTCAATTTGAATTGGTTCACATTTTCCCATTCACAGCAGAATAAAACAAATATATTATATTTAAGAAATGTTATTTTACAATATTTTCAGTTGAAATTCAGTTGAATATTATTCTGTTATGGTGGAAATAATATAATTATTGTCAATATCTGAATAACAATCATAAAAAACAATAATAATAATAAATATAATAATAATAATAAATATAATAATAATAATAATAATAATAATAATAATAATAATAATAATAGTAATAGTAATAAATAATGATAATAATAATAATAATAATAATAATAATAATAATAATAATAATAATGAAAATGGTAACAATCATAATAAAAGACAATAATAATTTAATAATAAAAAATGAACTGCTCGCATGTTGCTCGTTTCATACACGTGAACATTGATTTTTTTTATACATAAATGAAGTATAAAAATTTCATAATATCAAGTTAAGCTTATTAATTTTCCAATATTTCAAAGCAAATCATTTTTAACAGGTGGACCATAAAGGTTTTTGCAAATAGATTATCGGATCATGCATTTTTAAAGCATATGTTTTGTGATATATATGTTTGAGTTTGTATTATATAACGACTAAAAAGACCACTGGAAAAACTGACTTTATATTTGTAGAAAACATTAGAGTTTAATTATTGATTGATGTTATACAGGACAGCCTCCTAAAGGTTTCCTGTAATTTTTGTGACAAAAAACTGTTTGCTTAAAATTATAGAAACTTAAAGTTGTGGCTATAATAGCCCCTCAGTCGGGGCTAATAACCTACACATTAAAGTTTTAAAAAAAAATAGTTCAAAATAATTTTTCAAAATTCAATATGGCGGATCTAATATGGCAGACTTTTTGAAATAAATTTTCTCAGATTCGCTCAAAAACAGGCTACTCGGGGGTTTTTGGGGTCGCTGATTAGGAATTCAATGTTACAGGGTTGCCACGCAACCTGGAAACCTGGAAAACCTGGAAATGTCAGGGAATTTTAAAAACTTTGAAAAAAACATGAAAAAGTCAGGGAATTTTGATTGGAGTCCTGGAAAGTTATTGTTTTTAAAAGTTATTGTGCTTATTCTTGAAATTTAATTTTTCTTTAATTCAATTTTCTTAATTCAATTTTAAAAGAGTTTCCTTTACAATTTTTCTTCGCAATAATTCAATTATTTTCATAAATAATAAAACTCATCGCAAAATTTCAATTATTTTTAATACAATTTTAATGGAATTTTTTGAAAAAAGTATAATTATTCTTAAAAATTTTATTAAAATTCATCAAAGAAATTCAATTATTTTCAAAAGTAATAAAATTCTTCGCAAAAATTCAATTATGGTCAAAAGTTTAAAAAATTTATCGTCAAAATTTCAATTATCTTTATAAATATTAAAATTTTTCTCCAAAATTCAAATATTATCCAAAAAATTTTAATGAAATTCTTTTTAACAAATTCAATTTTTTTCCAAAAATTCTCCTCCAGTCAATGATTTTCAATATCTACTATTTTTAAGAAAATTTTTCAAAAGAAATGAATTATTTAAAAAATTTTTTATAAATTTCTTCGCAATAATTCTATTATTTTCAAAAATATTCAATTTATGTTTACAGAGATTCAATTATTTTTATAAATATGTAATACAATTTTTTACAGGGATTTAATTATTATTTTCATAGATAATAAAACTCATTGGAGAATTTCAATTATTTTTTATACAATTTTCATCAAATTCCTCGAAAAATGTAATTATACTTAAAATTTTATTAAAATTCGTCAAAAGAATTCAATTACTTACATAAATAATTCTTCGAAAGATGAATTCATTTATGTTGAGAAATTACAAAATTATTCATGAAAATTCAATTCTTTCGGGGCATTTTAATAAAATTCTTTGCAAAAATCAATTATTTTCATAAATTCTAATAAAATCGTTCGCAAGAATTCTATTATTTTCATAAATAATAAAATGTTTTAGGAATTCAATTATTTTCAAAAAAATTTAATAAAATACCACACAGACATTCAATTATTGTCAGAAATTTTAAATGAACTCTTTTAGTAGAATAATTTAATTATTTTCAAAAACATTTTGCAATTCAATGATTCTCAATATCTATATTATTTTCATAAAATTACCAAACAGAATTCAATTCTTTTTAAACATTTTAATAAAATTTTTCTCAAGAATTCAATTATTTTCATTAATTATAAAATTCTTCTAAGGAATTTAATAATTTTTGAAAATTTTAATAAATTCTTAGCAACTATTTAATTATTTTCTTAAATAATAAAATTTATCGTAGGATTTCAATTATTTTTAATTCAATTTTACAAGAATTGCTCAAAAAAATTAATTTCAATTCCTCGAGAAAATCAATTATTTAAAAAAAATATTTCTTTTTAAATTCTTTGAAAGAATTCCATAATTTACAAAAATATTAAAATTTTTCTCTAAAATTCATTATTATTTTCAAAAATTTAAATAAAATTCTTGTCAATATTTCAATTATTTAAAAAAAATTTAACAAAATTCTTGACAAAATTTCAATTATTTTCAAAAACTTTTCTTAATTCTATCAAATTTTTTACAGAGATTCAATTATTTTTAATACATTTTTAATCTAATTTCTCGAAAAATGAAATTGTTCTTAAAAATTTTATTGAAATTCGTGAAAAGAATTTTAATTATCTATTTAAAAATCTGTTGATAAAATTCTTTAAATGAGAGTTGAATTTTAAAAAACATTGAATTCTTCAATAAATTATTTTTTTTTGTATTTAAATAATTGAATAGAATTTTCTAATAATAATTGATTCAAATATGAATTTCAGTTAAAGCTTTAGATAATAATTGAGTTTTGAAAAGGTCTCAAATTATAATCTTTGAATGTTTGAATTCTTCATACTTTTAAAACTCAAAATTGTGTAGATTTAATTTTTCTGTAAAAGTTGAATTGAATTTTTTTTGAAGTTATTTCAAGTTTTTATTTTCTAACCCAATGGGAAACTGCCAAGAGTCACCATTGGCGTATTAATGGCCCAATATTGGGAGCCATTGATTTTCTATTGGTATATTATTGGCACCCATTAATGGACCAATAGTGGTAAAGTCATGGGCTGACTACGTCGTTGCCAATAATTGGCAGCCATCATTGGCACATTAATGGCTGCCAATGAAACGCCAATAATAAAAATTTTTTAAATTAACAAAAATTATTTATTAAAATTATAATTATTTAATTATAAAAATTAAAAATTGTTTATTAATTTTTTTTTAATTATTATATTTGTAATAGAAAAAAGTCATCACAGTAATTAGTGAGATCTTTTCTCTTTCAAAAAATTGCCTCACATCCTGTGCAAAAATAGGAGAGGCAGGGGGCAGAATTATTATATTCTACGAATGGACCTGAGGAGTTCAGCCTTTATATAGACGGGCTGGAGTAACTTCGATGCGAGTAGAACTGATGTTTGCTCGCCCTATGTGGCACGGTTGGAACTAACTTCCAAGCACAACGCGCACACGTGTTCACGCATGCGGGAAGATTTGAATAGTTTTCAATTATTTGCCTATTAATTCCAAATCTATTCTATTCTAATAAAATAAATAATAAAATAAAAAGTAGAAATAAAATAAATAATAAATTAATAATATCTACTATTTTGAATTGTCTTATAAAATAAAACAAAATTTCATTTCTTTTCAAGTATTTCTATAACCCAAAAGAAAAAAAAAATGCTGAGTATTCTTTGAAAATAATATTCAAACTTGTATATTTATAGAAATCTATTATTATTCATAAATTGTGATTTATAAATAGAAATAATGTCCACTTTTTATTTATTAAAAATAATAGATAGAATTTTGTTGAAAATCGAAAATAAAAAATTGTTTTACAATTTATTTTTTTAACTCACATTCTAAAAAATAATTGGGATTTTTTTTAATAAAAGAATTTGATAACTTTTTTAATTTTAAAATTAATTTTGAATTTAATAATATTTTCAAATTTGAAATTTAATGAATTTGTCAATTTCTTAAATTTTGAAATTTATTAAATTAGACAATTTTGAAATTCATTCAATTTTTTTTACTCCAAACGAAAATTCAACAAATATCGTATAATTTAATACTAATAAAAACATTTTGACAAAAAAAGAATGAACATTATTGACAAATTTCGAAAAACAGCGATATTTTATCAATTTTATGCAAAATTAGTTGAATTTTCATTTTGAATAAAAAAAATTGAATGAATTTGAAAATTTACTAATTTAATAAATATCAAAATTACATTTTCCAACAAAATTGTTTTTAGAAATTTGTCAATTACTTTCATTGTTTATATGTAAAAATATTTTTAGTAGTATTAAATAATACGATATTTGTTGAATTTTCGTTTTTAGTTAAAAAAAAATTAAATGAATTTCAAAATTGAAAAAATTGGCTAATTTATTAAATTAAGAAATTGACAAATTCATTAAATTTCAAATTTGAAAATATTGTTTATTATAAATTATTTTTAATAAATAAAAAGTGGACATTATTTCTATTTATAAATCACAATTTATGAATAATAATAGATTTTTATAAATATACAAGTTTGAATATTATTTTCAAAGAATACTCAGCATTTTTTTTTCTTTTGGATTATAGAAATACTTGAAAAGAAATGAAATTTTGTTTTATTTTATAAGACAATTCAAAATAGTAGATATTATTAATTTATTATTTATTTTATTTCTACTTTTTATTTTATTATTTATTTTATTAGAATAGAATAGATTTGGAATTAATAGGCAAATAATTGAAAACTATTCAAATCTTCCCGCATGCGTGAACACGTGTGCGCGTTGTGCTTGGAAGTTAGTTCCAACCGTGCCACATAGGGCGAGCAAACATCAGTTCTACTCGCATCGAAGTTACTCCAGCCCGTCTATATAAAGGCTGAACTCCTCAGGTCCATTCGTAGAATATAATAATTCTGCCCCCTGCCTCTCCTATTTTTGCACAGGATGTGAGGCAATTTTTTGAAAGAGAAAAGATCTCACTAATTACTGTGATGACTTTTTTCTATTACAAATATAATAATTAAAAAAAAATTAATAAACAATTTTTAATTTTTATAATTAAATAATTATAATTTTAATAAATAATTTTTGTTAATTTAAAAAATTTTTATTATTGGCGTTTCATTGGCAGCCATTAATGTGCCAATGATGGCTGCCAATTATTGGCAACGACGTAGTCAGCCCATGACTTTACCACTATTGGTCCATTAATGGGTGCCATTAATGGCATGCCTGGCTCCCATTATTGGGCCATTAATGCGCCAATGGTTTTTTTCCCATTGGGAATAGATATTTGATTGAAGAATTTCCGATTATCTGAATAATCGATGAAATTTCGTAAAATTGAATTGTAAACAAAAGGATTTGAAAATGTTGAAAGAAATTTTTCAGAAATTATTAATAATAATTAATTTAAACTTTATAAAGAAGAATTTTAGTTTTAAATTCCGGAAAACAATAATTGAATTAAAATAATGAAAGTAATTTTTAATAAGTTACAGTAACAATATTCTTATAGTATATGATGATTTTATCACTCGGTCAACTTTAATTATTATAAAACATGAAGATATCGATTGCTCCGACGAGTCTTCGACTCGGAGTGATCGATTTCTTTATGTTTTATAACAATTTTTTATAAGTTGTTTAATTTCAAAAATGTTAGAATTAAAATTTTTGTAAAATATAAATGTAGTTTTAAAAACCTGGAAAAATTCCGTTTTTTAACCTGGAAAACCTGGAAAAGTCAGGGAATTTGAAATGAGCAAAAGCCTGGCAACCCTGCTGTTAGTTTTCCAAAATTTAGAGTGGCGGACTTTTTGAATAAATGTTATCGAATTTGTTTGAAGCTCATTAGTTGGAGGTTTTTGGGGTCTAATAAATTTTTTGTGGTATAAAATAAAAAAAGAGTTTAAAATTACTTCTTCTTATTTATTGGCCTGTTGATGCATCAAATGAACTAGAGTTTAAAATTTGATAAGTAGTAAGACTTCTATGACCATATGAGGACTGCATGAGAATCTGTTTTATAAGTTTTTCGGCATACGTCTCATTAGGATTAAAATGCGCACAAAGCATTAGATTAATTATTGAAATATTGGAGAATTGATAAATGCGTAGAGTTTGAGAAGTTCTCTCTCTCTCTCTCTCTCTCTCTCTCTCTCTCTCTCTCTCTCTCTCTCTCTCTCTCTCTCTCTCTCTTTCTTCGTCTGCTACACGATTTCTAGATGAGTTCGCATTCCTTTATCTACGTGCCAGGCTATATTCATTCGCTTTAGCACCCAGTGAATGGGCGATATTGAAGAAAGGAGAGGCTAAATCAATAGATACCACATGGTATATACACAGTCGTACATGTATATCCACGTGCACACCTACAATTCGCTAACGAGAAATCCCTATAGTCTGCGGAATCTCCGCTCCTTCGACGATTTGTATAATTATACTATAGGCCTTTGTAAATTGCGATCGCACTCAATCAAACAAAACACTTTTTATTCACTTTTTATCCCCAATATTTTTCAAAATCATAAAATTAGACTCTTTGGTAAAACTGAAATTTCTAATTTTGGGAAACTGACTATGATATATGTTAGTTTATTATACCTCCTACTGACATGAAAAATTTTAAAATTTGGAAAAAAAATTTAGTTAAGAATGAAGTTATTGATGTTTTGGAATTATTTTACAATTAAAGAAATTCGTAAATTTCGTAATTTTGCTTAGCATTGAATCGTTGGTCCATAATAACATTCTGTTGCATCCAGCCAATCACGCCTCCGGACGAACGTCGAAAAGACATCGATGTTTGAATATAGATAAAAGTGATTTATTTTGTAGTGGATGATTTCAGTATATTTTTTCTTTTTCGTAAAATTTACTTGAATGGAAAATAAAATTTGCGTAAATATTTCTGCAAATGATACACATGCGGATGGGTGAAAACTGAAAAGTGTATATTACCGAAAGTATTTGACATTGTAGCCATATAGATAGGTGTACTATGGAGCTATCATGCTGCAAATGATAACACCTTGCGCCTTTGCTGAGCACAGAGTGAGTAAATGTCATGAAATTTCGTTTGAGCAAATTCATCTCTCTTGCCAATATCCAAAATGACAATCAGCCATTTGTGTGCCATATGACGATGCAAAATAGCGAATGCATTATATCCTCTGTGATATATAACTCAGATCATAGGCTGTGGTTGAGCAACCGCAGAACCATTGCAATGGAGCTAACAACTAAATGGCTGGAATTGTACAATTCCGATTTTACAATTTGGTCTCAAAATTTAGGTCAATACTCAGGGTTGCCACAAGTCAGGTGAATCAGGGAATTCGGGGCAAGTAAAATTGGTCATGGAAAAGTACTGGGAAACTATTTAATATCTAGAATTCGTGAGAAAATTCTCCACTGTCCAACGCAACAGCCTTTAAAAAACAAGAAAATATTCAATTTAATTTTAAATATGTCTAATACTTTACGAAATTTGGCATTCAATTAAAATATTTAAATATGTCATTGATTTTAAATTCTTTCAAGCTGCTAACTTTAAATAAACTTCCATTTTTCAATAATTTCGGTATCAAAAATTTAAAAAAAAAAAAATCGACTTTAATAAAACTCTTCAAATTCAATTATTTTCAAATGCAATTTTAATAAGGTGTCTCGAAAGAATTCAATTTTTAATAAAATTCTATATAAAAATTAATAAATACAATTTTAATTAAATTCTTTTGAAAAAATTTCCATAAAATCAAATACTGCCATACATTTAATACAATAAAATTCTTCGTAGGAATTCAATTACTTTCAATATAATTTCATTTTATTTAGCATATAATTTAAAGATAATCAATAGTAAACAGTTAATTTAGTTACTTTCAGCTGGAGAAACAATGTCGTAAAATTAAAATTCAGGCAAATTTAACAAAATCCCTATTCGAAATTGCGTTTTCTATGTTTTGAAATTGAAACTGACATCGAAACCATGCACTCGATAATTAATTTTAAAAAAGAGTAGTAAAAAAGTCGCTATCGAAAAATTAAACTTGACGACCAAAAAACTAGTTTTAGATACTTCACAAAACTGACAAAAATTCCATTCCATATTTTTTATTTTCCTCACTTTTTCCCAATTTTCATCAAAAATATTTACTTCTTTTGTATAAAGTTAATAAGTTGAATTCCTGCCACGAATTCTATTATTCATGAAAAGAATTGAACTCTTACGAAAGATTTTTACAAAACATTTTTAAATAATTGAATTATATTTGAAAATTTCATGAAAGTAGTAGATATTGAAAATCATTGAATTGCGAAAAGTTTTTAAAAATAATTTAATTTTACAAAGAATTCAATTAGAATTTTTGACAATAATTTATTGAATATCAGTGTGGTATTTTATTAAATTTTTTTAAAAATAATTTATTTCCTAAAAAGCATTTTATTATTTATGAAAATAATTGAATTTTTGCGTACGTTTTTATTAGAATTTTTGAAAATAATTTTAAAATAATTGAATTCTTGTGATGAATATTGTTATTTATGAAAATAATTGAATTTTACAAAGAACTTTATTAAAATGCCTCAAAATGATTGAATTTTCGGGAATAATTTTGTAATTTATCGACATAATTAAATTCTTTTGAAGAATATTGTTTATGTAAGTAATTAAATTCTTGGGAGGAATTTTATTAAAGTCTAAAAGAATAATTGAATTATTTCAAAAAAAATTTAATTAAAATTGTATTTAAAATAATTGATTTCTTTCGAACAATTTTATTAAAATATTTGTAAATAATTGAATTCCTGCGGAAAATTATAATATTTTTGTAAATTATGGAATTCTTCCAAAAAATTGAAAAAAAAAATTTTTTTTAAATAATTGATTTTCTCGAGGAATTGAAATTAATTTTTTCGAGCAATTCCTGTAAAATTGTATTAAAAATAATTAAGAAAGATTTCGACTATATTAATTATATATTAATTAAAAATTCTTAATCAGCAAATAATTTCCTGCATTTGTATTAAAAATAATTGAAAACCTGCGATGAATTTTATTATTTAAGAAAATAATTGAATAGTTGCTAAGAATTTTATTAAAATTTTCAAAAATTATTAAATTCCTAAGAAGAATTTTATTATTCATGAAAATAATTGAATTCTTGCAAAAAATTTTATTATGAGGTTTAAAAAGAATTGAATTCTGTTTGGTAATTTTATGAAAATAGTATAGACATTGAAAATCATTGAATTGCAAAATGTTTTTTAAAATAATTAAATTATTCTACTAAAAGAGTTCATTTAAAATTTCTGACAATAATTGAATGTCTGTGTGGTATTTTATTAAATTTTTTTGAAAATAATTGAATTCCTAAAACATTTTATTATTTATGAAAATAATAGAATTCTTGCGAACGATTTTATTAGAATTTATGAAAATAATTGATTTTTGCAAAGAATTTTATTAAAATGCCCCGAAATAATTGAATTTTCGTGAATAATTTTGTAATTTCTTAACATAATTGAATTCATCTTTCGAAGAATTATTTATGTAAATAATTGAATTCTCAGGAAGAATTATATTAAAATATTTGAAATTAATTGAATTCCTGTGTAAAAATTCTAATATTTTTGTAAATAATTGAATTCTTTCAAAGAATTTAAAAAAACATTTTTTTTTAATGGATTTTTTCGAGGAATTGAAATTAAATTTTCCGATCAATTATGAATCTGAAGTTACCAACGTTGATTCAACGAAAAACTTAAAAAAAAAAATTTTCTCAGGATATAAATTCTGGTATATTTTTAACCCAAGTAAACTGTCCAAACCCTAAAATAAAAAAAAACGTGGGAAAAAAAGTGATTTTAATTTTTTTTTGGCAAATTTTTTCCAAAAATCACGAAATTTCAATTAAATTCATAATTCCTTGCCTCGGTAGTCATTTTTTTCTTTTAATAATTGTTTATTCTAATGTCGAGTGCCATATAAAAAAAATTCCAAGTAGTTCCAAGTCGGGGAAAGCAGTGATTTTGGTTTTTTTTGTCACGGATTTTTGAAAAATCCGAGCATTTCAAGTAATTTAATAATTCCTCGCCTCAGTAGTTACTTTTTTCTTTTGATAATTGTTTATTTTAATATTAGACGTTATTTTAAAAACATTTCAAGTGATTCCAAGTCGGGGAAAGCAGTCATTTTGAATTTTTTTGTGTCACGAATTTTCCAAAAATCTCGAAATTGCAAATTAATCAATGATTTCACGCTTCGGTAGTCATTTTTTTCTTTTGATAATTGTTTATTTTGCTATTAGACGTTATTTTAAAAAAATTTCAAGTGATTCCAAGTCGGGGAAAGTAGTGATTTTTATTTTTTTTGTCGAATTTTTTCCAAAAATCATGAAATTTTAAGTAAATTAATAATTCCTCGCCTCGGTAGTCATTTTTTTCTTTTGATAATTGTTTATTCTAATGTCGTGTGCCATTTAAAAAAAATTCCAAGTAGTTCCAAGTCGGGGAAAGCAGTGATTTTGATTTTTTTAATAAAATTCTAGGATTTTTGAAAAAAATTCGACAAAAAAAATAAATATCACTTTTTTCCCCGACTTGGAATCACTTGAAACTTTTTTAAAATAACGTCTAATGTCAAAATAAACAATTATCAAAAGAAAAAAGTGACTACCGAGGCGAAGAATTATGAATTTAAATGAAATTTCGGAATTTTTGGAAAATTCGTGACACAAAAAAAATTCAAAATCACTGCTTTCCCCGACTTGGAATTACTTAGAATTTTTTTTAAATAACGTGTAATATTAACATAAACAATTATCAAAAGAAAAAATTAACTACTGAGGCGGGGAAATTATTAAATTACTTAAAATTCCCTGATTTTCCAAAAATCTGTGACAAAAAAACCAAAATTACTGTTTTCCCCGATTAGGAAACGTACAAAATTTTTCTTAAATAGCGTCTAATATTTAAATAAACAATTATCAAAAGAAAAAAATAACTACCGGGTCGAGGAACTATTAATTTAATTAAAATTTTGTTACTTTTGAAAAAAATTCGATAAAAAAATAAAAAATCACTACTTTCCCCGACTTGGAATCACTTGAAATGTTTTTAAAATAACGTCTAATGTTAAAATAAACAATTATCAAAAGAAAAAAATGACTACCGAGGCGAGGAATTATGAATTTAAATGAAATTTCGGAATTTTTGGAAAATTCGTGACACACAAAAATTAAAAATCACTGCTTTCCCCGACTTGGATTTACTTGAAATGTTTTTAAAATAAAGTCTAATGTTAAAATAAACAATTATCAAAAGAAAAAAATGACTACCGAGGCGAGGAATTATGAATTTATATAAAATTTCGTGATTTTTGGAAAAAATTTAAAAGAAAAAGAATAAAAATCACTGCTTTTCCCACGTTTTTTTATTTTAGGGTTTGGAGGGTTTACTTGGGTTAAAAATATACAAAATTAAATATATTAAATATACAATATAAGGAAAATTTGTATCCTGAGAAAATTTTTTTTTAAGTTTTTCGTTGAATCAACGTTAGTAACTTCAGTTTCATGATCAATTCCTGTAATATTGTATTAAAAATAATTGAAATCCTGAGAAGAATGTTATTATTTATGAAAATAATTGAATTATTGCGAAAAATTTTAATTAAACGTTTAAAAAGAATTGAATTTCAGTGAAAAATTTTGTTATTTTTGAAAATAATTGAATTTTTCATAAGAATTTTATAAACATTGTTTTAAATAATTAATTTTTTCGAAATATAATAAATATTATGAAAATTTTATTTTAAATACTTGAATTCTTGTGGAAACTTTTATTTGTGAAAATAATTGAATTTTCCTGTTAATTTAAAATAATATTAAAATTAATTGAAATTGAAATTTATGAAAATAATTGAATTGTTGCTTAGAATTTTGTTTAAAAAATGTTTGTGAATAATTGAATTTCCATGAAAAATGTTATTATTAGTGAAAGTAATTGAATTATTGTGAAATTTCGAAATGTTTTTGAAAATGCTATTCTAAATTATCTGAATTCCTGTGGAGTTTTTATTATTTATGAAATTTGAATTTTGTATGAATTTTATCAATTTCCTTTTAAATATGTAATTGAATTTTTTTTTCCGAAATTTGATGAAAATACTAAATATAGAATATAATTAAATCTCGAATATTTTTTGCAAATAATTGAATCGTTTTAAAGAATTTGATTATAATTTTTGAGAATAGTTTTTTGATTTCTATTAGCGAATAAGTAGTGGAAATTCTAAAAAAAAACAGAAATAGTCGCTTTTACAGGGTTGCCACAGGTCTGGAAAACCGGGAATTGTCAGGGAAATACAAAAGTATCTGGAAAAACCGGGAAAAGTCAGGGAAAATGATGAAAAAACCGGGAATTTTATCATAATTTCAAATAAGAACGAACTTTACCCTATTTTTAAATGCAAATGATACTTATGTAAAAATCATGAAAAATTTTTAAGAGCCATATCTTTAAAAATAAGACATTTTTTTTTATTTTTAAGAATATGGTACTTAAAAATTGATTTCCTATAAATGTGTGACATTTCGCCTGCATTTTAAATTAATGCAAGTCAGGGAAAAAGTAATTTTTTTACCTGGAAAACCGGGAAAAGTCAGGGAATTTTAAAATAGAAAAACTGTGGCAACCCTGTTTTAGTGGCTGAATTTTAAAAAAGTACCTAAATTGTAGCAGAACGTAAAAAAAGTAGTAAATAGTAGGTTAGTAGATGAGTGCGAAGCCTGAGAAACTTTTTCTTTATTCTTGACCATGTTTTTAGCCATTTGAAATGACGGAGCTTCGTAGACTTACCCTACAGTACACAATTTCCATACGATAAAGGCAGCATCTACAATGATGAGTTACATTTTCACCTGTTGCGATATTTCAGGTACCTCTTGAGTAAGAGGGGCGGGGGATGAGCAACCTACACAGTATATTACGTAACACTGAGAATTGTAAGCAAAATGTAGCTTATGGATAATTATAATTTCTAATAAATATGCATCAGAGTGAAGACGTATTACATTTGTGGAGTCGCAGCTTCATCTAGTTATACAACAAGGGATATTGATAGATTATGGCCAGCGCAGTTATCGACAAAGCGCGTCTCCCCATTGAATCGATGATTGAACACCGTTGCGCCACCAACGGAAATAGAATAGAAATTGCTATGGAAATAGGCTACCCTTGTGCCCGCACGAGGCCTCTCGCCGCTTTCCCGCTTTTCCGCTTTTCTCATAAACGGCCATTAACGCACGCCAATAAATAAATCTCTTCGTCACCTACATGCGGAAAGAGATTTATTATTTATATAAACATTGAGCGATTCAATTTATTCTCCACATTCCGATAACGTTCACGGCAATAAACTTTTTTTCCTTCCTTCATTATTGACACTGAAAGTGAGTTGAAACTGAATTCTAAATAATCGATAGCGGAATATATAGCTACTTTTATGCGATAAAGCAGAAACTGAGTTATGTATATATGAAATACAGAGGCGGAATTTGTTTACACATTTTTGCTCTTGTCGTTCAATTCTGAAATGGATTTTTTCTCTATGGCTCTTTTATTTTCTTTTTATTTCATTCGTTTTTATGGTGACTCTTGCAAAATGGTTCATGACAGTTTTCAGACGATAGTAAAGGTTTTCCTAAGTCAAGATATCCACCAGTCGAATAAGAGGGAATGTCTTCAGTGCTCAAGCAATTCAATCGTAATGCGTTTCGAGGAGAGTGGATCTATCTAGGTACTGATATTCTCGGTTCGATGATATAAATGTACCTTTACATGTCCTACTCTCTGCGATTCACTTATATTTTTGGATAAACTTTATATTTTATAAAAGTAACACAGCCACTCAAGAAAAATTCATGTTTTATGCTCGCGGTCAGACCATGATTGCTCTATATTTTTTTAAATTCGCTGAAGCCGAATTTGAATTCTATTTAACCCCATTAACGACAGTGCGAAGTCTGCAAGTCTCTATTCAAAATTCAATTAAATATCTAGTATTATTTATTATTATTTAAATAATTAAAAAAAAATTCTATTTTTCAATTATTTATTTTTATTATTTATTATTATTACTATTATTATTATTAATTATTATTATTACTTTTTTAAATTTTATTTTATTATTATTTATTTATTTATTATTATTCAATATCTAGTATTTTTATAAAATTTCACAAAAGAATTCAATTATTTAAAACAAAAATTGATAAAATTCAACTATTTTCATAAATAATAAAAACTCCACAGGAATTCAGATAATTTAGAATAGCATTTTCAAAAAAATTTCGAAATTTTACAATAATTCAATGACTTTCACTAATAATAACATTTTTCATGTAAATTCAATTATTTAAAAACATTTTTGATAAAATTCTAAGCAACAATTCAATTATTTTCATAAATATTTTCATAAAAAATAATAAAGATCATCGAACAATTTTAATTATTTTTAATATTATTTTAAATTAATTAATCGAAAAATTCAATTATTTTCACAAATAAAAGCTTTCACAAGAATTCAATTATTTAAAATAAAATTTTCATAATATTTACAATGTTTCGCAAAAATTAATTACTTAAAACAATGTTTATAAAATTCTTATGCAGAATTCAATTATTTTCAAAAATAACAAAATTTCCACAAAAATTCAATAAATTTAGAGCATTTTCAAAAAAAATTTCAAAAAAATCAATAATTTAACAAAATTTTTATACAATTCTTCACAATAATTCAATTACTTTCACTAATAATAACATTTTTCATGGAAATTCAATTATTTACAAACATTTTTGACAAAATTCTAAGCAAGAATTCAATTATTTTCATAAATAGTAAAAATCATCGAAGAATTTAAATTATTTTTCATACTATTTTAAATTAATTAATCGAAAAATTCAATTATTTTGACAAATAAACTTTTCCACAAGAATTCAATTATTTGAAATAAAATTTCCATAATATTTATTATTATATTTCGAAAAAATTAATTATTTAAAACAATGTTTATTAAATTCTTATGAAAAATTCAATTATTTTCAAAAATAACATAATTTTTCACAGAAATTGAATTTTCCTTAAACATTTTAATAAAATTTTTCTCAATAATTCAATTATTTTTGTAAAATAATAAAATTCTTCTCAGGATTTCAATTATTTTTAATACAATTTTTACAGGAATAACATGAGAAATGTAATTATTCTTAAAAATTTAATTTTAATTCCTCGATCAATTATTTTAAAAAAATGTTGTTTTTTAATTCTTTCAAAGAATTTATAATAATTATTTACAAAAATTTTCAAATTTTTCACAGGAATTCAATTATTTTCATATATTTTAATAAAATGGTTCGAAAAAAATCATTATTTTAAATACAATTTTAATTAAATTTTTTTTTAGAATTCAATTATTCTTTTAGATTTTAATAAAATTCTTCCTAAGAATTCAATTATTTACATAAATAATTCTTCGAAAGAATTGAACTACATATTAAAGATAAATAACAAAATTATTCCTGAAAATTCAATTATTTTGAGGGATTTTAATAAAATTCTTTCCAAAATTTAATTATTTTCATAAACTACAATATTCATCACAAGAATTCAATTATTTTTTAAAATAATGAATTTCTTCTTAGAAATTAATTTCTTTTTTTAAATTCTAATAAAATCGTTCCAAAGAATTCAATTATTTTCATAAATAATAAAATGCTTTTTAGGAATTCAATTATTAATAAAAATTGTAATAGAATTCTTTGTAAAATTTAATTATTCTTAAAAAATTGTCACATTTTAATGATTTTCAATATCTACTATTTTCATAAAATTTCCAAACAGAATTCAGTTATTTAAATATTTTTCGTAAAAATCTTCGTAATTCAATTCTTTTCATGAATAATAGAAATTTCTCAGGAATTCAATTATTTAAATTAGAATTTGCATAAAATTAGTCGAAAGAAATGAATTATTTAAAAATTTTTATAAAATTCTTCGCAAGAATTTAATTGTTTTTATAAATATTTAAATTCTTTGATGAATAATAAAATTCGTTGCAGCGAATTGAATTTATTAGCAGGATAAGAATGAAGTAAATATTTTTGATGAAAATTCGGAAAATAAAAAATATGGAGTGGAATTTTTGTCAGTTTTGTGAAGTATGTCTAAGACGAGATTTTTTTGGTCATCAAGTTTTTTTTCGATTTTTCGATAGCCACTTTTTTTTATTTTGAAAGCCACTTTTTGATACTTTTTTAAAATTAATTATCGAGTGCAAAGTCTGGACTTAGAGTTAACAATTTTTCTTAATTTATTATTTTGGGATCAAATTTTGGGTTTTTTTCGAGGTTATCTGAAAATTCTGATTTCTGACGTGATGGGCTTAAATAGATTTCAAATTCAGCTTCAGTGACTTCAAAAGAGTTAAATAGTCATAGTCTGATTGAAAGCTCAGAACATGAATTTTTGTTGTGTACCAGTGTAAATTATAGCATTATATGCTAATATTTCAAAATATATTTTCTTGTGGTTTTATTCACAAATAAGTTCAAAATTTGAGATAAAAATAAACATGAAATTTAACCTCGAGCTATATGAACATAAATTTTTTGTATGCCTAGTATAATAGTTTCTATATTTGAAATGCCTTTGTTAAAAAAAAACACTATTTTCTTTTCTTGTTTTCTAAAAATAGAGAACCCGCGATATTTTATAATTTATGTGACATATGTCGAAAAAATACAAGGGAAAAATGAATTAGTGTTAAAAAATAAGAACAAGAGGAAATGTTTGTGAAACTGTTTCTCCTACTTACCCCGTGATTGCCGTGCCGAAATTTGTCGATGGATAATACATTAAAGGGAAAAAATAATTTTTAGCGTCCCCTAAAAGTTTGATTCAAGAGTTTTCGTATTCGTATACGAAAGCACATAGAGTATGAAAAAAGAAAGAAATAGGGCTTCGTGCGAATTTCGTATCGCGTGACTTGAATCATTATAAATACAGATATATACACTTTTGGAAGAAGTTTAATAATGATAGCCTTAACCTAGCGAATACGACACGAGTTTCAACTTTTAAAGGGTGTATCCGACTGCAAGAACCAAAGAAAATTACACTATCTTTGAACAGATAAAATTTCTAATTTACATCATGATCACTTACACGAGTCAATTAATTATTTTGACAAAAATCTCTTTGTCCAAATGTTTTTGCATTTCACTTTTAGTATTTTAAAAAAGAAATTTATTTTCCAACTATTTCAATGCTTTGCGCAAGTTTCGAGTCGAGAGAGAATGCGACAGAATTTTGTGACAAGGGTCATTTAACTTGTTTCGCAAAAACTTTATAAACTCTCTGGGAATCTGCACTGTCAGTTTTATGCTGCACAACATACATATCCTTTTAGTTTGTGACATTATTTAAAATTCTATTCATTATTCTATTTGAAAACTTTTTAAACTGCGTGTGAGTAATAAATGTCGAAAAATTAATATAATTCTTTCTTTTTTGAGTAAAAAAAAAAAAAAAATTCTTTTCCCCTCCAGATATCTGCTTTGTGTAGATATAGACCTCGTGTGGTTTTTCTAGCGTCATAACTTGAAGCCCTTCTGGCTATTTATACAATTTCTTCAAAGCTTCCCTGTGAGTGAAATTTTAATTTTTCAGTACGACCCGTGAGGATATAATTTCACATTTCACTATGTGATTATTTTAGTGACATTTAATCGTGAGGCATTCAAGGATTGTGTTTTATTGAATAAAATAGTGAAAAATGAAAACAACTTGTATTCTGTTTTATTTTTTTTTTATAAATAAATTCGTTCGGGAAACGTGCATGTGGGTTTGCACACATGTCACAAGTTTGAAATCCACGAACCGCTGAATGTCCCACTAGAATTGTTAGTGTATCGATTGCATCCTAAACCAAAATCGGAGATTCCAGGAAGCATGCAGATTCCATGCAGGTACAACATGTACATTAAACATGATGATCACGCCCGTCGTAAATTGATTTTCCTCATTTTTGCACCTACAAAAATTATGTATACGTTTTAAATTCAACTTTTTATGCATGACGGTTGTGATTTTTTATTTTCTCTCCGATGAAAATGTGTATAACAAAAAAAACTATGTGACTGTCGTATTTTTTCTTTTTATTCTGACTTTTTTTGCGTCTGTACCCACAGAAAAAACTAAGTGAAGAAATACAAGTTTATAAAAGTTAACAAATTAAAATTAAAAAAAAAAAATTTCGAAATTTCACAATAATTCAATTACTTTCACTAATAATAACATTTTTCATGAAAATTCAATTATTTAAATTTTAAATACATTTTTGATAAAATTATAAGCAATAATTCAATTATTTTCATAAATAATAAAGATCATCGAACAATTTAAAATTATTTTTAATACTATTTTAAATTAATTAATCAAAAAATTCAATTATTTTCAAAAATAACAAAATTTTTTCACAGAAATTCAATAATTTTGAGGAATTTTAATAAAATTCTTTACAAAATTCAATTATTTTCATAAATTACAATAATTCATCCCAAGAATTCAATTATTTTCAAAAGTAATGAAATTCCTGGAAGAAATTCAATTATTTTTAAAAATTTTCACGAATATCTTGTCAAGAATTCAATTATCTTTACAAGTAGCAAAATTTTTCGCCAACAATTCAATAATTTTCAAAAATTTATAAAAAATCTTTGAAAAAGTTCAATTACTTTCAAAAGTTTTTTGCAATTCAATAATTTTCAATGTTTACTATTTTCATCAAATTTATCAACAGATTTTTCACAGAAATTCAATTCTTTTTAAACATTTTAAAAACATTTTTCGCAATAATTAAATTATTTTCATAAATAATAAAAATCTTCTCAGGAATTCAATTGTTTTTGAAAATTTTAATAAAATTCTTAGCAACTATTCAATTATTTTAAAAAATAATCAAATTTATCGCAAGATTTCAATTAATGTTGATACTATTTTGAATTGCTCAAAAATTGTAATTATATTCAAAAATTTGATTTCAATTCCTCAAAAAAATCAATTATATAAAAGAAATTTTTTTTAATTCTTTGGAAGAATTTAATTATTTACAAAAATATTAGAATTGTTTGCAGGAATTCAATTATTTTTGAAAATTTTAATAAAATTCTTAGCAATATTAAAAGGATTATAGCTTTAATTTTTAGAAATAATTGAATTTTTAAAAAATTTCAAATTAATATTTTTGAAAATTTTAATTTTTCATACGTCAAATTAACAATTCTGTAGAATTAATTTTTTGTGGACAAATTTTAATTCAATTTTGTTTGAAATTATTAATTTCTTCGCAATAATTCTATTATTTTCATAAATAATAAAATTTTTTTACAAGGATTTAATGATTTTCATAAATAATAAAATTCTTGTCAGGAGGTCAATAATTATTAACAAGATAAATAAATTTTATTTATTTACATAAATAATTCTTCGAAAGAATTCAATTATTAAAGATAAATAACAAAATTATTCACGAAAATTCAATTATTTTGAGGCATTTTAATAAAATTCTTTGCAAAATTCAATTATCTTCATAAATAATAAAATTCATCTCAGGAATTCAATTATTTAAAAAAATGTTTTTTTAAATACTATTTAGAAGAATTCAATTATTTACAAAAATATTATAATTTTTCATAAGAATTCAATAATTTTCAAATATTTTCATGAAATTTTTCGTAAGAAATCAATTCTTTTAAATCCAATTTTAATTAAATTTTTTTGAAATAATTCAATAATTTTTTTAAACTTTAATAAAATTCTTTCCAAAAATTCAATTATTTACATAAATAATTCTTCGAAAGAATTCAATTATGTCGATAAATAACAAAATTATTCCTAAAATTCCAATTATATTGAGTCATTTTTATTAAAATTCTTTGCAAAATTCAATTATTTTCATAAATAACAATAATTATCACAAGAATTCAATTATTTTAAAATTATTTTCAAAAATTCTAATAAAATCTTTTGCAAGAATTCCATTATTTTCATAAATAATAAAATGCTTTTTAGGAATTTAATTGTTGTTAAAAATTGTAATAGAATTCGTTGTAAAATTTAATTATTCTTAAAAAGTTGTCGCATTTTAATGATTTTCAATATCGACTATTTTCATAAAATTTCCAAACAGAATTCAGTTATTTAAATATTTTTCGTAAAAGTCTTCGTAATTCAATTCTTTTCATGAATAATAAAAATTTCTCAGGAATTCAATTATTTAAATTAGAGTTTGCATAAAATTAGTCGAAAGAAATGAATTATTTAAAAAATTTTATTATTTTTAATTTTTAAAATTCTTTGCAAGAATATAATTATTTATATAAGTGTTTAAATTCTTTGATGAATAATAAAATTTGTGGCAGGAATTCAATTTATTAACTTTATAGGAAAGAAGTAAATATTTTTGATGAAAATTAGGAAAAAGTCGGGAAAATAAAAAATATGGAATGGAATTTTTGTCAGTCTTGTGAAGTGTCTAAAACTAGTTTTTTTTTGTCGTCAAGTTTAATTTTTCGATCGTTACTTTGTTACTACATTTTTTAGTTTAAAAGCTACTTTTTGCTACTTTTTTATTTTGAAAGCTTCTTTTTGATATGTACTTTTTTCAAATTAATTATCAACTACCATGTCTGCAATAACACGTATTGTTACACCAACAGTATTTGTATGCGAACCATATTGAATTTGCCGTTTATTGCGACAAACAAATATTACATTGATTCAATAGCATTTTTTCTCAGTGTACGAAAACTAGGTCCTGAACTTTAAAACGTTTTAATCTTTTAAATAATCTTAAAACTTTAAAATCTTTTTGATATTGATATTATAGCATCTTCCTTGTAATATTGCAATATTCATAAATATATATTTGTGGAAATATTTACTTTCAGATGCACTGATATAAAAACCATAAAGCAATGCGACAGTTTAGAAAATTTGTCTTCGCTGAACCGTGAATAATAATATTAATATAAAAAGAAAAGAATCTTTCGAATATGCTAAGACTAAGAGAATGAAGGGATTGAACCGTTAGCGGATGGCTTAGAAGTAAAGGAAGATGCGTGCTTGAGCGTAGGTGAAACTGGTATATAATAATGATGATAATAATATATGGGCTTGAAGTGGGTGGTCGGATAGAAGTTACGTGGTTCCTTTACCATAGATGGTCGAACGACACGCTCCCTCTCTGCTTTATGCATAATGTACGCACACAACGCGCATTTCATTGAACCTATTAATTAAAACTGGTTTTCGATGATATACTACTCCACAATTGGCCGCTAATGTTGCCTGCAGAAAAGGACAAGAATTATAAAAGCATAATAAGAGAGTTCGTGTGTGTGGGTCATTTTCTTCAAAAAGCGAAAGTTGAGGTTGTTCTCAAGTAGACATAAAAGCAGAACATTTTCCATTTTGTATATATTTATTAGTATATTGAGTCAAATTTATGATACCTATAAAAATTTAAATTGTGTTCATAAAAAAGGATCGTCAAATTTTATAATTTCATATGGGGCGCAAAATCGAATACCTATTGCCTCTCTAAATCTGAATTAGTAGTTTTCTACTATTTTTTTTACTAATTTTTAGTAGTTTTCTACTATTTGCTAGTAGACAACTACTGATTCATTAGTTACTATTTCAAATTAGAAAAACCGACTTATTACCTAAATTAGTAGTTTTCTACTAGCAATTAGTAGAAAAATACTTTTTTAAAATTCAATTATTTTCAATATTTTCAATTACATATTTCCAAAAATTCAAATTAATAAATTAATTATTTTAATGGATTTAATTAATTAATGGAATTATTGCGAAGAGATTTATAAAAAAATGTATTTTTAATTATTTTTTAAAAAGTTCTTTGAGAAATTTCAAAGCCAATTGTTTACAATAACAATTTTACGAAATTCCATCATTCGGAAATTCTTCAATTAAATATATTTTAGAAAATAAAAACATCAAATACATCATTTCAAACAAAATTGAATTAAAATTTTTCCAAAAGAATTTTAATTCTACAGAATTGTTAGTTTGAAGTATAAAGAATTCAAATTTTCAAAAATTTTAATTTGAAATTCTTTAAAAATTCAATTATTTTTAAAAATTAAAGCTGTAATCCTTTTAATATTCAATTATTATCTAAAATTTTAACTAAAATCAATTTTTAAATTTATTTTTAAAAGAAAATTCTACGAGAATTCAATTATTAAAATACAAATAAATAAATAATTTATTGAATAGTGGAATATTTATTAAAATTGAATTCTGTTGAAGAATTTTAATAAAATTTTTAAGAATTATTACATTTTTCAAGGAATTCTTTTAAAATTTTATGAAAGAAATTGAAATTCTGCGATGAGTTTTATTATTGATGAAAACAATTGAATTATTGCGAAAAAATTTATAAAAAAATTTGTAAATAAGTGAATTCTTGTGGAAAATTTTAATAAAATAGTAGATATTAAAAATTACTGAATGGGTAAAAATTTTTGACAAATTTTAAAAAAAATTTAATTAAAAATAATTGAATTCTTTCGAAGAATTTTATAAAATAAATTTAAAAATAATGGAGTTCTTTATAGAAATTTTATTTTAATTATTTTAAAAGTAATTAAATTCTTGCGAAGAATTTTATTAAAATATTTGAAATTAATTAAATTCCTGCAACGAATTTTATTAATTATAAAAATAATTGAATTCCTGCGAAGAATGTTTCACATATTTCTGAAAAAAATTGAATTCTTGCGAAAAGAATCTTTTTGAAATTAAAATTAATAAAAATTAATTTAATTAATTAATTAATTAATTTAATTTTTTTAATTTTTTTTTTTTTTTTAAATAATTGAATTTTTTTGTGAAATTTTATTGAAATTTTGAAAAAAAAATTAATGCTTTCGAAAAAAATTTATTTTTAACAAAAATAATTGAATAATTGTAAAAAATTTTATTAAATTTTAGAAAATAATTGAATTTTAAAGAAAAATTTTATTAAATTTTTTGAAAATAACTGAATTTTGAAGAAATTTTTTTTTTTATTTATAAAGATAATTTAAATTTTGACGAGAACTTTTAAAAATTTTAGAACATAATTGAATTTCTGAAATCATTTATAACTTTTTCAAAATTAAATTTTTTTTTAGTGTTTTTAACTAAAATTCTTCCATAAATCTATTATTTTTAATAATTAATTAAATTTATATTAACAAATTTAACTATAATTTCAGAAGAATTTGAATTATTAAAATTTTTTTTTAAATCTAAGTTTTCTAAAATTTTTAATTAAATTCATTGAAAAGTGAAATGATGGACATTTTTTTAACTTCATACCGGGGATTTTTAACTATCTGGATTTATTCCGATCTCGAAAATTTAGAATTACGACTCACATTTTTTTCACTTTTCAAATCCTTCATGCGAAAATAAAAATTTAATGATTTGTTTTAATAATTTAGACGCGTATAATTTATAACCGATGTTATACATATATTTTCCGAACATTTTTTATAATTCACGTTTTCATATAAAATCCTAAGGTATTCAGAACAGCGCAGAGAGTTTACAAGATTAGTGATAAATTTTATAGAACTTTGCTACCCAAGAAATTACTCTCAACTGTTTTATAAGTATAGGAGAGAGACCGAGGGCGTAATGGATCTTTTCAATTTATTCAAAAGTGATAAGTCGAAATAATTTCGTACTCCACTCAAATTAATTTACTTTCTCGGCGTATACTGTGTGAGTTTATATCAAATTTCATTGTTCAACATTCATTACTGCGGGTAATATTTTTCTATTTATTTTTAATTAGTCATTTGTAGGATACAATTAAAAAATTTCCAAACAATTACAATTTGTTAAAATCTTTTAAAAATGATTGAATTTTTGAAAAAATACAAAAAGAAAATAATCAATTTTTTTAAATTTAAAAAATTTTTTAAATAAAATGCTAATAAAAGTTTTTGCAACGATTCAATTATTTTCAAAAATAACAAAATTTTTCACAGAAATTTAATTATTTTTAAACATTTTAATAACATTTTTCGCAATAATTCAATTATTTTCATAAATAATAAAATTCTTCTCAGGAATATTCAATTATTTTTGAAAATTTTAATAAAATTTTTTGCAACGATTCAATTATTTTCATAAAGAGAAAAATTTATCGCAGGATTTCAATTATTTTTAATACAATTTTACAAAAATTGCTCGATAAACGTAATTATTCTTAAAAGTTTAATTTCAATTCCTCGAAAAAATCAATTATTTAAAAATTTTTTTTTTTTGATTTTTTGGAAGAATTCAATTATTTACAAAAATATTAGAATTATTCCCGGGAATTCAATTATTTTCAAATACTTTTATAAAATTGTTCGAAAGAAATCAATTATTTTAAATACAACATTTTAATGAAATTTTTTTGAAGTTGGTTATTCTTCTAGATTTTAATGAAATTCTTCCGAAGAATTCAATTATTTTCATAATTGAATTTTTAAATTCTTTAAAACTCTATTATAATTCGTAGAAAAAATTCAATTATTGAAAAATTTTTCGATAAATTTTTTTCCAAGTGTTCAATTTTATGAAATAATCAATTGTTTTATGAATTATTTATTTTTGTTTTTAAATAATTGAATTCTCGTAGAATTTTTGTAATGAAAATTGATTTAAATAGGTACAAATTTCAGTTAATTTTTTTTTTTTTTTTTTTTTTTTTTTAATAATTGAATATTAAATGAATTATTACATGAATTTTTAGAAATAATTGAATGTTGAAAAGGTTTTAAATTAAAATTTTTGGAAATCTGAATTTTTCATACTTTCAACTAACAATTCTGTAGAATAAATTTTTTTTTTTAAAGTTTAATTCAATTTTGTTTGAATTTTTATTTTCCAAGTGTATTTAGTTTAAAAATTTTCGAATAATCGAATTTCCTTAAAATTGAATTGTAAATAAATGGATTTGAAAATTCTCAAGGAACTTTGTTAGAAATTCTAGAAAATTATAATTGAATGAAAAAAAATGATGAAAATAATTTTTGAAGATGTTACAGTAACAATATTTGTATAATATAAAAAAATGATTTTAGCATTCGATTATCTTTAATTATTATAAAACATGAAGAAATCGATTACTCCGAGTCTTCGACTCGGAGCAATCGATATCTTCATGTTTTATAACAAATACTTTTATAAATTGTTTAATTTAAAAAAAAGTTTGAATTTGAATGTTTTAAAGAATTTTAATTCCTGCGGAAAAATAATAATGATTAAATATTTATTTAAAAAGGAAGTTATTGATGTTTTTGAATAATTTTACTTTTGAAATTTGTAAATAATTGTAATAGAACATTTTTTTGAGTATCTAATAATTTTTTAAGTTGAACAGAATATTCTTCAGGGTCAGGGAAAAAGTCAAAAATTTTGTCTGGAAATCAGGGAAAAACAAAATGAAATTCTTGTGGCAATCGTGGTCAGGGAAAAAAATTAAAATATTTAAAAAAAAAGTCCATCAAAACCCAAACATCGGAAATTTAATCTCATTTTCGACGTCTTGGTTTCGGGTTGACTCACTTGTAATATAAAAGCTACTGTTCAAACACTGACTTCCACATTATCGAGAATCAGGTTTTCAAGTAGTCAGGGAATTAAATTAAAATACTTGAAAGAGGAATTCTTTTTCTCCTCTTGTCAATGATGTATAGCTTTCAATATTTTCTCTTGAAATTAGAAGGAAACACTTCTGAGCTTGTTGAAACTTTGTTTACTTTAGTCATTCATTACGTAATGTTGAAAAAAATAATATCTAAGTTCTTCGATACGGTTAACAATTTCTTTCACCTTTCGGACAGACATACAGCCGAATACGTGAAAACTGATTCTAAAAATGGTGGAGATGAAAATACCGAATAAAAGTGCACTCTCTATTTTGCATGCTAACTTAACGGCTGAACATTAACATTTTGTTACTCTGCTTACGACTCTTTTTTTTATACGCCACTCTAAAAATTAGTATAAGGTCAGAAAAGTGCATTGAGTTCGCCTGGAGAAGAAATGTATATAAAAATAGAAAAGAAGTTTGTTTTTATCGTTATTACAATTGAACGTAATATAAAATATGACGTAATAACAAAATCTATTCACGTAAAATTCGTTTGAAATAATAGTCACGTCGTAATAGAAATAAAAGCTTAATGGAATGTTACGAACCGTTTTTCCAATTCGTTTCCCAAGGTGTTTTATATAATAATCTTGTATTCGTAGACTTTTAATATTTTCACTTACAATTTCATGTTCATTATTTGTATATTTACAAGTATTTTTTAACGGTGTTTATTAATTTTTCTTCTTCTCTGTTTGTTTCAGGTGAGAAAAATTGATGATTTATGGAAATACGCATTGGTAATGTAGATGATCTAGTTTGGACTATTTTAATCTTATTGATGAATTAGTAGTTTTTTTTCGATGTTCCTGAAACTATTTTTCTCTAATTTCTAAGGATTAAAAAAAAATTGATTAAATTTTTTTTTTTGTTTAAATTGATTAAAAATAATTACAGTGGTTGAAACTCTTGAATTGAATTGAATATATAGAAATAAAAAAAAAAATTGTTTCCAAAATAATTTTCCGTATAAAAATTGACAATAAATTCAATTATTTTCAATATCTATTATTTTCATAAAATTTCGCAAAATAATTCAATTATTTACAAAAAAAAAAGTTGATAAAATTCATCTAAAATTCAATTATTTTCATAAATAATAAAATTTCCACAGGAATTCAGTTAATTTAGAATAGCATTGTCAAAAAAATTTAGAGAAAATCAATTATTTAACGAAATTTTTATACAATTCTTCACAATAATTTAATTACTTTCACTAATATTAACATTTTTCATGCAAATTAAATTTTTTTAAAAAAATTTTTTGATAAAATTCTAAGCTAGAATTTAATTCTTTTCAAAAATAACAAAATTTTTCATTGAAATTCAATCTTTTTAAATATTTTAATAAAATTTTTCGCAATAATTCAATTATTTTCATAAAATAACAAAATTCTTCTCAGGAATTCAATTTTTTTTGGAAAATGTTAATAAAATATTCTTTGCAACTATTCAATTATTTTCATAAATAATAAAATTCAACGGAGGTTTTCAATTATTTTTAATACAATTTTACAAGAATTGTAATCAAAAAATGTAATCGTTCTTAAAAATTTAATTTCAATTCTTCGAAAAAATAAATTATTTAAAAAAATGTTTTTTTTAATTCTTTAGAAGAATTCAATTATTTACAAAAATATTGGATTTTTTCACAGGAATTCAATTATTTTAAATATAATTTTAATTAAACATTTTTCAAATAATTCAATTTAGATTTTCATAAAATTCTTCCCAAGAATTCAAATATTTTCATAAATAACAATATTCATCACAAGAATTCAATTATTTTGAAGCATTTTAATCAAATTCTTTGTAAAATTCAATTATTTTCATAAATAACAATATTCATCACAAGATTTCAATTATTTTTCAAAGTAATAAATTTCTTCTTGGAAATTCAATTATATTTTAAAAAATTCTAATAAAATCTTTCGCAAGAATTCAATTATTTTGAAAAAAATTTAATAAAATACTACACAGACATTCAATTATTGTCAAAAATTTTAAATGAACTCTTAGTAGAATAATTTAATTATTTTTAAAAACATTTCGCAAATTAATGATTTTCAATATCTATACTATTTTCATAAAATTACCAAACAGAATTCAATTCTTTTTGAACATTTTTATAAAATTTTTCGCAATAATTCAATTATTTTGAAAAAGTAAAAAATTTCTTTCTGGAAATTCAATTATTTTAAAATATTTGATAATAAAATCGTTCGCAAGAATTCAATTATTTTCAAAAATAACAAAATTTTTTACAAAAATTCAATTCTTTTTAAACATTTTAATAAAATTTTTCTCACTAATTGAATTATTTTCATAAATAATAAAATTCTTAGGAGAAATTCAATTATTTTTGAAAATTTTAATAAAATTCTTAGCAACTATTCAATTATTCTTTTCATAAATAATAAAATTTATCACAGAATTTCAATTATTTTTAGTACAATTGTTTAGAAATTGCTCAAAAAATGTAATTATTTTCGAAAATTAAGTTTCAATTCTTCAAAAAAAATAAATTATTTAAAAAAACGTTTTTTTTTCAATTCTTCGGAAAAATATAATTGTTTAGAAAAATATTAGAATTTTTCACAGGAATTCAATTATTTTCAAATGCTTTAATAAAATTGTTTGAAAGAAATCAATTATTTTAAAATTTAAATATACTTTAATTAAATTTTTGGAAATAGTTCAATTATCCTTTTTGGATTTTAATAAACTTCTTCCCAAGAATTCAATTATTTACATAAATAAGTCTTCGAAAGAATTCAATTATTAAAAATAAATAACAAAATTCTTTGCAAAATTCAATTATTTTCATAAATAACAATAATCATCACAAGAATTCAATTATTTTGAAAAGTAATAAATTTCTTCTTGGAAATTCAATTATTTTGAAATATTCTAATAAAATCGTTCGCAAGAATTCAATTATTTTCAAAAAAATTTAATAAAATGCCACACAGACATTCAATTATTGTCAAAAATTTTAATAGAATTCTTTGTAAAATTGAATTATTTTTAAAAACTTTTCGCAATTCAATGTTTTTTAATATCTACTATTTTCATAAAATTTCGAAACAGAATTCAATTATTTAAAAAATTTGTTGTAAAAATCTTCGTAAGAATTTAATTCTTTTCATGAGTAATAAAAATTTCTCGGGAATTCAATTATTTAAATTGGAATCTGCATAAAATTATTCGAAAGAAATGAATTATTTATTTATTTATTTATTTACAATGTCCCCGCGGTCAAAAGACCATAAATGGGTTACTGAGGAATACAAAAAGTGTGTATAGAATTAATAATAGTGTATTATCGCAAATTTTCTGTGTATTGCACTAAACATCTCAAAAAAGCTGACTGGTTAGAGACTGGTTATTTAAAAAATTTTATAAAATCGTTCGCAAGAATTAAAGTATTTTTATAAATATCGAAATTCTTTGATGAATAATAGAATTTGTTGCAGGAATTGAATTTATTCGCAGGATAAGAAAGAAGTAAATATTTTTGATGAAAATTAGGAAAAAGTCAGGAGAATAAAAAATATTGAATGTAATTTTTGTCAGTTTTGTGAAGTGTCTAAAACGAGTTTTTTTGGTCGTCAAGTTTAATTTTTCGATAGCTACTTTTTTAATAATAATTTTAATAATTTTTTTATTATTATTATTTTTATTATTTATACTTTTATTAATTTAACTACTTTTTGCTACTTTTTTAAAATTAATTATCGAGTACGAAGTCTGTAATGATTGGGACAACGAAAACAGCGCTTAGAGAGGAATCAGCCAAATATAATGTTTTGAAAGAGAATTTTGATCCACATGTCAGTATTATTGAGCTATAAATTCATATATAGTAAAAGGACTTGAGGAGCATTGGGGAAACAAAGGCGAAATGGAAGTGGGAGAGAGAGAAAGTCTTGCGAGAAAAATATTGGGAGAGTAGAGCTCGAATCCCACACAGCTTTCGAGAGGTAGGTCACCTGCCTGAGGGGTGATTGCATTTGGTGCTGCCCACACCTGGTCGCCTCGAGCCCACGTGCTTAATGCACCATGTCGACTTTAGAGATCCGATTAACCAAGCAAAATCTTAAGGCAGACATGTATTTTGTAAAGCAACTCCTTCGCGAATCTTCGCACCATCCTCGGCTCGGCAAATATTTACACACCGAGCTGGAGAGAATGTACATCTTTTTCTCTTTACCTCGTTCTTGTATTTATTCTCGCAATGACAATATCCGGTAACAAACAGATAGAATGCTTCATTCTCCACCTTCACTCTGAAAATTAATAAAAAATTGGCCCAATATTTTCGTTTTATTTGTTTTATTATAATTACAGTTTTATGTAGCAAAAAGTTTAAAAAAACCAAAAAGAAATCGATTTTTCTGAAATTCTTGAAGATGATTTGTTGTGTTAAGCTGCGTAGAAAAATCTATACAAAGTGACGACCTAACTTCATTTAATGCTGTACAGCAATTCAAATTTGACTTGTCGGTCAAGAACAAACAACAATTATGCCTATTGAGAGGAATTGAAATTTTGATTTCTCTTCTGATGCTGCCGGAAAGTTTGGCACATGACGACAACTAATTACTTAGTGAAACTTTTATCTACATGAAATAGTTGTACAGCTACAGAACTAAATTCAAATTATCCATGACAACAGTTACTTTGACTCCATGGCTTAATTTGCAATTATATTCAAGATTAATTTCAACACTATCAGTTTCATGGTAATGCAGATGTTAACAAGACATTAATATTACCGTGAAACTGAAATGAAGATGCATTATGCAAATAGTTTTCGATGCACAACCAGAAGCGGAAACTGCATTCACACTCTTTTCATCTTCCTTTTTTGGATGAAAGTTGAAAAAGAAACGAAATCTTTTTGAAAAACCGCTGGTATGAAATTATGAATTAATAAGAGGCGGATCAGTGAATGCAATCGGTGGAATAATGGTTTGTGGGAGAGATGGAAGTAGGTTTTTTTTTTCCTCCCATCGTTTGTGAGGCATACTTTGATTATCAGTTATTTAGAGAAGCTTGATCATGGGTTGTACGTGTCCATTCGACTTCAACCCTAATCGACGCTCGATTGACCTCAACCAAGTAAAAACGAATCGATAATCCTTCGAGAGTTCAATGCTCGCCAACCATCCCACGCGAAACCACATTGTAACTGCGGTCTTTCTATTTCCACCGGGCGGCATCCAGGGATTCAACCTTGTTACCTCCGATTGTCTTTCTGAAAACCAGCCACGCGATTTTGAAACGGAAACCTGATAATTTATCCTTCCCCATTATCTTTCCTACGTTGTTCGTTAATTTAACTAATTAAGACAAGTTGCCGTGCTGGGCAATTCTGAAAATATTATTTTACTCTTTCTTTGTTCAGTTCTTACAATTCAACGTATGATTCACGATGTCTTTTGGGTTAGTCGGAACAAATGTTGCGGAACAATTTTTAAATATATTGTTAGTACCTTCAGGGATCGATTATATGCCAATTTTTTATTACTTTTTGACCCCCCCCCTCTCCTATCGTCAGGATTTACAGTCTGTCCCCTATTTCCCTAAAAGTACCCTTTTTTTAATTTTGGCCCCTAAACGTAAGGAATATTGTCAGGGTTGTCACGCTTTTCCTCATTTGAAATTCCCTGACTTTTCCAGGTTTTTAAAACGACATTTATATTTTACCAAATTTTAATTTTAATTTAATTTTTAATTTTACCAAACTCCCTGATTTCCAGACAAAACGACTTTTTTCCTGTTCTATTACATTTATTTACGAATTTCTTTAATTGTAAAATTACTCGAAAACATCAATAACTTTGTTTTTAAATGAATATTTAATCATTATTATTTTTTACAGAAATTAAGATTTTCAAAAATTTTAAATTCAATAACATATAAGAATATTATTATATTTTTATAAAAAAAAATTTTTTTTTATTTTTTTTTATTTTTTATATTATTATTATTATTTTTATAATCATTAAAACTTGATACTATCATTATTTTATATTATAAAAATATTCTTACTGTAATTTCTTCAAAATTATTTTCATTTCAATTCAATTCTTCATTTCTAGAATTTTTAACTAAAATTCTTCTTAAACTCAATTTTTTTTTTTATAATTTTTGAAAAAGTTCTTTGAGAATTTCCAAATCCTTTTGTTTACAATTTACGTAATTTCGATTATTCTGACATTCTTCAATTAAATATATATTAGAAAATAAAAACTTGAAGAATTAAAGAAAAATTCAATTAAACTTTTTTAAAAAAATTAATTCTGCACAATTGTTAATCAAAAAGAACGAAAAGTTAAAGTTTTCGAAGATTTTAATTATTGAAATCTTTTCAAAATTCAATTATTTCTAAAAATTTACGCTATTAGCTTTCAATATTCAATGTTAATGTAAAATTTTAACTGAAATTAATTTTTAAATCAATATTTACTAAAAAAAAATCCACGAGAGAATTCAATTATTGAAATAGAAAAATGAATAATTTGTTGAATAATTGAATATTTCGTAAAATTGAACTCTCAGAAAGAAATTTCTCAACAAATTTTCAAATATTTGTTTTCTCTTGACAAATCTTAATAAAATTTTTAAAAATAAGTTCATTTTTCGGTAATTTGATTAAAATTTTAATAAAAAAAAAAAAATTTATTAAAAATAATTGAATTTCTTTAAAAAATTTTTTAAGAGTTTTTGAAAATAATTGAAATTTTGCCAAGATTTTTATTAAAATTTTTGAAAATAATTGAATTCTTGAGACGAATTTTATTAAAATGTCTTTTTAAATAATTCAATTCTTTTATGAAATTTTATTAAAATAGTAGACATTGAAAATAATTGAATATTGACAAATTGAAATAAAAAATATTTTAAGAATAATTTCATTTTTCGAGGAAATCCATTAAAATTGTATTAAAAATAATTCAATGTCTGCGATGAGTTTTATTATTTATGAAAATAATTTAATTCCTGTAAAAAAATGTTATTATTTATGAAAATAATTAAATGTTTGCGTAGAATTTTATTAAAAATTTTTTTAAATAATTGAATTCTTTTGGACAATTTTATTAAAGTAGTAGATTATTATTAAAAATCATTGAATTGAGGAAAGTTTTTTAAAATAATTGAAATTTTGCCATAAATTTTATTAAAATTGTTGAAAATAATTGAATTTCTATAAGAAGAATTTTACTACTTTTGAAAATAATTGAATTTCTGCAATTATTTGTAATTGCTTCAAAATTCAATTTCTTTTAGTGTTTTTAATTAAAATTCTTCTATAAATCCATTATTTTTAATAATCAATTAAAAATATATATTAAAAAATTTAACTAATTTCAGAAGAATTGGAATAATTAAAATTTCTCAAAAAACTATGTTCTTTAAGACGATTTCTAATTAAATTCATTCAAAATTGAAATTTTAAAAAATTTCAAATTAAAATCTTTTGAAATTCATCTGTACTTATGAAAATTGTAAACGCAACTCTTTTAAAATTCAATTAATTTTGAAAAAATTAAAAATGTTGGGGAATTGTGTGCCACTGGCTAAATTGAGTTCAAAATCAAAAATAACGATGGAATATATTTATTAAATGGTTAGAAATATTAAAAATGTTATAAATTTTTAATTATTAGTTGAAAAATAAACACAATTTGAATCACAATTTGGACAAGTGAAATAGAAATTAATGAGAAATTTTTAAGTGAACAGCTTCATCGCATGAATCGCAATGAATCGAATTGTTTTTGTTAAATTACTACAGCTACGAGTGATTTTAATAATATGTACCTGCATTGTGCAATTAAATCGCCAAAAACAAGCAATAAATACTTTCCTAAAAAAAGTGGCCCACAATTCCCCAAATTTGTATTATTTATTCATTTTAATTTGATGCAAAATTTCTCTTTGGAGTCAACGTACCAATGCCACACAATAATTAAAAAAATATTTTCCATAATTCATTCTTGAAAATCCTTGTAAAAACAATAAAAACATGAAGGCCCAAAATAAATATTCGAATGCAATTTTTCAGGTGATTTTTGTTTACGGTTTATAGGCAATTGTAAAGCGTTGTAAAGTCATGAAATGCTATTGAAAAATTTACTTTGGACGAACAAAAGAAAATAAAAAAAAATTGGGTAATCAAATATTATTAAATAATTGAGGTGGCCCACAATTCCCCAATCTCTCCTACTAGTTTATTATCGACCTCTCTTATTCGGTTTCTCGAAAGTTTTAGTGTTTTAGTTTTTGCTTGACATTCCTAGTTTTGCATTTAAAATTATGTCACGTTTCTGATAAACAAACAAGGTAAAGTTATAATTTTCTGTATCTATAGATATCGCTCACCAACATGACAAACTCTCCAAATCTGAATCTGTTAAAATTTCAACTGATTCAGATTTAGAGGCTGATGAGAAACTCGAACTAATTAATTTTCGGTAAATATTTTCTCATTCTAGTTGGATTGAAAGTCTATAATTACTATAGAAATGTTAAGTATGGATGGACTAACAAGAGAAGCATTTCCGGCCTTTCTTCGTGGAAGCATATAGTATAGATTTTAGAAGATAAGTGGAGGTTTAAAAATTTCAGGGATGACTCAAGTTATTTTTTGTCTACCTGAATTGTATTGTTGTTGGGGGAGAAACAAGTTTCCAAAAAGATAAAACATTCGATAAGATGATCAGCCTGGAGCTTCTTCTCTTTTCTTCTCTAAATTGAAACTTTACGATTCAACAGACGGAAGGTTTTTTTTCTTCCAATTTTCTCCAAATTTACACCTAATACTTCTTTTTTATATGGGTGCTTCTCCACGAAGTGGTAATGTAATGGTAACTTTGCTTGAAGTCCGTAAAAGTCCGCTCTCCGCTTTTTTGAAAAAAAGGTCCGTTAAGGCCAGTAATTTAATTCGAAACTTCGACTCGGAGTTATCGATATCTTCATGTTTTATAGTTATGAAAAATTTAATTTATTGTTTTAAGTAAGTTCTCTTATTTGTCTCAAACTGGTTATATTTTTGTCAGTTGGTCCGTAACTTTTTATTTTTGGTTCTTCATTGTTCGATTGGCTCAAATTATTTAACTATAAATATCTGTTTAACTTTTAGTTTAATAAAACTTGTTTTAATGAATTCTACATTCCTGTGTATTTAAAAAAAAATCTTTTCGTTTCTCAATATTGAAACACACAACCTACGTTGATTGCAATTCTGTAAAATTCTTCATTCACTTATATGCATTTTGTGTTGAATAATTATTATTTATTCGTACGATGCATATTTTTAAAGAGTGTAGGTACAGTGAGAAAAAATTATTTGTTCATTAGCACCAATGCTATTGAATTTAATTTTTTTGAAGCAATAATTTCTTTATTGAATTAAGTAAATACATATTAAAATGTAATATAATTCATAATTTACAACTAGAACCTTGACGTTGTTATTGTCTAGTGAAATATTTAAAATGGTTGATACAATTTTATCAAAAGAATCCTCTTTTTCCCCATTTTTATCTCCTAAAATATCTAAAATCATAACTTTTCTTCACTTTTTCCCTTATTTTAACATTTGAAACCAACAGTATTATTTGTATTTTAACGATATTGAATATGCCATTGATTGCGACAAACAAATTCATCATTGATTCAACAGCATCTTTTTCTCAGTATAAATAAAATCTCCTTTTGATTTTCATTTATGGTTAAAGAAACCTTTTTTCGTGAGGAAAATTTTGATTTTTGAATAAGAAAGAAAATCCATGACTTTGTGGAGTGAATATTATAAATTTTATAATATTGTCGAGTGTCGTGCTTATAATCACAGTAGAAGATCGCTGTTAAGAATCTTGTAGAACGAATGCTACGGAACACTTGTGTCTGCTTGTGTCCTAAAGTTAATAAATCTACTCGCTACGAGTTGGGATGCAGTGCGACGAGTGCGACGTTCCCTCTTCCGGAAGTACGGCACACACAATCAAAACAACGACAGGAAACGCGTGCTACTCGTGAGTTACAAAAGTTTCTCTCTCGTATCGTGTTCCCAACAATGTACATTTAACTGTCATGTCTCTGCGTATCTACAACTTTTTACTCCCTCAAATCGCACATGCAATAATTATTTACAGTTTAATTAACATAAGTGTTTTTTCCTTATCGCTTGGATAATAGAAATTGCAACCAGTGTTTTTTTTCTCTCTAATTCAATTAGAAATTTGTAATTTGTAATTTGTAATTTGCAATTTGTGTAATTTGAATTTTTCAAATTTTTATGTAATTCATTTTTTTTTAAGATTTAATGATTTGTATAGTGTTTGACTATTACAGTCAAAAATTTATAATATCAGGTTTGCAGACTAAGCATTCGATAATTAATTTTAAAAAAGTAGCAAAAAGTAGATTTCAAACCAAAAAAAATAATAAAAAGTAGCTATCGAAAAATTAAACTTTACGACCAAAAAAACTCGTTTTAGACACTTCACAAAACTGACAAACATTCCATTCCATATTTTTTATTTTCCTCACTTTTTCCTAATTTTCATCATAAATATTTACTTCTTTCTTATCCTGCTAATAAACAGAATTCCTGCAACGAATTTTATTATTCATGAAAGAATTTCAATATTTATAAAAATAATTAAATTCTTGCGAAGAATTTTATAAAAATTTGTAAATAATTCATTTCTTTCGACTAATTTTATACAAATTCCAATTTAAATAATTGAATTCCCGAGAAATTTTTATTACTCATGAAAAGAATTAAATTCTTACGAAGATTTTTACAACAAATTTTTTTGAATAATTGAATTCTGTTTCGAAATTTTATGAAAATAGTAGATATTGAAAATCATTAACTTGCGAAAAGTTTTTAAAAATAATTAAATTATTTACAAAGAATTCTATTAGAATTTATGACAATAATTGAGTGTATGTGTGGTATTTTATTAAATTTGTTTTAAACAATTGAATTCCTTAAAAGCATTTTATTATTTATGAAAATAATAATTGAATTCTTGCAAACGATTTATTATTAGAATATTTTAAAATTATTGAATTCCCAAGAAGAAATTTATTTCTTTTAAGAATAATTGAATTTTTTAAATGAATATGGTTATTTATGAACATAATTTAATTTTGCAAAGAATTTTAATAAAATGCCTCAAAATAATTGAATTTTCGAGAATAATTTTGTTATTTATCGACATAATTGAATTCTTTCAAATAATTTTATTAAAATCCAAAAGAATTATTGAATTATTTCAAAAAACTTTAAGTAAAATCTGTTTATAATAATTGACTTCTTTCAAACAATTTTATAAAAATATTTAAAAATAATTGAATTCCTCTGAAAAATTCTAATATTTTTCTAAATAATTGAATTCTTCCAAAAAATTAAAAAAAAAACATTTTTTTAAATAATTGTTTTTTTTCGAGGAATTGAAATTAAATTTTTAAGAACGATTACATTTTTTGAGCAATTCTTGTAAAATTGAATTAAAAATAATTAAAATCCTGCGATAAATTTTATTATTTAATATGAAAATAATTGAATAGTTGCTAAGAATTTTATTAAAATTTTTAAAAATAATTGAATTCCTGAGCAGAATTTTATTGTGAAAATAATTGAATTATTGCGAACGATATTATTAGAATTTTTTAAAATCATTTTTAAATAATTGAATTCTTGTGATGAATATTTTTGTTTATGAAAATAATTGAATTATGTAAAGAATTTTATTGAAATGCATAAAAATAATTGAATTTTTGGGAATAATTTTGTTATTTATCTTTAATAATTGAATTCTTGAGAAGAATTTTATTAAAATCTAAAAGAATAATTGAATTATTTCAAAAAAATGTAATTTAAATAATTGTATTTAAAATAATCGATTTCTTTTGAAACAATTTTATAGAAATATTTAAAAATAATTGAATTCCTATGAAAAATTCTAATATTTTTCTAAATAATTGAATTCTTCCAAAGAATTAAAAAAAATATATTTTTTTAAATAATCGATTTTTTCGATGAATTAAAATAAAATTTTTAAGAATAATTGCATTTTTTCAGCAATTCTTGTAAAATTGAATTAAAAATAATTGAATTCCTGAGCAGAATTTTATTATGAAAATAATTGAATTATTGCGAAAAATTTTATTAAAATGTTTAAAAAGAATTGTATTTCTGTGAAAAATTTTGTTATTTTTGCTAATAATTGAAATACTTTATAAGAATTTTATAACCATTGTTTTAAATAATTAATTTTTTCGAAATATAAATATTATGAAAATTTTATTTAAAATAATTGAATTCTTATGGAAAAGTTTATTGGTGAAAATAATTGACTTTTTCGATTAATTAATTTAAAATAGTATTAAAAATAATTGAAATTCTCCGATGAGTTTTATTGTTTATGAAAATAATTGAATTCTTGCTTAGAATTTTGTTTAAAAAATGTTTTTAAATAATTAAATTATTATGAAAAATGTTATTATTAGTGAAAGTTATTAAATTATTGTGAAATTTCGAAACTTTTTTTGAAATGCTATTCTAAATTAATTGTATTTCTGAGGAAATGTTATTATTAATGAAAATAATTGTATTTTGGATGAATTGTATAAAAAAGAAATTATTTTTCTTAAACTTTCTGTTTTCCTTTAAATAATTCAATGTCCAAAACACAGTTTTGTTAAGGATATCAAATTGAGACAAACAACGCATCAAAAGTGTTGCATAGCAAACGTTTTGATAAATTTTTTATCTCATTTTTGATATCCTTAGAAAAACTGTGAAAATATTAAAAATAATTGAATTCTCGAAGAACTTTTAGTTAAAAATTTTAAGAAAATTATTGAATTTCGAAACTTGTTGTAAATCCTCTTAATTATAACAGGGTGACTGCAAGTCAGGAAAAAGTCAGGAAATTTTTAAAAATTCTTTAAAAGTTAGGGAATTTTGATCGAAAAAAAACCACAAATTAAAAAACCTTGATACTTAAATGTCAATTCAGATTTTTATTTAGACGTTTTTGTAATATAACTAATTATAATGGTGCCGTCACATTTTTTATAAGTTTGGACCTTCTCACGGACATTTCAATGTAGAATATTAAATAATTCAAAAATTTGTTAGTCAAGGAAAAGTCAGGGAATTTTGAAAATACAATTTTGCGGCCACTCTGTATAAAAAGATCTAATTTTTTAATGATATTTATACATCAATGAAAGATGTTCTCAAGAGCGATTGCTTTGTGCGGATTTTTCTTTCTCTGATTGAACGTTCGCGCAAAACTTGAAGAAATTCGAAAATTATTTCATATTTCCTTTAGATTTTGAAGCAAATATTGATTTGAAGCTTTTGAAAAGATTACAAGATTTTCAAACTCAGTTAACCGATGACAATGTAAAAATAAACAAGTTCAATTATATTGGCTTTGCTTCGAATCAGGTTTGTAGAAGGAGAAAAGAACTGAGTAAATAGAAAATTTTTAGTTCCTATGGAATACAAAAAGAAATATATAATACATCCCTCGTGAATCAGCTTGTAAACCAACACACATACACATTACACACGCAATCGTATATGAATATATTTCAATGAGGTTTGTATAATGAGTTACTTGGAATTCTCGTAAAGTTAAGGGATCTCTTTCTCAATTTGTTGTGCATTAAAAACTGCTTCCTTGTACATATTTGTAAAACCGCATTTATCATATACCTTTGTATTGACGGTAATAGCAAGCTCCTTAGAGGAGGTACACGTTTGCTGCTTATTCACACTGGGAGAAAATTGTATGTTAATAACAATTGCAAAACTCTGATTATTGTAGTGCTGGAACGAAATTTTATAGTTACGAAGTACTTTTCTTGTTTTAAGTGCACGTCTTCTTAAATTACAAACAAATTTGTTTTGTAATGTGTCACGTGCAGTTGGTTCTGCGATTGACTTGGAAATTCTATAGTTTTACTTTCGTTGTATAATTCTAATTTAATTGAATTATTTATAGGGTTTTGTCTTAGGAAGTAGGTCATTTTAGTGAGGGGAACATTGGAACGTCTGTTGTGGATCTTTTGTGATGCTTTATCACTATTTTCGTTCCTATAGTAATATTTTCTCCAAATTTTAAATTCTTTCTTCATTTTCAATTAATATCTTTCCTTTCAAATCTCTAAATTCTTCCAAAATTCTATGAAAAGTAGTTGCATTTTTTTTTAACAATTTTATTGCAATTTTTAAAAATAATCTAAGTTTAACTAATTTTATTTTTAATTATTTAAATTCTTTTTAAGAGTTTTTTTTTTTTTGGAAAAAGTAAAAATTCTATCTAGAAATTCAGAAAAAAGGAAATTAAAATTTTATTGGAATTTTAAGTTCTATTTATAATTGTCTCGGTTGGTAGGCGGATCAATAAATTAAAATGTTCCCTTTTTTGAATGTATGCAAAATTATTAATAAATTAAAAATTTTATATGTACTATAGGTGAAATATGTACATATGTGTTTTGGAGCTTTTTTTAGAATTAAATTTTATATTTTCAAATTTAATTATTAACCGCAATATCTAATAGATATGAATTTTAATTAAATGCATATAAATATTTGATTCCGGAATTAAATTGATTTTCTGTCGTAATTTAAATTTTGTATGTCATTACAATTAAATTAATCATATGAAGTTATTGTAAAATTCAACTTGAATTATTAAACTTTCAACAGTTACATAATTTTATTATTCCATTTACCTTATGATTATTTGACAATTCTCCTTGTGCTATGAATAAATAATGTATTAATTTAATTTTAAAATTAAAATTAAAATCTATGAATTTAATTATTTTATGCGAATATAGTTTTTTTATACACTAGAGAATTTTCTTGATAAAAAGAAATGAAATTGATGTTTGATGGAAAAATTGATTTTCAATTTCATTTATAAGCAGGAAACGGAAATAGGCGACGGATTTTGCCGTTTCTATCGACCTTGATGGGCTTTTCCTGTTTTCTCAAGAAAATCTTTCCGATATTTTTGATTTTCTCAAAAGTAGTATTTGTTTTATTTGGTTTTACTCATTTTTTTTTTTTACTTTTCTGCATTTGCTCAATGCTCACAAATACGTATCCAATTTCTTGAGGATTAGATTTATTCGAACGGAAATCTTGTAATATTGTTTTCTTTGTATAGATTTTTTTTACCTAGCTTAACACAATAAATCGACTTTTAAGGGGGGGGGGGATTTTCTGGTCAAGAATTTCGGAAAAATAGATTTCTTTTTGTCTTTTTTAAGACTTTTGCTAAATAAAACACTAAATATAAACACTTTTCTACAAAAAGATTCAATTATTTTCATAAATATAAAAATTTCATTTACGAATTCAATTATTTTTAATTGAATCATCGCAGAATTTCAAATATTTTTAATATAATTTTAAATAAATTCCTTGAGAAATGCAATTATTATTAAAATTTTTTTTAAAACTTAAGGAAAGAATTCAATTTTAAGAAACATTGAATTATTCAATTAGAAAATGAATTATTTTCAAAAATTTTTAAGTAATTTTGCAAAAGAATCCAATTAGCTTGATAAACAACAAAATCGCATAAATTCTTTCTATAAAATAAATTATTCTAAGGAATTTTGATAAAATTCTTTTCGAAATTCAATTATTTTGATAAATATAAAAATTTATCACAAGAGAATTCAATTATTTTTAAAAATTCTAAAATCATTCGCAAGAATTCAATTATTTTTTACAAATAGCAAAATTTTTCGCCAAATATTCAATTAATTTCAAAAATTTCAATAAAATTCTTTGCGAAATTTCAATTATTTTTCATACAATTTTAATCGAATTCCTAGAAAAAATTATTAAAAATTTTATTAAAATTCGTCAAAAGAATTCAATTATTTAAAAATTTATAGATAAAATTCTTTATGAGAATTGAATTTTAAGAAACATGCAATTATTCAATAAATTGTTATTTTTGTATTTAAATAAACATTTTAAAATATTTAATAATATTCGTTGCAAGAATGCAATTATTTAAATTTTGAAACAGTTTCAGATTAAAATCTTTGAAAATTTGAATTTTTCATATTTTTAACTAACAATTCTGTGGAATTAATTATATTTAAGAAACTTTAATTGCGAATTTTTTTTTTGAAGTTATTAAAATTTTTTATTTTCTAATATTTATTTAATTTTCAAGAATTTATGAATAATTGAAATTTTGTAAAATTTAATTGTAATCAAATGAATTTGAAAATTCTTAATAATTCTTAAATAAATTTCACGGAAAAATGCAATTATTCTTAAAAATTTTATTAAAACTTGACGAAAGAATTCAATTTTAAGAAACATTTATTTATTCAATTAAATACCTAATAAAATTCGTTGCAATAATTCAAATATTTTTATAAAAAACTTTTAATTCGTCGCAGAAAATCAATTATTTGCAAAAATTGTTAAGTAATTCTGCAAAGGAATTAAATTAGCTTGATAAAAAACAAAATCGCTTAAATTCTTCCCATAAAATCAGTTATTCTAAGAAATTTTGATTAAATTCTTTTCCAAAATTCAATTATTTTGATAAATATCAAAATTCATCACAAGAATTCAATTCTTTTGAAAAGTAATAAATTAATTTGCAGAAATTAAATTATCGTCAACAATTTAAAAATTTAGGAATTTAATTATTTTTAAAAATTTTAATAAATTCTTTAAAAGAACTTAAATATTTTCAAAATTTCTTAATAAAATTCTTCGTAAAAATTAAATTTTAGGAAACATTTAATTATTGAATAAATTATTTATTTTTGTAATTAAATAATTGAATTATCATAAAATTTTTTAATAAAAATTAATTTATAAGTGAATTTTGATTAAAATTTTAAATATTAATTGAATATTAAAGCATTAATTTAAAGCGTGATTTTTTAGAAATAATTTAATTTTGAAAAGGTTTCAAATCCAAATCTTGGAAAATTTGAATTTTTCGTATTTTTAACTAACAATTATGTAGAATTAATTTTTTTGAAAAGTATTAATTAGATTTTTTTTTTTTTTGAAATTATTCAATTTCGAAAAATTGATTTGTAAACAAATGAATTTGAAAATTCTCAAAGAAGAATTTTTTCAAAAATTATTAAAAATAATTGATTTACAGAAGAATTTTAGTTAAAAATTCTAGAAAATGTTAATTGAATTGAAATGATGAAAATAATTTTGAAAAAGTTAGAGTAAAAAATATTTTTATAATATAAAATAATGATTTTATCACTCGGTCAACTTTAATTATTATAAAATATGAAGATATCGATTGCTCTGAGTCGAAGACTCGGAGTTATCGATTTCTTCATGTGTTATAACAATTTTTTATAAATTGTTAAATTTCAAGAAGGTTTGAATTTGAATGTTTTTTTTTTGAGTACCTGATAATTTTTAGCGTGAATTGCCAATAAATAGGATGAATAATATCTAAAATATTATTGAATGAATGGTATGCGAAGAATGATAATGAGAATTAATTTTAAATGAGAGTAATTGCGAGAATCGTAAAATATGTGACTTTGCATATATTTAACTATATTTTCTGCCGAAGCTTTGATTACTTGAAAAACACTCAAATGCCAGATGTGGACGCCCCTTTTATACAGCTACCCACGACGACCTTCCTTGCAACATGAATTTCTTTGACACTATCCGCTTATATTACCGCTATGTTGCAAAAATTTCCAGTTATATTTTTTCTTCATAAATTCAAAGAAAACGTCATAAATACTCAACATCTTTTACTTGAATATGCATTGAAATTTCACACCTAGATCAAATTGCAAATTCTTCAAAAAAAAAAAAAAAATTGTTTATGCACCGTGAGAGAAATTGTCGATCTAAAAATCTAAAAACTTAAACGGTTGATTTTTAAAAATAAATTCAAATTCAATTGTTTTTCTTCTTCTTTAAGTTTGTAGTGCTTTTCGAGACGCATATTTTAAATAGACTTTGTAAACTATTACCCACCCAACTCTGAATATGAAATTATTAATGTTCATGACTTCATGTTGAGTCGAAACTTACTTTGTGAGTTGAGGAATTGGTAAACATTTTGAATTGAGAGGGGAGGGAGTCGTCTGGGAATGGTTTTGCATAAAATAGTCTAATCACTTGACTCTCGATTGCAAAAGCTGAATATCAGCTCTGTGTGACCGCAGTCGACCTAGTCTGCCATCTCTCAATCTGCATTCGCGTGACTAATTGCCTAATTAGCGCTCAGACGCGAACCACGGCAAATTGATTGATCCAGACCGAGCGTGTCTAGAATTATGTATTTCTGTCTCCGTATCATCTAATCAGTCTGCACTGCAAACAAGAAATCGCACATCACTTTCTAAACTCGCTCAAACCAAATTTTAGAATTTACTTCAGATTTTCAATTTCCTGACATTTACAGTGTGTTTGGCCTTTGGCAATTTTTTAAATTAATTTTTACTATTTTTTTTGAGTTTGAAAGATACTTTTTACTACTTTTTTAAAATTAATTATCGAGTGCGAAGTCTGCAAGATTTAATATATTAAATCTTGCTGTGAGATCTCAAACACTTGTGTGCTTCAAGGTTTCCAATAAATAATTTTAATTGATATTTTGGTTGTAGAAAAGTTTTTGCATTCAATAATAGTCATTTTTTCTTCCCCTCTCTGATATATCGCTTCCATAGAATATGAAAGATTAGTGCACCAGTAAATGTAAACACAAGCATCAGAGAATGCAATTTTAGTTTCGTTTCCAACGACGACTCCGATCGGCAATTGGGAAATTGCACAAAATAACCTGTGACGTCAGCACTCCAAAGTACTACTGTGATTGGGCACTTAGGTTTGCATCGGTGAAGGTCATTTTCATGCCTCTTTCGTGATGGACATCACGATGTGTCTACGTGTTACACAGTGTTACACGTTGCCCACACCGGAAGTTCGTCTTCCTTAAACTCTCCACAGAGCTTTATTCTTAATCCCCCACTTTCGAGCTCATTTCTCAATTGACCAAATCATCTTTTGTTGCATTGAAAACATTTCCAGGCTTCACACAGTGCCCCTAAAAAGTATTTTACGAAAAATAGGGGACTGAAAATTAAAAAATAGGGGACACTTTTACGGGACCATAAAAATTGGTTAAATAAAGAGAAAAATATTATTTATTTATACAGGGTTCCCACAAAAATTTAACTTTATTTTCCCTCATTTCCAAACACAACTTTCACTTTTTCGCTGATCCTAAAGAATATTCTAATTCACTCTCAAAATTATTAGATACTCAACAAAATTTTCTATTAAATTTATTTACAAATTTCTTCAAAAGTCAAATTATTCGAAAACATCAATAACTTTATTTTTTAAATAAATATTTCATCATTTTTTTCATTGGAATTAAGGTGTTTAAAAATTTCAAATTCAAACCTTTTCAAATTGAACAACTCATAAGAATATTATTATAAAACATAAAGAAATGGATCACTCCGAGTCGAAGACTCGGAGTAATCCATTTCTTTATGTTTTATAATAATTAAAAATGACCGACTCACAAAATCATTATTTTATTATTACAAGAATATTGTTACTGTACTTTCTTCAAAATTATTTCTATCATTTCAATTCAATAAACATTTTCTAGAATTTTTAACTAAAATTCTACATTCAATCAATAGCATCAATTATTATTCAATTAAACTTTTTCAAAAAAATTAATTCTACAGAATTGTTAGTTAAAAGTACGAAAAACAATAATTTAATTCTACGAGAAATCAATTATTTAAAAACAAAAATAAATAATATCGAATGTTTCTTAAAATTTAATTTTTACGAAGAATTGTATTAAAACAACTTTTGAAAATATTTAATTTCTTTTAAGGAATTTAATTTAAATTTTAATGAAATTTATTATATTAAAGAATTTTATAACAATTTTTGAAAATAATTGAAAACTTTTTGAAGAATTTTATTCAATGTTTAAAAAATAATTGAATTCTTGAGAAGAATTTAAATAATAATTTTTGAAAATAATTGAATTCATGAGAAGAATTTTATTAAAATAATTGAAAATAATTGACTTTTTGAGAAGAATTTTTCCTATCTATTTATAAAGATAATTTAATTCTTGACAAGAATTTTTAAAAAATTTTGAAAATAATTGAATTTCTGCAAAGTATTTTATTACTTTTTTAAAAGAATTGAATTCTTGTGATGAATTTTGATATTTATCAAAATAATTAAATTTTGGAAATGAATTTTATTAAAATTCCTTAGAATAATTTATTTTATGGGAAGAATTTATACGATTTTGTTGTTTATCAAGCTAATTGAATTCTTTTGCAAAATTACTTAAAAATTTAAAAAAATAATTGTTTTTCTGCGACGAATTAAATGTTATTTATGAAAATATTTGAATTATTGCAACAAATTTTATTATATAATTGAATAATTGAATGTTTCTTAAAATCGAATTCTTTCGTCAAGTTTAAAATTTTATTATTTATGAAAATAATTGAAAGTTTTTTTAGAATTTGTCATAAAATTTTTTCAATAATTAAATCTTTTGATAAATTTAATGAAAATAGTAAATATTGAAAATTGTCGAATTGAGAAAAACTTTTGGTAATATTTCAAATTTTGCAAAGAATTTTATTGAAATAAATAATTAAAATAATAATAATAATAATTAATTAATTAATTGAATATTTGGCGAAAAATTTTGCTATTTATAAAAATAATTGAATTCTTGCGAATGATTTTATTAGAATTTTTAAAAATAATTGAATTCTTGTGATGAATGTTGTTATTTATCAAAATAATTGAATTTTGGAAAAGAATTTTATCAAAATTCTTCAGAATAATTGATTTTATGGAAAGAATTTATGCGATTTTGTTGTTTATCAAGCTAATTGAATTCTTTTGCAAAATTAATTATAAATTTTTGAAAATAATTCATTTTCTAATTTAATAATTCAATGTTACTTAAAATTGAATTCTTTTCTCAAGTTTTAATAAAATTTTTAATAATAATTGCATTTTTCAAGGAATTTATTTAAAATTGTTTTAAAAATATTTGAAATTCTGCGATGAAAATAATTGAATTCGTAAATGAGATTTTATTATTTATGAAAAAAATTGAATCTTTTCGTAGAATTGTATCAAAAAGTTTTTCTATAATTAAATCTGTTGATAAATTTGATGAAAATGGTAAATATTTAAAAACATTGAATTGTGAAAAAACTTTTAAAAATAATTGAAATCTTGCAAAGAATTTTATTTAAATTTTTGAAAATAATTGAATTTTTGGCGAAAAATTTTGCTATTTGTAAAGATAATTGAATTCTTGACGAGATATTCGTGAAAATTTTTAAAAATAATTGGATTTCTTCGAAGGATTTTATTACTTTTGAAAATAATTAAATTCTTGAGATAAATCTGGGTTGTAATTTATGAAAATAATTGAATTTTGTAAAGAATTTTATTAAAATTCCTAAAAATTATTGAATTTCTGTGAAGAATTTTGTTATTTATCAAGAAAATTGCATTAAATCTTTTGTAATAATTAAATAATATTAAAAAACAACCAACTTCTAAACATAATTGAGACTTGACTTCACCAAAATACTAATCTTACAAATTTTATAAATTTCATCGATCATAAATTTGAAGATTTGAAACTTTCAAAACAAAAGTTTCCAATTAAAAATTTCAACGGCACTTTGCTAAATTTGGTGTAAAATGCATTATTAAAAGATAAAAGAAAAAAATGGGGGAAATTTAGAGGAAATTTTGATAATAGGGTACGTTTAGGGGCCAAAATTAAAAAAGGGGACTTTTAGGGAAATAGGGGACAGACTGTGAAGCCTGCATTTGACTTTTCTTCTTTGCAGTGTTCAATATTGTTTTATTTACCGTTCTCCTCTGTTGCATTATAATTGCCACGCAGCTCATTGTACACTTGTGCAGTTTATACACATTTCCTGGTATTGTCATACCACTCTTGACTGTTCAAGTGAAATTTGACTACAATACTTTTTACGTCCAATGACATTTCTATTTAGAGCTAAAATTTATTACTATTTTCTTTTTGCCACAAATAAATTCCTGTAGGCTTTAATTGTGAATATATTTACTCTCTTAAGGGCATCCGGGAAAAATCGAGCCCAAAAAGTGTTTTCCCGCGTGTCGTCTCACTCCTAAATAATTAGAGATATTTAGTTCGGATTTATCATGATAATTAGGGGAATTCATGGTGATAAAGAATATTCTCGAAAATTGCAAGTAATTTTTGAAATAAATATTGAAAAACGAAATTACAAAAGTTGGATTTTTGGCGAAAGTGAGAGACAATATGGCGGCGAACACACAGACAAGTGGATCTATGTGTCAGTGGTCAAGGAGGTGGCGCCAATTCTCGGAAGTGGTCGCGAGTTGAACTGAGGAAATGTATTAATCTCAAATTACTCCACTTTCAATCGTTAATAAAATAATTTCCTCGCAAAATTATTGCAAAAACGGAGAGGGCCGCTCCTCGGAGAGTCTTCCTCTATCACCCCTCCAAATATGAACCCGAAATATTTTATCCTCTCAAAATGAGACGTCTATACTGAACCGTAAAAAACCCCTTTTTCCGTATATTTAAACAATTTTTTTCAATAATTATTTATCAAAATTTCTCTAAATTCCGAGAAGACCGCCGGTCCCAGAGCATTTCTCTATATTTACCAAAAAATCCCGACTCAAAATATTCTTTTCTTTTTAAATGAGACGTCTATCACGAAACCAGTATTATTTCCCGGATGCCCTTAATCTGAATATGTGAAAATTTACATACTTAAAAGTTATATGTTGCTCTCTCGTTCAATAAGTGAATATTTATTTATAATATGTGCAATTTTACTTATAGAATAATTACAGAATATTTTTCACATAAATATAAATTCTCCAGTGCAACGTTTTGCTCGATGGCGAAAATGACACTTTCGGCCAACGCTCATTTCACGCTGAGTTCACCGGTTCTCGTTCGATCACCGAAGTTAAGCAGCATTGAGCGCGGTCAGTACTTGGATGGGTGACCGCTTGGGAATACCGCGTAGTGTTGGCCTCTTTTTTTTAATTCAAATATTTCTTGGTAAATTATTCATGATTCATATTCATAATTGCGAAAATTTTTATACTGAATAAACGTATACTATAAAGTTTGTCCTCAACAGAAAATTTCTGAAGTTTATTTTTTAACGTTCTATTAAAGTCTCCATTTTACATTTCTAATTTAGTGTTAAATACTATGGAGCTAAAAATTAGCACCCACTTAATTTTAGAAATTAAATTTTAAACTTTACTTTACGCCCGTCCATTTGGGGGGAAATTAGAAAAATTCGCCTTGCGAATTGAATGCAAAATAGTATTGCGAAAAAAAGTAGGAAAAAATCTGAGGACACATATGGCGATGGCCAAGATGGATAACCGCAGGGTCGGAGGTGTCAATAGCGGAAAAACTACTCGAGAAAGATCGATTGCAAAACGTCAACAGCTGCGGTTTATTCTTCAAACAACTATGATATTCAATGATGAAGACCAGTTTTCTCACGTTATTTTATTGTCTCTTATCATTGGCAGTTACATAATCAATAGATAGTTTTTATTCTCATTTTTCCTCTGCGGTCATATATGGGAAATAAAAAGTATACATTAATATCTCTGCTTTTAATTCACTACAGAAGCTGTAATTTTACTTTAGCGGGACTCGAACAATTCTGAAGAATTAATTTTTTTTTAAAAGTTTAATTGAATTTTTTTTGTAATTCTTCCAATTTTTTATTTTCTAATACATATTTTTTTGGGAACTAAAAGAGGGTCTAAATTTTGACTCGGTTGGGGTAATTATACTGAAAATCATAAGAAAAATTATTAAAAAATTACAAAGCGCGTGAATGAGACACGATGCTTGAAAAGTGCAACAAGGAATTTGCGAAAAAAGGCGCAGAGACGTTGGCAATTTCCATGTATTATGTATGAGAGACAGGCGCCAGTCGACCTGCCCTCTCAGCAACGGCAGCAACTAACAACTGGCAAGCAATAGCAACAGCAGCCACTTGCGCGGTCCATTGCAGTTCTGCAGGAGCAAGGCGGTCCTCTCAATTGATTCGCTTATAATGACTGGCCACTGGAATTATCCTACTTGCCCCGTGTAATTGAGATCCAAGCGACTTTCATACTAATGCACCATTCCATTATTGCGAGCATTTCTGCGGAAATATATTTCTGTATACATCAAAAAAATCTCGTTTTAGACACTTCACAAAACTGACAAACATTCCTTTCCATATTTTTTATTTTCCTCACTTTTTCCCAATTTTCAGCAAAAATATTTACTTCTTTCTTATCCTGCTAATAAACAGAATTCCTGTAACGAATTTTATTATTCATGAAAAAATTTAAATATTTATAAAAATAATTAAATTCTTGGGAACGATTTTATAAAATTTTTTAAATAATTCATTTCTCTCGAATAATTTTAAGCAAATTCTAATTTAAATAATTGAATTCCTGAGAAATTTTTATTATTCATGAAAAGAATTGAATTACGAAGATTTTTACGAAAAATATTTAAATAACTGGATTCTGTTTGGAAATTGTATGAAAATAGCAGATATTGAAAATCAGTCAATTGCAAAAAGTCCTTAAAAATAATTAAATATTACAAACAATTCTATTAAATTTTTTTGAAAATTATTCAATTTTCCTAAAAAGTATTTTACTATATTTATAAAAATAATTGAATTATTGCGAACGATTTTATTAGAATTTTTTTAAATAATTGAATTTCCAAGAAGAAATTTATTACTTTGGAAAATAATTGAATTCTTGTGATGAATATTGTTATTTATGAAGATAATTGAATTTTGCAAAGAATTTTATTAAAATGCCTCAAAATAATTGAATTTTCGAGGATAATTTTGTTATTTATCTTTAATAATTGAATTCTTTCGAAGAATTATTTATGTAAATAATTGAATTCTCAGGAAGAATTTCATTAAAATTTTTCTTTATTTCAAAAAATTTTATTAAAATATCCTGTGAATAATTCTAATATTTTTGTATATAATTAAATTCTTCCAAAGAATTAGAAAAAACATTTTTTTTAAATTGATTTCTTCCAAGAATTGGTATTAAAATTTCAAGAATAATTACATTTTTCGAGCAATTCCTGTAAAATTGTATTAAAAATAATTAAAATCCTACGATGTATTTTAATATTTATGAAAATAATTGAATAGTTGTAAAGAATTTTATTAAAATTTTCAAAAATAATTGAATTCCTGAGAAGAATAAATAAATTGATTATTATTTATGAAAATAATTTAATTATTTGTAGAAAATTTTATTCAAATGTTATAAAAAGAATTGAATTTTTGTAAAAAATTTTGTTATTTTTGAAAATAATTGAATTCTTGTAATGAATATTGTTATTTATGAAGATAATTGAATTTTGCGAAGAATTTTATAAAAATGCCTCAAAATAATTGAATTTTCGAGAATAATTTTTGTTATTTATCGACATAATTGAATTCTTTCGAAGAATTATTTATGGAAATAATTGAATTCTTTGGAAGAAGTTTATTAAAATCCAAAAGGATAATTGAATTATTTCCAAAAATTTAATTAAAGTATTTAAATTTTAAAATAATTGATTTCTTTTGAACAATTTTATTAAAGTATTTGAAAATAATTGAATTCCTGTGGAAAATTCTAATATTTTTATAAATTATTAAATTTTTCCAAAGAATTGAAAAAAACGTTTTTTTTCAAATAATTGATTTTTTTGAAGAATTGAAACTAAATTTTCGAGAATAATTACAATTTTCGAGCAATACCTGTAAAATTGTATTAAAAATAATTGAAATCCAGTGATGAATTTTATTATTTATGAATACAATTGAATAGTTGCTAAGAATTTTATTAAAATTTTCAAAAATAATTGAATTTCTGAGAAGAATTTTATTATTTATGAAAATAATTGAATTATTGAGAAAAATTTTATTAAAATGTTTAAAAAGAATTGAATTTATGTAAAAAATTTTGTTATTTTAGAAAATAATTGAATTCTTCATAAGAATTTTATAAACAATGTTTTCAATAATTAATTTTTTCGAAATATAATAAATATTATGAAAATTTTATTTTAAATAATTGAATTATTGTGGAAACTTTTATTTGTGAAAATAATTGAATTTTTCGATTAATTAATTTAAAATAGTATTAAAAATAATTGAAATTCTTCGATGAGTTTTATTATTTATGAAAATAATTGAATTGTTGCTTAGAATTTTGTTTAAAAAATGTTTGTAAATAATTGATTCTCCATGAAAAATGTTATTATTAGTGAAAGTCATTGAATTATTGTGAAAAATTGTATAAAAATTTTGTTAAATAATTCTAAATTTTTTTAAAAATGTTATTCTAAATTAATTGCATATTTCTTTGGAAATTTTATTATTTATGAAAATAATTCAATTTTGGATGAATTTAATCAATTTTTGTATTAAATAATTGGATTCTTTTGCGAAATTTTATGAAAATAAATAAATAATTGATTTTGAAAATAATTGAATTTCGAATATTTTTTTGAAAATAATTGTATCGTTTTAAAGAATTTTATTATAATTTTTGAGAATAGTTTTCTGATTTCTAATATTAGCGAATTTAAAGTGGTGGAAATTCTCAAAAAAAGAGAAGCAGTAATAGTAGCTTTTAGTGTCTGAAATCTAAAAAAAGTACCTAAATAGTAGCATAATTTAAAGAAAATAGTATAAACAGTAGGTTTTAGTAGATGAGTGCTTTGATATCAGGAAGGGGTTTTTTTTTAATATGATGTTTAATCTTTACCTCAAATAATATATTTAAACGAAGATCTTTTATTTTAAAAGTATGTTTAAATTATTGTATGTTGTAGGATAAAATTAAAGAAACTTTGTTGTTTTTGTGAACATTTATTTCAGTAAATTAAGAAGAACAGTTTGTTGAAAACGAACATTAAGTAATGTATTTAAGGATATTACTGATTTTCGATAGCATACCACATAAAAAGTAAAATTTTAAATTTAGCGCTGATATTTTTATGTCAAATGAAATTTCTGTTAAATGGTTTTTGACGTGACAAATAATTGTTAGTGCTAACAACACAAGCAAGTATTTTTGTCTATACATTTTCATTAGCATCGTCAAAGTAAATAAATAAATAAATAATTTTAAAGACAAAATGAGTTTTTGACTTCAACATGGAATCACAATCTAAATGCTAAATGTTATTATTATTATTATTTAGCTTATTATGTGATGTGCAGGTTCGTGATGTCTCCTAAACTTTTCTTTCCTATGAAAATCTGAAAAGCTCCAATTATAGCATCCCACTTTGAATAAGAGATTTCTTTTTCGGAATGTGTCAACTTTAAATCTTTATTATCCAGTTTATTATTTTCTTTCTTTGCATCACTTATCATTCGATCCACATCCGAAATCGTCTCATTAACTGATTCATGAAGCCATTTTAAAATATCAAACAAATTATGTTCCAAGTCTTCAATAACTTGCGTATGTAGTAAATCATCAATAAATGCCAATATTTTAATTTTCTCTAAAATGTTATTTTCATCAATTATCAATTTAAATTTATTATCCATAAGGCTTATTGCTTCAACTGTCGAGTATAAAGTTCTTGTATGATTTCCTGACAATGATAATTCTTCTTTAATGACAATTACCTTTTTTTGGAAGGTTCGTATATAATTTGCGTACGATTCATTCTTTATGGCAATTGAATCATTTTTTTTCGTTGTAGTGACTACTTGCAACATAGCACTCAATAAATTGTACATTGATACTCTGATCATTGTCTTCAGTTCGAAAGCGATACTCTGCAGGCAGAGATTTGATGCATCTGAAACACTTACTTTTAAATGCTGAAGAAAAGTTCTTTGTAAACTCGCAGAATTTCTAATAGCCGGAAAAATATTATAGTCAACATCAGATGTAACCTCACCTATTCTCATCGCTCTCCTAAAGATGCCAGTATGATTGACATTATCTATTAGATACAGTATAAATTTTTTTTTCTTTTCGGACAATTCCATTTGAGAGCTTGATAGAAACTGCATTTTTAATTTCTTCTTTATGAATTCATGATCGACTGTATAATTATTCCAAATCTCAGGGGCCTTTGCAAAAATCACTGATATGCTTGAAAATATGTTTTGGAAATCTTTTTGGAAAATGTCTTCAAGATGTCTCAAAAGTGTGAAAAATGGATTTGGCGAATCGTTTTTAAGATCGTCAAAGTCAATTACAACGATAAATTTTAGAGACTGAAGGCTATCAATCAAAAATTTAATATAGTACGAATTAGTGATGTCCTGTTCGTTTCCTCTGTTGTCGTCAAATCCAGGTGTATCCCACAGGACCAACTTGGGCAACTTTGGCGATTTCCATTTTGAAGGAATTGTAGTTTTTGATTTTGATCCACGATCAATTTGCGGTCCTGAGGATTTTTTGTCTGCTTTTTCAATTAATATTGGTTCAAATTCATTCTTTTTTCTAGCTTGCAATTTATTGTTAATTATGTAATTAATTAGGGTGCTTTTGCCAGCTCTTGCAGTTCCCATGAAAAGAACCGCATTTTCCTTTCCAATCTTCTTTTCCAAAATTTTCTGCGTATTTAATTTAAGATTCTTTTCCAAGTGTGACAATCGAGTTACATCAAGGTTACAATTTTGGCTATAAACAAGTGAAATTAGCAGGCAGATGAATGGTTTTCTGATCATTGTTAATGTTGATGATGATACTTTGTTCAATTATGAACCTATGCGGTTGGAATTTAGTCCTGATATTCTATTCCGCAGAACACAAAAAATGGTTGAAAATCAGATAACTTTTCTTTGTGTTCTCTAAGTAATTTGCAATTTAAAAAATGTTTTAAAAATTAATCAATTCTTACCTCTTTTCTGAAGATTTTAAAAAACTGAAACAATGAGATAACTTGAGTCTTTATTGTTGGCACAAAATTTTATGAAAGAATGCAAAGACTAGACGTGGCGTTTGCGAATAGTTTGTAACGTTTCAAAATTTGTAATCTCTCATATTGTATACTTTTAAAATATCACTAACTTTATGTGCTAAAACCAATGGAAATTGCAGGTGTATCGATTAAGTCGAGAGAAAACATTATTTGACAGTAAAAAGAACGTGACAATTTTTTATGTCCCCAATAAAATAGTGATATTTTGATAAAATGTATGCCGAATTATATCCGATTCAATTTTTACCATATTTGGTATCTAAGGATTAAAAAAAAAATTAACATTTAGTTGGAAAATTTATATATTCAAAATTTGATATGGAGACACTCAAAGGAAGTGACATGTGGAATTAAAAATTTCCCTCCTCAGCTTTAAAATGCATATATGTATGAATATGCATATTAAAGTTATTTATCTGTGCTGACAACTCTAATTACTATAAACTCTTTATATGAAGAAACGGGTTCTTCGTCCGGATCATAAAGAATTATGCTGCATAAGCAACAAGATAAGATTGCGAAAAAATTTCTCACTATTTGTGTTTGATAACGCCAAAAGGGTAAAAGAGTGTAAAGTAAGATGTTATGTCCACTTTCTGGATAGTTGCATAACGATAAAAGACAAATAAATTATTTACAAACGTTTTTCGTTATTTTTTCAAAGCCGAAAATTTCAGTGAAATATCACTCTTTGCGGAACTCATTTATTTCATTTTCAGATAGATCAAAAAAATTTTGTTACTTTTTTAAAATTAAATATCGAGTGCAAAGTCTGTAATGGTTATAAAACAATTTTTCTTTTAAATTCTGAATTTGAATGAAGTATTAAGAAGAGTATCATTTTTGTGAGAATATGTGATTATTAACTTAGCTACAATTTAATTATAGGTACATAAATGTATTTTTCAAAAAGCTCCACAGGACTTTAAAATTTTATATTTTTGCATGTGATTTTATATTATATAAAATTGCATGTTTTTATTATATTGTTTTTCCTGGTAGATAAAAAATTTTTAATAATCTGATCTGTATTCTAAGACCAAAAGAGAATAATAAGGACTCGTATCACGTCATAAAAATTTTATGCATATTCGGTTCTAAGAATCATTTATAATGGATAAAAAGACTTCCAATATTAAAACTGTCAATGCATTTTTTATGCATTCTTTTCATCATTTTTTGTCTCCTTTTATTTCAAATATTGGTATAAACTGAAGAGGAATTATTATTATTATTGAAGAAAAATACTTGAATTACGGAGAAAAATATTTGCATAAGAATCTATTATATATAATTCTCTTGCGGTTGATGAATTTTTTACACAGTTTGTAATTTTTAACAACTGCGGATTGGAAAAATAGAGAAAATAATAAATTACAGATTCTTTTTAATTTTAAGGATAATTTTAATTTTATTCCTTTAATAAATTCTCTAAAGAATTATCTTTATATTTTATTCCCTTTTCATTTTCCTTTATGAATTTTACTAGATATTAAGGTATATGCGATTTTCCATACTTTAGTTATTGACGTATTGAACCAACTTTTCTTATTTAATAATAAATTCAATTTTGAAATAATATATTCTCTTACATTTTAAAATGTAACTCTATAATGAATAGAAAATTCGTAAGAAAATTTCTATTAATTTTAAAATCTTCTTCTGTCTCAGTGTGATTTATCACTTAAAACTTGATGCAATAAAAAAAGCAAAAGATTGCTTTTTCGATTTGAATAAATGTGTAACGTCAATGGTAAAACTAACGAAAACGCAAACAGATAAGTCGTGGGAAATGGAAAAGTGGTTCTGGATAATCGATACTCGACATGTTTTTCCTTTTAGTATATGTAGAGAAATGGCAATAATAATAATCCTCTTTTAGTAAATAATCGAATCTTTTTTTAACGAACACTTTAACCCGTTCGCAGTCTGGTGAAAAAATCGTTTTCGGTCCAAAAATAAAAAAATTAAATAAATTTCATTCAACAGACTTCACAGTCTGTTCCCTATTTCCCTAAAAGTCCCCTTTTTTTAATTTTGGCCCCTAAACGTACCCTATTTTCAAAATTTCCTCTATTTTTTCTTTTATCTTTTAATGATGAATTTACACCAAATTTAGCAAAGTGTCGTTCAAAATTTCATTTAGAAACTTTTGTTTTGAAAGTTTCAAATCCTTAAATTTATGATCGATGAAGTTTTTCATGAAATTTATAAAATTCGTAAGAAAATTCAGAATTTTTGGTATCTTTTTTGTTTGCCTCGTAAACTATGAAACTGACACTAATTTTAATACAAAACCTTCAAAAACTTTTTCTATTTCTGACAAGAATGAATTTTTTAATATTATTTCATTGTTATAAAAGTTTTAATTCAATTATCAAGAAAAATAACAAAATTCTTCACAGAAATTCAATTATTTTTAGGAATTTTAATAAAATTCTTTACAAAATTGAATTATTTTCATAAGTTACAATATTCATCTCAAGAATTCAATTATTTTCAAAAGTAATAAAATTCTTCGAAGAAATTCAATTATTTTTAAAAATTTTCACGAATATCTCGTCAAGTATTCAATTATCTTTACAAATAGCAAAATTTTTCGACGAAAATTCAATTGTTTTGAAAAATTTATAAAAATCTTTGCAAAAGTTCAATTATTTTCAAAAGTTTTTTGCAATTGAATAATTTTCAATATTTGCTATTTTCATAAAATTTATCAACAGATTTAATTATAGAAAAAACTTTTTGATACAATTCTACGAAAAGATTCAATTATTTTCATAAATAATAAAATTTCATTTACAAATTCAATTATTTTCATCGCAGAATTTCAATTATTTTTAAAAAAATTTTAAATAAATTCCTTGAAAAATGCAATTATTATTAAACATTTTTTTAAAACTTGAGAAAAGAATTCACTTTTAAGTAACATTGAATTATTCAATTAGAAAATGAATTATTTTCAAAAATTTTTAAGTAATTTTGCAAAAGAATTCAATTAGCTTGATAAACAACAAAATCGCATAAATTCTTTCCATAAAATCAATTATTTTGAAGAATTTTGATAAAATTCTTTTCCAAAATTCAATTATTTTGATAAATAACAACATTCATCACAAGAATTCAATTATTTTTAAAAATTCTAATAAAATCATTCGCAAGAATTCAATTATTTTTACAAATAGCAAAATTTTTCGTCAAATATTCAATTAATTTCAAAAATTTCAATAAAATTCTTTGCAAAATTTGCAATATTACCAAAAGTTTTTCACAATTCAACAATTTTCAATATTTACTAGTTTCATTAAATTTATCAAAAGATTTAATTATTGGAAAAATTTTATGATAAATTCAAAAAAAAGCTTTTAATTATTTTCATAAATAATAAAATTTTAAACTTGACGAAAGAATTCGATTTTAAGAAACATTCAATTATTCAATTATATAATAAAATTTGTTGCAGTAATTCAAATATTTTCATACATAACATTTAATTCGTCGCAGAAAAACAATTATTTTAAAAAATTTTTAATTAATTTTGCAAAAGAATTCAATTAGCTTGATAAACAACAAAATCGCATAAATTCTTCCCATAAAATTAATTATTCTACGGAATTTTAATAAAATTCTTTTCCGAAATTCAATTATTTTGATAAATATCAAAATTCATCAGAAGAATTCAATTCTTTTAAAAAAGTAATAAAATATTTTGCAGAAATTAAATTATTTTTAAAATTTTTTAAAAATTCTTGTCAAGAATTAAATTATCTTTATAAATAGATAGGGAAATTTCTTTTCAAGAATTAAATTATTGTCAAAATTTTTTGAAAAATTCTCCTCAAGAAGTGAATTATTTTTAAAAATTTAAATAAAATTCTTCTCATGAATTCAATTGTTTTCAGAAATTATTATTTAAATTCTTCTCAGGAATTCAATTATTTTTAAAAAATTTAATAAAATTCTTCAGAAAGTTTTCAATTATTTTTAAAAATTGTTATAAAATTCTTTAATATAATAAATTTCATTAAAATTTTAATTAAATTCCTTAAAAGAAATTAAATATTTTCAAAAGTTTTTAATAGAATTCTTCGTAAAAATTTAATTTTAAGAAACATTCGATATTATTTATTTTTGTTTTTAAATAATTGATTTCTTGTAGAATTAAATTATTATTTTTCGTACTTTTAACTAAAAATTCTGTAGAATTAATTTTTTTGAAAAAGTTTAATTGAATAATAATTGATGTTATTGATTTAAAGTAGAATTTTAGTTAAAAATTCTAGAAAATGTTAATTGAATTGAAATGATAGAAATTATTTTGAAGAAATTGCAGTAACAATATTCTTGTAATAATAAAATAATTATTTTGTCAGTCGGTCATCTTTAATCTTTATGTTTTATAATAATATTCTTATGAGTTGTTCAATTTAAAAAGGCTTGTATTTGAAATTTTTGAACATCTTAATTCCAATGAAAAAAAAATTATTTAATATTTATTTGAAACAAAACTATTGATGTTTTCGAATAATTTGACTTTTGAAGAAATTTGTAAATAAGGGGCCGTACACATAATACGTCACGCGATTTTTGACCACTTTTAACCCCTCCCTCCCCCTATGTCACACTTCGTCACAAATCTTGAACCCCCCCTCCCCCCTACGTCACGTCACACACGTAAATTTCACTGTAAATTTTATACATTGGACAATATATATGTATATTATATCTTACACTCTAAATTATTGAATCAGTTAAGAATATCGGATTTAGAAGCAAAAAATCAGTCACTAATTCAAATAGTAATATTTTTTTCTGACAATTAGTTGAAAATAACTGATGTTTCAATACAATTGTTTTTGATTGATTCAATTAGTCACGTTTAACTACCTACATAGCACCGAAACTTTCCTAAAAATTTACTAAAGATTTACTCGCAAGCTTCGAAATATTTAAATGCAAAGTTTAGTTAAAATTGTGTAAAGATTTAAATATCCCACTTCAATAAATGTTTAGCGGGAAACTTTTCCGAAAATTTAAGTTAAATTTTCAGGAAGATTTTCACGAAAGTATAGTCGAAAATGCAATTCAAATGTTCAGGAAAGTTTCAAGCTATATTTTTAAGAAAATTTGACGATAGACATTTATTGGAGTGAGAAATTTAAATCTTTACACAATTTTAAAATAAACTTTGCAAGTAAATTTTTTAACTTATGCAAGCAAATCTTTAATATACAATATTTAGAAAAATTTCGGTGTTTTGTGGATAATTTTTCAGTTATTTTTAACTGATTCAGAAGCAAAAAGTCAGTCACTGCTGATTGACAGTTAAAACCATGATTTTTAACTGATTCAAATTAAGAGAATATCCCGTGTAGAAATTTCGCTATGGTCCGGATCAGGGACTCATCGGGCCTTCCATATTAGGGAATGAAACACACGGCCTGATATGGCCCTGATCAGGAAATCCACATTTGATCGTCGCCCCGATCTGGCCCAGGACGGGCCGTGTGTTTCATTCCCTAATATGGCCATAATAGGGATATTTCTACACGGGATATTATTTATCATATTTTAAATAATATGCCAATAGATCCCAAGTGCGAAATTAAAAACGGCCCAAAACTGGCCCAGTGACGGCATAGTCAGTGCCTACTCTTGGCAAACAATAGTGGCCCGACTGTCGGGAGGTTAACCGCGGTAGGCTGTCGGCAGCCAATCATCGGCCGATTCTCGGTAAACATTAATGGCCCATTATTGGCTGCCATTACTCCCCAGTGTTGACAAAATTTAAAAAAAAATATTTTTTATTTTATTAACTAATTAATTTATAATATTTATACAGCTTATTTCCCTAAATTAATCGCAAACTTACAAATATTTGAAAAATTCTTACCGCTAGCGGGGATCGATACCTGAACCTGACGCACCACAGCCTAACACTCTGACCACTCTGCTACTCTGACTTGAACTCGAGGAAGCAAAAGGGTTCTTATAAGCTACACTACACTGGCCGATACTGTGCCATTATTGGGCCGAGCTACGTCCCAATATTGGCAATTATAATTTGCCATCATAGATACAAAACGATAGACATTAATGTGCCATTCCTGGGCCAAGCTACGTCCCAATTCTTGCAATTATAATTTGCCATCAAGAAAACAAAATGGGCCGATCTTCGTTACATCACTGGCAATTGTCTTTTGCCATTAAAAATTGATTAACTTTGCCAATAATGTACCGTTATTGGGCCAAGCTACGCCCCAATTCTGGCAATTATAATTTGCCATTAAAGACACAAAATTTTTGCCATTAAAGTGTCACTAATGTGCCATTAATGGGCCGATCGTCGTCACATCACTGGCAATTGAATTTTGCCATTAAAGATTGATCAACTTTGCCATGAATGTGCCATTTTTGGGCCAAGAGCTGGCCCAGTCCTAAAAAATTTGAAAATCTGACCATCGGCGCCATCATTGGCCCATCAATGGGACGTTTTGATCACCAGTAATGGCCCAGTAACTACTGCCAATTCTCGGCAGACATTACTAGACCAATGATGGGCCGTTTTTGCAGTCTTGGCATTTCGCACTTGGGATGTTAAGGGGTAACATCACCCAGAGCCTATACAAAATACGGTCTATTTCAATTAATTATTTTAAGAAAACGGTTCAGTACAATGTTGCTAGGTTTTCTGCAACGTTAAACTCATGAATTAAACTTAATTTAAAAATAAAAAAAAAATTTTTGTTTTTAAAATGGCGCCTTCACAACAGTTCAACGTAGATCACGTTTTTTAAAACAACCTCTGCAGCCGGAAGCTATTCTACGTTCCATAAGCACCTAGGCAAAAAATTCAAACGAATTATGAAAGAGGATGACATTTACTAGAAAAGTACATAGGATATTTTAAAAATATCAATTTTTCGCAAAATAGTATGACTTCGATGACAAAAATGTTATTTTTTGTTAAAAAATCAAGGTAAAAATGGTTATAAAACGGAAACGCATTAACCGATCTAAAAAATCCTATGTACTTCGATAAAGAATGTTGTTTTAAAGCTACAGTCTAAATTTTAATTGAATCCGTCAAAAAATGTTGGAGAAATCCTTCCGGCCAGTTTTTTTTACAATTTTTTCACTGTTGGATGTGTAAAGGCGCTATTTTGAAAAAATTTTTTTTTGTTTCATTTTTAAATTAAGTTTAACCCATGTGTTTAACGTTGGAGTAAACCCAGCAACATTGTACTTGACCGTTTTCTTAAAATAATTAATTGAAATAGACCATATTTTGTATAGGCTCTGGGTGATGTTACCCCTTAAACAGATACATAATAGATATTAAATAGTTCAAAACATTTTTAACTTGTTTTATTTAGAAAAAGTGACATTGTCACATATAATTTCTTATTATCTTTGAATTTAAAAGATCGTGACGTAACACATGAGTTCACCCCCCCCCCTCCCCCATGTCACACTTAGTCACAATTCTCAGACCCCCTCCCTCCCCCTAGCCGCGTGACGTATTATGTGTACGGCCCCTAAATTTAATAGAGAATTTTGTTGAGTATCTAATAATTTTGAGAGTGAATCAGAATATTCTTTAGGGTCAGGAAAAAAGTCAAAGTTGTGTTTGGAAATCAGGGAAAAGTTGTCGCTATTTAGAATTTTTCAAATCTGAAATCCAAATTCAACTTTGGATTGAACGGCCCCGAGAACTTCTAATTGTAAGAAACGAATTTGAAGCAAAATTGAATTTAAAAAACTTGTTCGCCATATTGGATCCGCCATTTTGAATTTTGTAAATCTGACTATTCGGATTGCGACGCTGTTCACTATTTTTATTTTGAATTGACGCAAAAGTTTTAGTCGATTTGCCTCAATTTAGAAATTGAAATATAAAAGTATAAATCTATATAACCGACAGATATATAGCTCATAAGTATTGATAAAATCAACTCTGTGAAGATGACAGGTTTGAACAATTGTTGGAAATTACTTTTTCAATTCGAGAATAGAATTACTTGGAATGAAGCAAAGAATACTTGCATATACTGCGACTGCTCTCAGTGAAAACTGCTGATCCGGAAGGGTACTTGCATTTTAATTAGTTTCCAAAGATCTTGCAGCGGACATTGAACAGAAGTTCGAAACGTCGACGCAGACAAGCGAGAAAACTAAAATCGCTGAAGACGTTTTCAACGGGAAAATTTAAAACGAACAAGAAACGTGTTATGTGAAAAACAAAAATTCAGTATATATAAATTTTTCGTAAAATTGTATTCATCAAAGTCAAAGAATTTTACAATTTTAAAAAATATGTTAAAAACTTTGACAAACAAATAACCTGAAATTAAAAGATTATTAGCAACAATTCTAACTAACTCCTTACTGCCTTTTTTTAAAAATAAAATTAGCAATTTTAAAAATAATAGAATTTAAAAATTGAATTTTTAAGGAATTTTGTCAAAAAATATAAAAAATAATTGAATTAGCGAAGAATTTCAGTTAAAATGTCTAGAAAATAATTTTTGAGTTTTTCTTCATCACCGGGAAGAATAATTCATGACCGGAAAATATCTAGGATTTTTTTTTATGAAAAAAGTGGTTGACAGCGATTTTAAATGAATTTCTGTTAAAAGTAATATTTTCCATCTTACTAACGATGATGAATTTTATAATTAAATTCAGTGATATTTAAAATTTTTAGAGGAAAAAAAAACGAAAAATAATACATTTCTAATAAAATCTGATTGTGAGAGTTGGTCTCATTACTGTCTTCATCTCGTTCATTAGTGGTTTCAATTTTCAACTCTCCTGGAGCGAACAAAATTGTTTCTATTTATACAATATACAAATAAAACAGTGAAACATTCCAGGTCAAAAATTCCTCACCTACAATAGCTTACGAATGGAGAAAAATATTTTTTTTATACGTAATGAAGACAAATTTTCATAATATCATCTCTGGCGAATTGTATAAAATCTTTCTTGGAAATAAGGATACGATATAAATATTTCAGTTAACGAATCATTACAGTATCTTTTTCTGTTATCCATAACTTATATTTTCGTGAATTTATATTAGAATTATGTGATCAATATTACTCAAATGAGTAATATATGTATTCGATTAATCATTCCTCAAAGTCTGACAATGAGTAATAAAATGGAAAATATTAAAATACCTTTGCAACATATCTCACTAACGGAAATTTGTATTGAAAGCTTCTTCTTGTATGTGATCAAATCCTACCGAAATAATAGATTTTCATCACGTTTATAAAGATTTATTTTTACAAACAAACAATTTTAAAACAATTTTGAAATTGCAAGCATAATTTTATTTATGATTCATTTGAGAACAATTTCAGGGATCACAATACCCCAGGTAGTGATCAAATTGGAACAAAAATGCTGTATCAATTTGTTGCTATTTAATCTTTTTGAAGTTAATAGTGTTATTATTACCTTATTTTGTCTTCCATTTTTAAAAAATAATTCTTCTAATCTTAATAATTTTCTTTTCTTTCTGTTTCAGGTGAGTTAAACAGCATGTTTATTCTTGTCGAGTTTTTTCGTAAGTAAGTAAATAGGATATATTGCTGAAATATATTATAATGTAAAAAATAATTATCAACGGAATTATTTTCAAAAATAATGAAAATTTCACAAGAATTCAATTATTTAAAATAGAATGTTCACAATATTTATTATATTTCGAAAAAATTAATTATTTTAAACAATGTTTATAAAATGCTTTTTAAGAATTCAATTAATTTCAAAAATAACAAAGTTTTTCACAGAAATTCAATTATTTTTAAACATTTTAATAACATTTTTCGCAATAATTCAATTATTTTCATAAATAATAAAATTCTTCTCAGGAATATTCAATTATTTTTGAAAATTTTAATAAAATTTTTTGCAACGATTCAATTATTTTCATAAAGAGAAAAATTCATCGCAGGATTTCAATTATTTTTAATACAATTTTACAAAAATTGCTCGATAAACGTAATTATTCTTAAAAGTTTAATTTCAATTCCTCGAAAGAAGCAATTATTTAAAAAAAAAGTTTTTTTTAATTCTTTGGAAGAATTCAATTATTTACAAAAATATTAGAATTCTTCAAAGAAATTCAATTATTTTCCAATACTTCAATAAAATCGTTCAAAAGAAATCAATTACTTTAAATACAATTTTAATTAATTTTTCTTTAAATAATTCAATTATGTCGATAAATAACAAAATATTAGTCCCAAAAATTAAATTATTTTGAGGCATTTTAATAAAGTTATTTGTAAAATTCAATTATTTTCATAAATAACAATAATCATCACAAGAATTCAATTTATTTTTAAAATTAAAAAATTTCTTCTTGTAAATTCATTTATTTTAAAAAATTCCAATAAAATCGTTCGCAAAAATTTGTTTATTTTCATTATTTTCATAAATAATAAAATGCTTTTAGAAGTTGATTTATTTAAATTATAATTTGCATAAAATTAGTCGAAATAAATCAATTATTTAAAAAATTTTATAAAATTCTTCGCAAGAATTAAATTATTTTTCAAAAATTTTATAAAATTCTTCAAAAAGTTTTCAATTATCTTACAAATTGCAAAATTTTTCGCCAAAAATTCAATAATTTTCAAAAATTTATAAAAATCTTTGCAAAAGTTCAATTACTTTCAAAAGTTTTTTGCAAATTCAATAATTTTCAATATTTACTGTTTTCATAAAATTTATCCACAGATTTAATTAGAAAAAACTTTTAGAAAAAACTTTTTGATACAATTCTACGAAAAGAATAAATTATTTTCATAAATAATAAAATTTTATTTACGAATTCAATTATTTTCATCACAGAATTTCAAATATTTTTAATACAATTTTTAATAAATTCCTCGAAAAATGCAATTATTATTAAAAATTTTTTTAAAACTTGAGGAAAGAATTCAATTTTAAGAAACATTCAATTATTCAATAAAACAATCAAATTCGTTGAAATAATTCAAATATTTTCATAAATAACATTTAATTCGTCGCAGAAAATCAATTCAATTATCTTTCAAAATAATAAAATTCTTCTTCAAATTTCAATTATTTTCAAAAATTTTAATAACATTTCGTCAAAATTTCAATTATTTTCAAAAATTTTTTCTCAATTCAATGATTTTTCAATATCTACAGTTTTAATAAAATTTTTCAAAAGAATTTAATTATTTAAAAAAAAATTTTGATAAAATTGTAAGCAAACTTCGCAATAATTCAATTATTTTCATAAATAGTAACATTTTTACAAAAATTCAATTATTTTCATGAATAATAAAATTCATCATAGAATTTCAATTATTTTTAATACAATTTTAATTGAATTCCTCGAAAAATTTAATTATTCTTGAAAATTTTATTAATATTTCTCGAAAAAATTCAAATTTGTTGATAAAATTCTTTATGATAATTTAGTTTCGAAAAACATTCATGTATTCAATATAAATTATTTATTTTTGTATTTAAATAATTGAATTCTAGTAGAATTTTCCAGTAAAAATTGATTTGAAAATGAATATTAGTTAAAATTTTAGATAATAATTGAATATTAAAAGCATTATAGCATGAATTTTTAAAAATATCTATATTCTTTTAAAAAATCTGTATTAAAAATGTAAATTTTGAAAATTTTCGAATTTCAGCGAAGAATTTCATTATTAATTTGTGAAATGTACCGAATTTAATTCTAGCAAAAAAAAATTGTTGAAGATAATTTTATTTTTCGAGAAATTTATTTAGAATTTTATTAAAAATAATTGAAACCATGTGAGGAATTTTATTATTTATGAAAATAATTGAATTCTTGCAACGAATTTTATTATAATTTTTGTAAATAATTAAAATTTTTTTTTTTTGAAAAATTTTATGGAAATTAAAATTTTTTTAAAACATGAAGATATCAATTACTCCGAGTCGAAGACTCGGAGTGATTGATATCTTCATGTTTTATAATAAAATTCTTATAAGTTGTTTAATTTTAAAAATGTTTGAATTGGAATGTTTTGGAGAATTTTAATTCCTATGGAAAAATAATAATTAAATACTTATTTAAAATTATTTCTACAATTTTTAAAGTTTTATCCTTATGAGCGACAACAAAGTTCAAAAGTTGTAGAGAAATGCCCATATACTGTCCTAAATAAACGTAATAAACATTGTCAGAAGTTGAAATTGAATCATCTTTCACGGTAGTTGAGAATAGTACCGAAGGTCAAAGGGTAAAAATTCTAATTTATTACATTAGACAATTTTGAAGTTAAAACATTATTTGATGAAATTATCTGACAGTAAATTTTGAAGTTACATTGTATTTCAGTTGGTTGAGGGTCAAAAAAGAGGGCGCTCTTAATTCCTCTCCAGAATATGCCGCACTAACCGATGTGGGCTACTGTTCCTAATCTTGAAAGTAATTTGGGTTAATGAAGCATTTTCCTGTGTCAAGGGAACTCTTCATTCTTGAGAAATCGTACTAAAATAATCAAGTTCATAATCACAAAACACTCAAGTCTAATATGCTCCAACATAAATTTTCCAAAAACATGGTTGGCGTAGGTCAGGGAAATCAACGAAAATTCTCGTGAAGAATTTTATTAAAATTTTTGGAAATAATTGAATTTTTTAAATTCACTGCATTAAATAATTGAAAATAATAATAATTGAATTAAAAATTATTGAATTCTCGGGATAAATTTTATTGAATTTTAAATGATTGATTTTTTCGAAAATTGTCGGATCTATAATATGCTTTTTTCGAAATAAAAATTAAATTGCAAAAAGAAAAACATTGTGTAGTTTGAAATACAAGCAAATTAAGTTCTTTTCCATTGAAACAAGGAGAAGAAAGTGTTAGAAATACACAAGCGAGGGGTTTTTAATAGTCTGCGAAATTAACTTTCCTGCGAAGTCATACAAGAAAGATATCGATTGTCAATAAAGGAACTGTCTCATACTTGTATTCTTTAGCGAAAAAATATATGAAGGATACATTTTCCAACGTTGGAACAGTGTATATTTTTAAATTCTGTGATAAAGCTTTTCTTCACATTTTGCGTCGATCATTGATGCACTAAATTTAATAATTATGTAAAGAATGAGAATGTAAAAATTAAAAATTTAAATTCAAAGAAGGATTTAAAATTTTCAACTTGTATGGTACAGAAAAATATGGTTATAAATATTAAGGGTTGAATGAGGCAAAGTGGGGAAAAGGTAATAATATATTGAATGATGGAATAATATTTTTCAAACAGGATTACAAGTTTTTCTTTAGCAGTACATAATGCTTATCACAAACAAATGTTGCACATTCTGTGTTTACTTTTTCAAGTTGTTTAGTATAGAATATTCATTTTATCAGAGAAATGTCCTTGTATGCTTGCCTTATCTTTGGAATTCCAAACCTACATAAAAGGTATCAAGAGGTCAAGCTTACGATTTCCCTAGCGCATTTGTCATCCTTAGTCAACAAACTATATGCATACATGAAAATACGAGATTGTAAAGGAAGACGTTAAAATTCTCCATAGAAGAATAATGCGCGATTTATGCACAATATTTGCACAGTCGTTTCTTTATGAAGACAAAGTTTTCACGTTTTATTTTCAATAAATAATATCTCAATTAATCCCAAGTTTTACGATTTGTAAATAAATGTATTAAGAATATTTTTGTTGAGTATCTAATAATTTTTAGAGTGATTTAGAATATTTTTTCGGGTTAGGGAAAAAGGGAAAATTTTGTCTGGAATGGCAGGGAAAAATAAAATTAATGTTTTGTGGCAACTCTTGATTATAGAGTCTTGTGTAAGAAAGTATATTTTTTTCGACCAGAGAATTCTCGGGAGATTTCTAAACGGTGAAATATTGAAGATTTGATCTAAAATTGTCTCTCTGTTTTCGACATCTATTGTTAACTTGATGATGATCCTGGTGGCTGGCTGCATTGAATCACAGTAGGGTTCAATGGCCCTTTAAACACTGTTAGACAGACACAGACCCTACGAACAGTAAACACACACACATGCAGACAAATTAAGTACAAGAGAGACAAGAGACACATAGAGTACATTATGGCTTATGTGTACACTCTCATTGAAAGAAGTGATTAAATCACACGCATTTAACAATATCATTTGTTCAAACACCAAACTAAACTGGTTATTATTAAAGCAATCATCTATCTCACAACATTCACTATAGCACAACAATCAATCCACTCAGCAAACGGTACGGGATAAACAGTAAACTCAATTTTTAAAGTGTAGTTTTCAGTCTCAAATTATATAAAATATTTCAATCAAATTGGGGAATTGTGGGCCACCTCAATTATTTAATAATATTTGATTACCCATTTTTATTTTCTTTTGTTCGTCCAAAGTAAATTTTTCATTAGCATTTCATGACTTTACAAACGCTTTACAATTACCTATAAACCGTAAACAAAAATCACCTGAAAAATTGCATTCGAATATTTATTTTGGGCCTTCATGTTTTTAGTGTTTTTACAAGGATTTTTAAGAATAAATTATGGAAGATATTTTTTTAATTATTGTGTGGCATTGGTACGTTGACTCCAAAGAGAAATTTTGCATCAAATTAAAATGAATAAATAATACAAATTTGGGGAATTGTGGGCCACTTTTTTTAGGAAAGTATTTATTGCTTGTTTTTGGCGATTTAATTGCACAATGCAGGTACATATTATTAAAATCACTCATAGCTGTAGTAATTTAACAAAAACAATTCGATTCATTGCAATGCATGCGATGAAGCTGTTCACTTAAAAATTTCTCATTAATTTCTATTTCTATTTCACTTGTCCAAATTGTGATTCAAATTGTGTTTATTTTTCAACTAATAATTAAACATTTATAACATTTTTAATATTTCTAACCATTTAATAAATATATTCCATCGTTATTTTTGATTTTGAATTCAATTTAGCCAGTGGCTCACAATTCCCCAACATTTTTCAAAATCATAAAATTGGACTCTGTCTTTGGTAAAACTGAAATTTCTGATAATTTTGGGAAACTGACTATGATACCTCATACTTACATGAAAAATTTGAAAAAAAATTTCATAATTTCTGATCGAAATAGGTTCAAAAATAGGTCAATTGAAGCGTTTTTTCATGCTCTGCAAGTTGATTATGAGACTTTTTAAAGTTACTTCTACATTTTTTAAGCAAAATTATCAAAATTCTTTTACGTAAAAAATAAGACTTTTCACTTATTCAAATTTTTGAGAGTAATTTTTTTGTAATAATGATAAATTCGATGTTTTTCTTGTATAAAAATGGAGAGAGAGAGAGAGAGAGAGAGAGAGAGAGAGAGAGAGAGAGAGAGAAAATAAAATATTAAATCGTTAAAGTGGTTAACAGATGAGCCGAAAGTTTTCCAGTTGAGAAAATGCAGCATTGACCCAGATTCATTTGGATAAAATTCATCTCCCTGAGGTATTATGGCGTGCACAATTTCCTCTTCCGACATTCATTCCAATAGTTTTCAAGGAATAGGAGATAATTTTTGTTCATTAAATGACAGTCTTTTGGGGTACTATATACTAACACACTGTGATTCATAACCATATGTACAGTTTAAATTTTCAGAATTTTCAGAAGAGCAATGAATGGTGATCCTCGGTCCTCCCTTTTTCATTTCGATCACGTTTCAAACTCTGTGTGTACGTTCTCCATTATTCACAAGATTTTTCCAAGACGTCTCGGGATAGTTTGATTTCAATCATTTTCATCGCTTCTGATTTTCATCTAATTTTATATTTACGTAATATGTATAATAGATATTTTCTTTAACAAACCTTTTAGTTTGCATATGAAAGTTGGGAATTAATTAGGAGCTTATGTTTGTGATGAAATTTGAATCTCCTTGTCTCTTTGTCACGTTATAAGTTCAGAGAAGATGAGCAATTAAAATATTTTACAAAATTTGTAAAAAAAAATGCAGACTTCGCACTCATCTACTAAAATCTACTATTTACTACTTCTTTACGTTATGCTACTATTTGGGTACTTTTTTTTTAGAAAAATTCAATTATTTTCACAAATAAAATTTTCCACAAGAATTTAATTATTTAAAATAGAATTTTCATAATATTTATTATAATTCGAAAAAAATTAATTGTTTAAAACAATGTTTATAAAATTCTTATGAAGAATTCAATTATTTTCAAAAATAACCAAATTTTCCACAGAAATTCAATTCTTTTTAAACATTATAATAAAATTTTTCGCAATAATTCAATTATTTTCATAAATAATAAAATTTTTCTCAGAAATTTAATTATTTTTGAAAATTTTAATAAAATTCTTTACAACTATTCAATTATTTTCATAAATACTAAAATTCATCACAGGATTTCAATTATATTTAATACAATTTTACAGGAATTGCTCAAAAAAAAAAATTTAATTATTCTTAAAAATTTAATTACATTTTTTTAAAATAATTCAATTATTCTTTTAGATTTTAATAAAATATTCCAAATTCATTTATTTTCAATATCTAGTATTTTCGGAAAATTTCGCAAAAGAATTCAATAATTTACAAAAAAAAATTGATAAAATTCATCTAAAATTCAATTATTTTCATAAATAATAAAATTTCCACAGAAGTTCAATTAATTTCGAATAGCATTTTCGAAAGAATTTCAAGAAAATCAATTATTTAACAAAATTTTTATACAGTTCTTCACAATAATTCAATTACTTTCACTAATCATAACATTTTTCCCGAAATTTCAATTATTTAAAAACATTTTTGAAAAAATTCTAAACAAGAATTCAATTATTTTCGTAATTAATAAAACTCATCGAAGAATTTCAATTGATTTTAATATTATTTTAAATTAATTAACAGAAAAATTCAATTATTTTTACAAATAAAATTTTCATAATATTTATTATATTTCAAAAAAATTAATTATTTAAAACAATATTTATAAATTATTCCCAGGAATTCAATTACTTCTAAAAATTTTAATAAAATTCTTAGCAACTATTCAATTATTTTCGCATAAATAGTAAAATTTATCTTAGAATTTCAATTATTTTTAATACTTTTACAGGAGTTGGTAAAAAAATGTAAGATTTTCTTAAAAATTTAATTTCATATCCTGTAAAAAATCAATGATTTAAAAAAATATTTTTTTAAAAATTTTTAGAAGAGTTAAATTATTTACAAAATTATTTAATTTTTTCACAGGAATTCAATTATTTTCAAATATTTCAGTAAAATTCTTCGAAAAAATTCAATTATTTCCATAAATAATTCTTCGAAAGAATTCAATTATGTCGATGAATAACAAAATTATTGCCGAAAATTCAATTATTTTGAGGCATTTTAATAAAATTCTTCGCAAAATTCAATTATTTTTATAAATTACTATTAAAATTCTTCTCAGGAATTCAATTATTCTTAAAAGTAATAAATTTTTTCTTGAAAATTCAATTATTTTAAAAAATTCCAATTAAATTGTTCGCAAGAATTCAATTATTTTCAAAAAAAAAAATTTAATAAAATACCACACAGAGATTATTGTCAAAAATTTTAATAGAATTGTTTGTAAAATTTAATTATTTTAAAAAACTTTTCGCAATTCAATGATTTTTAATATCTACTATTTTCATAAAATTTCCAAACAGAATTCAATTATTTAAAAAATTTGTTGTAAAAATCTTCGTAAGAATTTAATTCTTTTTATGAGTAATAAAAATTTCTCGGGAATTCAATTATTCAAATTGGAATCTGCATAAAATTAGTCGAAAGAAATGAATTATTTATAAAAAATTTTATAAAATTCTTGGGAAGAATTAAATTATTTTTATAAATATTGAAATTCTTTGATGAATAATAAAATTCGTTGAAGGAACTGAATTTATTAGCAGGATGAGAAAGAAGTAAATATTTTTGATGAAAATTAGGAAAAAGTCGGGAAAATAAAAAATATGGATTGGAATTTTTGTCAGTTTTGTGAAGTGTCTAAAACGAGTTTTTTTATGGTTGTCAAGTTTAATTTTTCGATAGTTACTTTTTTACTACTTTTTTAGTTTGAAAGCCACTTTTTGCTACTTTTTTAAAATTAATTATCGAGTGTGAAGTCTGAAAATGTCACTTATTATGGGTTAATCTTCAACCTTTTGTGACTTTAAAATTTAAAAAAAATGTAAACAATAAATTGTTGAAAAATAATGAAAAAGTAACTGTAATCCTTCCACATTTTTTTTGCATGGTTCCAAAATAATAAATAATTTGAGAATTTCAGATTTCTTATTGTTATATTGTTATTTTTTAACATAATTTTTAATTTTAAGTTCGCTTTTAAGTTTATTGCTTCGTTGAAAACTGTTCAACCTTCTGTACGTCAAATTATCCAGCTTTGATTAATCAACTTCTATATAAATACAAGTTTGTCTTCAATATGATATCGAACCTGTATTACATACAGTACAAAAGTTCTCTCCAACTGCATTTCAAATCAAAATTAATTTTCTACCGAATATGATGTATACTAAATGTATTTTTCATGGATACATGAATACTCCTCAAATTTCATTTTACTACACTTCCAATGCTTCATAATAATTATCATGTTGCACTTTACACTACAATGTTTATAATTATTTACATTTACAAATGTTATATACTCTTGTTTATATTGAAACAATTTTTTATATTTATATTTACAAATTGTACATTTATATTTGTATTTGTATTTACACCACAAAATTAATATTTTTATAGGAATAAACACTTAAAATCACCTATATTTTCGGTGACATAGTATAATGGAAAAATGAATTCGGTAAAAAGAACACTCCACAAAAAAGGCATTCGGGAAAAAAACATTGAAGAAATTGATTTTGGGAAATGAATAGCCTCTGTGGGATTGAATAAACATTCCAGTTGACGGAGTTCGAATTATTTTTTAAAAATTTTAAAAGAACTATTTGTCCAAATTTCAATTTTGCGAGTTGGTTCCTTTATCCCTTTTTATTTCACAATTTTTTCATTTGTTATTACAAACATTTCATAAACAACTCCGTAAAAATCATATTTTAGCCTTTTTATTACCAAATAATTTTTTTTTCTAATGATCATGAAGGTTAGAATTAAAAAAAACATTTTTATTAAACTTGTTGGTATATAATTGTTTATAAATTATTTATATATTATTTATATATTCTAAACTGATTATAGAATTTGGTAAAATAAATAAAATGATAATAATAATTTCCATAGAATAAATTTACTATTACGTTTTCTCATCCAACATCACAGGTAAATTTGAATTTAAGACACACTAGAGAATAGCTGCGGTGGATAACATTATAAAATTATTGGATTTTGCATTAACCTAACAGACTATGACAGTCGAGTGTGTATGTATCTGTTCAAGTTGACCTGAATAGTTGCTTCGCCGTAAATTTTTCAACATTTCCTTTTTGATCAGAGAAAACAAATATAAATAAAATAACTAAATAATTTCTATTTACTTTTCACAGTATTAGGTTCCTTTTATAATTAGATTTCTGTTTTAGCAGGGCCAATCAATGCCCGTTTATCAAATATTATACAAGAGTCTATAAATACAAAAACTAAATTGACATTTATCAAAGTTTTTTAATTTGTTGTTACTTTCGATTAAAGTTCCCAGACTTTTGAACAACTTTTAAAAATTCCCTGACTTTTCCCTGACTAAAAAATCTTTAAGATTGCGAATTTAGACAAGAAGCGGAAAATTGATATTTTCAAATTTGATTCAAAGTGTACGCTTGTAGGTTGAAATAATTTGATGAAAAAGAATTGAGTGTGTCAAGTGGTATGTAGTGGTAGTACAACTCTTCGTTGTGCCCTTGAATCTTGAGTTGAAAATCAAGAGATTTAGACAAGTTCGAGCTGACGAGAGGAAATCAAAGAAGAATGGAAGTCAATCGATAAAGAACTATGAGGTTCGAGAATGGAAAGTAGGTTCAAGAATAAGATGATGCACGTCACCTATCTAAGATTTATATATTTACAGATTTACACTCGACGGAAATTGTAATAAAAACTTCATTTTTTCAAAACTCTGGCAAATTTAATTATTTGCAATATAGTATAAGAAGGTTGACGACTTCAACATAACCTCAAAACAAAAAAACAAAGATTTTTAACGCAAACCAAAATTTATAAAGAAAAATGAATTTCAAATAATTTTGCTTCCGAAAATCCATTTCGTAAATTCAAATATTGTCAAAAAATCTTATTGAATTTCAATTGTTTGAAAAGTTTTTAAAAAAATTTTAATAAAATTCTTTTGCAAAATTTCAATTATTTTACAAAAGTTTTTTGCAATTCAATAATTTTCAATATTTACTATTTTCATAAAATTTATCAACAGATTTAATTATAGAAAAAACTTTTTGATACAATTCTACGGAAAGATTCAATTATTTTCATCGCAGAATTTCAAATATTTTTAATACAATTTTAAATAAATTCCTCGAAAAATGCAATTATTTTTAAAAAATTTATTAAAACTTGACGAAAGAATTCAATTTTAAGAAACATTCGATTATTCAATTAAATAATAAAATTTGTTGCAATAATTGAAATATATTTTCATATAAGTAACTTTCAATTCATCGCAGAAAATCAATTATTTTAAGGAAATTTAATAAAATTCTTTGCAAAATTCAATTATCTTCATAAATAACAATATTCATCACAAGAATTCAATTATTTTTAAATTATTTTAAAAAATTCTAATAAAATTGTTCTCAACAATTCAATTTATTTTAAAAATTCAATTCTTTTAAAACATATTAATAAAATTTCTCTCAATAATTAAATTATTTTCATAAATAATAAAATTCTTCTCAGGAATTCAATTATTTTGGTAAATTTTAATAAAATTCTTAACAACTAAAATTCAATTATTTTCATAAATAATAAAATTTATCGTAGAAATTCAATTATTTTTAAATTATTTTTTATTTATTTTCAATTATTTTCAAAATTAATAAAATTCTTCAAAAAATTTAATTATTTTCAGAAATTTTAATAAAATTCATTGCAAAATTCAATTATTTTTATAAATAACAATATTCATCACAAGAATTCAATTATTTTCAAAATTAAAAAAATTCTTCGACAAAATTCAATTATTTTCAAAATTAATAAATTTCTTCGACATAATTCAATTATTTTCAGAAATTTTAATAAAATTCATTGCAAAATTTAATTATCTTTATAAATAACAATATTCATAGCAAGAATTCAATTATTTTAATATTATTTTTAAAAAATCTAATAAAATTGTTCGCAACAATTCAATTGTTTTCAGAAATAACAAAATTTTTTATAAAAATCCAATTCTTTTAAAACATTTTAATAAACTTTATCGCAAAAATTCAATTATTTTTATATTATTTATTATTTATTTTCAATTATGTTCAAAATTAATAAAATTCTTCAAAAAATTTATTTATTTTCAGAAACTTTAATAAAATTCATTGCAAAATTAAATTTTTTTTATAAATATAACAATATTCATTACAAGAATTCAATTATTTTCAAAATTAAAAAAATTCTTCGACAAAATTCAATTATTTTCAAAATTAATAAATTTCTTCGACATAATTCAATTATTTTCAGAAATTTTAATAAAATTCATTGCAAAATTTAATTATCTTTATAAATAACAATATTCATCGCAAGAATTCAATTATTTTAAAATTATTTTTAAAAAATCTAATAAAATTGTTCGCAACAATTCAATTGTTTTCAGAAATAACAAAATTTTTTATAAAAATCCAATTCTTTTAAAACATTTTAATAAAATTATTCGCAATAATTCAATTATTTTCAAATATTTTAATAAAATTGTTCGAAAGAAATTAATTATTTTAAATACAATTTTAATTACATTTTTTTTAAAGATTATTCAATTATTCTTTTAGATTTTAATAAAATTCTTACCAAGAATTGAACTATTTACATATAAAGAATTCTTCGAAAGAATTCAATTATTATTAAAGGTAAATAACAAAATTATTCCCGAAAATTCAATTATTTTGAGGCATTTTAATAAAATTCTTTGCAATGTTCAATTATCTTCATAAATAAAAAATAACATAAATAACGAATCATTATTTAAACAAAATTTAATAAAATTTTTTGCATGTATTCAATTATTTGCATGAATTACTATTTAAATTCTCTCAGGAATTCAATTATTTAAAAAAAATTTAACAAAATTCTTCAAATAAGTTTTCAATTATTTTTAAAAATTGTTATAAAATTCTTTACCAATGTAATAAATTTCATTAAAATTTTAATTCAAATTCCTTAAAAGAAATTAAATATTAAATTTTCAAATTTGTTAATAAAGTAATTAAATTCTCGTAGAATGTTTAAATAAAAATTGTTTTCAAAAATGAATTTCGGTTAAAATTTTTGTTAATAATTGAATATTAAAATTATAGCATGCACAGTTTTAGAAATAATTGAATTTTGAAAAGGTTTCTAATTAATATTAGGATTACTTTGTATAGTGTAGATAGAATTGGAGCATATTTTTTTTTGTTTACTGAAATAGAAACTTTTATAAATGAGCTGAGGAAATTGTATTTGTTTAATAAAAGAGACGAAAGGTGTGTATAAGAAGGATAATTATTTGTAACCGAATGGTTTTAATTGAACTTCTTATGCGAATAAACTCTTGGCGGAACGGAGAGGAGAGAGAGAGAGGGAGAGGAGGTCATGTCAAAAGAACATTCTGCAGAGAGTACAAGCACAGATAAAGTTTCGAGCTTTAAATGAATTTCTAGGTTTAATTTAGTTGTCGAAATGAGCAGGAGAGTGAGAAAGTTGAGAGGACTACCAGTTGTTGGTTGGAGTACACATGACGCTTGATAAATTTAATTCTGTTCGCAAAATTCACGCGGCGGTTTTCAATTTTTTTCAATTGATTTTTGATGAAGTTGCTTGTAATTCTTTAGGTACTTCATAGTAATTTCTTTCGTCGAATTAACTTTCTTTTTAAAAGTAATATTCGTTTTGGTTTATTTGGATCTAGGAAATACATTTTACATTGGTCACTGAAAGTTTTTATAGTACTTTTAAATTTTTGGTGAAGAATAATACTAATTGAGGGCCTGGATACTATAACCGCTGCGCTTGTTAGTAGGGGATAGTACCAGTCGTAGTATCCAGGCCCTCAATTGGTAAGTGGGAGGAAATTTTAAATTCGAGAAAGCGACATTTGATTTCTAAATTCAGAAAATTCGTGCGAGATTTTTTTGAACGTGAAAATAATGAGCATTAGACTTCACAGAAGATGATGAAAATCTGAGGAGCCGAATTATGCAGAGAGAAAGATTTCTCTGGTATAATTTATGCATTAGCAAAGAAAAATAAAAAGACAATTGTCAGTGTGTATGATAAAATAAAGAGAACCGATGATTTCTGCCACTTGCCTGTAAACATCGCTAATGCAAATTCACCGTCGGCGTCGTCAAGACTCTTTCACCAGGAAATTCTCTAGGGCCCTAGAAACGAGGTTGTTGGATAGAAAGGAGCGCGCGATTACATGTTACGCGAAATGACGTATATTCGTATATTCGTACCAAAGAGCAAGGGAAGTAGGTTATTCTACAGATGTTTCAAGTATTTTCGCATCGACGACTGTAGGAAGATATGAGAAATGCCTCCCTTTTCATCCACTGTCGCACAACTTAACCTCTCAGGATTTAATCTTCACAATTTTCTGCATTCGCAATCAAATACGCAATTAATATTCCCTCTGTCGTCTAATAATTTACTCGCCTATAATCCTGAGATTCTTTCGGAAGTCGTAGGATATGTTGCGCAATATTTATTATACAATGGCATTTTCAATGAGACACTCAGCCACAAAATGGCACTGGGTATCAATTTAATCGATGTGCTCTACACTAACAAATTATTATAAATGTTTCATTGATTTATTCTTTCCACTGCTGATTACGTGTAAGTATTGTCGTCTGACAAGGACATTAAAATTATATTCAAACCTTTAATAAGAATTGTGTTGACTATCATATAAATTAACCTGTCGTTGAAATAAAATTTATCAACTGAATCATTATATACGAACTCAAATTCCCTATTTTTCAAAATGTTGGCATAAAAACTTTTATTTAAATTTAAATCATTAATGGAAAAGTCGGGAATCTTTGACAAAGAATTTTATTTTAAATTTCACTTCACTTTTTGAAATCTTGTATAGAAATTTCAAATTTGTTTTCACAACTTCTTAGTTGATTGATCTAATGAAAGAAAATGAATCTACAATTATTTAAAAACTGTGTCAACCAGTAGAAAATTCATAAAAAATATAAAATTCGGAATACACAAAACATTGAAATTCCGCAAGCTTCAGATATAGATTGTGATTTGAATATTCAACATATTATGGAGATACGAGGTCGCTGACAGCTTTTGTTGGTGCATTTTGATGGGAATAGTAAACCGTTTGAAGTTAGCGAGAGTGCGGATCGTTTCTTGAAAGAAAATACATATACAACTATACAAAGAAACATTAAGTTTTGGTGTCGACTGACGAAATGAACGAAATGGTCAACTGCAGCTGATATTCATTCAGGAAGGAAGAGGCGTTGTTGACCCAAATTGCGAAATCTACTTCGATGAAATCCTCGAATCAGTGGACTGCAGTTTTGCCAATTTTAACAGAAAATTACTGACTCACACCATAAAACATCATTAAAAAAAACTCTTTGTTAGATTTTCAAATGAATTTTTCAATGAGCCTGAAATCCGTAACGTTTGGAACAGGTTTGAAAATTGAAAAACAAGTGAAGCGTGCAAATAAAACGGCATCAAATTTACATTTTTCGATATGGAACAATTGTTTCAGAATTAAAGAATTGTCCTAACTACTAATTTCTTTTCCTTTTTGCTAAATTTGTCTATTTGTATTAATAAAATTAGACAACTACTATATATTTTATATTTTATCTTTTAATGATGCATTTACACCAAATTTAGCAAAGTCTCATTGAAACTTTTGTTTTGAAAGTTTCAAATCTTGAAATTTACGATCAATTAAATTTTTCATGAAATTTATAAAACTTGTAAGATTCGTATTTTGGCGAAGTCAAGTCTCAATTATGTTTAGAAGTTGGTTGTTTTTTTTAATATTATTTAATTATTACAAAACTTTTAATGCAATTATCTTGATAAATAACAAAATTCTTCACAGAAATTCAATAATTTTTAGGAATTTTAATAAAATTCTTTACAAAATTTAATTATTTTCATAAATTACAATATTCATCCCAAGAATTTAATTATTTTCAAAAGTAATAAAATTCTTCGAAGAAATTCAATTATTTTTAAAAATTTTCACGAATATCTCGTCAAGAATTCAATTATTTTCACAAATAGCAAAATTTTTCGCCAAAAATTCAATTATTTTCAAAAATTTATAAAAATTTTTGCAAAAGTTCAATAATTACTTTCAAAAGTTTTTTGCAATTCAATAATTTTCAATATTTACTATTTTCATAAAATTTATCAACAGATTTAATTATAAAAAAAACTTTTTGATACAATTCTACGAAAAGATTCAATTATTTTCATAAATATTAAAATTTCATTTACAAATTCAATTATTTTCATCGCAGAATTTCAATTATTTTTAATACAATTTTTTTAATACAATTTTAAATAAACTCCTCGAAAAATGCAATTATTTTTAAAAAATTTATTAAAACTTGACTAAAGAATTCAATTTTAAGAAACATTCGATTATTCAATAAAACAATAAAATTCGTTGCAATAATTGAAATATATTTTCATAAGTAACTTTTAATTCATCGCAGAAAATCAATTATTTTAAGGAATTTTAATAAAATTCTTTGCAAAATTCAATTATCTTCATAAATAACAATATTTATCGCAAGAATTCAATTATTTTTAAATTATTTTAAAAAATTCTAATAAAATTGTTCACAACAATTCAATTGTTTTCAAAAATTCAATTCTTTTAAAACATATTAATAAAATTGTTCTCAATAATTAAATTATTTTCATAAATAATAAAATTCTTCTCAGGAATTCAATTATTTTGGAAAATTTTAATAAAATTCTTAACTAAAATTCAATTATTTTCATAAATAATAAAATTATTTATAAATAAATAAAATGAAAATGAATTTATGGATTCAAATATTTTCATAAATAACATTTAATTCGTCGCAAAAAATGAATTATTTTTAAAAATTTTTAAGTAATTTTGCAAAAGAATTCAATTAGCTTGACAAAAAATAAAATCGCATAAATTCTTTCCGTAAAATCAATTATTCTATGGAATTTTAATAAAATTATTTTCCAAAATTCAATTATTTTGATAAACATCAAAATTCATCACAAGAATTCAATTCTTTTGAAAAGTATTAAAATACTTTGCAGAAATTAAATTATTTTCAAAATTTTTTAAAAATTCTCGTCAAGAATTAAATTATCTTTATAAATAGATAGGAAAAATTCTTTTCAAAAATTAAATTATTATCAAAATTTTTTTAAAAATTCTTCTCAAGAAGTCAATTATTTTTAAAAAGTTTTAATAAAATTCTTCTCATGAATTCAATTGTTTTCAAAAATTATTATTTAAATTCTTCTCAAGACTTCAATTATTTTTAAAAAAATTTATAAAATTCTTCAAAAAGTTTTCAATTATTTTCGAAAAATTGTTATAAAATGTATGGTGTTTTTAATTATTAATTATTAAAGTAAAATTATTCATTAAGTAATTTTTAAGTAATAATTTTATATAATAGTTGTTCAAGAATTAAGTTATTTAAACAGAAATTATTGTCAGAAATAGAAATTAACAATTACTTAGATTGTTTGACTCCAGTATAGTCCAAGATAAATTTCAAAGCGCTATGTATAAACAAACCGAATTAATTGAAAAGTTGTGTAAATTTAATTTCGTATAGATTATGTTTTCACTTGTTTACTTAATTTCCATTTGCATTGTCCAGCACCGAATGTAAAAAGAGAATCTTTGCATTCTCTCAGAGTTTTAATGAACTGAATAAATCGGACACTATTAGAATAAAATTACAATTTAAAATATATACTAATTTCTTTTGCTAATCCCTTTAATGGTGTTCTTCATTTAAGAAGTTATTCTTACCACGACGCGAAAGCATTCGGTTGCGATGCAATTATTTTAATAAGAAACATGATCTGCTACTAATTTAACCGTTTAAACTTTTAACCGTTTAACTTTACAAGCAACATTAAACAAATTTTTATAAGTAATTATATTTTTTCCAAGGAATTGAAAAAAACGTTTTTTTTTAAATAATTGATTTTTTTGAAGAATTGAAACTAAATTTTCGAGAATAATTACATTTTTCGAGCAATACCTGTAAAATTATTGTATTAAAAATAATTGAAATCCAACGATGAATTTTATTATTTATGAAAATAATTGAATGGTTGCAAAGAATTTTATTAAAATTTTCAAAAATAATTGAATTCCTGAGAAGATTTTTATTATTTATGAAAATAATTGAATTATTGCGAAACATTTTATAAAAGTGTTTAAAAATAATGAAATTTCCATGAAAAATGTTATTATTAATGGAAGTAATTGAATTATTGTGAAGAATTGTATATATCAATTTTATTAAATATTTGATTTTTTCGAAATTTTCTTGAAAATAATAATTGAACCGTTTTAAAGAATTTGATTATAATTTTTGAGAATAGGTGTCACTAAGCACTAAGACAAGCTTCGTCAAGCATGCGCATAGATGGTGCTAATGATTTTGTCTAAAAAATCACGATGTGCCAACCTTGACTATGTTCCCTTAGAATATATGATAGTCATTGAGTTGATATAATAAGTTTACGCCGTTCTGCATCAGCAATTTCACCAACTACCACTTTTTCCTAAAATTACATTGTCACGTGAATGTGAAATATTGCGTGATGCACCTGAGCGAGAAATGAAAAGAAACGAGCGAAATGTATTCTCATTCGTTCATGTAATCATCTCTTGTCTTCTCTTCTCTTCTCAATAATTGAGATCTCTGTTTACAGAAATAACCATAGAATGACTCTCTGTTTTGTTGTGGTATGAATATTTTCAAACAAAGGCTATTTATTTCGCTGTATAACAAAGTATCTCGTCGCTCTGTTATAATTTAACATTTAAACAATGGGAAAACTGTCAGATATTGGGATCAGAGTTACTTAAAATATGTATCACGTAACATGAGAAATCACCCCCAAGACTCAGATTCGATCAATTATAATGAAAATGAGCGATTTTAGGGAGTCTGTCTCGTCTAATTGTGCATCGCCATATTACGCAAAGTTACTTTAGACAAAAGATTGTAATATATTTGTATGGACTTTGTTGAAAATGGACAACTAATTTTAAAATTGCTTCACGTAGTTAAATATTGACGTTTCATAAACAATTGTGTATGATTTATACATTGTACTCTTGTTTATAGAAGTTGTTTTAAATTTCACTTTGTTATTTAGTGTTATGTGCCTTTTTCGTAATTCAGTTTTTTTCAAATTTAACCTCTTTTTGTTTCAGGTAAGATTTTCTTCTCTACTCCATTTCTGAAGTATGGTGAGGTCGAGGGGGTATAAACTCTGGTAGACAATGGTAAGGGAGTGTGTCCAGTTGTGACACAGTCGATTTTTTTCAACACGCAATATAACAATATTAAAAAACCGAATCTTGAAATTTACGATCAATTAAATTTTTCATGAAATTTATAAAACTTGTAAGATTAGTATTTTGGTGAAGTCAAGTCTGAATTATGTTTAGAAATTGGTTGTTTTTTAATATTATTTAATTATTACAAAACTTTTAATGCAATTATCTTGATAAATAACAAAATTCTTCACAGAAATTCAATAATTTTTAGGAATTTTAGTAAAATTTTTTACAAAATTCAATTATTTTCATAATTTACAATATTTATCCCAAGAATTCAATTATTTTTAAAAGTAATACTATTCTTCGAAGAAATTCAATTATTTTTAAAAATTTTCACGAATATCTCGTCAAGAATTTAATTATCTTTTCAAATAGCAAAATTTTTCGCCAAAAATTCAATTATTTTCAAAAATTTATAAAAATCTTTTCAAAAGTTCAACTACTTTCAAGTTCTTTGCAATTCAATAATTTTCAATATTTACTATTTTCATCAAATTTATCAACAGATTTAATAATAGAAAAAACTTTTTGATACAATTCTACAAAAAGATTCAATTATTTTCATAAATATTAAAATTTCATTTACAAATTCAATTATTTTCATCACAGAATTTCAATTATTTTTAATACAATTTTAAATAAATTCCTTAAAAAATGCAATTAATATTAAAAATTTAATTAAAAATTGAGGAAAGAATTCAATTTTAAGAAACAATCAATTATTCAATAAAACAGTCAAATTCGTTGCAATAATTCAAATATTTTCATAAATAACTTTTAATTCGTCGCAGAAAATCAATTATTTTCAGAAATTTTAATAAAATTCATTGCAAAATTCAATTATCTTCATAAATAACAATATTCATCACAAGAATTCAATTATTTTTAAATTATTTTAAAAAATTCTAATAAAATGGTTCGCAACAATTCAATTGTTTTCAAAAATAACAAAATTTTTTACAAAAATTAAATTCTTGTAAAACATATTAATTAAATTTTTCTCAATAATTAAATTATTTTCATAAATAATAAAATTTATTACAAAAAATTCAATTATTTTTAGAAATTTTAATAAAATTTAGTGCGAAATTCAATTGTTTTCAAAATTAATAAAATTCTTCGACAAAATTCAATTATTTTCAAAACTTATCATTTAAATTCTTCTCAAGAATTCAATTATTTTTAAAAAATTCTATAAAATTCTATATTCTATTCTATATTCTATAAAATTTTTTAAAAGGTTTTCAATTATTTTCAAAACTGTTATAAAATTCTTCAATATAAGAAATTTCATTAAAATTTTAATTAAATTCCTTAAAAGAAATTAAATATTTTAAAAAGTTGTTGATACAATTTTTCGTAAAAATTAAATTTTAAGAAATATTCGATATTATTTATTTTTGTATTTACATAATTGAATTGAAATGATACAAATAATTTTGAAGAAATTACAGTAACAATATTCTTGTAATAATAAAATAATGATTTTGTCAGTCGGTCATCTTTATGTTTTATAATAATATTCTTATGAGTTGTTCTATTTGAAAAGATTTGAATTTGAAATTTTTGAACATCTTAATTCCAATGAAAAAAAAATCATTTAATATTTATTTTAAATAAAACAATTGATGTTTTCGAATAATTTTACTTTTGAATAAATTTGTAAATAAATTTAATAAAACATTTTGTTGAGTGAATCTAATAATTTTGAGAGTGAATCAAAATATTCTTTAGGATCAGCGAAAAAGTGAAAGTTGTGTTTGGAAATCAGGGAAAAATAAAGTTAAACTTTTGTGGCAATCCTGTATAAATAAATAATATTTTTGTCCTACCTGCACGAAAAGTATGTCATTTCGGGCACTTAAAGTGGGCGCAAAGTAACTGATTCTCGCCCGGGGTCGGGAAAGCGGGCGCAAAAGTTCTTTTACGCCCGCTGACGTCACACAAGCGGGCGCAAAAGTACTTTTGCGCCCGCTTCGCTCGTGCCCTCAATGCCATACTTTTCATGCAGTTAGGACAAAAAATTATGTTCGCAACATGGGCGCAAAGATGATTACGACTTCGGCGAGACTTCGGGACCTCGGGGACACTTTCGCACCCTCGGCTTCGCCTCGGGCGCGAAAATGTCCCCTCGGTCCCTTCATCTCGCCATCGCCGCAATCACCTATTTTGCGCCCTTGATACGATAATAACTATTTTATCTTTATTTAACCAATTTTTATAATCCCCTAAAAGTCCCCTATTTTTTAATTTTCAGTCCCCTATTTCCCTTTTTAAATTTTAGCAATTTTTAATAAGTGTCTCACAACTGGACACATTTTTCTTTGTTGACAGAAGCGATGTGCTCAGAAAATTGATCATCTCTTTTTTTGAGTCCTTCTGAACATTATTACTTTCTTTGAATAAAAGTTGCTTATTTAAGTTACTTTTCGATCGGTATATTTTATTTAAATTTTCGTTTAGCCATTTAGAATTTATGGGTGAAAAACAAAACCCGTCTCATATAGACACACATTCCTACACTCTTCTTATAATAATCGTGTATGTCTTGAAAATTATAAAATTGGCATTTGGAGAATGATCATGCACGCCTCAGTTTAATACAAAGTTCATTTAGCGAATGCTGTCCTTCAAATATGAATCAATAATTGCTAAATTTACGATGGAAATAATAGTAATGATGAGAAGCGTTATTGTAAATGGAATTTATCTTGATATTAATAAAGAAGAACTGTTACATATAGTGTGTGTATTGCATAAAATGTATAAAGTGTACACTTGTATATGTGTGTTTAGAAGAAAATAGAGGGTCGAATGGGGTGTTAGTTTATGGGGTTTTTACCTTGTTCGTCAACGACCCGAGAAGCTCCCGAGGGGTTCAGTATATATTTTCAGTAGGTTTTCTGTACATATATATATTGTAGTAGGTGGCGCGTGCGTTCCTCAGGCAGCTTATACATATATGTCTTTATAGATTATATCCACAAACCATCACTGACTTTCTCACAGATGTCAGCAAAATTCACACATGGTTTCTTTTCTAGAAAACCTTTTACTAAAATATACTATCAAAAATAGACTCTCAATTGAAATAATGCTTTGAGGAGCAGTCAAAAAGTTGTTTCACTTCTTCAAATAAAAAGAAAGTTCTACAAACGCAAGAGAAGTTTTACAAAAACTATTTTTTAATATTAATGTTTGGGAAAAATTACTATTTTCAAAGGAAATTGTAAAATTAATTGACTTTTAGTAGGTCACTCAAAATAGTAGCCAAACAATATATTAAACTTTGTCAATTGTCATGTCTGTTTGATTTTCGTACCAATTGAATCGTCGATTTTGCTCGATGGCGAAAATAACACTTTCGGCCAACGCTCATTTCACGTTGAGTTCACCGGTTCTCGTTCGATCACCGAAGTTAAGCAGCATTGAGCGCGGTTAGTACTTGGATGGGTGACCGCTTGGGAATACCGCGTAGTGTTGGCCTTTTTTTTATTAACATTTTTCCTAGTAAACTGTTTGTAAATCTTTATCTTTTATTTATTATATAAATAATAATAATTATTATAATATATATATTGCATTTATGTTATATTTATTATATTATATAATAAATTTTTCAATTTTATTTTTTTTTAAATATTTTATATAATGTCTAAATGTTTATTTGTTTGGTTCAACTAAAAATTTTCTTTACGTAAATTAAAAGTTTACACGATTATAGAAGTAAGATATCTTTTAAAACAAACGAAAAATAATATAATAATAATATTCTACACAAACATTTAATTATTTTCACAGATAATAACATTGGAATTCAATTATTTACAAATTTTTTCGCAATAATTTCATTATTTTCAATAAACAATAAAACTCATTGCAGGATTTCAATTATTTTTAATACAATTTTACAGGAATTTTTCGAAAAATGTAATTATTCTTAAAAATTTAATTTCAATTCTTCGAAAAAATCATTTATTCAAAAAAATGTTGTTTTGTAAATATTATGGATGAATTCAATTATTTACAAAAATATTAGAATTTTTCACAGAAATTCAATTACCTAATTATTTTCAAATATTTCAATAAAATTCTTCCCAAGAATTCAATTATTTACATAAATAATTCTTCGAAGGAATTTAATTATATAGAAAAATAACAAAATTATTCCCCAATTATTTTTAAGAAATCTAAAAAATATTGTGAACATTTCAATTATCTTTATAATAAATGAATAGCAAAATTCTTCGACAAAATTCAATTATTTTCAGAAATTTTAATAAAATTCTTGTCAAAATTCAATTATTTTCATAAATAAGAATATTCATCAAAAGAATTCAATTATTTTCAAAATTAATAAAATTCTTCGACAAAATTCAATTATTTTTAAGTATTTTAATAAAATTCATTGCAAAATTCAATTATTTTCAATAAATGTTCTTATTACAATGATTCTTAATATTCTACTATTTTTTAATAAAATTTCCCAAAAGAATTCAATTATTAAACAACAATTTTGATATTATTCTACACGAACATTCTTTTTTTTTCATGAATAATAAAAATTTCTGAGGAATTGTATTACTTAAATTATAGAATTTTCATAAAATTGGTAGAAAGAAATCAGTTATTTAAATAATTATTTTTTTAAATTCTTCGCAAGAATTAAATTATTTTTATAAATATTTAAATTCTTTGATGAATAATAAAATTCGTTGCAGAAATTCAATTTATTAGCAGGATAACAAAGAAGTTAATAACAATTATAAATTTTTATTTCTTAGCAATCGCTTTACTTCATCTTTAAAGTATAGACTTTAAGCTTTAATTTAAAAAAAAATTCACCTAATTATCTTTATTCGTTTCAAAGTAATAATAAAATGAAAATAAAATGACCTAAAACTTCAACACCTGATTACTTCAATAATAAAATTTCTTTTTTTGAAAAATATTGTAGGGGGAAAAAGTGTAGTCATATATCTACCAAAAATCATAGATAACTTGAAAATTGGAGACAAAAGTTTTTCAAGTGGCCGATTTCACTTATTTTGGCCCTTTTCAATAGCTACTTTTTTACTACTGTTTTTTAGTTTGAAAGCTACTTTTTACTACTTTTTTAAAATTAATTATCGTGTGCAAAGTCTAAAATAGAAATTCGATTAAAAAAAAAAAATTTTGTCTTATGAAATCTTGGCAATTAAAAATTGTAACAAATTAATTTTCATTCCTTAGAATTCCTAGGGTATTTTAAATGAAACATTTAAAGGGAAATTCTAGTAAAAATTTCTAGTCGCAGGCGTTGTTCCGCCAACACTTGGTCACTCTTGGGCCCCTGCTAAATTTTGATGGGAAAATAAAAATTTTTCTAAATTACATATTTTGATGTTGTCTCACGTGTCTAACGCAAAAGTGTGGAACAAGAGAGGTGTAAGAGAGGGTGTTGGGAGCCTTTGTATTGATTCACAAACGAGAAACCCTGTTTCCACCCCTGTAAGTTAAGAGAGAGAGAAAGACGATTTTAGAAAGCATGGATGAGGAGGAGGAAGCGAGAGACAAAAAGGAAGAAAAGAAGGATGGTTTCTGTACCATAGGCGTAGACATTTAAATATTTTTACAATTCCTCATTTATTATTCATAAATTCATCGAATTAAAAAGTAACAATTCTTTCTTTAATTTGCATAGAACATTTTTTTCGCAGAGATACTATTTCGTATTCCATTATAGGAGTGTTCTAACGAAACGAAAATCGGAATTTAAAAATTCAAAATGGCGGATCCAATATGGTGACCAAATTTTTTAAAACTAACCCTAGTCTCACAAAAAATGTTTTATTACAATTATTTACTTTTATTTAACATCAATAACTTCTTTTTTAAATAAATATTTAATCATAGTTTATAAGGCAAAAAGCAACAAAATTCAGAATTTTCTTATTAATTCTAAAACTTTAATGTTTTCCAGTACTTTTAATAAAAATCCCTGACATTCCAGACTTGTGGCAACCCTTTGATATAAAATTAATTTTCAGGGGAGATTGGGGAATTGTCAATTATTTAACAATATTTATAAGTCACCATTTAAAAACATTAGGTCAGCACCTTTTTTTTAAAAAAAACAACCAATTTTCGTTAAAACCTTACACACTGCTGAACCAACATTTTTTTTATTTTTGCTAATAAAGCGAACGATGGTTTTTATTTTTTAACGAACCGCACGAAGGAAGCGAAAATCTGCTTCGGACGAATTGAGTATCTATCTTATTTACTAGAATATAAAGAAATCTAAATGGTTTTTTTTAAGAGTAAAGTTCGCTCTCTATTGATGGCTATAGAAATCACCCCATTTCTTTTCAATGTTCGATAAAACTAATAAATTCCGGAAAAGCCTCAGCAAGTAAGAGATAAGTAGTTTTTCGGTGTAGAGAGCGAGGGATAAAATGGCATAGCTTGCAAAAGTGACACTTAGTCTTAATAAGCCTTCGATCGTAAGGTAAAGCCTCGAGATTATAGACTGCGACGGCTTCACTCACAGCTTCCTATTAATGTTATTTTTTAAATCTGTTTTTTTATTTTTAAAGCAGGACAAGTGACCGATAAGCTCTTTTATGCACAAATATTCTCGAGTTCACCCTTAAAAAAAAGCTCAAGGGTTATACTTTGCCTTTTGCTTTCAATATTTTCTATAAACCGTTGCTAATTATTTTGTAAATATTGAACGATGTTTTTTTCACTATTCAATTTTTCTTCAATCGCACGTAAATCATCGTGAGTTTTAATAATCGAAAATCCGTTTGTTTACAATTCAATTTTATACGTGAAATTTCAATTAGGTATTCGAAAATTCTTCAATTAAAATTAAATATATACATTAGAAAATAAAAACTTAAAATAATTTCAAAAAAAAATTCAAAAAAAAAAAAATCAATTTTTATCAGAAAATTCTACGAGAATTCAATTATTTAAATACAAAAATAAATATAATTTATTAAATAATTAAATGTTTCTTAAAACTGAATTCTCATAAAGATACATTTTCAAAATTCAATTATTATCTTAAATTCTAACTGAAATTCATTTATAAATCAATTTTTATTGGAAAATTGAATTCAATTATTGAAATATACAAAAATAAGTAATTTATTGAATAATTGTTTTCAATGTTTCTTAACATTGAATTTTTTCGACAAATTTGAATAAAGTTTTCAAGAATAATATTACATTTTTTGAGGAAGTCAATTAAAATGGTATCAAAAATAATTGATCGAATTTACTTTTATCAAAAATAATTGAAATTTTGCCATGAGTTTTATTATTTATGAAAATAATTGAAATTTTGCCATGAGTTTTATTATTTATGAAAATAATTGAATCATTGTGAAAAATTTTATAAAAAAAATTCATAAAAATTTTAAAAACTTTTTTTTTTTGTTAAATGTATGCAAATTCCATTGTGAATAATTGAATTCCAGTGAAATTTTCATTATTTTACAAAATAATTGAATATTCGTGTAGAACTTTGTCAACATTGTCTTTAAATAATTGAATTCTTTTGTGAAATTTTAGTAAAATAATAGATACCTATATAAATTATTAAACTAATAAAAATTTTTGAAAATAATTAAAATTTTGCAATGAATTTTCTTAATATTTTTGAAAATAATTGAATTCTTGTGATGAATATTTTTATTTATGGAAATAATTATCTCCCTCCGAGTAATTTTATTATTTATGAAAATAATTTAATCCCTGAAATGAATTTTTAAATTAACAAAAATAATTGAATTACTGCGAAAAATTTAATGCCAAATTTTCAAACATTTGATTTTTTTGAAAAATTTTTGTCCAAATATCCTGTGAAATTTTTATTTTTTTTTTTGAAAATAATTGAATTCTTAAAAAGATTTTAAAAAAAATTTTTTAAATAATTGAATTCTGTTTGGAAATTTTATGATTATCGTAGATATTGAAAATCTTGGAGTTACGAAAAGTTTTTAAAAATAATTTAAATTTATAAAGAATTCTATTAAAATTTTTGCGAACAATTGAATGTCTGTGTGGCATTTTATTAAATTTCTTTAAAAATAATTGATTTCCTAGAAAGAATTTTATTATTTATGAAAGTAAAAATAAATTATTCCTGCGAAGAATTTTATAAAAAAAGTTTCAAACAAATGATTTCTTTTCGAAAAAATTTATGCAAATTGAATTATTGTAGAATTTTTATTTATTTATTTTTTTTTTTTGAAAATAATTGAATATCCATGTAGAATATTATCAAAATTTTTGTTTAATAATTGAATTATTTTGGGAAGTTTTATTAAAATAGTAAAATATTGAAAATCATTGAAATAAGAACTTTTTTTTGAAAAAAATTGAATACTTGTGATGAATGTTGATATTTATGAAAATAATTAAATTTTGCAATGAATTTTATTAAAATTTCTGAAAATAATTGACTTTTGTCAAAAAATTTTATTAATTTTGAAAATAATTGAATTTTGCAATGAATTTTATTAAAATTTCTGAAAATAATTGAATTTTGCAATGAATTTTATTAAAATTCCTAAAAATAATTGAATTTTGTCGAAGAATTTTATTAATTTTGAAAATAATTGAATTCTTTTGATGAATATTCTTATTTATGAAAATAATTGAACTTTGCAATAAATTTTATTAAAATTTCTCAAAATAATTGAATTTTGACGAAGAATTTCATTAAAATTTCTAAAAATAATTGAATTTTGTCGAAGAATTTTATTAATTTTGAAAATAATTGAATTTTGCAATGAATTTTATTAAAATGTATAAAAATAATTGAATTTTGTCAAAGAATTTTATTAATTTTGAAAATAATTGAATTTTGCAATGAATTTTATTAAAATGTATAAAAATAATTGAATTTTGTCAAAAAATGTTATTAAAATTTCTGAAAATAATTGAATTTTGTCAAAGAATTTTATTAATTTTGAAAATAATTGAATTTTGTCAAAGAATTTTATTAATTTTAAAAATAATTGAATTTTGCAATGAATTTTATTAAAATGTATAAAAAAAATTGAATTTTGTCAAAAAATTTTATTAAAATTTCTGAAAATAATTGAATTTTGTCAAAGAATTTTATTAATTTTGAAAATAATTGAATTTTGCAATGAATTTTATTAAAATGTATAAAAATAATTTAATTTTGTCAAAAAATTTTATTAAAATTTCTAAAAATAATTGAAATTTGTCAAAAAATTTTATTAAAATTTCTGAAAATAATTTAATTTTGTCAAAGAATTTTATTAATTTTGAAAATAATTGAATTTTGCAATGAATTTTATTAAAATTGCAGAAAATAATTGAACTTTGCAATAAATTTTATTAAAATTTTGGAAAATAATTGAAATTTGTCAAAAAATTTTATTAAAATTTCTAAAAATAATTGAAATTTGTCAAAAAATTTTATTAAAATTTCTGAAAATAATTTAATTTTGTCAAAGAATTTTATTAATTTTGAAAATAATTGAATTTTGCAATGAATTTTATTAAAATGTATAAAAATAATTGAATTTTGTCAAAAAATTTTATTAAAATTTCTAGAAATAATTGAATTTTGTCAAAAAATTTTATTAAAATTTCTGAAAATAATTGAATTATGTCGAAGAATTTTATTAATTTTGAAAATAATTGAATTCTTGTGATGAATATTGTTATTTATGAATTAAAAATTGTTTATGATTATTGGCACAAAAAGTTAAGAAATATTAATCTTTGATATCCGGATGTTAAGCGGCAATATTTTTCTTTCAATTTCCAGTGTTTTCCGTGTGCACACGCGTATGGCATTACACGTAAATTTCGCTCAAAGCTAATCTCAATGTTTGACTCAATGTTTAAACTTTTTCATTATACGAATATTATGTATTCTTTCCGCGGCAGCCTTTGAAGTCCGAAGCGATTGCACCGGATATCCGTCGACAAAGGGATGCCATTGCATTTGATATCCATGACATCAACGAAACCAGATGCAATCAAATAAAGCAAACTTCATTCTTTATGCACATCATTTTTTTCTCCTTTTCTTACAAAACTTATTTCAATCAAATTAAGTATATATATACGTACATCAACAATATGGTATTCCTACCTCTTTATATATAAAACGAGAAGCCTATTTTGTTCATTCTTTCAAACGAAACGAAATCTCCTGTTATTTTTAATAAGCAAGCATTTTCAAATCGGACAAAAATCGGAAAAATTCTTTTTTAATTATTATTATTATTACTATTTCTATAAAATTTCATGAAATATTTCATTGTTTGAAGATGCTTTAATTATTGTTTTCGGAAAATCAAATATTTTCAAGAAATTTTCATTCATCTTTAATTAAAATTTTTCAGAAACCAAATTTTCTCACCATCACTGAATTAAATTAATTATTTTAAATTTTATAATTAATTAAGAATCAGCTTAAGTAGTTTTTTTAAATTATTATAAATACTTGATATTTATTTTTCCACAAGACCTAAAATTTTAAAAATGACAATTACAAATCTTCCGAAATTTTATCGTTTCCAAAAATTACAACATTTAAAACTCTTCTAAAGTTCAATTATTTTCAAAAAAATAATAAAATTTTACTCAGAAATTCAATTATTAATTAATAATTCAATTATTTTCAAAAATAATAAAATTCTTTTTAAGAATTCAATTATATTTTCATAAATAATAAAACTCATTGCATAATTTCAATTGTTTTTGATATCATTTTAATTAAATTTCTCGAAAAATGTAAATTTTAGATAATAATTGAATATTAACAGCTTTATGTGGATTTTTAGTAATAATTTGAATTTTGAAATGGTTTCAAATTAAAATCTTTAAAAATTTAAATTTTTCATAATTTTAACTATTAATTCTGTAGAATTAATTTTTTTGAAAATTTTGAATTTATTTAAAAAAGAAGTTATTGATGTTTTCGAATAATTTTACAATTAAAAATTTAAATTAAATAATTAAATAAATTAATTAATTAAATAATTAATTTTAATTACAATTAAAATTTTCGTTTTTTAAATGAAGATATATTTTTAATGTCAGATAACTCAAAAAATATTGCTTCTTTTCATTTTTTGACAAGAGAAAAAAAGTTTTGTTTTTCTCTCTACTTTTGAATAATCATAACAAAAAATTTTTTTTTTCATTTTTTATTAAAAAAATAAAAAAATTTTATAAACAAATTAATTTTTTTAACTTTGGGTATGATAAATTTTTAATTTTCTTTTTTTAAAACATACCTGAAAATGATAAGAAAGTTTTGCAAAAAGTTTCAGAGTGGGCCTGACAAGTTTGATGGGTCCAAAAAAAAATTAAGCTGTCCGTGCAGGTCGCACGCGGTTTATAAAATTTTTTTATTTTTTTAATAAAAAATGAAAAAAAAATTTTTTTGTTATGATTATTTTACAAAATTTTTAATTCAAACCTTTTTAAAATTAAACAACTTTTAAAAAATTGTTATAAAACATAAAGAAATCGATCACTCCGAGTCTTCGACTCGGAGCAATCGATTTCTTCATGTTTTATAAATAATTAAAAATGACCGACTGATAAAATCATTATTTTATATTATAAGAATATTGTTACTGTAACTTATTCAAAATTACTTTCATTATTTTAATTCAATTATTTTTTTCTATAATTTTTAACTAAAATTCTTCTTTATAAAGTTTTTATAAGTTTTTAAAACTTTATAAAGTTTTTAAAAATACATTTATATTTTACAAAATTTTTAATTCTAACCTTTTTGAAATTAAACAACCAGAATTTTTAACTAAACTTCTTCTTTAAATTAATTATTATTAATAATTTTTGAAAAATTTCTTTCAACATTTTCAAATCCTTTTGTTTACAATTCAATTTTACGAAATTTCATCGATTATTCGGGTATTCGGAAATTCTTCAATCAAATATATATTAAAAAATAAAAACTTCAAATAACTTAAAAAAAATTAAATTGGACTTTTACAAAAAAAATTAAATCTACACGATTTTAAGTTAAAAAAATGAAAAATTCAAACATTCAAAGATTATAATTTCAAACCTTTTCAAAACTCAATTATTATCTAAAGTTTTAACTGAAATTCATATTTGAATCAATTATTATTAAAAAATTCTACGACAATTCAATTATTTAAATACAAAAAAAATAATTTATTGAAGAATTGAATGTTTTTTAAAATTGAACTCTCATTTAAAGAATTTTATCAACAAATTTTTAAATAGGTAATTAAAATTCTTTTCACGAATTTCAATAAAATTTTTAAGAACAATTTCATTTTTCGAGAAATTAGATTAAAAATGTATTAAAAATAATTGAATCTCTGTAAAAAATTTGATTGAATTGAGAAAAGTTTTTGAAAATAATTAAAATTTTGTCAAGAATTTTATTAAATTTTTTTTAAATAATTGAAATATTGCCAAGAATTTTATTAAAATTTTTGAAAATAATTGAATTTTAGAGAAAAATTTTAATATTTATAAAAATAATTGAAATTTTGACTATAACTTTAATTAATTAAATTGAATTTCTGCTAAGAATTTTATTACTTTTGAAAATAATTGAATTCTTGAGAAGAATTTTTTAATAATATTTCTTTTTAAATACCTAATTATTTTTAATACAAAAATAAATAATTTATTGAATAATTGAATGTTTCTCAAAATTGAATTCTCATAAAGAATTTTATTAACAAATTTTTAAATAATTGAATTCTCATAAAGAATTTGAATAAAATTTTAAGAATAATTACATTTTTCGAGGAATTCGATGAAAATTGTATAAAAAATAATTGAAATTCTGCAATGAGTTTTATTATCTATAAAAATAATAATTGAATCCCTGTAAAAAATTGTATTACATATTTATAAAAATAATTGAATCTCTGTAAACATAAATTGAATATTTTTGAAAATAAAAGAATTATTACGAAGAAATTTATAAAAAAAATTTAAAATAAATTCATTTCTTTTGGAAAATTTTATTAAAATAGTAGATATTGAAAATAATTGTATTTTGATAAATTATAGAAATTAATGAAATTTCTACGAAGAATTTTATTAACATTATTTTTGAAAGAAAATCGAATTTGTTAAAAAGAATTTCATTAAAATTTTTTGGAAAATAATTGAATTTTGGAGAAAAGTTTTAATATTTATAAAGATAATTGAAATTTTGACGATAAATTTTTTAATTTTTTGACCATAATTGAATTTCTGCGAAGAATTTGATTACTTTTGAAAATAATTGAATTTCTTTGATGAATTTTAATAAAAATTTTAAGAATAATTATACATTTTTCGAGAAATTCCATTAAAATTGTATGAAAAATAATTGAAATTTTGCGATGAGTTTTATTATTTATTAAAATAATTGTAAATCTATAAATTTTTTTATTATTTATGAAAATAATTGAATTATTGCGAAGAGAAATTGTAAAGGCAACTCTTTTAAAATTGAATTAAGAACAATTAAGAAAGAACAATAAGAAAGAACAATATTATATGAAATGAAAATAATTAATTTTAAGGATTTTATATTAATTATAATAAAGCAGAAGAATTGGATTTTTTGAAATGCTTGACCAGAAAGTGCCCTTAAAAACTTTGACACTATCCATACTTTCTTCTGATCTGTCTCAATTCTTATTAAATTACTAGCAGAATAAAATTGGCTGAAAATATTGTTATCGATGAGCAATTCTTTGAATCGTGCTTGGGGAAAGACAGAAAAGACATAATATTTATTTCTATGTCTGCGGACAACCCTGATGTTTTCCAATACGTCCCTGAACTTCGGGTAGGGGTTACACTAAAAAATACTGCCGCCTAGTGGAGTGACCCTGTACTACTCACATGCAGTCTTCACGAGAGCCAAAGCCACTAAACATTTCAAGTTCGTGTTTTGCAACAAATCCAACTGAAAGGGAACCCCCCCAGGATATGTGTGAATCCAGAAAACCTTTCGCGACACGCCAAACTCTCATCTAACAATGGGTGACATATGAACAAAAAAGTGTAAGAAACTTGTAACACGAAATTCGAACCTTTTTTCTCTTTCAAAAACGTTTCAAAACTTGAAACAGAAAAATACTGCCACTTAAAAGTATGTACTGAATATTCATTTCCTTTTTATATAATATATGTTTAATAAAAATTTTCTGCACAATAAGTGTTTTTATTTATTTTCTGCTTTCATTTCTTTTCAATCTCATTTTTATCTCTTCTGATCTGTTTTATCCTTTTTTTTATTATTAAAACCACAAAAAAAATTAAAAATACTAAAAGAAGAAAATTCTTTTTTCCTTGCACATTTACACATTTTCACTGTTCCAATTTAATCCTAGAATAAAGGCACTGTTTTATTTTTTTATCGCCTTTTTTTTGAATTAATTGCGAAAAATGAATTTAGTAAAAATTATTTTATAGATAGGCACAAAAATATAAAAATGAAAACTTGAATGAAAATTATTTTCTTTTTAAATTTGCAAGGATTTTTCAATGATCTAATTGTACTTTCTAAGAAGGTACACATGCTGTCTTCGTCCTGAAAACAGCGAAAAATTAACTGTCAGGAATGAAGGGTCGATATCCGCGCGCGCACATTTTCTGATTTACCCTGGCAGCGATTGAAAAGGATTTGGCGAATCACTCAATATATTTTCAGAATTCTTTTTTTGTTTGTAGAAATTTAAAAAAAAATTCTAATTCTTGCAAAAATATTATTGGCAACCTACCTGATTAATCTTTATTGTACCTAGTAACATAACCTCTTTAATTCCGAGTTCTGGTCGTCAAATCTGCGAAAGTGGTCGATTTTCATTTGTAAAGATGAAACTTTTTAAACTGAAGGCACACCTTTTATAGTTTATGGTTCATTTTATTCGAAATTTATTTCAGAAAAATTATCTTCTTTTGTGATTAACTTTATTTTAATTCAAGTTAAAATAAAAAAAGAATATGTTTTTCCAGGAAATTTAATAAAAAATGTGCTTTTCTTTCTTCTTTTGTTTTTTGCGTACATATACTTTCAAAACAAAAATGGGTCAGTACATGCAGGCAACTCCAAAATTTGTCCCCTAACTTCTTCGATTTTGTTAAAAGCACTGAAAAAAAATTTATTTTGGAGAAGTTACAAATTATTATACAGAAATTCATTTTCTGTATTTTCAAAAATTTTCCTTTCAATGATTTTCAATATATCGACTATTTTAATAAAGTTTTCCAAAAGAATTCAATTATTTAAAAAATATTTTTAATAAAATTCTATGCAAAAATTTAATTACATGAATAATAAACATTTTACGCAGAAATTATTTTATTATTTGCAAATTTTTTATAAATTTTTTCGTAATAATTCAATTATTTTCATAAAGAATCAAATTTTTGTTATGAATTTAATACAATTTTAATCGAATTCCTCGAAAAATGAAACTTGTTTATAAAATTCTTTATTATGAGAATTCAATTTTAAGAAACATTGAATTATTTAATAAATTATTTATTTTTGTATTTAAATAATTGAATTTTCGTAGAATTTTCGTAGAATTTTAGTTAAAATTTTAGATAATTGAATATTAAAAGCATTAAAGCTTGAATTTTTTGTAATAATTAAATTTTAAAAAGGTTTCAAATTAAAATTTTTGAAAATTTAAATTTTTCATACTTTTAACTGATAATTCTGTAGAATTAATTTCTTTGGAAAAAATTGAATTCAATTTTTGTTGAAATTATTTTGAAGTTTTTATTTTCTAAAATATATTTAATTGAAGAATTTCCGAATAATCGAAATTTCGTAAAATTGCGAAATAACAAATAAACGGATTTGAAAATTCAACTATTTTATTTAATTATTTTTTTTATTATTTTATTTATTATTTTATTTTTTTTTAATTATTTTATTTATTTTTTTTATTTTTTTTTTATTTTTTTTATTTATTTATTTTTTTTATTTTTTTTATTTTTATTTTTTTATTTTTTAATTATTTTCATCACAAGAATTTAATTATTTTCAAAAGTAATAAAATTCCTCGACAAAATTCAATTATTTTCAGAAATTTTAATAAAATTCATTGCAAAATTCAATTATTTTCAGGAATTTTAATAAAATTCATTGCAAAATTCAATTATTTTCATAAACAACAATATTCATCACAAGAATTAAATTATTTTCAAAATTAATAAAATTCTTCGACATAATTCAATTATTTTCAGAAATTTTAATAAAATTCATTCCAAAATTCAATTATTTTCAGGAATTTTAATAAAATTCATTGCAAAATTCAATTATTTTTATAAACAACAATATTCATCACAAGAATTAAATTATTTTCAAAATTAATAATATTCTTCGACATAATTCAATTATTTTCAGAAATTTTAATAAAATTCATTCCAAAATTTAATTATTTTCAGGAATTTTAATAAAATTCATTGCAAAATTCGATTATTTTCAGGAATTTTAATAAAATTCATTATAAAATTCATTTATTCTCATAAATAACAATATTCATCACAAGAATTAAATTATTTTCAAAATTAATAAAATTCTTCGACATAATTCAATTATTTTTAGAAATTTTAATGAAATTCTTCGTCAAAATTAAATTATTTTTAGAAATTTTAATAAAATTCATTATAAAATTAAAATATTTTTATAAATAACATTAGTTTACAGATATGAAATAGACAAATATATTCTTCTCAGAAAAAACAGCTTTTAGAATGTAAGAAAAAGATAATTTTAGTTTTCATATTTTCACATAAAAATTGTTTTCCAATAATCGAAAATAATTTGAACTGAACATTCTCGACGATGATAGTACGCAAATGAAATTACAACTCTTGAACATAAAAAAATATAAGTATATCAGCCTTTAATCAAATTTTTGCAAAATGTGAAAAAACTTTTTTTATACTTTTTCAAGAACAAGATAAGAAGAGATGAGTTAAATTCGGAAACTTTTTTTTATGTGTAGGAACTTTTACAAAAAAAATTTTCTTAAAAGAAAAAATATGTTTTGACAAAATTAGACATACGTTAAATTCTTGCGGAAAATATTCTTTTAGATGCAGATATTAAGAAAAAAAAGGTTTCAAACGAGAACTTCAATAAAAGATTTATAGCTTTTAAATAAAGTAATAAACTTTTACCAAAAAAAAAAATCGTAAGAATTCTCTTTAATAGAAATTAGTTGGCTTTTAAAAATAACTAAGGGGTCGTTCGTGAACTACTTAGCCTTTTTTTAAAATTTTAATACCTCTTTCCTTCCCCTGTATAGCACACTGTTACGTATACATTAGTGCCATTTTTTCCTCTTATTCCTAATTTGACATCAAAAATTTTAAATATTAATTAAAATATTAATTTTGTTATTAACAATTTGAAAAACTATTGGTTTTTAATTATAACTATTGATTAAATTAATGTTCAGATTATGTTAAAATAATTAAAAGTTTCTTTAAACTTTAACTGAATGAAAGTTAAAATTCAATTGAAAAATTTAATGGATTATTGGAAATCGATATTATCAGCGATTAATTTTATAAAGAAGCAATTATTCCGTCTTCATTCTTGAATAAATTTTAGTACTTTAAGAATTGATGAAACTGAGCGCAGGGTGTCTATATAATAATCGAAAAATACTTGGGTTTAAAATCCGTGAATTTGACAGGAATTTTTTTCTGACAGTATGGAAAAGTCATCTTTGAATTAAACTTTTTATTGTACAGTAATAAAAATAATTTTTTAAAAGTAATGAAAGTAATTTTCTTAATTTTTAAAATTAGTGTGACCGTATTCAATATACTCTAGTCTTGGAACGAATATAGTAGTATTAACACTATATGAAAGCAAATTTCAAGATGATTAATCTAATCTGGCAAGAAATGTGATTTAAATTGTTAATTTTTTATGTCAGACGTGTGTATTTCTTCTAATGAAACCAAGTTTTCTAACCGCTCTGTTTAATGCATTAAGATGATCAGCCAACAAGAATATGTATCACACAGGATAATTCCAAGGTCACGCACATGTTTCACGCTCATATAAATTCACTGCATTCGAAAAAAATTGCAATGACTGAGGATTAAGTTTCACTATAAGGATATAATGAATGAAAATAAAAATCCATAATATAACAAATAAAAATCTTTAACCAAATCTTGGATCCAATGTTATAAATTTTCAAAAACCAACATCTACTAACTCATCTACTAAAGCCTACTATTTACTACATTTTTTTCAATTTGCTATTATTTTGATACTATTTTCAGATTTCTGACACTGAAAGCTACTTTTTTATTTTTTTTTACAAACTATATTAGTTTAAATTCGTTAATAAATATGAAATAAAGAAATGATCCTCAAAAATTTTAATAGGATTCTTAGAAAAATTTCAAACAATTTTAATAAAATTCTTGAAAACGATTAACAATTAACAATTAACAATTATTTTTCCAAATAACGAAATTCTTGGCTAAAATTCAATTATTTTTATTATTTACTATTTTAATAGAATTTCACAAAAGAAAATTCAATTATTTAAAAAAAAATGTTAATAAAATTCTTTACAAAAACTTCAATTATTTTCATAAATAATAGAATTTTCACAGATTTCTAATTATTTAAAATACAATTTTCATTCAACTTTTTGAAAATTTAAAATAAGTTCACTCAAAAAATGAAATATTATTCTCAAAAGTTTTTTTCAGCTATTTTGTTTAGAATTTTACCAAGTTGAAGTCCACAACGTTGATCAACGAAAAAAAATTGTTTACTTAGTAAATTAATTAAAAATACGCAGAAATATTGTCACAAAAATATTTAGAAAAAAAAGATTGATGTTTATATTTTGATAATAATTATTTTACAATTAAATATTAAATTAAAAATAATACTTGAATGTATTAAATTAATTTTTTTCGTTGATAAACGTTGTGGACTTCAACTTCGTAGAATCTTGATAAAATACTATATAGAAATTAAATTTTAAGAAATAATGAATTATTCAATCCATTATTTATTTTTGTATTCAAATAATTGAATTTCCGTAGAATTTTCTAACAAGAATTTATTTAAAATTTAATTTCAATTAAAAATTTAGAATTTACACACTACTTCAAGTCCGCTAATAATTGAAATAAAGAAATTATTTTCGAAAATTTCAATACAATTCTTTGAAACGATTCAATTATTTTCCAAAATTTTAAGAACTTTTTTTTGCCAAAAATTCAATTATTTTCCCAAATATAGGTGATGAAATTCTTCGTTGAAATTCAATTATTTTTATTATCTACTATTTTAATAAAATTTCACAAAAAAATTCAATTATTTTCAAAATTAATAAAAATCGTCGTAAAAATTCAATTATTTTCAAAAAAAATCTAAAAAAAAATTTTCGTCAACATTTTAATTAACTTTATAGATGAATAGCAAAATTCTGCGACAAAATTTAATTATTTTCAGTAATTTTGATAAAATTTATTGCAAAATTCAATTATTTTTTATAAATAATAATATTCATCACAAGAATACAATTATTTTCAAAAAGTTAAATAAAAAATTTATGGCAAAATTTTAATTATTTGCAAAAAATGTTCTACTTTCAATGATTTTCAATATTCTACTAGTTTAATAATATTTCCACAAAGAATTCAATTATCTAAAAAAATTGTCAACATTTCAATCATCTTTATAAATCAATAGCAAAATTCTTCGACAAATTCAATTATTTTCAGAAATTTGAATAAAATTCATTGCAAAATTCAATTATTTTCAAAATTAATAAAATTTTTTGACAAAAGTCAATTATTTTCAGAAATTTTAATAAAATTCATTGCATAATTCAATTATCTTCATAAGTATAGCAAAATTCTTAGCTGAAATTCAATTATATTGAGGAATTGAATTTTTTGAATTTTTTTTACATAAAAAATTTTTTTATAAAATTCATTGCGAAATTCAATTATTTTTATAAATAATTGTCAGAAATAACATTTAGTTAACTTTGAATTGGTTCACAAACAGCATCTTACATATAAATTTTTAAATAATTAAATTCTTTTGACGAATTCTAATCTTTTTAAGAATAATAAACATTTTTCGATTAAAATTGTACTAAAAATAATTAAAATTCTGCGATGAGCTTTATTATTTATAAAGATAATTGAATTCCTAAAACAAATTTATTATTTATAAAAATAATTAAATACATAAAAAGAATTTATTATTTATGAAATTGAAGTATTGAGAAGAAATTTATAAGAAATTTGTTAATAATTGAATTACAATTCATATTTTTTATTTTTATGAAAAAAAATTAGAATTAAAAATTTTTAAATCTTTTTTTTTTAAATTGCGAATTTTATTTTAAAAAGTAAGTAAGAAGTTAGCCGCGCGCTTTAGAGCGCGAATTGTTGCTAGTTTTAGAATAATTGAAATTTTGTTAAATTTAATTAACAAAATTTTTTTTTTTTAATTGTTGCTAGTTTTAGAATAATTGAAATTTTGTTAAATTTAATTGAAAATAATTAAACTGAATTTGATAAATTTGCAGAAAGTGTTAAAAATTTCCATTTGGCCATTCGATTGTTAATATTTTGTATTGAAATACAGTCGACTTGTTTCAGACAAATGGAGTTTGTAATTATATGGTTATAAATTTGTAATGAGGTACATGACATTCATTATTTTTCTTTTTTTAACCGTCTACAAAGTTTCGAAACACATTGACCTGTAATTCTTCGCTTTCCCGCTTTCCATACAATATATGACAATTTAAAATATTTTCATTCATCTTTCATTATCTTATAATTAATGTTTTGACATTATTGAATTACACCAAGTTTACAAAATGAAAATCGACTTTTCTAGTATCAGTATATACAAAACTTTCTGTATAATTAATACTTTTATTAATGATTAAATAAAAGTACAATATTTTAGAGAAAAATAAAAATGACCAAATCATTTAATTAACGGAAGGAAGAAGAAGAAGAAGAAGATTATCATCTGTATTTTTTTCGTGCGTTCTACTTGAGGAAAATGAATATGAGGCGGAAGTTATAATAAAAATCACGAGCATTTAATATCGTTCGTTAGAAGAAAAAAAAAGGAAATTTTGCCAGTGAATAAACACAATAACAAATCTTCTATGAAGAGAATTCCCAAAGGATTTTTCGAGCGTGAAATTTGTTTTCCATTCATATATAGATGCGAGGCGGAAGAAGAAACGTTGTTCTGGAGTTTCTGCACTTCCTCGGAGGTTCCCGAGGATGCAATGTCGAGGTAATGTGCGATAAACTCAAGTAGGACGAACGACCGGAAGCAGAAAGTACCCGCCGCCACTGAATGTGCGCCTCTCGATGTTCGAGAATTTTGGTCACTTTTAGGCGATGAACTTTTCTCGTTAATGTCAAACTAACACGTTTGTTTCACTCAAGTTTTACGGAAGTGCTTTTCAAAAAGTTGGCAATTTTTGTTTTTTTATAAAAACAAATGTCTGTTGTAAAGTTATCAAACATATGGACATTAAACAACAGACTTTTCACTTTGGAATTTAAAAAAAGCGATTTTTCTTTTTTTGTTTCTTTCCTTAATATCATAAAATTACTGTCCCAAAACATTTTTCAAAAAATATGCAAAAGAAAAAAAATAATAACAATATTTATCAGGGTTGACATAGGTCAGGGAAAAGTCAGGGATTTTTATTAAAAGCACTGCAAAAAATTAAATTTTTATAATTTATAAAAAAATTCTGAATTTTTGTGCTTTTTGTTTGCCTCATATTCTAAACTTACCACAAATTTAAAAAACAGCTTAAAATTTTTCTATTTTTGATAATGATTTTTTTAAATAACTTTATTTTATTGAAGAACTACCATAAAGTTATTAATTTTAAATCATTTAATAAAGTATATTTTTTGAAAAAGTTTAATTTCAATTCTGCTGAAATTAGTTTCAATTTTAAAAATTTTAACGCAATTCTTTGAATGAATTTAACTAACCGAATAAATAATAAAATTCTTTCCAGAAATTCAATTATTTTCAAGAATTTGAAAAAAAATTCTCATCAACATTTCAATTATCTTGGTTCGGTGAAACTAGCGACCCGCCGTACGCCAGCCATCAGAAGAATCCATAGGCGCCGACAAACATAGTAGCGCGGTGGCCCTATACGGTTCAATCAACGCAAAATAACGTACGCTAGCTATTACAGTTTATAGAAAAAAATTCCAATAGTCACATTTTAAAAAGCAATAGTCCCCCTTTAGTTTAAGACCAAGAAATAAAAATTTATTCTAAAATTATTCGAGTTATGAATTTTTTCCGATTTTTTTCCAATTTTCGTTTTTCTGATACGGGCGGGTGGGGACGCTGGCTATCAAAAATTTATTTAAAAAACTTTTAATTGTCACGTTTTAAGGAGCAATAATCCCTCTTTCATTTGCGACCAAGAAACCAAGAATTGGTAAAAAATTATTCGAGTTATGAATTTTTTCCCATTTTTTTTTCCAATTTTCGTTTTTCTGATACGGGCGGGTGGGGACGCTGGCTATCAAAAATTTATTTAAAAAACTTTTAATTGTCACGTTTTAAGGAGCAATAATCCCTCTTTCATTTGCGACCAAGAAACCAAGAATTGGTCAAAAATTATTCGAGTTATGAATTTTTTTCCGATTTTTTTCCAATTTTCGTTTTTCTGATACGGGCGGGTGGGGACGCTGGCTATCAAAAATTTATTTAAAAAACTTTTAATTGTCACGTTTTAAGAAGCAATAATCCCTCTTTAATTTGCGACCAAGAAACCAAGAATTGGTCAAAAATTTTTCGAGTTATGAATTTTTTTCCGATTTTTTTTCCAATTTTCGTTTTTCTGATACGGGCGGGTGGGGACGCTGGCTATCAAAAATTTATTTAAAAAATTTTTAATTGTCACGTTTTAAGAAGCAATAATCGCTCTTTCATTTGAGACGAGGAAACCAAGAATTGGTCAAAAATTATTCGAGTTATGAATTTTTTCCGATCTTTTTCCAATTTTCGTTTTTCTGATACGGGCGGGTGGGGACGCTGGCCATCAAAAATTTATTTAAAAAACTTTTAATTGTCACGTTTTAAGGAGCAGTAATCCCTCTTTCATTTGCGACCAAGAAACCAAGAATTGGTCAAAAATTATTCGAGTTATGAATTTTTTCCAATTTTTTTTCCAATTTTCGTTTTTCTGATACGGGCGGGTGGGAACGCTGGCTATCAAAAATTTTTTAAAAAATTCTTATTGGTCCAATGCAAAGTAGCATTAATCTTTCTTTTATTTGCGACCATGAAACCAAGAATTGGTAAAAAATTATTCGAGTTATGAATTTTTTCCCATTTTTTTTCCAATTTTCGTTTTTCTGATACGGGCGGGTGGGGACGCTGGCTATCAAAAATTTTTTAAAAAAATTCTTATTGTTCCAATGCAAAGTAGCATTAATCTCTCTTTCATTTGCGACCAAGAAACCAAGAATTGGTCAAAAATTATTCGAGTTATGAATTTTTTTCCGATTTTTTTCCAATTTTCGTTTTTCTGATACGGGCGGGTGGGGACGCTGGCTATCAAAAATTTTTTAAATAAATTCTTATTGGTCACATTTTAAAAAGCATTAATCTTTCTTTAATTTGCGACCAAGAAACAAAGAATTGGTCAAAAATTATTCGAGTTATGAATTTTTTCCGATCTTTTTCCAATTTTCGTTTTTCTGATACGGGCGGGTGGGGACGCTGGCCATCAAAAATTTATTTAAAAAACTTTTAATTGTCACGTTTTAAGGAGCAGTAATCCCTCTTTCATTTGCGACCAAGAAACCAAGAATTGGTCAAAAATTATTCGAGTTATGAATTTTTTCCAATTTTTTTTCCAATTTTCGTTTTTCTGATACGGGCGGGTGGGAACGCTGGCTATCAAAAATTTTTTAAAAAAATTCTTATTGGTCCAATGCAAAGTAGCATTAATCTTTCTTTTATTTGCGACCAAGAAACCAAGAATTGGTAAAAAATTATTCGAGTTATGAATTTTTTCCCATTTTTTTTCCAATTTTCGTTTTTCTGATACGGGCGGGTGGGGACGCTGGCTATCAAAAATTTTTTAAAAAAATTCTTATTGTTCCAATGCAGAGTAGCATTAATCTCTCTTTCATTTGCGACCAAGAAACCAAGAATTGGTCAAAAATTATTCGAGTTATGAATTTTTTTCCGATTTTTTTCCAATTTTCGTTTTTCTGATACGGGCGGGTGGGGACGCTGGCTATCAAAAATTTTTTAAATAAATTCTTATTGGTCACATTTTAAAAAGCATTAATCTTTCTTTAATTTGCGACCAAGAAACCAAGAATTGGTCAAAAATTATTCGAGTTATGAATTTTTTTCCGATTTTTTTTCCAATTTTCGTTTTTCTGATACAGGCGGGTGGTGACGCTGGCTATCAAAAATTTATTTAAAAAACTTTTAATTGTCACGTTTTAAGAAGCAATAATCCCTCTTTAATTTGCGACCAAGAAACCAAGAATTGGTAAAAAATTATTCGAGTTATGAATTTTTTCCCATTTTTTTTCCAATTTTCGTTTTTCTGATACGGGCGGGTGGGGACGCTGGCTATCAAAAATTTTTTAAAAAAATTCTTATTGGTCTAATGCAAAGTAGTATTAATCCCTCTTTCGTTTGCGACCAAGAAACCAAGAATTGGTAAAAAATTATTCGAGTTATGAATTTTTTCCCATTTTTTTCCAATTTTCGTTTTTCTGATACGGGCGGGTGGGGACGCTGGCTATCAAAAATTTTTTAAAAAAATTCTTATTGGTCCAATGCAAAGTAGCATTAATCCCTCTTTCATTTGCGACCAAGAAACCAAGAATTGGTCAAAAATTATTCGAGTTATGAATTTTTTTCCGATTTTTTTTCCAATTTTCGTTTTTCTGATACGGGCGGGTGGTGACGCTGGCTATCAAAAATTTATTTAAAAAACTTTTAATTGTCACGTTTTAAGAAGCAATAATCCCTCTTTAATTTGCGACCAAGAAACCAAGAATTGGTAAAAAATTATTCGAGTTATGAATTTTTTCCCATTTTTTTTCCAATTTTCGTTTTTCTGATACGGGCGGGTGGGGACGCTGGCTATCAAAAATTTTTTAAAAAAATTCTTATTGGTCCAATGCAAAGTAGCATTAATCCCTCTTTAATTTGCGACCAAGAAACCAAGAATTGGTCAAAAATTATTCGAGTTATGAATTTTTTCCGATTTTTTTCCAATTTTCGTTTTTCTGATACGGGCGGGTGGGGACGCTGGCTATCAAAAATTTTTTAAAAAAATTCTTATTGGTCCAATGCAAAGTAGCATTAATCCCTCTTTAATTTGCGACCAAGAAACCAAGAATTGGTCAAAAATTATTCGAGTTATGAATTTTTTCCGATTTTTTTCCAATTTTCGTTTTTCTGATACGGGCGGGTGGGGACGCTGGCTATCAAAAATTTATTTAAAAAATTTTTAATTGTCACGTTTTAAGAAGCAATAATCGCTCTTTCATTTGAGACGAGGAAACCAAGAATTGGTCAAAAATTATTCGAGTTATGAATTTTTTCCGATCTTTTTCCAATTTTCGTTTTTCTGATACGGGCGGGTGGGGACGCTGGCTATCAAAAATTTATTTAAAAAATTTTTAATTGTCACGTTTTAAGAAGCAATAATCGCTCTTTCATTTGCGACCAAGAAACCAAGAATTGGTCAAAAATTATTCGAGTTATGAATTTTTTCCGATCTTTTTCCAATTTTCGTTTTTCTGATACGGGCGGGTGGGGACGCTGGCTATCAAAAATTTTTTAAAAAAAATTCTTATTGGTCCAATGCAAAGTAGCATTAATCCCTCTTTTATTTGCGACCAAGAAACCAAGAATTGGTCAAAAATTATTCGAGTTATGAATTTTTTTCCGATTTTTTTTCCAATTTTCGTTTTTCTGATACGGGCGGGTGGTGACGCTGGCTATCAAAAATTTATTTAAAAAACTTTTAATTGTCACGTTTTAAGAAGCAATAATCCCTCTTTAATTTGCGACCAAGAAACCAAGAATTGGTAAAAAATTATTCGATTTATCAATTTTTTCCGATCTTTTTCCAATTTTCGTTTTTCTGATACGGGCGGGTGGGGACGCTGGCTATCAAAAATTTATTTAAAAAATTTTTAATTGTCACGTTTTAAGAAGCAATAATCGCTCTTTCATTTGAGACGAGGAAACCAAGAATTGGTCAAAAATTATTCGAGTTATGAATTTTTTCCGATCTTTTTCCAATTTTCGTTTTTCTGATACGGGCGGGTCCCGACGCTGGCTATCAAAAATTTATTTAAAAAACTTTTAATTGTCACGTTTTAAGAAGCAATAATCCCTCTTTAATTTGCGACCAAGAAACCAAGAATTGGTCAAAAATTATTCGAGTTATGAATTTTTTCCGATTTTTTTTTCAATTTTCGTTTTTCTGATACGGGCGGGTGGGGACGCTGCCTATCAGATATTTATTTAAAAAACTTTTAATTGTCACGTTTTAAGGAGCAATAATCTCTCTTTAATTTCCTTTTTATTTCTTGGTCACAAATTAAAGGGGATTATTGCTCTTAAAAATGTGACTATTGCAATTTTTTTCTATAAACTGTAATAGCTAGCGAACGTTGTTTTTGCAGTGATTGAATTGTGTAGGGCCACCGCGCTACTATGTGTGTCGGCGCCCATGGATTCTTCTGATGGCTGGCGGCCGGCGGGTTGCTAGTTTCACCGAGCCAATTATCTTTATAAATATCAAAATTTTTCGTCGAAAGTCACTAATATTCAGAATTTTTATTATAAAATTCAATGCAAAATTTAATTATTTTCATAAATAACAATATTCATCAGAAGAATGCAATTATTTTCGAAATTAATAAAATTCTTTCTCAGAAATTCAATATATTTTCAAGAAAATCTAAAAAAAAAATGTCAACATTTCAGTTATCTATATAAATAAAATTATAAATGAATAGCAAAATTCTGCGACAAAATTCAATTATTTCATTCAATTCATAAAATTAAAACATTTTCAAAGAAGAACTTTTTCAAAAATTATTAAAAATAATTCCTGGATTTAAAGAAGAATTTTAGTTAAAAATTCTAGAAAGTTTCTTTCATAATATAAAATAATGATTTTTTCACTCGATCACCTTTAATTATTATAAAACATGAAGAACTATTTCTTTATGTTTTATAATAATATTCTTATAAATTATTAAACAAAAGGTTTGTATTAGAAATTTTGAAAATTTTTTTTTTCATGGAAAAATTTTAAAGAATTTAATGAATTGAACATAATTAACATAATTGAATAATTTTTACGTAATTATGACTTAAATTCGGTTTCAATGAATTTAATTTTTTTTTTGTATATAACGACTTGGTTTGTGCAGAAAAAAATATTTTTTTTCATCTGTCTCTATCTAAATTCAGCTTTTCTATACATATATATAGATGAAAATATTATAGCAGAAGTATTTTCAAGGTATGTCAGTGAATAGAAGAAAGAGAAAGAATAGAGTCTAAGTGAAGTACTTTTTGCCGACCGAAAGCAACTTTGAGCACTGAGAAGCTTTATGTTGGTAGACATTATATGACAATCTGTCAAAAGCAATTCGGCTTTTATATCAGAAGAAAGCTTAGGTACAAAAACAAAAGTTTATCTCCGTCTCTTTTTCACCTTTCATACCCTTTCTTCATTGTGAATTTAAGCATCAAATTTTTCAGTATGTTAATTTTTTATCTTCATTCCATATAAAAAACGAAACTCAATAAATATTACATTACTTTTCAAGGCATAAAATTTTTAAAATTTGGAAAAAATATTAAATCCAAAAATTAATGCTTTACTTCTCTAAAAATAAATTCCGTTCTGTCATAAATCTTAGAAGGGATTTTTAATGTTCATATCGATAAAAGTTTATGAAAATAAAAACTTCTTTTATCTTAATGTTAACATTGAAAGCAAACATTGCGTAAAATCTAAATTTTAAATGAAAACAACTTAAAGCGGTAAAAAGTAAAATACAGAAAAATATTGCGATAACCCTTCGGTGGAATTTTTAATTCAAATGTAGCTGTTATGTCATATGAAGAAATATGTTTCTACGCAAGCAACTCTCAAAGAATTTCAGTTTTGAAAATTGTTTTTTTTTCTTATTATTTTTTTATGAACGACTTCATTTGAACTATAAGAGAAAATTGTCATGAAAAGAATTTCAGTTTAAAATCTTTTGAAATTTAATAATTTCTTTAAAAAATTACAACATAATTCTTTTGAAATCCAGTTATTTTCTGCAAGGAATAAATTTCCTTCGGACATATTAAAAAAAAAAATACTGATTTCTCCAATAAAGCGTTTGACGTGGTTGATGGTTTTACTTTTGTGACAAAACTAGAATATAATTATGGATTTCCATGATAACATACTTTCTTTAATTGGATCTTACCTTTCTGGTATATACTTCCTTCATCTCTCTCGGACCGTATAAATTTCACATTTTTTTACATCCTCCACATCAGTCACAGCTAACTAACCGAATAAGGTTCCTTACTTATGGTCTTTTAACTCATTAAACTTTTTTATTAATGACAATAAAAATGAATTAAATTAAATTAACTCACAGGTTAATAAAGTACTCATTATTACCCCAGACAAGGTGGTCACAAGTTTCAGTTTATCAATTTCCCTGACATTTAGCCTGACAAAATTTAATAACATTAAAATTATTTTTCCTGACAAAATTATTTTCACAGGAAAATATGAAAGTTTACGGAAAATGAGTAAAATTTATATAAAATTTAATATAATTTCTAAAAATGACAATTATAACCATTTCTGAATTCAATTATTTTCTATAATTTTCAACTAAACCTCATCTCTAAATCAATAATCCGCTATATTACTTTTTAATACTTTTCCGAAAGTTCTTCAAGAATTCAATTATTTAAATACAAAAATTCAATTCTTATAATAATGGGCCGTTCAAAAAATACGTAACGCTATTTTTCGAAAATTTGGACCCCCCCCCTCCCCCCATGTAACGCAATTTTGTATACATTAGCGCCATTTTTTCTGCTGACTGTAACAAATAGCTTGACCCCCCCTTCCCCCCTAAAGCGTTACGTATTTTTTGAACGGCCCCTAATTGAAACCGTTCATTTTTCTTTTTAAAGATATTAAGGTAGAATATATATTAAAAAAATTTTAATAATTAAATTCGTAAAATTAACTTTTTAAAAATATTTCTAAATAATTTTTAAAAGACGCAATAGTTTTACAATCCTACATAACAATTAAATTTTTTTTTTTTAATTGAGATTTAATAAAATTTTTTTAAAAAATAATTTAAATTTAGTAAAATCTTTGAAAAATAATTAAAATTTGCAACGAATTTTAATAAAATTCCTGAAAATTGAATTTAGACAAAAATTTTATTGAAATATCTGAAAATAGTTGAATTTTGCAAAGAGTTTTATTAAAATTATAGATGAATTAGAATTTTAATAAAATTCAAGAAAAAAAATTGAGTTTTGCAAAGAGTTTTATTAAAATTCATGAAAATAATTGAATTTTTCAATAAATTTATTAGTTTTATTAGCTTTATTAATTTTTTATATTAGTTTTTTTTATTAGTTTTATTAAAATTCATGAAAATAATTGAATTTTTCAATAAATTAAAAAAAAAATCCTGAAAATTGAATTTAGACAAAATTTTTTATTAAAATTCCTGAAAATAATAGAATTTTGCAATAAATTTTTTAAAAGTTTCCAAAAATTGGATTTGGACAAAAATTTTTTAAAAATTCCTGAAAATAATTGAATTTTGCAATAAATTTTTTAAATGTTCCTGAAAATTGGATTTAGACAAAATTTTTTTAAAAATTCATGAAAATAATTGAATTTTGCAACGAATTTTAATAAAATTCCTGAAAATTGAATTTAGACAAAAATTTTATTAAAATATCTGAAAATAGTTGAATTTTGCAAAGAGTTTTATTAAAATTATAGATGAATTAGAATTTTAATAAAATTCCAGAAAAAAAAATTGAATTTTGCAAAGAGTTTTATTAAAATTCATGAAAATAATTGAATTTTTCAATAAATTTAAAAAAAATCCTGAAAATTGAATTTAGACAAAATTTTTTATTAAAATTCCTGAAAATAATAGAATTTTGCAATAAATTTTTTAAAAGTTCCTGAAAATTGAATTTAGACAAAAATTTTATTAAAATTCCTGAAAATAATTGAATTTTGCAATAAATTTTTTAAAAATTTCTAAATAGTGGAATTTAGACCTAAATTTTATTAAAATTCATGAAAATAATTGAATTTTGCAACAAATTTTCATAAAATTCCCTAAAATAATTAAATTTTGCAAAAAAATTTATTCAGCAAATAAATAATTGAGTTTTTAAAAAATATTATTAAAAAATAATCAAATTTTTGATGAATTTTAATTATAAATAATTACTTAAAAATTCTAAAATAGTAAATTTAAAAAAATTTTAAATTACTTTGTCAGAGAATTACTTTTTTCAAAACTATTTTAATATTTTCATTTTTTTATCGAATTTACACTTGAAGATTATTCATTAAAATTTTAAAAAATTCAATTGTTTCCAAAATTTTCAATAAAAATTCTATATTAGTTAATTTTACTAAATTTCAATTATTCAAAATCTTTTTAATTGTATATTTCAAAAATTTAATTAGAAAAAATTTTCAAATATAATTTTTGAAAGATTTATCTACAGCTATTTTTTATACTGCGCGTAAAAATCGAAAAATGTTGCAGCATTTTTATACTAAAAATATGGTATTTTGTCGCAAAATTTGGAAGAAAAGTCGAAAAAGTCGCAATTTTTTAATAGAAGTCGATAAAAGTCGCATTATTTGAAAATAGTCGAAAAAAGTCGAAAAAATCATATAATATCCTGTAACCATATTGAAAATCATGGAAATTAGAAAAATGCATTTTATTTTTGAGAATAATTAAAATTAGGAAAAGAATTTTTTTTGACATTTATGAAAATAATTGAACTTTGGAGAAGAATTTTGTTATTTATAAAGATAATTGGAATTTTGACGAGAATTCTTTTCAAATTTTTAACATAGTTGAATTTTATAGGAAGAATTTTATTTTTTTCTTTTTTTTTAAATAATTGAATTATTTATTAAATTATTGAAACTTGTTACTAAAATTAAAATTGTCCGCCATATTGGATCCGCCATTTTGAATTTTGAATATCTGACTTTAGATTCGTAATCAGCGGATTACGAATCTAAAGTCAGATATTCAAAATTCAAAATGGCGGATTCAATATGGCGGACAATTTTTTTCAAAATTGACTATCCCCTGAAGAGGATAGTACTGGAAGTAGGCAGGAATCGTTTCTTCTTTTTCTTTTTATTATCTTGACTCGGAGTGAACGTTGAATTTATTGCAGGGACCGTCACGGACACGAAAAAAAGCGAAAATTCGTGTCGTGCCCGTGCCGTGCCTTGGCACGACACGAATTGCAATTTGTAATTCGTGCCGTGCCTAGGCACGACACGAAGTTCGCTTGGTAATTCGTGCCGTGCCTTGGCACGACACGAATTGCAATTTGTAATTCGTGCCGTGCCTAGGCACGAAACGAAGTTCGCTTGGTAATTCGTGTCGTGCCTTGGCACGATACGACACATTCTGACACGATAATAACGTATCTTGTCCAGTAAAACAGATGTCATTAATTTTAGCTTATTCAGCCATATTTATTATTTATTATTATAATTGCGCATCAATCAACAATTGCGCAGTAGTATGTTTTGATATATATATATACATGCGCAGAAATGCAATTTAGTAATAACGCTTGCGCAGTAGTATAGTATGATATATATACATGCGCAGTAGTATAGTATGATATATATACATGCGCAGTAGTATGTTTTGATATATATACATGCGCAGAAATGCAATTTAGTAATAACGCATGGGCAGTAGTATATTATTATATATATATATACATGCGCAGTAGTATAGTATGATATATATACATGCGCAGTAGTATATTATTATATATATATATGCATGCACAGTAGTATACTATGATACATATGCATGCGCAGTAGTATACTATGATACATATACATGCGCAGTAGTATATTATTATATTTATACATGCGCAGTAGTATACTATGCTATATATACATGCGCAGTAGTATAGTATGATATATATACATGCGCAGTAGTATAGTATGATATATATACATGCGCAGTAGTATATTATTATATATATATGCATGCACAGTAGTATACTATGATACATATGCATGCGCAGTAGTATACTATGATACATATACATGCGCAGTAGTATATTATTATATTTATACATGCGCAGTAGTATACTATGCTATATATACATGCGCAGTAGTATAGTATGATATATATACATGCGCAGTAGTATAGTATGATATATATACATGCGCAGTAGTATATTATTATATATATATATGCATGCACAGTAGTATACTATGATACATATGCATGCGCAGTAGTATACTATGATACATATACATGCGCAGTAGTATATTATTATATTTATACATGCGCAGTAGTATACTATGCTATATATACATGCGCAGTAGTATAGTATGATATATATACATGCGCAGTAGTATATTATATATATATATATATATATATATATATATATATATATATATATATATATATATATATATATATATATATATATATATATATATATATATATATATATATATATATATATACATGCGCAGTAGTATACTATGATACATATACATGCGCAGTAGTATATTATTATATATATACATGCGCAGTAGTATAGTATGATATATATACATGCGCAGTAGTATATTATTATATATATATACATGCGCAGTAGTATGTTTTGATATATGTACATGCGCAGAAATGCAATTTAGTAATAACGCATGGGCAGTAGTATATTATTATATATATACATGCGCAGTAGTATACTATGATATATATACATGCGCAGAAATGCAATTTAGTAATAACGCATGCGCAGTAGTATACTATGATATATATACATGCGCAGAAATGCAATTTAGTAATAACGCATGGGCAGTAGTATATTATATATATATATACATGCGCAGTAGTTTTATTTAAATGTCTAAAAATCATCAAAATTTTATTTAAATCTTATCTTTAATCGACTGTAACTCTCTCAATTTTTGTTCAATTTCATTCTACGATCTAGGGATCGATGGGTAAATTAATTACCTTTCCAATGGTACCTCATGCATTATATTTTTATACCTATTAAAAAATGAAAAAACACTAAATTTTTAGCGATTTTATGGTTCAAAGGCTCTGAACTACGTGTTAATATTAGTAATTTATCAGAGAAAACTGGGTGTTGTTTTAACATTGAATTCGATGTGAAAAGTGTCTGCATCAAATTTTAACCAGATAGTGTTTTTTCAACACTGAAAATGAGCGAAATTTTGTTTTTTATCCATTTTCAAGATAAAAATTTTTATCCTACATTTGGTAGAAAGAATATAGAAATTTTATTTTTGTCGACTTTCAAGATAAAAATTTTTATCCTACATTTGGTAGAAAAAATATAGAAATTTTATTTTTGTCGACTTTCAAGATACAAATTTTTATCCTACATTTGGTAGAAAAAATAAAGAAATTTTATTTTTATCGACTTTCAAGATAAAAATTTTTATCGACTACATTTGGTGGAAAAAATATTATAGAAATTTTATTTTTATCCATTTCCGAGGTAAAAATTTTTATCCTGCGTTTGGTAGAAAAAATATTATAGAAATTTTGTTTTTATCCACTTCCGAGATAAAATTTTTTTGTACGTAATGCTTAATTATGTTCTTAAAGATTAAATTTTTATTATGTATACAAATAATATAATTATGTTATGCGTCAATTCTAGTTGCTGGTACTATTTTTATATCATGCAGAGGTAAATTTGAAAATTTACACTTATTTTAAAATTACCCTATCAAAAACAACACTCACTTTTCTCTGTGATTGAATAATCTTTAATTATTAAAATTCAGTGTCTCTCAGTACTGCAAATTTTTAGTTTGAGTTCGTTTACTTTAAATTACATTTAGAAAAGAATGCGAATATCAGAAAATAATTCATTTCTATTTTCTGGGGAAATATTTTTTTCTATGAATTACTATTAAATTAAAAATAATTAGCATATTCAAGTAATTTATTAGATAATCTTTAGTGGTTAAATTTCATTGTCTCTCAGTCCTTTAACTTTTATTTTGAAGTTAGTTTACTTAAAATTTCAGTTAGAAAAGAATGCGAATATCAGAAAATACTTTATTTCTATTTTCTAGGGAATCATTTTTTTAAGTAATATTAAATTAAAAATATTTAACTCATTCAAATAATTTAATGTATATTATTTTAATTATTAAATTGCAGTATTTATTAGTACTGAAAACATTTAATTTGAAGTTTGTTTATTTAAAATTTCATTCAGAAAAGAATGCTACACTGTAAAAAATTTAGGGAGTTAACGGACTCGGGAGTTGGGAGTGAAATTTTTCGAGTTAAATATCAACTCCAAAAGAGAGTTAATTTCTAACCCCCTTCATTCAACACCCGCGCGAGTTATTTTTTCCTTGGGGAGTTAGCATTTGGGTGTGAAGTTTTAACTCTCTTTATTTAACTCCCCTGGCATTAACTCTCCATCAATGGGTGCAACTTTTATAGACTCCCCTGGGGAGTTAAAATTTAACTCCCTTTTTTTACAGTGTAATATTATAAAATATTTTGTTTGTATTTTCTCTTAGGAAAGCATTTCTTGTTAATTACGATTAAATTAAAAATAATTAACTCATTCATATAAAGAATAATATCTTAATATTATAGAAAATACCGAACGACTGAACAATGAAGTAGGGGAGACCGGGGCGTAATGGCTGACTTTTCACTTTTTGTTGTTTAACTTCGTCATTCCTGCATTAATTAAAATTTTATCATGTGGAAAACTTGGTCCAACATCTCAGCTTTCAATTAAAAAAAAATACGTCCCAATATCACTCATACATTTTTTCTAGAACAATTTTTTTGGAGAAATTTTTCTTTCTACTGTCAATTTGTAATAAAAAATATTGAAAATAGAACATATTTAACTTAATCTTTAAACAATTTTCGTGAAATTATTACATTTTAAAAAGTTGTAGCGAAGTGCAAATTACATTTATTTAAAAAAAACCTGATATACACCCATTTTTTACAACTATTTTTGAAAAAGATATAACAAAAAAACAAAGACTTTAAAAATTTACTTTCAAATGTCACAAAGTCACAATCACGTTTTCTATCATTGTTTCTACAATAATGAATGAATAACAATGAAACTTGGTACAAACTTACAGTAAACCAAGTACATTATTTTGATCGGAGACCGAAATTACTCTGACTTATCACTTTTGAATAAATTCAAGTGATTCATTACGCCCCTGAGCCATTACGCCCCGGTCTTCCCTACTACTGCGCATGATTAACTAATAAATTGTACTACTGCGCATGTTTAACTACTAAATTGCAGTACTGTGCATGATTAAGTAATAAATTATACCTCTGCGCATGATTAACTAATAAATTATACTACTGCGCACATATTAATATCATACTATACTACTGCGCATGTTTAACTACAAAATTGAAGTCCTGCGCATGATTTACTAGTAAATTATACTACTGCGCACATATAAATATCATACTACATTACTGCGCATGTTTAACTACTAAATTGCAGTACTGCGCACATATAAATCTCATACTGCATTACTGCGCATGTTTAACTACTAAATTGCAGTACTGCGCATGATTAACTAATAAATTATACTACTGCGCACATATAAATATCATACTATACTACTGCGCATGTTTAACTACAAAATTGAAGTCCTGTGCATGATTTACTAGTAAATTATACTACTGCGCACATATAAATATCATACTGCATTACTGCGCATGTTTAACTACTAAATTGCAGTACTGCGCATGATTAACTAATAAATTATACCTCTGCGCATGTTTAACTACTAAAATTGCAGTACTGCGCACATATAAATATCATACTATACTACTGCGCATGTTTAACTACAAAATTGAAGTACTGCGCATGATTTACTAGTAAATTATACTACTGCGCACATATAAATATCATACTATACTACTGCGCATGTTTAACTACAAAATTGAATTACTGCGCATATGTCAATATTATTGTACACTACTGCGCATGTGTAAATATCTTAGTAGTGTAGTGCGCATATATAACTACGTAATTTACAGTACTGCGCATATGTAACTATTATTTTACAGAACTGCGCATAGATATTTATAACACTTTTCACCATATTAGATTTCATATTAAAATATTTTTTTACAATATATTTATTCTTTAAAAACCATCTATATATAACACATTTTCTATGTCACTATTTTTTGTCTCCCACCCTATTTCACACACTTTTACATACATTAGCGCCATTTCAGTCATAGAAGACAGATTACTATTATTTTTCTGTTCGACACGCAAAAACACGAAAATCCGGACCGTGCCCGTGCCGTGCCTGGGCACGGCACGAATTACCAAGCGAACTTCGTATCGTGCCAAGGCACGACACGAATTACCAAGCGAACTTCGTGTCGTGCCTAGGCACGGCACGAATTACCAAGCGAACTTCGTGTCGTGCCTAGGCACGGCACGAATTACAAATTGCAATTCGTGTCGTGCCAAGGCACGGCACGGGCACGACACGAATTTTCGTGACAGTCCCTGATTTATTGTCAACGTTCATTTTATTTTATTAATTATTGGGTACTTTCCGTCGATTAATATTAATTTTTTTTTTACATATTCTCCACTATTTGAATTCCAACGGTATTTATAATATTTCTCCGAGAGCTCGCCTCGTGCTACACGTCTTGTTTACTTTCGCTCAAAATAGTTCGTGCATTACTCGAAATGCGCCGATCCAGAAATTCACTGCTGGAGTCATCAAGTAACTAATGAAAATAGTGATAAATAAAATAAATAAAAATAATAACAGTAATAAAAAAAAAATTAATTAAAAAAAAAAAAAAAAAAAAAAAAAAATTACTGTTATTACTGTTTAAAAACAGTAATAGGCAAAATAGTGATTTTGTTCGGCAGTTTTAGAGAAGAATAATTTGAAATCAATGATTTTAATTGTGAATTTCTTTATTTTCCAGAAGGAACAGACTACAAGTGACAAATCGGCGGGGAACTCGCCTTACATAGATGATCTCTACCTAGACGACCAGGAAGCCTTGGAAGGTTCCGGTCGAGGGGGTGGTGAAGTACGCGACGATCTCGAGGCGTCAGGCAGTGGGCTTGGGCCCGATGACGAAGATGGTGACGACGGCGGTCACGGTAAATGTTTCTAATTCTGATTCATCATTTTATCCGCGTTAACAAAAATCTTGGTATTTTACCAGAAACTAAATTATTCTCTTTAAAGATTCTAATATCAGTAAAGTATAGACAGAATAATAATAATAATTTTCACGTGTCTTAATTTTTAAGAAATTAATTCTTACTCAAGTGAAAGAATAACTTCGAACTTGATGTAATTCCGGAAAAGTGATTCTTTTTTAATTTCCGTCAAAAAAAAAAAAAAAAAAAAAAAAAAATCGGGAAAAAATCATTTGATCTTTACACGCCTGAGAAGTTAAACCATTTTACAAGGGGTAGATATCTAGTATAAATTTCACTGGTATTCTCTGCAAGCACTGACCGTTAACCGTAACCATTGTGTTGAAATCATATGAGCGCGCGGAATGAAAAATCGTATCCACTGACTTCTTTTTAAGCGAGAGAAACGTCGAAGCGTAAAAAAAAGCTCATATGAAAAACATTTTGCCTGTAAAAATACGAGCGCGATACGGGACAGAGATGACAGAATGACAACTTCTGGTAACCGATGGGACGGACGAGTTGCAGACGAGGAAACCAATGGTTAGACGTATTTATGGCATTTCCGAAAATTGAAAAAAAAAAATCAACTCTCAGTATGGATGCATGGCAACCAGTCGTACGTCATTCTGAATCATGGTCATTGGAAATTCATTTCGGCTTTCATGACCGCACATACAGCTAAACGCGGAATATATTGGAAAACGCATAGAATTCCGAATGCATTGCCCTTCCCCTCTACCGTTCCTCCACCTCCGCTTTCCGCAATAATATCTCCACGTTCACATATTTCTAGGTGCATTCTAAAAATAATATTCTTCCCACCAGCCCCAACACGGTCTTTTATAATAAATATTTTTCATTTGTGAGTAATTAATCAAATGTTTTCCATTTCGGAAATATTTGAGATTTTTCTGTGAATTTCTCAAAATTTATGCTTTTAGAATTTGTTGCGGCGATATTTATTTGGGGAAAAATGTTAATGAAAGTATAAACATTCTTTTGAAATTGATGTAACTTTATTAATTTATTTTCATTTTCAGATTTTAATCAACATAATACACTAGAGACGACACCTAAGAAAGTACCGGAACCTAGTGTACCACACATTGATGAAAACATATCACCTAAGACAAAACAGGTGGGTATCGCAATAGAAATGCGTTTTTGTCCGTCAAATTTAAAAAAATTCAAAATGACGAATTTAAAAAATTTTTTAAATTCACCAGTTTTGCTTGAAATTTGTTACGAATATGATGACAGATTTTCAACATTCCAAATGGCGAATCCAATATGGCGACCACAGGCTTCACAGTCTGTCCCCTATTTCCCTAAAAGTCCCCTTTTAGTTTTGGCCCCTAAACGTACCCTATTTTCAAAATTTCCCCTATTTTTTCTTTTATCTTTTAATGATACATTTACACCAAATTTAGCAAAGTGCCGTTGAAACTTTCAATTTGAAACTTTTGTTTTGAAAGTTTCAAATCTTTAAATTTTTCATGAAATTTATAAAATTTGTAAGATTAGTATTTTGGTGAAGTCAAGTCTCAATTATGTTTAGAATTTGGTTGTTTTTTCAATATTATTTAATTATTACAAAACTTTTAATGCAATTAGCTTAAGAAATAACAAAATTCTTCACAGAAATTCAATAATTTTCAGGAACTTTAATAAAATGCTTTACAAAATTCAATTATTTTCATAAATTACAATATTCATCCCAAGAATTCAATTATTTTCAAAAGTAATAAAATTCTTCGAAGAAATTCAATTATTTTTAAAAATTTTCACGAATATCTCGTCAAGAATTCAATTATCTTTACAAATAGCAACATTTTTCGCCAAAAAGTCAATTATTTTCAAAAATTTATAAAAATCTTTGCAAAAGTTCAATTACTTTCAAAAGTTTTTTGCAATTCAATAATTTTCAATATTTACTATTTTCATTAAATTTATCAACAGATTTAATTATAGAAAAAACTTTTTGATACAATTCTACGAAAAGATTCAATTATTTTTATAAATAATAAAATTTCATTTACGAATTCAATTATTTTCATCACAGAATTTCAAATATTTTTAATACAATTTTAAATAAATTCCTTGAAAAATGCAATTATTATTAAAAATTTTATTAAAACTTGAGGAAAGAATTCAATTTTAAGAAACAGTCAATTATTCAATAAAACAATAAAATTCCTTGCAATAATTGAAATATTTTCATAAATAACATTTAATTCGTCGCAAAAAATCAATTATTTTCAAAAATTTTAATAAACTTCATTACAAAATTCAATTATCTTGATAAACAACAAAATTCTTCCCATAAAATCAATTATTTTAAGGAATTTTAATAAAATTCTTTGCAAAATTCAATTATCTTCATAAATAACAATATTCATCACAAGAATAATTAATTTAGAAAATTCTAATAAAATTGTTTGCAACAATTCAATTGTATTGAAAAATAACAAAATTTTTTACAAAAATTCAATTCTTTTAAAACATATTAATAATATTTTTCTTAATAATTAGATTATTTTCATAAATAATAAAATTCATCTCAGAAATTCAATTATTTTGGAATATTTTAATAAAATTCTTAATAACTAAAATTCAATTATTTTCATAAATAATAAAATTCATCGCAGGATTTCAATTATTTTTAATAAAATTCGACAGGAATTGGTCAAAAAATGTAATTATTTTTAAAAATTTGATTTTAATTCCTCGATAAAATCAATTATTTAAAAAAATGGTTTTTTTTCAAATTCTTTGAAAGAATTCAATTATTTACAAAAAATTCAATTATTTTTAGAAATTTTAATAAAATTCAGTGCAAAATTCAATTATTTTCAAAATTAATAAAATTATTCAACAAAATTCAATTATTTTTAGAAATTTTAATAAAATTCATTGCAAAATTCAATTATTTAAAAAATTAATAACATTTTTTGACAAAATTTAATTATTTTCAGAAATTTTAAAAAATTCATTGCAAAATTCAATTATTTTCATAAATAACAATATTCATCACAAGAATTAAATTCTTTTCAAAAGTTATAAAATACTTTGCAGAAATTAAATTTCAATATTTTTTAAAAATTCTCGTCAAGAATTAAATTATTTTTATAAATAGATAGGAAAAATTCTTCTCAAGAATTAAATTATTGTCAACAATTTTTTAAAAATTCTTCTCAAGAAGTCAATTATTTTCAAAAATTTTAATAAAATTCTTCTCATGAATTTAATTGTTTTCAGAAATTATTATTTAAATTCTTCTTAGGAGTTCAATTATTTTTAAAAAATTTAATAAAATTCTTCAAAAAGTTTTCAATTATTTTCAAAAATTGTTATAAAATTCTTTAATATAATAAATTTCATTAAAATTTTAATTAAATTCCTTAAAAGAAATTAAATGTTTTCAAAAGTTGTTAATACAAATTCTTCGTAAAAATTAAATTTTAAGAAATATGTATTCAATATTATTTATTTTTGTATTTAAATAATTGATTTCTCGTAGAATTAAATTATTATTTTTCGTACTTTTAACTAACAATTCTGTAGAATTAATTTTTTTGAAAAAGTTTAATTGAATAATAATTGATGTTATTGATTTAAAGTAGAATTTTAGTTAAAAATTCGAGAAAATGTTAATTGAATTGAAATGATACAAATAATTTTAAAGAAATTACAGTAACATTATTTTTGTAATAATAAAATAATGATTTTGACAGTCGGTCATCTTTATTAATAATTAATAATATTCTTATGAGTTGTTCAATTTGAAAAGGTTTGAATTTATAATTTTTGAACATTTTAATTCCAATGAAACAAAAGTGATGAAATATTTATTTGAAATAAAACTATTGATGTTTTCGAATAATTTGACTTTTGAAGAAATTTGTAAATAAATTTAATAGAACAATTTGTTGAGTATCTAATCATTTTGAGAGTGAATCAGAATATTCTTTAGGGTCAGGGAAAAAGTGAAAGTTGTGTTTGTAAATCAGGGAAAAGTGAGGGAAAAATAAAGTTAAATTTTTGTGGCAATCCTGTATAAATAAATTATGTTTTTATCTTTATTTAACCAATTTTTATGGTCCCCTAAAAGTGTCCCCTATTCTTTAATTTTCAGTCCCTTATTTCCCCTAAAATACTTTTTAGGGACACTGTGAAGCCTGCGACCAAATTTTTTTTTAATTTTGCCGGATTTCTCTAAAATGTTTACACGGGGGGTTTTGGGTAAATTTAAATTTGATGTCAAAATTAAGAAATTAAAAATAGTTTGTAAAAGATAGAATTTTTTTTGCTTTTTCAATGGACTGCGAAGGGGTTAAAGTACGGAGACTTATTCTGAAATGTCTAAAATCAATTTAGATATTTTTGAAAAACTTTTATTATTATTATCATTATTACCTGCGAGCTATTAATTTGAATTTCCCGTTACAGAATATCCCAGATACTGTGCCTAAAACGGACAACGCAGTTGACAATTTCGACTCGCCATCTGACATTGACGAAGACATGGAAGACTCTCATGACATCGGTGTTCATATGAACCCCAAGACAGTGGACCGGGCCAGTTCCTTCTTCACGCAGCCAGGAGTACTTGCCGGTAAGAACATGTTTTTTCAAAATTACAAGAAAATTAATTTTAAAAAAAATCATAAAACTATTTAATGAATAACGTTGTAATGTAATGCTAATGAAAAATTTACTTTGGACGAACTAGAGAAAATAAAAAAAATTTGGGTGATAAAACTTGTAAATATTATTAAATAATTGAGGTGGCCCACAATTTCCCAATCTCCCCTACTAATAACTCAAATTTGGTAAAAAAATAATAGCAATGTTTAATAAAATTTCAGCTGTAATCGGTGGAGCGGTTGTTGGACTGCTGTGCGCAATTTTGGTGGTGATGTTCATCGTCTACAGGATGCGCAAGAAGGACGAGGGTTCGTACGCTCTCGACGAACCGAGGAGATCACCGGCGACGCAGTCATATCCAAAACCTGGGGCACCACACCACAATCGTGAATTCTACGCTTGAGGTACTTTAGCTCAGGCCACCGGCAAATCCTTGCGTCCCACGAAATCACCTCAAGACCGTCACTGATCGACCAAAAATTTATCGATGATTGCAAACGTGGATCGCAGAGAGAAACACTTATCGATCAGCAAAAGTGAGAGAGAGAAAGAGAGAGAGCAAACATTCAGTGAGCCATCAACTAAGCCTGCAGGATAGGACGAGTGTCAACAATTTTCTCTCAAACACATCTTTCCAATTTTCCCCTTTTCATCGAGTTTCGGCGACGAATCTTTTAATTCGTCCGCCTAATTGCTCCGTTTTTTTTTATCTCTTCCTCAGTGTCCTTGAAACTGGAAGTCGGACTTTTAAATTCGACGACCGCTGGACACGGTCAGATTGCTTCAGATTCTTTTGGAATTCCAAGTTTGACACTCGTCCCAATCGGGCATTGTCGACATTTTTATTGACAAAAAAAAAAAGATGAACAAATTTCTAATGTAGTGTCCACACGTCTGTGTATAGTATCCGAACAACTATCGTGGTCGATTGGCCATCTTGCTCCTTGTGGAGGAAGGGACGAAATTCGATTTTTTTTTAAATCCATGACTCTCTTTTCTCAAATTTTGTCGTCGAGTTTTTTCCAACTATCGTCGATTCCTTGGAACGTTCCGACGAAAAATTCTTTAATGAAAGAAAAATTTGTACCGGAAAGAAAAGTTTGATTTTGTGAAAATTATCAGAAGCGTTGTTTATTGCTTCTTTTTCTTTTACACATTGCAGACTCGATTCGTCTTGTAAATATAGGGCGGTGAATCGATTAATTATTATTTCTCCATTTTTCTTGTCACGAATCGAGAGTGACAAAATTAAATCGAATTTGTCCCTCTTTCTACCTCGATGTGAAATCGTAATGCAATTGCGTCTAAGTGGCAAAGTAATGTTTATTAAGGAGAGAATTTGAGATTAAAAAAAAACTATATTGCGTTGAAATTGCTGTAGATTTGGGGCGAAAGGAAGTTGTGTTTTTTCGCGCCCCGGAAGTAACGCACACGGGTCTTGACTGACTGACAATGAGTTTGCCATATATTATTTAAAGGAAAACAAAAGCTATATCCATTCCGTGATTCCGTCTCGTCCGGTATATTTATTATTATTATTATTGGATCGCGGAGTGTCCTATTATTTATTACAGACTCGGTCGATTTTTTGCTTCTTCTCCCTACCTTCCTTCCGCTAGAAGTCATACTATTTTTCTAAACTCTCCGAATCTACAGAGAAAGGCAACTGAAAAACCCAAGTCTTATATATATTATTAAATATTTATGTTGATCCCTCTGCGTGAAACGTGGAGTTTCTTTTATTTGGACGCAGAAACACTGCGAATGCGATAGAACGACACGTTGAAAAAAATAATTCAAAAAAAAGATATCAAGCCGATACTGCCATGTTATAACGTAAGGAACAACAAATTTGGTAAATGAAAATTTCACGAGTCCGCCTTATTCGCTATGAGAACAACCTTTTCATCTCCATTTACAAATCATATTAGTGTCATCGTCATTGTCATCATAAACATCATTCTCATCATTAATCATTAATCATTAATCATTAATCATTAATTCTTCGTCTTTGTCGTTTGTACGTAGTAGAAAAAAAATATTTCCTTTTGTTTCTCTTTTTATAAAATCGACTATTTTTTAAGTCTCAAGAATTTTTTGACCGAAATTAATTTCTTTCTTCTTGTTTAAAAACATTCCATCTTGTGTTTGTTTGATCGTTTAGAGTCAATTTTCGTAAATGGCAAAATAACATTTTTAATCCTCTTTTTTCTACGATTGTCTACGATTAATAAAAAAAAAAGGGGAATTCGAAAGCGCAAGATTACTAATTATTTTTTTTCTTTTTTGTTAGGGGGAAAGTTTACTCGGTAATTTTTGAATCGGTGCGATACTTTCTAAGTGATTCTATTTTCACCACATAATGAAAAAAGATTTAAAAATAAAAAATAGAATTTGCATCGCTTCTTTTGCTAGAAAATAACAAATAGGTAAACAACATTTTTCCGGGATTATTTTTACTTTTGAGGATAAAATAAATTTTTGAGGAATTGCAAATGAGGAAAAAGAGAGGTCAAGAGAAAGATCTTTTCGGAATCATTCCAAATCAATTGGAGTGATTTCTGAAGTAAGAAAATTTTGTTCTGAATTTCAAGAGTTCTTGCCTGAAACTAGGCAAATCTTTACTCGTCGTGTCGTTTTATAACGGTCCCCCTATTGTAACTATAAACTAACATTGGCGAATAGGTATGTCGTTATCATCCAAATGTGGCTCATTTCTCACCATTAGTCTTCGACAAAAAATTATGTTTAGGAAAGTATTGCTTACTTTATGATTCATTTTGAATTACCTAAAGGCAAAAACAATTTTTATTAATTACTTACTACAGAAAATAATTAATAAAAATCCAGAAACCTGAAAAACAGGAGATTTTTTTTGAACTGGGAAATTACAGAGTCATTTCTTGACCGGAAATTTTGAATTTTTTTTATTAAAAAGTGTTTTTTTTTAATTAAAAAAAAAACACTGGTTCTTTGGGAAAAAAATAGAAATCTTTATTTTCAAACTTATTAATTATATTTCTTTATTGGGATCACAGTGATTTTTTCATGTAATATTAGGTAATAAAGGGGATTTTATTTTCCAAAAAATACGAAGTAAATTTCAGAACAAAAATTAGTAAAATTCACTTGGGTCTTGGAAAAATTTTCTTCAAAAATAGTAAAATTTAATATTAAAAATTGTCATTTCCAGAATTACTTTTTTTTATTTAAAAAAGACTTTTACTTTGACTATTTTCTAATTTTAGAAAAATTAGAAAAATTTACTTTACATATAGTATCTCAAATTTACTCGAAAATAATTTTTAATAGCTAATTGTAATGTTCGAGGAAAATTTGAATACTTTTTATATAAAAAAATTAACATTGAAAATAGTAAAGTTTACTATTAAAAATCGTTATTTCCAGAGTAAATTTTATAATTTTATAGAAAATTAGTAAAATATACTTTGAATTTAGTAAAATTTCTTAATAAAATTGAAAATTTTTATAATTCTGTTTTTCTTAAAAATAAGGAAAAAATTGGAGAAAATTTATGATTTCAGGTATTTTAAGGGATTTTAATTATTCAAAGGGTTGTCGGGGAAATCAGGGAAAAGTCAAGGAATTTTATCAAAAATACTGGAAAAATATTCAATTTCTAGAATTCATAAGAAAATTCTGAATTTTGTTGTCCGACGCAAAAGCTTTTTAAAAAAAAGAAAATATTCAATTTAATTGAATTTTTTTTTTTCAAACAATAATCGAACTTTACAGATTTTAAATTAAATTTATTTAAAATAATTTTTTGAATAATTTTCTTTAAACAATTTTTTTATTTTCTTTCAAAAAATAATTAAAGTTGCGCTTTCAATTTTTATAAATAATATATGAATAACTAGGAAAACAGGCTATTTAATTACTATTATAATTATGTAAATTACCAAATTTTGTATTTTTAAAAATCATCTTCAAATTTTTGAATAATTTCAGATACAGAATTTAAAAAAATTCAACTTTAATAAAATTCTTCGCACGTGATTCAATTATTTTCAATACAATTCACAGGAATTCAATTATTTTTAATATAATTTTCATAAAATTGAATTGCTCAAAAGAATTTAATTTAATTTAATTTTCACAAAATTTCCATAAAATTCTTCAAAACAATTAACTTATTTTTCAAAATTTTAATAAAATTCTAAGCAAAAATTTAATTATTTCATAATTAGAATTATGAAAAGTTACAAAAATTACAAAAAGTAATGTAAAAATTGAAAAATGTTATTAAAAATGTTACATTTTAAAATAATGGTAAAAATGTCACGTATAAAATAGTGAAAAATAAATTAATTTATAAATTTTTTTTTGTAAAAATATTATTAATTTATTACAAAACTTATTCTCTGAATTTGAATTAGTAAATATTTGAACTAATTAGAACAAAAGTGATACGTAATTTCGAAAAATTAATTTTTCAATTCTAAATAGAACGAGCATTGAAATAAATAAAATTCTGTTTTTCTTAGAAAACAAATTTTTAAAAAAACCGTATTTTTCATTAATATCAGGTCGTTTTTCTGCAATAATTTATAAGTAACTATTTTTTTATTGTTAAATTAACATTATTAACATAGATTGAATTTCAAATTAAATTTTTAAAAAAGATGATTTTCAAAAATTTACAGTTAAAAATTCTGAATAAGTTAATTTTTTTGAAACACTTTTATTCACATTTTTTTAAAATTTAGTGAAATTTTTTAATTAAATTGAAGAATTTTTAAAGTTTTCGAAATTTCATGAAATTGTCCTGTTGAACAAGTGGATTTTGGAAATATTTTAGTTTTAGATGAATTTTTTTTAAATATTTGAATTTCTAAGGAACTTTCTCAAAAAATTTTTTAAATAATTAAATAAGAGAAGAATTTTAATTAAAATTTCCAGAAAATGGAATATTGAAATTTTGAAAATAAGTTGTAAGAGTTTTTCTTTATCACCGGGAAAAATTAATTCATGACTGGAATTTTTTTTTATGAAAAAAGCGGTCAAATGGATTTTTTTTTACTTTGGATAATAATTCGAAGTGAGTCTAAAATCAAGCAAAGACTTTTCCAAACATAAAGTATAATTCCTTGTCGCATTAAGTTTCACCAGAAAGCGTCGCATTTATATCCTCGACCTAATCGATCAGTCAAATTACCCCAGAAAAATCTCGAGACACGAATGATAAATAAAGACGTACCTATCATATGATCAAATAAGAACAAATTGAAACTATAGAATCTTTATATAAAAAAAGAAATTTGGAAAGAATTGATTCTCAAAAAAATTTGCACTAAAAAATAATAAGACAATATTTTTTTTTTTTTTGAAAAAAGTCTTATTAATTTTTTCGACACTCCTGCCAAAATGAAAACAAAAGTAAAATTTTTGTCGCAATTTTTACATAAATCCGGAATTGAATGGAAGAAACGCCACATATTTATACAATATTGGTTAACCACTTCCGTTGGGTCCATGAATTTTATACGTAAAAATATTTTCAATTTGCAATTTCGTAGTCTCTTTCACTATATTAGCAAACAAAAAAAAACTGCATATATTATTGCTGTTTGCCTGTGGATTTTTATTTTAAAAACCAGATTTTCACTTAGAAAACTGCTGGAAATGATTTTTTAACTAAAACACAATTTTTATACCAGTGTATAGCAAAGAAATGACACACTATGCTTTATACAGAGTGAATCTGCGCTTGAATTTGTTTATAAAAATACCAAAATAAAAAAAAAAATATATTATTAAATAAAATAAATCGTAGGACAAAATAAGCGGAAAAAAATTATGTATAACACGTTTCGTTATTTTTTATTGTCGAAATTCAGTGTCATAATTTTCTTAATTTGTGCGACAAAATAAATTTCAAATAGCTAAAGAATTTAATTTTCAACAATTTAAAGTTATGCATTTGAATAAAAATTACAATTTTCTGTTCAGGTCACATAAATTTTAAAAAGTATTAAATTTCTTGTTGAGATTAAACATTGTAATTTTTATACTCAAATACATTTTTTAAAATGTTATATCGTCATTCCCTTGAATCGGATTTAAAATTTGATTTCTCTTTTTCTTTTAAATTATGACATTGAACAGACTTAAAAAATTTTTTTTTACCAAAAGTAACGACATAAGAAGAATGAAATTTGTAAATGCAGATCGTATTCAAATTTGAAAAAAAAATTCCATAATATCACAAAAACGGTCTCATATTGATGTTTCCTTCTTCATGAATTTAAATTTTTTTTTTTTAATATCGAAACAAATGTGTGACACGCTCTGAAGAAAGGTATCTAATCATTTTGAGGTTATGTTTGTGTTTAATTTTAATTTTTATCTTAATTTTAATGATTTTAATTTTTACCATAATTAGAAGTTTCTATGTTTAATTTAAAACTAAAATCAGTTTTTATTAACTATTTTAAATGTAATGAAAACGTTATGACTCGATCAACTTTATTTTTATGATTTTTATTTCGATAATTACAAATATAACCTAAAATTAATTTAGGTTATGTTACTTTTTTTTAATTAATACTTTTCGGTATATTTTCTTCGGAGAAGATCGCGTGCAAATGTTTAATTATTAATTGATTTTAAACTTACATCAGGTTATTTAACTAATTTATTGAAATCTCTTTTTCTTTTTAAGGGGAGAATTCGACAACATTTTTAACTATTTATCAAGAAAATGATTTAAATTTTCCATAAAATTATTTTTATAGTTATTTTTAGAAAGGAAATCAATGATCAAAAAATATTTTGACCGTTTTTTTTTTTTTTTTTTTTAAAGATAGATTTTAAAATCCATTCGCAATTTTTTAAAAATACGTTTTTTGTATTCACAAAATAAATTGCCGAATGAAAAAATGATTTTTAATATTTTTGCAGCATTTTTTTTTTAAATTATTTTTAATTTTAGGTTGAAATTTAAAAAAAAACATTGTTTTTCAATTTTTTTTTTATATAGAATTTCACTTATTTATTTTTCTAACTAATTTCAAATCATCATTTTTTTAAATAAAAAGTATAAAATACAAAAAATTATGATTTTTTTGAAATTAGTTAGAAAAATAAACAAGTGAGTTTCTATATAAAAAAATTGAAAAATAATGGTTTTTTTTTTAATTTCAACCTAATATTAAAAACAATTTAAAAAAAAAATGCTTCAAAAATATTAAAAATCATTTTTTTCATTTTGCAATTTTTTTGTGAATACAAAAAGACATATTTTCTACAATATTACAGATGGATTTTAAAATCTATTAATTTAAAAAAACGAATTTATAATAGAATATTAATAAAAATTAATAAATAATTAAAATTAATTTATTAAAATGAATAAAAAATATTAATAAGAAAAAGAAAAATCCAAAAAGGGTCAGAATATTTTCGGACCATTGATTTCCTCTTTAAAAATTACTATAAAAAATAATTTTATGGAAAATTTAAATCATTTTCTTGATGTAGTTAAAAATGTAATCGAAGTCTCCAGCGCTGCCTTTTTTTTCTTCGAACGAATTTTTGTCTTTTGTAATTTGGCAATTTTTAATAAAATTAGATATTTATTAAATTAAATAATGAATAAGAAAGTTTATTTATTTTGAAAAAAATTACTTACCTCGAGGAACAAAAAGACGATGCTTCTTAAAATTGTCAAAAAAATATGTTTTTTTTAATTCTATTTATTGTCATTTGGTACGAATTTTTAATGTGTGATTCTCGCTTTCGTTAGAAAAGCTCAATAAAAAAAAATGAAATGACGACAAAATGAGATTTTTACAGATTATCTTTTTAAATTGAAAAAAAGATAAACTGAACTATGTGTGTATGTGTGTGAATTTTGTCGAAAATTTTCATCGAAATGACACTCTTGTCTATGCGTTTTAAGGGAAAAAAAATGGAATAATATTAATCGTGGTAGTAATTGTAAACTATAATTATTATTATAATGAAGGCAAATATTTTATAAGTGAATGAGAAATAAAAAACAAAACACTTTGGAGAGATGAATTTTGAAAAAAAAGGCGCCAAAAAAAGATATTAAGGCACGACGGTGAGATATACATTTTTATGTCTATCGCTAACAGTGTTGTGTAGGCCAAGCGTGGACGAATGAATAATATGAATAATTTTAATGCGAGTACGATTAATAATTTAATGATAAAAAAAAGTTAACATTTAACAAATTGTTACTTTCTTTTTTAAATGTAAGTATCGTTTTTCTTTTCTAGCGTCTTAATTGTATACTGAAAAATTATATATTTGTATATTATATTCATCTTTATAGACTTTGCTCTAGAAAGAGGTTTATAATACATATATGTAATTTAAATTCGGCCACGAATACGTCGAGGCGACAAAATATTCATCTCTGAAATTTTTCAATGTATAATCTTTAATCGTCTTTTCGATGACTAACAAAAAAAAAAAAAAGAAATTGCCTCGTCGCTCTCGCGGACGCGTACAGTAATGACACATTATTATTAATTAACAGAAATTAATAATAATTGCACTACATTAGCATGGTAACGATTAATATTACATGTCGTCGCTCCTATTCTGTAAATAAACACTGTACCGAATAAGACAGACGTATTTCAACAATTATTATCAAATTCTTCTGTGTCTTGATTTTATTCATATTATATTAATATCTCTTTCCAAATGCTTATAGCTATGAATTTTATTTCATTTCACTTTAAGGGTGTGTGACACAGTGTCACGTCATTGGTCGATAAAATAGTGATTTTCAAATTAACAGTACAATAAATTTGCAGATTTTCTTCAATTAAAAATTAAAAAAAAAAAAAAAAAAAAAAATTTTATTATTAACAATTTTTATTAATGTAATTTTAATCTTACGGATCAATTAATCATAATTCAGGGTTTTAAACTAACAAACAAAATGAATTTTAAATTCGTTTGTTAAAAAGAGAGAAAGAAAGGTGAATTTAATTTTGCATTGAATAACTAAATGTAGTAAAGTTATTGTTATAATTATTATTATACTTAAAGTTCAAATTAACGAACTTTGCAATATTCTATTCTTTGCAAATGAAAAAAAAATGTATTTCACATCTTGACCATTATTTGACGTCAATTTGACGATAATATTTTTCCGTACCTACTAAATTAATCTTTTGAAGATAATTTTCAATACATTTTTCATTTTCAAAGTTGTATTGAAAGATTTTTCATTAAAACTTTTGAGAATTTAATTTTTTTTAGAATTGTCAATTAAAATTCAGTAAACTTCAATTTTCAGAAAGTATAAAGTGAATGAGTAATTATATTTAGTTGGAAAGTCGTTGCTTTAACGAATATTAGAATATATTATTAATTTATCCACTTTTCTATTACATTTCATCATTAAATTGAGAAATTTTGACTTTCATCAAAAGGTTTTGGTTAAAAAAAAAAAAAAAAAATTGACGACAATTTGATGGACATTGAAATTTAATTTAAAAAAATACATGAGACGTAATATTGAAGTAAATAAATTTAATAAAATATAATAATATTAATTATTACAACTAATTAACGCTTTTTAAAAAATCATTAATTTTTTGTCAATTTTTTTTGAAAAATTTTGATCATTGACTATAATAGTAAAATTTGACGTCAATTTGATGAAAATTGAATTTTAATAAAAAAAAATTAAGTAAAAAATTGATGTCGAATTAATTGACGATATTTCTTCGGGTTAAATGCAAATTTTAATTATTCAAAATATTAAAAATGAAGTTATTCGCCTTTCTACTAAAATGAATTCAAAATTTAATTTGTCCATTTAAAATACGAAATGATAAAATCAGATGAACTTTCGTTCCGATTGATATTTGATTCAACATTTACCTATATGCATTTATTATACCTAATGAGTAAATTCACTAAAAATAAGCATTTCAATCGTAAAAACAAAAATTTTCTGCATTTTTTTTACTAAAAAATTTTTTTTTCAAATTAAATTGTCTTTCCAATGTCAATTTAATGGAAAATGAACAATTTCTCACTAAACTGACGACTATCTTGTCTATGTTGTTGAATTATTGAAAAAAAAGTAAAAAAAAAAAAATTTTATTGGAAGAAAAGAAAAAAAATGTTTTTTGGAAAAAGTACGTTCATTTGAAAATTTCTAAGCACCAATGACGTAAGAATGTCATAAAATTCTTAAATAAAAAGTCTTGTCTCTAAATATTTTTGCATGATTTTGTATTTATTATATTATAATTATTATAAAATGAAAAATGTGTAACGTTTTTTTTTTATAACGTTTTATTGTTTTTAACCGCATTTTTTCTTTTTTAAAGAATATATCCATAATGGAGTTTAATATCTAGAAAAACTTAATATTTCTTGCATTTGTTAAGATTCTAATTATTGTATGTTTAATGCCAGCTTGTAAAAATTATTGGTTAATTAAATATTAAGTAGACTGTATTGTGTATATATAATTAAAAATTATATTTAATCAGATATTTACTTATACGCTAATTTTACATACTATATATATATAAATATATATATGTATTACTTGATTTTAATTGATTAATTAAATTGAGTCTTTACACATTCAAACAAATACATGTGAAATAAAACAAATTTGTTCATTTTTAAATTAATGTTTTCGTTTCTTTAGTGATTCTTCCATTATTATTTTTTTATTTAACTGTGAATTTAGTTTAAGTATATTTAAATTTAACCCAAATTTTCTTTATTATTTTAATTTTGTCTTTTTCTTACTTTCGTATGTACAATAGACGCACTTTTATCTGGATTATTAAAAATAAATGATTTATAGAAAAACTTTAGTTAAAAACACTTTAAAAAAATTGAATTTTGATAAAATTACAAATAATTGCAGAAATTCAATTATTTTTGAAAAATAAAAAAAAAATTTTCAACATTTCAATTATCTTTATAAATGAATAGCAAAATTCTTCCACAAAATTCAATTATTTACAGGAATTTTAATAAAATTGATTGCAAAATTCAATTATTTTCATAAAATATAGTATTCATCACAAGAATTCAATTATTTTTAATAACTTTAATGAAATTCATGGCAAAATTTCAATTATTTAAAAAAATTTTTTTTTAATTCAATAATTTCCTATATTCTATTATTTTAATAAAATTTGCCAAAAGAATTCAATTATTAAACAAAAATTTTGATAAAAATTTTACACGAACATTCAATTATTTTCCAAAAAAATAAAAATTTCACAGGAATTCAATTATTTAAAATAGAATTTCCATAAATTTTTTCGAAAAAAACAAATGTTTTAAAATTTGGCATTAAATTCTTCGCAGTAATTTCATTCTTTTCAGGAATTTAATTATTTTTATAAATAATAAAATCATTCGAAAGAAGTCAATTATTGTCATAAATAACAATATTCATCACAAAAATTCAATTATTTTCAAAAGTATAATAAAATTCAATTATTTTTAAAAATTTTTTATAAAATTTATGTCAAAATTTCAATTATTTTCAAAAAATAGTCTTAATTCAATAATTTTTATATTTTATTATTTTTATAAAATTTCCAAAAAGAATTCAATTATTTAAAAACACATTTGACAAAGTTCTACACGAATATTAAATTATTTTCTAAAATATTGAAAAATTTTCACAAGAATTCAATTATTAATTAACACAAAAAATGAAAAAAAACGTTAAAAAATTTTGTTTCTTGTGCCATTTTTTTTACTTTAATAAAGATAATAAATTTTTATTTGTTGATTCATAGGCAACTTTATATTCTTTAAAAATTCATGGAACAAATTTTCAAAATGTTTTTGCTCAAGTTTGTACAATAAATTCTTATTAATATTATAAAGAAAAATTAACATAAATTTTTTGTGCAGGGAAAATTATCAGTAGGCGTAGGTAATGTTATAAATGATAACACAGTGTTAATATATTTTATGATTTATATTCGAAGTAAACAACGTAAAAATAATGTACATAGATTAATTTATAGTGACGGTAAAAATTTGAGCACTGACATGAATAATCTCACATAATATCATATACTAAACAAATACTTGTATAAAAATCTTTCATTTTCACAATCTTATTAATTAGGTACGCAATGCGTACTATAAAAAGATTAAATATTTTAATGTGATGTTTTTTCATACCCGCCTGTCCGCGTTTTTTTTTTTCCTAAACCTTATTTCACACAGCATTTATAGAAACTTGAAGCAAAATGAACATTTCCTAAACGTTTCCAATAATGCTGTATGCAATATTATATAAAAATAATTGTTTTTTATTTCTATTATTTCATTATAATTTATATTAAATATTATTTATTAGATTTATAGTTATACCAAAAACCGGGTAATATATGCTTATTATTTACCTACGATCTGTATCTTTATATTATGCGCTTTTTCTACAACATTTATAAAAATTTTTTCTATTTTATAAAATTTTTTTATAAAATTAGCGAACTTTTACGATGTCATTTTTTTATATATTTGTTGCAACCAATATAGCGCTTCAACAAGTACATTAAATTTAATAGCTCTTGAATCAAAATAAAGTTGAATGAATGCAAACGATAATAAGGAAAATTATATCGAAAACATGAATTTTTAACGGATTTCAAAAATTGAAACAAATAAAAAAAATAAAATTTTCTATTTTTCTCATTGTCAGAACAAAAACCATTACATTTATTCCTTATTGTCTCATGATATCACAATAATAGAAACAATATCCCTACATTACTTGATTAGAAGAGAATAATTTTGTTTAATTATAATAAAATAGGAATTCATTAATTTTGGTGTCGTTTTATCACTATCAAATTTTTTATCAGTATTCTTTCTTTATATTTCGCTTTCCTATGGAAGCATTGTTTTACCGAAAATCAAATTCGATTTTTTCACTTTTTCTTCAGGAACTCAAAAATCACAATGCCATTTCAGGGTTGCCACGCTTTTGCTCATTTCAAATTCCCTGACTTTTCCAGGTTTTCCAGGTTAAAAAACGAAATTTTTCCAGGTTTTTAAAACTACATTTATATTTTACAAAAATTTTAATTCTAACATTTTTGAAATTAAACAACTTATAAAAAATTGTTATAAAACATAAAGAAATCGATCGAGTCTTCGACTCGGAGTGATCCATTTCTTTATGTTTTATAATAATTAAAAATTATTCAAAATTACTTTCATTATTTTAATTCAATTATTGTTTTCCAGAATTTTTAACTAAACTTCTTCTTTAAATTAATTATTATTAATAATTTTTGAAAAATTTCTTTCAACATTTTCAAATCCTTTTGTTTACAATTCAATTTTACGAAATTTCATCGATTATTCAGGTATTCGGAAATTCCTCAATCAAATATATATTAGAAAATAAAAATTTCAAATAACTTAAAAAAAAATCAAATTAGACTTTTACAGTATAAAAAATTCAAACATTCAAAGATTATAATTTGAAACCTTTTCAAAACTCAATTATTATCTAAAGTTTCAACTGAAATTCATATTTGAATCAATTATTATTAGAAAATTCTACGACAATTCAATTATTTAAATACAAAAAAAATAATTTATTGAAGAATTGAATGTTTTTTAAAATTCAACTCTCATTTAAAGAATTTTATCAACAAATTTTTAAATAGGTAATTAAAATTCTTTTCACGAATTTCAATAAAATTTTTAAGAATAATTTCATTTTTCAAGAAATTAGATTAAAAATGTATTAAAAATAATTGAATCTCTGTAAAAAATTTGATTGAATTGAGAAAAGTTTTTGAAAATAATTAAAATTTTGTCAAGAATTTTATTAAAATTTTTTTTAAATAATTGTAATATTGACAGGAATTTTATAAAAATTTTTGAAAATAATTGAATTTTAGAGAAAAATTTTAATATTTTTAAAGATAATTGAAATTTTGAAAAGGATTTTTTCAAAACTTTTGACCATAATTGAATTTCTGCTAAGAATTTTATTACTTTTGAAAATAATTGAATTCTTGAGACGAATTTTTTAATAATTTTTTTTTAAATACCAATAAAAAATCCCTGACTTTTCCAGGTTTTTTCAAGGTTTATAAAATTCCCTGACATTTCCAGGTTCTCAGGTTGCGTGGCAACCCTGTCATTTAGTGTGAGTGTATGTAAACGTTACATTTTTTTTAAAATATTTCAAGTTTCGTAAAAGCTGAAACGATGAATTATTTTTAAATTGTAGATCTCGAGGGGGGGTCACAAAATCTGTAGTCTGTACATCTTATTCATTAGGTTTAACTATATTTTGTTCGTGTTTTAAAACTTTTCCAAAAATGATGTATGCAAATATTTTTTAAAAAATGTTCCGAGACCTATAAATATTTTTCTTTAATTTCATAGCGCTTTTTGCGAGGCATCAAGACGCATCTTTTGAACATTTTTCAAAATGTTTATTGAACATTTTTCGGTCGCGTTAGTCAAAGTTATTAACATTAAAAAAGTTTTTTAAAATCGAAATTTTGAAAAAAAGTTCCTTTTTGGCTTTTTAGTGTTGAATTTTCAATTTAAATTATATTAATTAAATTAAGTGTCAATTTTTTGTTAGACGCTTCCATGAGGAAGTATTCATAAAATGAAGACAAAAATTAAAGTTTTAACTTTGCATCGTTTAGCAATAGTTTTTAAATAATTTTAATCAAATATAATTTTTGAAAATAAATTTTTGAATAAAATTGAACTTTAAATAGAAAAATATTAATTTACAATCTTTGGAATGAATATTCAATGGAAAAACTATACTTATATTGAAAAAAATTCAAAATGAATAAATCAAATAAAAATAATCAAATATCATCATTTATCATCAATAATCAATTAAAAATAAGTTTTATAAAAAATTAATCAGAATTGCATGAAACTTGTTTGCTAGAGTTTTTTTTTCTAATAAAAAATGTTTTAAAAACAAACATCAAATTAGTAATTACTAATTAGTGATTCTAGAAGAATTCAATTTTACAATTTTAAGCGAATCTGATCGATTTTTTAAAAAATGCGTCCGCCATATTGGACCAGCCATTTTGTGTTTTGAAAAAGTGAACTCGTAATCGCGACCTCATATAAACTAAGTAACTGTCAAGCCACAGAAACGTATGAATGACAATTGAAATTCACTTGCTAGTCTTAACATTCGTATCATAATTATATTTCATCGTTTCTATTATAAATTGCTCTTCATGAATGGTTTTAAATACTTGTGATACGATTCGTTAACACTCTTTTGATTGAGTGGACTTTTCATGGCCTCATCAAAAAGATGTTGATACACGTTTCCATCGTAGGCACCTAATGCGGAACCTAAAATTTCATCACGAATATCAAAACCATCGACTAATCCCACTGCGTTAGGACGGACTAAGGATAATAATTCTTCGAGTCGCTTTTGAAGCACAGGTACATCTTGAGTATTGAGACAGGAAAACTGAAATTATAGTGAATTTCCATTATTATAATAATTATATTAGGTTGAGTTACTAATGTATTATTTATCACTGTGTCTATTAAAAACCTCGTTCAAAATTCCAATTTTATTTTTTCAAAATATTTTTCCACCTCTTTCCCTACTTGAAAATTAATAAGAATAACAAAATAAAGGTACCAATTATGAAACACTTTTTACAGGTCAATAAAAGAAATTTTCAAAAAAAAATTTCTGTTTTTTTTCTAAAAAAAAAAGTTGTGAATGATTATTACTCACTCTCAGGAAATCTCCAACTCTTTGTAGAACCCAGTAAATTGAATATATTTCAGAAAGTTGCAAGAGGACTTGTTGCAGGTTCTTCGAAAGTGCTGAGAGTCTCTTGACTCCATTAATGTAAGTTTCCACTAGGAAAACACGACAATGCGATTCGGCTGCTTGAGATAATTCGATACTCGTTGCATTCCAAGCATCCTCCTGTGACATTCCGCTTTTTGTACGCCTTTCCATATTTTCCACTGCTAGTTGTATTTTTCTGTTCAACAAAATTTATTATTATTATATTATTTGCTATTATTATTATTATTTTTAAATTGTTGTTATGTCAAAAATTTTACAGTTAATTTGAAAATAATAAAATAAGTGAAGTAAGAAAATTTAACCCAAATTTCAAAAACTCAATACAGAGGTAGAGCTGCAATTCAATCAAAATCAATCAAATTGAACAACTCATAAGAATATTATTATAAAACATAAAGATATCGATCACTCCGAGTCTTCGACTCGGAGTAATGCATTTCTTTATATTTTATAATAATTAAAGATGACCGACTGACAAAATCATTATTTTATTATTATAAGAATATTGTTACTGTAATTTCTTCAAAATTATTTCTATCATTTCAATTCAATTAACATTTTCTAGAATTTTTAACTAAAATTCTACTTTAAATCAATAACATCAATTATTATTCAATTAAACTTTTACAAAACAAAATTAATTCTACAGAATTGTTAGTTAAAAGTACGAAAAATAATAATTTAATTCTACGAGAAATCAATTATTTAAAAACAAAAATAAATAATATCGAATGTTTCTTAAAATTTAATTTTTACGAAGAATTGTATTAACAACTTTTAAAAATATTTAATTTCTTTTAAGGAATTTAATTTAAATTTTAATGAAATTTATTATATTAAAGAATTTTATAACAATTTTTGAAAATAATTGAAAACTTTTTGAAGAATTTTATTCAATTTTTTAAAAATAATTGAATTCTTGAGAAGAATTTAAATAATAAATTTTGGAAACAATTGAATTCATGAGAAGAATATTTTATTAAAGTTTTTGAAAATAATTGACTTCTTGAGAAGAATTTTTAAAAAAATTTTGATAATAATTTAATTTTTGAGAAGAAATTTTTATATCTATTTATAAAAATAATTTAATTTTTGACGAAAATTTTTAAAAAATTTTGAAAATAATTTAATTTCTGCAAAGTATTTAATTACTTTTCAAAAGAATTGAATTCTTGTGATGAATTTTGATATGTATCAAAATAATTGAATTTTGGAAAAGAATTTTTATTAAAATTCCTCAGAATAATTGATTTTATGGGAAGAATTTATGCGATTTTGTTGTTTATCAAGCTAATTGAATTCTTTTGCAAAATTACTTAAAAATTTTTTTAAATAATTCATTTTCTGCCACAAATTAAATGTTATTTATGACAATAATGAATTATTGCAACGAATTTTATTGTTTTCTTGAATAATTGAATGTTTCTTAAAATTGTATTATTATTCTCAAGTTTAAAAAAATTTTTTAATAATAATTGCATTTTTCAAGGAATTTATTTAAAATTGTATTAAAAATGTTTGAAATTCTGCGATGAAAATAATTGAATTCGTAAATGAAATTTTATTATCTATGTAAATAATTGAATCTTTTCGTAGAATTGTATCAAAAAGTTTTTTGTATAATTAAATCTGTGGATAAATTTTGTGAAAATAGTAAATACTGAACTTTTGCAAAGATTTTTATAAATTTCTGAAAATAATTGAATTTTTGGCTAAAAATTTTGCTATTTACAAAAATAATTTAATTCTTGACGAAAATTTTTAAAAAATTTTGAAAATAATTTAATTTCTGCAAAGTATTTTATTACTTTTTAAAAGAATTGAATTCTTGTGATGAATATTGTTATTTATGAAAGTAATTGAATTTTGCAATGAATTTTTTAAAATTTCTTAAAATAATTAAATTCTGTCAAAAAATGTTATTAATTTTGAAAATAATTGAATTTTGCACTGAATTTTATTAAAATTTCTAAAAATAATTGAATTTTTTGTAAATAATTGAATTCTTTCAAAGAATTTGAAAAAAACCATTTTTTTAAATAATTGATTTTATCGAGGAATTATGTAAAATCAAATTTTTGATAATAATTACATTTTTTAAGCAATTCCTGTCCAATTGTATTAAAAAGAATTGAAATCCTGCTTTCAATTTTATTACATATTTATGAAATTAGATAAATTTTAGTTGTTAAGAATTTTATTAAAATTTTCCAAAATAATTGAATTCCTGGGAAGAATTTTATTATTTATGAAAATAATTTAATTATTGAGAAAAATTTTATTAATATGTTTTAAAAGAATTGAATTTTTGTAAAAACTTTTGTTATTTTTGAAAACAATTAAATTGTTGCAAAACATTTTATTACAATTTTTTAAAATAATTTAAAAATATTTGAATTCTTGTAATGAATATTGTTATTTATGAAGATAATTGAATTTTGCAAAGAATTTTATTAAAATTTCTTAAAATAATTGATTTTATGGGAAGAATTTTGTTGTTTATCAAGATAATTGAATTTTATTAAAATTTAAGAAAATAATTGATTTTCTCCGACGAATTAAATGTTATTTATGAAAATATTTGAATTATTGCAACGAATTTTATTGTTTTATTGAATAATTGAATGTTTCTTAAAATTAAATTCTTTCCTCTAGTTTAAAAAAAATTTTTAGTAATAATTGCTTTTTTCAAGGAATTTATTTAAAATTGTATTAAAAATATTTGAAATTCTGCGATGAAAATAATTGAATTCGTAAATGAAATTTTATTATTTATGAAAAAAATTGAATCTTTTCGTAGAATTGTATCAAAAATTTTTTTCTATAATTAAATCTGTTGATAAATTTTATGAAAATAGTAAAATATTGAAAATTATTGAATTGCAAAAAACTTTTGAAAATAATAATTGAATTTTTGGTGAAAAATTTTGCCACTTGAAAAGATAATTGAATTCTTGACGAAATATTTGTGAAATTTTTTAAAATAATTGAATTTCTTCGAAGAATTTTATTACTTTTGAAAGTAATTGAACTTTTGCAAAGAATTTTATAAATCTTTGAAAAAAATTGAATTTTTGGCGAAAAATTTTGCTATTTGTGAAGATAATTGAATTCTTGACGAGATATTCGTGAAAATTTTTAAAAATAATTGAATTTCTTCGAAGAATTTTGTTACTTTTGAAAAAAATTGAATTCTTGTGATGGATATTGTAATTCATGAAAATAATTGAATTTTGTAAAGAATTTTATTAAAATTCCTAAAAATTATTGAATTTCTCTGAAGAATTTTGTTATTTATCAAGATAATTGCATTAAAAGTTTTGTAATAATGAAATCTGTTTTTGATAGCAGTCAATGTAAGTGTCTACTTAGTGTATTTAAAGAAAAGTAACATTCATTACCCAGCAGCCACCGCTTGATGAGCAATGATGATGCAAGTGAGAGTATTTTTCCAAGGTCTTCTTTTGCCTCTTCTCGCTGCCGCTTCCAAATATTTGACAGTGGGAGGTAAAGGCTCCCTATTAACTGCCTGTTTCCAAGCTTTTACCAAATATCTCGCCGTTTGCAAAAGGAGAACCGTATTTTCGCCTTCGTAAGTGCACATGGCAGTCAATAATCCATAAGTTGTTGGAAAATTACTGGAATCCATGTATCCATGTCCACCACAGGACATTCGTAGTAGTTCGACAGCATTCGTTGCGTCCGCACTGGCCACGGCTTTTAAACAACACGACAGAGCATGCAACTGCAAAAAGAATTCTCTTCGTAGAATTATTTCAATTAATCAGTCTAGTTTCAAATTATTTCAAAAATATAATCATGAATTATTGTCCATTATAAAATTATAAATTTCCATTGCAATAAGAAAAGGTAATTATTTAGAATCACAACGGCTTTTACCAATTTTAGAGATAAATTTAATTAATTTTTTTTGGAAAAAACTTTCATTCAGCTATAGAAAAATGAGAAATTACCGAAAATAATTTTTGTATTAGCCAAATGAGAGGTACAAGAGAAAATAAAAAATTGTTTTCTACATTAAAATATCATAATAGACATTTCTGCATATTAAATTAAAGTATTCATGAGGAAAATTATTTCTTTTTTCTTTTTGGAATATAAGAGTGTAAAAATATAGAAATAGATAAGATACAGGTTTAATTGGCTTTAATTGTTGGTATATTTACATTTACATAAAAAACAAACGATAAAATAAGAATGTATGTTTTACAAATTGAATTCCTGAATATATTTGAATGGAACAACAACAAGATTAGAAAAGAATGAAAGTTGATTTTAAGATTTTTACCTCTGGTAATCTCTCCAATTCGCCTTGGTCTAATTCGGCATTGACATTGTTGTACAATTCCCATATATAATCCGCAGCCATTAGTAAAGCAAAACACGTTGCTAGCGAAGGAAACAGTTTGTACTGTTGAGTAACATAGTCAATAATTTGAGTTTCATGTCCTCTGGAAAAAAAAGTTTTTATAATTAATAATAATTCTCAAAATTCCAATTCTTCAAGTTCAGACTCTGTGTATACTAAAACTAGCTGTAGAAATGTATTTAAAAAATTTTGAGTTTGCCTTATTTTTTTAAAATTATCATAATTTCTAAAATAACACTGATGTTTCACGCACTGATTGTGCCCCTTGAATAATTCTCTCGTTACTTTCGACAGATTTTGTTCATTTAAGGATCCAAGTTTTTACTTATTTCTATAAATATACAGACAAAATTTAGACTTTTTCCCTGACCCTAAAGAATATTCTGATTCACTCTAAAAATAATTAGATACTCAAAAATATGTTCTATTAAATTTATTAACAAATTTCTTCAAAATTAAAATTATTCGAAAACATCAATAATTTTATTTTTAAATAAATATTCCATCATTATTATTTTTCCCTAGGAATTAGAATTTTTAAAAATTTTAAATTCAAACCTTTTTGAAATTCAACAAATTATGGGAATATTATTATAAAATATAAAGAATATGAATCAATCAGAGTCTTCGATAAAATCATTATTTTCTATTATAAGAAAATTGTTACTGTAACTTCTTCAAAATTATTTTCATCATTTTAAATTCAATAATTAATTTCTAGAATTTTTAACTAAAACTCTCAACAATTATTTAAAAAATTTTTTTTTAAAAGTTCTTTGAAAATTTTCAAATCTATTTGTTTACAATTCAATTTTACGAAATTTCGATTATTCGGAAAATTCAATTCAAAAATTTTTAAAAGTAATTGAATTTTGCAGAAGAATTTTGATATTTATAATAAGGATAATTGAAATTTTGAAGAGAATTTAAAAAACTTTTTTGAATATAATTGAATTTCTGCAAAGAATTTTCTTACTTTTGAAGATAATTATTTGAAAATTTTAAATAAATTTTGAGGAGAAAATTAAACAAATTTGTTGAAAATAATTGAATTTCTGCCAAGAATTTCGTTAGTTTTGAAGATAATTGAATTTTGCAGAGAACTTTATCAGAACTTTTGAAAATAATTTAATTTCCAGGATAAATTTTATTATTTATGAAGATAATTGAAATTTTGACAAGAATTTTATTAAAATTTTTGAAAATAATTGAATTTCTGCAAAGAATTTTATTATTTCTAAAGATAATTGAAATTTTGAACAGATTTTTAAAAAAATTTTAAAAGTAAATGAAAAGTAAAAGTAAATTGAATTTTTGTGAAGAAATTTGATATTTTTAAAGATAATTGAAATATTGAGGAGAATTTAACAAAAAATTTTGAAACTAATTTAATTTCTGCGAAGAATTTTATCAGAACTTTTATAATTGAAATTTTAAACAGATTTTTAAAAAAATTTGTAAAAGTAATTGAATTTTGCTGAAGAATTTTGATATTTATAGAGATAATTGAAATTTTGAGAAAAATAAAAAAAAAAATTTTTGAAAATAATTGAATTTCTGCGAAGAATTTTCATACTTTTAAAGATAATTGGATTTTGCAGAGAATTTTATCAGAACTTTTGAAAATAATTAAATTTCCAGGATGAATTTTATTATTTATAAAGATAATTAAAATTTTAAGGAGAATTTCAAAAAAAATTTGAAAATAATTGAAGTTCTGCGAAGAATTTTCATACTTTTAAAGATAATTGAATTTCTGCTAAGAATTTTATTGGTTTTGAAAATAATTAAATTTCGGAGAAGAATTTTATTATTTATAAAGATAATTGAAATTTTGTCAAATTTTACTAAAATGTTCAAGAATAATTACATTTTTCGAGAAATTCAACTGAAAATTGTATTAAAAGTAATTGAAATTTTGCAAACTTATGAAAATAATTAAATTCCTAAAAAGAATTTTATTATTTATGAAAATAATTGAATTATTGCGAAAAAATTTATAAAAAATTTGTAAATAATTGAATTTCTATGAAATTTTTATTGTTTATGAAAAGAATTAAATATTTGCATAGAATTTAATTACAATTTTTTTTTTTTTGAAATATTGAATAATATTGAATAATAATATAATAATAATAATAATATTAATATTAATAATAATAATAATAATATTATTAATAATATTATTATTATAATATTAATATTAATATTAATATTAATATTAATATTGAATTCTTTTGGAAAATTTTATTAAAAATAGTAGCTATTGAAAATCATTGAACTGAGGGAAATTTTTGAATATTATTCTCTATTTCAGAAGAATTTGAATATTAAAGTTTTTGAAAAATCTAATAAGTATTTTAAAACTTACTGGGAATGAATTTGTCCCTGTTTCCGAACAGCGCTGTACCTAATTGCAATTGTACATCCCTTGGATAAATATCTACTGGCATCTTTAATTAAAACAACCCTAACAAACATCATAGTTCCATAGGTCAATTTAGAATTCGGTGCTTTTACATAAGTTCCGTCTTCTAATATCTGGAAAGAAAAATTCGCATCATAAAATAGTTTTTTAGCCATCCAAAGCATAGTTTTTATTAAACGTAAGTTAAATTAATTTTCCTGATGTGCTGCTTAGTAAAAAAATAAAATAAAAATAAAGTCTAGTCGCACTTCATTTTTAAAAATGAATTACCTTAGAATTCTTCATTAACATATTTGTTCTTGGTATCCTGTAGTTCTGAAAACCTAGAAAACCATTATTGGTCGCATTCATTCCTAATTTTGTCCCAATTTCTCCAATTTTAATTCCTAAAAATTTATTTTTATTATTAAATACACAAGTGTCTATAGAATAAAAAGACATTAATGAAGCAATTTCAATATTTATAGTAATCTATTACCTGGAAGTGGTTCATGAGTTTCTTCATCTCTCAGTTGAACAATGAACGGATGAATTCCTTTGCATTCACCTTTCGTGTACAATTGTGCAACTACTACTGCATAATTAGCAGTATGACCCACTGTAAATTGAAATTAATTGTTTACAGTAAACTAACTACTCTATTTAGTTGCAGTAACTAATTTTTACAGCCTTAGGACGCAGAATGACCCAACAATGACCCAACAACATAAATGTTAAAAATAACAATTTTTAACAATTGATTTTACTTGATTAAAACAGTAAATCTATTTATTTTTCTGCAACTATTTAGAAATGGTTCTTTTAATTAAATAAAACATAATAATATAAAAACCCCAAACAGTTGTTTTTAGTAAAATTATGAAAGTAGTATAAGAGAATGAAATTTTAGAAAAACAACAAAAAAGAAACACGAAATGGTAAAAATTGTAAGAAAATCACATTTCTCGACAACTTATACTTTAATTTCAAACAATCCGGAATACAATTTTAATAAAATTCTTAGAAAAAATTTTAATTAGGTATTTTTAACATTTTTTTAAAAAAATTCTCTTTAAAATGTCAATTATTTTTATAAATAATAAAATTCTTCACAAAAATTCCATTATTCTAAAAAATTTTAGTAAAATTCTTGTCAAAATTTCAAATATCTTTATAAATAATAAAATTCATCCTAGAAATTCAATTATTTTCAAAAATTTTAATAAGATTCTTATCAAAATTTGAATTATCTTTATAAATAATAAAATTCATCCTGGAAATTTAATTATTTTCAAAAGTTCTGATAAAATTTTCTGCAAAATTCAATTATCTTCAAAAGTAACAAAATTCTTCGCAGAAATTCAATTATTTTCATAACATTTTTTTAAATTTTCATCAAAATTTCAATTATCTTTATAAATAATCAAATTCTTCTCCGAAATTCAATTATTTTCAAAAGCAATAAAATTCTTCGCAGAAATTCAATTATTTTCAAAAATGTTAATAAAATTCTTGTCAAAATTTCAATTATCTTTATAAATAATAAAATTCAACCTAGAAATTTAATTATTTTCAAAAGCAATAAAATTCTTAGCAGAAATTCAATTATCTTTAAAAGTATGAAAATTCTTCACAGAACTTCAATTATTTTCAAATTTTTTTTTCAAATTCTCCAATTATCTTTATAAATAATAAAATTCATCCTGGAAATTTAATTATTTTCAAAAGTTCTGATAAAATTCTCTGCAAAATCCAATTATCTTTAAAAGTATGAAAATTCTTCGCAGAAATTCAATTATTTTCAAAAATTTTTTTTTTTTTTATTCTTCTCAAAATTTCTATTATCTCTATAAATATCAAAATTCTTCAGCAAAATTCAATTACTTTTACAAATTTTTTTAAAACTCTGTTTAAAATTTCAATTATAAAAGTTCTGATAAAATTCTTCGCAGAAATTAAATTAGTTTCAAAATTTTTTGTTAAATTCTCCTCAATATTTCAATTATCTTTAAAAATATCAAATTTCTTCACAAAAATTCAATTTACTTTTACTTTTCATTTACTTTTAAAATTTTTTTAAAAATCTGTTCAAAATTTCAATTATCTTTAGAAATAACAAAATTCTTTGCAGAAATTCAATTATTTTCAAAAATTTTAATAAAATTCTCGTCAATATTTTAATTATCTTTATAAATAATAAAATTCATCCTGGAAATTGAATTATTTTCAAAAGTTCTGATAAAATTCTTTACAAAATTCAATTATCTTCAAAAGTAACAAAATTCTTCGCAGAAATTCAATTATTTTCATAACATTTTTTTAAATTTTTATCAAAATTTCAATTATCTTTATAAATATCAAAATTCTTCTGCAAAATTCAATTACTTTTAAAATTTTTTTTAAAAATCTGATCAAAATTATTTTTAATACAATTTTAAATAAATTCCTTGAAAAATTCAATTATTATTAAAAATTTTATTAAAACTTGAGGAAAGAAGTCAATTTTAAGGAACATTCAATTATTCAATAAAACAATAAAATTCGTTGCAATAATGAAATTATTTTCATAAATAACATTTAATTCGTCGCAAAAAAACAAATATTTTCAGAAATTTTTAAGTAATTTTGTAAAAGAATTCAATTAGCCTGATAAACAATAAGATTGCATAAATTCTTCCCATAAAATCAATTATTCTAAGAAATTTAAATAAAATTCTTTTCCAAAATTCAATTTTTTTGATAAACATCAAAATTCATCACAAGAATTTAATTCTTTTAAAAAAGTAATAAAATACTTTGCAAAAATTAAATTATTGTCAAAAATTTTTTTTAAATTCTTCTCAAGAATTCAATTATTTTCAAAAATTTTAATAAAATTCTTCTCATGAATTCAATTGTTTTCAAAAATTATTATTTAAATTCTACTCAATAATTTAATTATTTTTAAAAAATTTAATCAAATTCTTTAACTAACAATTCTGTAGGATTAATTTTTTTTGAAAAAGTTTAATTGAATAATAATTGATGTTATTGATTTAAAGTAGAATTTTAGTTAAAAATTCGAGAAAATGTTAATTGAATTGAAATGATACAAATAATTTTAAAGAAATTACAGTAACATTATTTTTGTAATAATAAAATAATGATTTTGACAGTCGGTCATCTTTATTAATAATTAATAATATTCTTATGAGTTGTTAAATTTGAAAAGGTTTGAATTTGAAATTTTCGAACATCCTTAATTCCAATGAGTAAAAAAATGATGAAATATTTATTTTAAATAATACCATTAATGTTTTCGAATAATTTGACTTTTGAAGAAATTTGTAAATAAATTTAATGAACATTTTTTTGAGTATCTAATAATTTTGAGAGTGAATCAGAATATTCTTTAGAGTGAGGGAAAAAGTTAAAGTTGTGTTGGGAAATCAGGGAAAAGTCAGAAAAAATAAAGTTAAATTTTTGTGGGAACCATGTGTATAAATAAATGATATTTTTATCTTTATTTAACCAATTTTTATGGTCCCTTAAAAGTCCCCTTTTTTTGATTTTCAGTCCCCTATTTCCCATAAGATACTTTTTAGGGGCACTGTGAAGCCTAATAAAGAAATTTTAATAATTGAGATACCACTGTATAATAAATTATTTACTAGAAACTTACAGCCACCAGGCCACCATTTATAAGAAGTCAATGTTGGACTGTTGAGAACGAATTCTTCTGTTGAGGGGTCATAAGTTGAAGTTGTCTCCAGACCTCTGATAAAAGTGCCATGTCCTAATTCTGTCTAAGAGATAGTTCCTCTATTATTATCTGACAAAATGATTTGCTTTTCGCAATTTTATTTACAGGTATAATGTGTGAGTTATTATAAATTGTATATAAAAATACATTATATTCCTCTTTTACTGCTTTTGTTGTATTTACCTGAGCATATGTGCCAATGATGTTACAGAACCACGCTCTAGTTATCCATTCTGCCTGTTGTTCGGTGGTCCCTTGACCCATAATTGTCGGTATGAACATAACAAAATGTAACGATAATGGATTGCCATCTTTCAGCATTGCTGATCCGAGCATTCCTCCCAAAATTTGACTATAAATATTAACGTAAGTTATGGTCTTGAAATAACAGATTATGCTTTTCAAATTTTATAACAAAAACAAATTTCACTTACGAATAAATATTAATGTCCCCACCCCTTCCCGTATCTTGAAATTCTTTAACTTTCTTCAGAATTAAACAACTTTTTCGTACAGCCTCTTCATAAACTTCTTTGTGACTTAAGTATTTTGGAGAAATATTCGTACGTAACTCTGGATTTTTTAAAAAAAACTCCTCTGTAAAAAAGAAATTACATTTTATAATTTCATGCTTAAAAGACTATAATTATAATACATAATACGTATTAAACTAAAATTTAAAACTAAAATTTTTAAAAATAACACTTTTTTTATAAATTTTGTTTAAAAAAGTAGAAGTAACTATAAAAGTCGCATAACCAACTTGTAGAGCATTAAAAAACGCATTGATTGATGGCCTATACTTAAACTTTTTAACCTAATTCGATTAGAAATTACGAAATTCTTGAAGTCCACAACGTTGATCAACGCCGAAAACAGTTTTTTAATTAATACGAATATTATATTTTTGTAAAATATACAACAATTATTAATAAAATATAAATAAAATTCTCCTATTTCAATAAACTATTGTGACAGCATATTGTTGCTTTATCCTTTTCCCTATTACTTATTTTAAAAAACTTTTTTCGTTGATAAACGTTGTGGACTTCAACTTGGTTTTTAAAAACTAATAATTGTAAAGAAATTAAATTAAATTAATTAAATTAAATAATTAATTAATTTATTAATTTAATATTAATTAAATTTTTGAATTTTTCTTTTTTAAAGGTGGAAGTAACTTTTAAAGTCTTATAAATAACTTTGTAGAACTTTAAAAGTCGCTTTGATTATGGTAAGTGGTAAACGTGTCATACAAAGAATTTTTGACTATTTTATGACGTAAATTTAACGATTTTCTCAGATTTCCTCTTTAGTAACATTAAAAAGTTAAATATTAATGAAAACTTAAAATTAAACTTGTATCGTTATAAAAACTCTTTACCTCAAATGCAGAAATAAAAGTAAAAAAAAAATGCTAGAATCAGAGAGTAAGATGTGCTAAACATTATTATGTTGTGAATTTATCAGCGGCACACTACGCTACACCTGACAGTGTAGTCTGAGTGGAAACTCATGTGTGACCGGTTTATCCCACTCCTCCCTATAAATATATTATGTAGATTCTCCGGTTCACCGTTTTATTCTTTAGCGAAACTATTACTTTTGGCCAACGCTCATTTCACGCTGAGTTCACCGGTTCTCGTTCGATCACCGAAGTTAAGCAGCATTGAGCGCGGTTAGTACTTGGATGGGTGACCGCTTGGGAATACCGCGTAGTGTTGGCTTCTTTTTTTTCATTTTTTCTGAATGAATTGTTTGCAAATCATTGTTGCAGACATTTTTATAACGAATAATAAGTTTACACTTAACATTTCCATTTTATCTTTTTAATGTTCTATTGAAATCTAAATTTTTATTGCCAAAAATAGACTACACCTAGAAAAATATATAAGTTTCTTTTTTTCAAAGAAATTTTTCTTATTTAAATAAATAAATTATTTTTATCAACACATTTATATCATAATATATAATAGAATATAAAAATTTATTTTACCTATTTGTAAGTAGAACTCTATAATATATTTACTCTTATGAAACTTGTCTATTTTTTTAATTCCAGTACTTTGCCCAATGCTAATAGCTATTTGATATGCAATAAAATAAATTTCTTTCTATAAAACGATGACATGGGTTTGTTTAAAAAAATCAATTATTATTCGAGTGAGTGCATGTACTTGCTTCAATTAACTTTTTATCCTCAGTAGTGTATTTGTATTAAGATTGATAGACTATTTAACAATAAAAATCTTCATTAGAAATTGCAAAGAATTAATAAGGCCAACTCATTCAGCAAAAAATTCATTTTCAATCAAGAAATTTTTTATTCATCATTATAGTGTTTATGAATAAAATTATAGTTCGAATGCATGACCTTGTCGATTTTTCAAAATGTCTTTGAGCACATAATTCTCAATCGTATAAAAATGTATATTTTTTGTTAGCTATATAGTGTGAATTTAGTTTATAGACACAATAATGAATATGGTAAAATGTGACCTTTAAAAATACACATTAATTTAAAAAAAAAAAATTTTTTTAATTTAAATTTTAAAAAAATTAAAAAAAAATTTTTTTTTAACAATTTAAAAAAACTGATGGCACATTTTTGAAGTAAGTTACGAACGTTACTATTAACCATTAGATATTGAAGTTACACTTAAAAAATTTGTAACTTCTTTTTAAGTTAAACCTTTAAAATTAAAACATTAATTAGTAAAAAATAAATTAATAATTAAAATACATTAAATCATGTAAATTATTTTAGAAATATCTAAAGGGAAATAATATGTCAACAGGAAAAATAATATTTTTATCTAAATTAAAAAACAATAATGTGACGAAAATCTCAACAAAATATAGTTATCTGAATGACATGCAATTTTAAAAGTCCAGATTAGTAACTTGTGATTATGACACGATTGTGACACAGAAACGTATAACGCATGACGGAATTTCACCTCATACAAATGGACCCAGCTTAAAGTTCTCGATTTAAAATCTTAATGACTTAATTAACTGAATTATTAATTCAATGAAAATTAATTAATTTATTCAAAATTTTAAAAGAAAATCATAATCTTGTTGATTTATTATATTTAGGAATTATGAATATTTTTGTATTAGAAATGAGGAGGTACATGTTTTACACGTAATCTTCCAGCATTGGTATAATTAAATACATACTACATTAAAAACGTGACTTTTTAATTTGTTTTATATTTTCCACTTGTTTTAAAATTACTTTTTAATCTTTTTTTTTAAATAAAGAATTCTCTTTTTACGTATGTAGTAAAAATGGAAATTATTTTTCATCTGAGAAATAAGATTCAAAATTTAAAAAAAATATGTTTCTGTACTTTTTAAAAGCGTGATTATAAATATGTATTATATTTATTTAAAAAAAATGTAGAGATTGTTTTTGTATTACGTGATACAAAGAAGCGTTTTTAAATTCTCTTCCTACCACGGTCATGTTTTGATTGTCATTTTTTCACAGACGAACCTCTAGGTCTATGACATAATATCAAATATGTTAATGATCCCAAAAGGAATTTCCAGGAATTTAATATCAAATTCGCCGAAATTTACAGGTCATTCAAAGTATTTTTTTATTCTCCTATTTATAGAAATTCCATGCCTTTCAATAAATTAGTAGTTCATTATTAAAATATAGAAAAACTACCGACAATAACAATTTAAAACAATTAAATTATTGCTAACAAATAAATTTTTACTGAAAAATAAATTATTGGCAAGGAAATATACGATTTTAATTTATAAAAAAGCAATGATATAAAAATGAATTTTGAAAAATTTTTTCGACTTTTATTATTACTTAAATATTTAGTAAATTCTTACACAATTATTTAATAAATTAATTTTTTCGAAAAAATTAATTTTTTTTTATTATTACTGTCGAATAATTATTTTTTACGCAAAGATGTAAACTTTGTTCAAGATCCATCAGAATGTCTAATCATTGATAAATATTTTCAATACTCAATATTATATTCATTAAAAAAAATTAATAAAGAAGTGGTTTTTAATTACTATTTCATTTTACAGTAATTAGTTTTATTTACACTATTTCATTAAGATTTAATTTGAATAAAAGAGAAAATAATTTTATAAAACTGATTTTTTAGCTGAAAAAAATTGTTTATAAAAACATTTTTTTGTTTGAAAGAAATTTTTCGAAAAATAACTCTTTTAGGGAAAAAAATATTAAAAATAATTTTTTTGCGGATAGAAATAATTAAAATCATCTTTAATTTTTGCATTATCATTAAATTAAAGATTAAATTTACATCCTTATTGATTGACGACTTTCGTAATTAAATATTTAATCAATATACAACAATTTATAAGAAAAAATAATTAAAAACAAATTTCAAATAACAATTATTCACATTTATCTGCATTCATAAAAATTAAGTTTACACTCATATTCTAATATTTAAATATATGTAGATTGATTTTTACAACTTCATTGACACGTAAAATATACTACACATGAACTTATTCATATTATTATTTTTTCCATTTAGATATAAAATTATAAGTTTTGAAAATAAAGAAATATTTGTTTCATAGAGTTGATTCGATCTTTTTTTTAAGAAAATGTTTGTAATACATTATTATGTTATTTTTTATTTAAAAAGTAAATGATTGTTGAAAAAAGAAAAAACTATTTATATTATAAATAAAAATTCACCTGTTTCCCGACGATCGATAGTTTTTTGAACACTACCATCGAGATAATTTGTCAATTCTTCAGGACGAAATGTACACTTTTCTCTTTCGCGTTGCAGATCTTGGTTGATCGCACTCATTTTTTAAAAGTGTAATTAATTTAAAGTTTAATTCTAAAATTGAAAATTGTTAAATTCAGGTAAATTGAAATTTCACGCAACTTTCACTTGACAAGTATACGATAGTTGTTCTATGTATGTCAAAAGAAATTGCACTGCATCTGCTCTGTTTAGCAGAAAAAATGTCGCAAATTATTATACATATATACACGTTTGTCAGAACCGCTCTTGACAGACTAAGAAGTGACTAGGAGTGATTCTGGTTGTTTGTTCATTCGATTCCTTTATTTAGTTTTTACTTTTTATTATCATTACAAACAGAACCGATTGCTGTCCCCATCTATTGGAATTAAACAGACAACATATCAGCTACAATCGGGGCTCAACGAATAAAGAAGATATTTAAATTTTTATGAAATACAACACAATTATTTTCCCAACTTTCAGTTAGAATTCTTCAAAAATTCGATTATATTTCAAACTAGTTTTTTAAAACTAAAAAAATTAATTTTTCTAAAATATAAAATTTACTTCAATTAAATTTGACAAAATTTCCAATTAATTGGATAAATTTAAAAAAATATTTTTAATTTTTAAAAAGAATTTAACTATATTATTCATTTAATATTCAATTATTATAATCTAAAATTTTTAATGAAATTTCTTTTTTAAATCTAATTTTTACATATTATTCTTTGAGAAATCTATTCAGAATTTGATTAAAAATGATTCAATTTTGAGAAGAATTTTGTTAATTTTTTTTTAAATAATTGAATTCTTTTGAAAAATTTTATTAAAATAGTATAGATATTAACCCTAGAAGGAGTAACTGGGGTGTCTGGACACCCCAAGCAAAATTCAAAGTATTCCCATGGCTTAACCAATAATTTTTTTACGCTCAAAACTTGTTGATAATTTAGTTTGAACCACTATCTTTTGACACCTATTTGTGCCGCCAAAAGTTTTGCTCTAGGAAGAGCTCTATCTCCTGTTAAAATACGTCTGGGGTGTCTGGACACCCCAGTTACTCCCTAACGTTAGAAAAATTGTCAACATAAGTAAATTCAAATTTTTTTAAAAAATCGTTTTAAATCAGTTAAAATCATCTGATGAAGTATAAATTGATAGGTTATGCATGAAAAAGTTGTATTTTATAAAAAAGAAACATTTTTATACAAAAATTCTATTTTTATGAAAAATAGACATTCTGCATTTGTAACAACTTATGAAATTTGAGTTAAGATTATTATTAAAAGTTTCTGTGCTCTCTCTACAGTCAGAAATTAAATTCTAATACAGAAAAATGTAGTATATGACAGTCAAATTTAAATTATAAATTCTATATTGTTAATAATATTTTAACATATATTATAGTTATTAAGAATTGTTAATTAAAACTTTGATTAAATATTAATTTACAGAATCATTTCATAAGTTATTAATTTTAATGTTAATATATTCAGATATATTAAGTTTGTAAAATATTAAATTTATAACACCATTTTTAGTAAATATTAATTGTTTAAGTCCATTTTATAGTTCATTTTTATGATTTTCACTATTAGTTAATTGTCTTTAATTTCATTCACTTCAGATGTTCAAATAATTATGTTTTTTGGAAGTAATACAAAAACTAATTTTTTCCCCTAAAAGTGTATTTATTTAACTTTAAAAACCTAAAATAGTTTTAAAATTAGTCAAATTTTTAAAAAACTACAACGTTTTTGTGAAAAAAGTCAATTTTGCAATTTTTTGGTGTTTTTTTTGGGTTTTTATGGTTTTTCTTCAAAATTTTTTTAATTTATCAAAATATGAATAATATTACTGTATTCCTTACTAAAAAACCAATCAATTCATTATAACAAATTTTTTTTACGTCAAATATAATCCTTATAAAACAAGTTTAAAGCGTGGGGTGTCGGGACACCCCAGTTACTCCTTAGAGGGTGAGTAAACTAACGTACTCCTTCTAGGGTTAAAAATATTTGAATTTCAACGAAGAATTTCGTTATTTGTCGCAATAATTGAATTATTGCGACAAAGATTTTCCAAAAAACTTTTGAAAATGATTGATTTATTTGTTTTGAAGAATTCGAGGAAGAATTTAAAAAAAAGTTTTGAAAATATAATTACATTTTTCGAGGAATTCATTAAAAATTTTATTATATAAATTATCGAAATCCTCTGATGAATTTTATTATTTATATAAAAATAATTAAAATCTTCCAACGAATTTTATGGTATTTTTTAAAAAAAATTGAAAAAATTGAAAAAAAATTAAAATTTTTATTATATATTTAAAAATAATTGAATATTTGCGAAGGATTTTATAAAAAAAAATTGTAAATAATTGAATTTTTTTAACTGTTTTATGAAAATTTAAAAGAATAATTCAATTATTTCGAATAATCTAATTCAAATTATGTATAAAAATAATTGAATTCTTGCGATGAATTTTATTATTTATATGAAAATAGTTTATTTCTTACAAACAAATTTATCAAGATTTTTGAAAATAATGAATATCTTTCAAAGAATTTTCCTCTAAGATTATATTTATTCAAACCTAATTGAATTCTTGTATGAATATTATTCATGATATCAATTGAATTTTTAAGAAGAATTTTATTAAATTTTCTTTGAATAATTGAATTGTTTCAAGGAATTTTATAAAAGAAATTTTTGATTTGTAAGAAGAATTTTATTAAAATTGTTGAAAATAATTTTTTTTATTTCAACTATTTAGCGGATTTGCAGTAGTGCAAATTTAAAAAAGGAAAAAAGTATCTTTTAGTTTTACAAATTTAAAAATAGTATCTAAATAGTAATAGTAGCTAATCGTAAAAAAGTAGTAAATTAGTAGGTTTTAGTAGAGGAGTGCAAAGCCTGGTAATCTTATGAGTCACCATCGTATATACAGATGATAAGTTCGAGGATCGCATTAAGCACACTCTTTAGTATATTACAGGGCGTATGCTGTAGATTACAGCAAGTATATTTACAAATTCTTTAAAATTAAGCACTTCTATATTAAATATAATAAAAATCTGATTATTGCGTTTATTTAGGATTTTAGTCGCATTAAAAATGGCAGATGTAAATGCAATTGTTCGGCCGGCAGAAAGATCGGATTGCGAAGCAATAAAAGCTCTAATACAGGTGAATTACAGTTTATTGTAAAACTTTTGGTTTTTTTATATTCATAGTGCGATTGTAGACAATAGAAAAGAAAAATAGACATTTTTATCTATTTTTATACCTGAAAAAATAAAAAATTCAAATTACAGGAATTAGCCAACTTTAATAAACTACCAGATGGCCCGAAAATCAGTTTCCAAGGTGATATGTATGAATTATAATTATGTAAACGTCTATTATAATGCTTTTAAAAATTTCGTTCTTTTTTATTAAGAAAAAATTACACAGGCCGATAAAATTTGACTTAACTTTAGAACCAAAAATCAGACTATAATTTTCGACAAGTTTTTTTTAATTCGAATCTGATGTAAGAATAGAATTTACTGAGTTTGACAAATTTCATATCATGATATATTCAGAAACTGAGTACAATGCAAAAAGAAGTATCAAGATGTTTTGGTAGACACTTTAGTTTAATTATCTTAATTTAAGATATGTTATAAATATATTTTCATAACAATGCTTTTCACATTTTCTGTAGATCTTGTAAGAGATGGATTTGATACCTCCCCACCTTTGTTTACAAGTTATGTGGCAACAGTTCAGGGAAAAGTAGTTGGTTATGCTTTATTTTTCTATATTTATTCAACATGGCAGGGAAAAGCCTTGTTTTTAGAGGATCTCTATGTATGTGAAGAATATAGAAAGAAGGGTATTGGAAGTTTGCTTTTTGACAATGTTGTGCAGGTAATTACAAATTTATTAACTTATAAATTGTCTCAATATATCAGATTTATAATCAGCGCTCCTAAAAGCCCCTATATATCAATAAATTCTCCGCCACAGTAAATCCGCCATTTTTAATTTTGGAAATCTGACTTTAGATTCGTAATCCGGATTCAACTATGTATAAAATATTAGGACATTTTGACCATTTAACAAAAAAATTAACTGTTTGACAATTAAAATATGTATAGAACTTAATGTGCGACTGCGACTGAGAATGGAGGGTTTTTTTGCCCAAAAATATCGTTTTTGACGATTTCTTACACTTCAAGGTCCTAATAATGTAATGCAATCAGTTTTGAGAAACAAAAATTTAAGCCACCTTTTCTCAGACGCAGTCACATATTATATTTCGTAACATTTATTTCTATTTAAGAATATAAAATTTAATGCCTATAAATGTTTTTTTTTTATTTGCAGTTTGCAGTAAAAAATGATTGTTGCAAGTTGGACTTTACCGTTTATAATTGGAATAATTCAGCTCAGAAATTTTATTTAGGAAAAGGAGCAGCTGATATTACAGTATCAAATAATTGGCATTGTTATAGAATGGAGAAGGAAGCGTTGCTAAATTTATGTAGTAAATTAAAAAAGTAAATTTTATATGTTGCACGTTGCATTGTTTAACATATTATTTCTATGTTCAACAGTATTATGTATACATTGCTTGCTTTGTATTCTTTTTTTTCTTAATTTTTAAAGGCTTAAATAAAAGCTGAGACTTCAATGATTATTTCTAATAAAATCTCTTAATATTTCATGGATAAAGTTCTCTTCCACAGTACTAAAGTTTGTGCAAAAATCATCCCGTCTTGAAAACATTCGATTTTAAGTTTTGAGACACTTGAGGAATTTAGCCCCCAAATATATTAAATAAATAAAAAAATTAACGATTAAATTTTGTTTATTGTTCATCAATAGTAATTGAATATGTCTCAAAATTTGACTTTAAAATATGATTGATTTTTATCTACTAAAAAATTGTGTAACCTTCCGAAACTTCCAGTGAATTTCGATTAATTCTTTTCCCATGGAATTTTTTAATTCTTTTAAAGAAGTACATGATGCATCCTTACTCGAAGCAAAAATTAAAAATTTAAGGCTTTCAAAATTTCGGCAAAATTTAAAGAATATTAAAAATCGATCTTCTCTTACAGTTTTTAATATTTTTTAACGAAAATTTTTTTCCATGCATATTTTACCATTCTAAACAACTTCTCGCATGGATTTGCAATAATATGCAATAGGTCAGAAGAAAAAAATTCTAACCTCTTCAAACATTAAAATAAAATATTTTTGACCATCTTATATGTTTTTAGGTTAAAAATGATGCAAGAAAAAAAATATCCTTACGGCAGGGGTTGACCAAAGTTTATTTATTTATTTAAATTATACACGGGTTTACAAAATTATTAACATTTTAAAAAATTAAAATTTAAAAAAAAGTTTTTTATCAGTATATTTATTTATTTATAGTTTTCTCCCTAGTTTTCTGAATTTTATAAAGGAAATTGTTTTGGGGGAAAACAATAAAGAAAATATTTTTGTTTACAAAAATTTAGCAAGTTTTTAAAATGACGAGTAATTTTTTAGCTGAGAATTTGGAGCATAAGCACCTTTTTTCTCAGAGTACATATTTCAAGAAAGATAAGTAATCTTATGAGTCACCATCCTGTATAGAGACGATAAGTTCAAGGGTCGCATTAAACACACTCTTTATAGTGAATTCGGTTATCTGCTCTAGAGTGCTCTAAGAGTGCTCCTCGAAGGAGTAGTATATTTCGATTTAACAAATTTGCTATAGTCAAAGCATACAAAGAGTGCTCTCGCACGGAGCAGAGCACTCCGTCTCAGAGCAGAGAGCAGTTAACCGAATTCGCTATTAGTATATTACAGAGCGTATGCTGTAGTTTACAGCAAGTGCATAAACAAAAACTAAAATCTCCTTCTTTACAGCGTAAGTTTTCATTTAAAAAAATTAGTGATTATAAAAATAGAAGATTTTAGCAATAATTGAATAATTATTTCATCTATATTATCCTTGTAATATATAATTGTATATAAATGGGTATAATTTCATATAATTCTTTTGAATTTTATATATAATCAAAACGCTATGTATAAATAATAATTTTTTTGTTACCCAGAGTGCGCAAATTCTTGACTACTACCTATTAGAAAAAAATAATTTTAATAAGTAAAGAATTTCCCGAACACTTGCGATTTTTGGTGAATAATTTATTTTCATATTTAATTTTTTTTATACGAAACAGAAAACTTCTTTCAACCTTTAACATAAATTTATTTGTAAAATAATCAAACTTTTGGACAAATATGATTATTAAAATCCTAACCTTCAACATAATTTATCGGGTAGCCACGTACAAAGCGTGAAAATATTTTATATTTTAATATTATTGAACTTGATAAACTAAAATCAAATTATGTCTTAAACAATGAAAATTGACTATGAAAATAGAAATAAATTGAAAAATCTATTTAATATTCACGTAGAAAAAAAATTATAAAATAATTTATAAAAAAATTATTTATAAAAATTATTTATAAAATTATTTATAAAAAAATAAATAAATTCTTTAAAAATTAAACACTTCTACTTTAAATATAATAAAATCTGATTATTGGGTTTATTTAGGAAAAATGGCAGATGTAAATGCAATTGTTCGGCCGGCAGAAAGATCGGATTGCGAAGCAATAAAAGCTCTAATACAGGTGAATTAAAGTTTATTGTAAAACTTTTGGTTTTTTTTATATTCATAACGCGATAGTTGCAGCAATAGAATTAAGAAAAATAGCAATTTTTATCTATTTTTATACCTGAAAAAATAAAAAATTCAAATTACAGGAATTAGCCAACTTTGAAAAACAACCAGATGGCCCGAAAATCAGTTACCAAGGTGATATTTATGAATTATAATTACGTAAACGTCTATCATAATGCTTTTAAAAATTTCGTTCTTTTTTATTAAGAAAAAATTACAAAGACCGATAAAAGACTTAACATTATAACCAAATCAAACTATAATTTTTGACAATGTTTTTTTGAATTCGAATCTGAAGTAAGAATAGAATTTACTGAGTTTGACAAATTTCACGATATTTAGTTGTTAAAAATATATCTTTATAACAATGTTTTACAAATTTTATGTAGATCTTATAAGAGATGGATTTGATACCTCCCCACCTTTGTTTACAAGTTATGTGGCAACAGTTCAGGAGAAAGTAGTTGGATATGCTATTTTTTATTATGTTTATTCAACCTGGAAGGGAAAAGCCTTGTTTTTGGAGGATCTCTACGTATGTGAAGAATATAGAAACAAGGGTATTGGAGGTTTACTTTTCGACACTGTTGTGCAGGTAATTACAAAATTATTAACGTTTTTCCAGCGCGGTCACATATCTTCGTAACATTTTTTTCATTTTTTTCTTATTTAAAAACATAAAATTTAATACCTATACATGTTTTTTTTATTCGCAGTTTGCAGTAAAAAACGATTGTTGCAAGTTGGACTTTTCCGTTTTAAGTTGGAATCCAGCTCAAAAATTTTATTCAAGAAAAGGAGCAGCTGATATCACAGTATCAAATGATTGGCATTGTTATAGAATGGAGAAGCAAGCATTGCTAAATTTATGTAGTAAATTAAAAAAGTAAATTTTATGTTGAACTTTGCATTGTTTAACATAATTATTATTACTATGTTCAACAGTATTCTGCATACATTGCTTGTTTTGTATTCTTTTTAATTAAAATATCTCCTAAAATAAATTTTATAAATGCCTTCTTTAATTTACGAACTTTTCCGTGACACGCTCCACTTTGATTACCCAGCTGAAAAAAATCGTCTGGATGTTTATTTTTGGAAATATTTAAAAATAGAAGAAATAGAGAATTTCCATGTGGATTTCCATGTGAATTATTTCAAATCTCCTCATGGATTTCTGCTTAAATTTCCATGTGGAAAATCCAGACGAACTTTTTCAGTTGGGTATTTATTATACCTTAAAAGGAAAAAAATGGGACATGGCTTTTCTATAGATTTTTTCATAAGCTTTCGAATGGCACAGTTTATTTTCAAAAATTTTGTTATTTTGACACAAATTTTGAAAAAAATAAAAATATATTTGTGACGCTCTCCGAAGAAAGGTAGGTCTAAGAAGCAAAAAATTTTAGGTTATGTTTGTAACTTTTGGAATAAAAATATGAAAAATATACAAAGGGGATTTACTATTAATGTAAACCACTGATGTCTACGTCTTCTAACGAAATACTTGAAAAATTGTTTTTTTGCTAATTTTATATTCATGTGATAGGGAATTTGTTAAGAAACACATGACAAGAATTTTAAAAAAGTATTTTTATTCTTTAAAAAAATAAAATAGAATTTATTGTGTTTTGCAAAAAAAAAAAAATGTTCGTATTATAATAAGTAAAAAATCATATCTTTAAACTCGTAGAACGGAAAGTAAATAATTGAAACATTACTTTATTTTACTGACAATCTATTAATTGTACAAAAAATATTACTTGTCTGAGTCGCATAACCCTGTAAAAAAAAAAGTATTGGGAGGTACGGGATTCCGTATTGCAAGTGCCAACCTGCCAATGCGGTATTCGCGAATTACCGCATTGGGTGTCGTGGTGAATACGGAAATCAGGGGGTCCCAATGCGGTGCCAGTTTTAAGCTTTAAAAAAACGAAATTACGTGACAGGAGGAAATAATTAGTGTCAGTGGAGAAATATGCGAGTTAAAGGAATGAGAAAATAATAATAGTGAGTGTAAAAATGAAATTTTAAGAAAAAAAGGTAAGTTGAACTGTCAAATATGGGCCCAATGCGGCATAGGCTGATTTCAATGCGCCACAGCAAAAGCAACTTTGACTGGTTTGAATGGCGTGAAATAGGTAAACAAACATTTTCTAACACATTTGTCTCCGTACACAGACACTTTTCACTAAATCTGCCAACGTACAATTGGTAAGCATCTTCTAAATTACAATAATCGAAAATATTGTTTAGATTCATGCAGAAACGTGGTTATAAAATAAAAAATTGGAAAGTAATGTAATGCAAATCATATGTCAGCTGGGCCACTGTGTTCGCTCGATTCGCTCTGCTTGCTTCTGCCCTCTACTGGCGACTTGCACTATGTACCGATTGTGTACCGCATTGAAAGCAGCCTATGCCGCATTGGACTCATATTTGACAGTTCAACTTACCTTTTTTTCTTAAAGTTTCATTTTTACACTCACTATTATTATTTTCTCATTCCTTTAACTCGCATATTTCTGCACTGACACTAATTATTTGCTCCTGTCACGTATTTTCGTTTTTTTTAAAGCTTAAAACTGGCACCGCATTGGGACCCCTTGATTTCCGTATTCACCATGACACCCAATGCGGTATTTCGCGAATACCGCATTGGCAGGTTGGCACTTGCAATACGGAATCCCGTACCTCCCAATACTTTTTTTTTTACAGGGAAGGTACACTTATGTATAAATTTTTTACTAATTTAAAGTAATTGTTTTTTCATCTTTCTAATCTAGTTTACACTAATGTCGAATTTTTATTTTTCTTCAAATTCCTCTATTATTTCCACATAATCCTTTACATCATTAATAAATCTTCTTAAAAATTTGTGATCCTTTTTTACATTTACTATTAATTGCTTTACTACACTTTCACTGTAAAAATAAATTTTTATTAGAATATTAACAGTTTTGTATAATATAATATAATTATAATAATTAAAATAAATTACAATTCGTGCAAATTCTAATTAGCAGTGATAAAAATTCTAAATTTGTTAGATTGAAAATTTATTTGCTAATTCTTTATGCCATAATAATAATTTTTCTTGCTAAATAAATGAACTGATATTGAAGGTTTTACTTTTCGGTTAACAAACTGTAATATTTTCAATAATGTAATTTTTAAAAATATATTTACTCACTTTATATTACCCAGAAGGCAATCAACTTCAACATCATCTACATCGATTTCATCAAATGGTTTTATATTTAATGACACTTTTAATATTATTATCATTCTTTTAGTCCGTGTCAAAAATGATATTCTGCAAAATAAATATTTTCAATGAGTATTTATATTTATTGAAAAAATTAACATTTCTTATATCGAATGCAATGACGATTTTTGAAACATATTTACCGTTTAACATTAACCTCCATTAAATGAAAATTTTTTAGTTTCTCTAATTCGGACATGAAATCCAGAGCCAACTTTACTTCCTTTGCAATTTCCTCTAACAATGGAATGATATCATTATACAGTTTATGTGACTCTAGTAAGACATCTGGACGTAATTTTTTTATTATTAAGTCATGAACCATTTGCAGTAAATCATTCGATGTATCTACAAAAATAATGAATTTTTAATTTACAAAATATTTAGCACTACAAACACTAATTATTTTTGCATTTAATATAGAAGGGTGCTTTTCCTTTTTTTAAAATAACTTGTTTTATTTTTTTTTGCTATTTTCATTGAAAAGCTAACATTTTTTCTATTAAATTATATGAAGTTTGAAAATTGGATAACAATGAGCTTTCAAAAAAAAAAATAAATAAATAAAAAAAAGAAGTTAATATTTTTAAGTTTCTAATACAAACAACGTAAAGTTTATGTAAATAGTAATTTTATAATAGTTTACCTGAAATTAAAGAATCGATTTGAATACTTCGGATATCTTGAAACGTATTATTGCTTGGTTGATTTAATTTGATAACAACCACAAAAGATTTTGAAATGTAATTAACAGTCAACATTTCTTTATTTAAAGATCGTAAATTCCATATACAATCATTCCTAAAACAAAGAAAAATTATAAATTTTTTGTCAATGGAAACAATCAATTTTCACTAATATCGAGTTTTTCTCTTAAAACACTATTCTCCTGAAATCTATACATGAAAAATAAAATAAATAATTTTGTATCCTAATCAAATTTTCAGTTATAGAATTCTTCAAAAATATAGGATTATATTTCAAAATAATTTTTAAAAGGAAAAAAATAAAAAGTCATAAAATTTATTTCAATGAAATTTGTCAAAATTTTCAGATGTTTAAATTTTTTAAAATTATTTACGGGAATTCAATTATCTTCAAAACATACTAATTACATTTTTTCAAAAAACAAAATTTTAAGATGTTCAAAAATTTCAAATTCAAACCTTTTCAAATTGAACAACTCTTAAGAATATTATTATAAAACACAAAGATGACCGACTGACAAAATCATTATTTTATTAATATAAGAATATTGTTACTGTAATTTCTTCAAAATTATTTGTATCATTTCAATTCAATTAACATTTTCTAGAATTTTTAACTAAAATTTTACTTTAAATCAATAACATCAATTATTATTCAATTAAACTTTTTCAAAAAAATTAATTCTACAGAATTGTTAGTTAAAAGTACGAAAAATAATAATTTAATTCTACGAGAAATCGATTATTTAAATACAAAAATAAATAATGTCGAATGTTTCTTAAAATTTAATTTTTACAAAGAATTGTATTGACAACTTTTTAAAATATTTCAGTTCTTTTAAGGAATTTAATTAAAATTTTAATGAAATTTATTATACCTACTAAAGAATTTTATAACAATTTTTGAAAATAATTGAAAACTTTTTGAAGAATTTTATTCAATTTTTTAAAAATAATTGAATTCCTGAGAAGAATTTAAATAATAATTTTTGAAAACAATTGAATTCATAAGAAGAATTTGATTAAATTTTTTGAAAATAATTGATTTTCTGCGACGTATTAAATGTTATTTATGAAGATATTTGAATTATTGCAACGAATTTTATTGTTTTATTAAATAATTGAATGTTTCTTAAAATTGAATTCTTTCCTCAAGTTTTAATAATAATTTCATTTTTCAAGAAATTTATTTCAAATTGTATGAAAAATATTTGAAATTCTGCGATGAAAATAATTGAATTCGAAAATGAAATTTTATTATTTATGAAAATAATTGAATCTTTTCGTAGAATTGTATAAACAAGTTTTTTCTATATAATATTAAATTTGTTGATAAATTTTATGAAAATTGTAAATATCTAAAAACATTGAATTGCGAAAAGCTTTTGAAAATAATTGAACTTTTACAAAGATTTTTATAAATTTTTGAAAATAATTGAATTTTTGGCGAAAAATTTTGCTATATATAAAAATAATTGATTTGAAATTTTGTCTTAATAATTGAAATTTTGCCAAGAATTTAATTAAAATTTTTGACAATAATTGAATTCTTGAGTAGAATTTTGATATTTAGCAAAATAATTGAATTTTGGAAAAGAATTTCATTAAAAATCCTTATTAAATAATTGATTTATTTGTTGGTTATCAAGATAATTGAATTCTTTAAAAATTATTGAAAATAATTGATTTCCTGCGACGAATTAAATGTCATTTATGAAAATATTTGAATTATTGCAACAAATTTTATTGTTTTATTGAATAATTGAATGTTTCTTAAAATTAAATTCTTTCCTCAAGTTTTAAAAAAAATTTTAATAATAATTGCATTTTTCAAGGAATTTATTTAAAATTCTATTAAAAATATTCGAATTTCTGCGATGAAAATAAATGAATTCATAAATGAAATTTTATTATTTATTTAAATAATTGAATGTTTTGGTAGAGTTGTATCAAAAAGTTTGTTCTATAATTAAATCTGTTGATAAATTTTATGAAAATAGTAAATATTGAAAATTGTTGAATTGCAAAAAACTTTTGAAAGTAATTGAACTTTTGCAAAAATTTTTATAAATTTTTGAAAATAATTGAATTTTTGGCGAAAAATTTTGCTATTTGTAAATATAATTGAATTCGTGAAATTTTTAAAAAATAATTGAATTTTTTCGAAAAATTTTATTACTTTTGAAAATAATTGAATTCTTGGGTTGAATATTGTAGTTTATGAAAATAATTAAATTTTTGTAAAGAATTTAATAAAATTCCTAGAAATTATTGAATTTCTGTGAAGAATTTAGTTATTTATCAAAATAATTGCATTAAAACTTTTGTAATAATTAAATAATATTAAAAAAACAACCAATTTCTAAACATAATTGAGACTTGACTTCACCAAAATACTAATCTTACAAATTTTATAAATTTCATGAAAAATGTCATCGATCATAAATTTCAAGATTTGAAACTTTCAAAACAAAAGTTTCAATGGCACTTTGCTAAATTTGGTGCAAATGCATCATTAAAAGATAAAAGAAAAAAATAAGGGAAATTTTCAAAATAGGGTACGTTTAGAGGCCAAAATTAAAAAAGGGTATTTTTAGGAAAATAGGGGACACACTGTGAAGCCTGACTGCATATTTGGACTGATTACTTTTAAATGCTCGTTTCACTTCAAATTCAAATATTTTTGTAAAAATTAACGTATAAGAACTAAAAGGGACATTTGGATTTAAATAGATAATTAAAAAACAAATTTAAATTTACCTCTTGCTATAAGTCCTGATGTTTTCCATAAATGTATAGAAAGGTTCATCGAAATCGGAAGGATCAGTAATTCGAATAACATCATTACCACTTTCCTTAACTACATCTTGTACAGAATTTCCTTCGCCACTTTGAATACTTTTTGAATTTTCATTTCCAATTTGTGTATTTCTATGATATACATTTTTTTCTGGTATCCTTATTTTCTTCAATGTTTTAAACACTGACTCAATTTTCTGATTTATTGTATTCATTTTAACGGATACAGTCTCTGCTTTCGATATAAGTTCCCTTGCATCTTCCATTACTCGTACTAAACTTTCACATTGACTCCCACCTTCTGTACTCAGAACAAATGTTCTTCTGCAGTTGTTCATTTTTTGAATATTTCTCTCAAAACTTTGCGATTGATTGTCCTTACTATTATTGATAACAAATGTTCTTCTGCACTTTATCAATTCAATGATTTGCTCCGATCGTTTCGCATCATTTGTTGTACTTTTCGGCGCATTGTCGTCGGGTGCTTTTCTTTTTGTGTTCAATGCACTTTTCGATGGGTCCAATTCAACGTTACCCTGAACCTCTTGCCCGGAATTTTCAATTTGATTAGTCATATCGAAATACATGAATGAAGGTGGTTCTTCGTGTTCTAATAATTCGTTATCGGTTCTTGTGGACTTACCATGAATCGGAATTGTTTTGCTTGAATTCTCCGGATTTGGTGAAATCGTCGGTTGGGTATTTTCACTTTTTGTATCTTCTTTACGCTTTTCTGCTTCGGTTCCTGACGCATTTAAGATGGATTCGGAATTTAAGGCTGGGACACAAACTTGAGAAATACTTTTCGAAGCATCTTGAAATTCATTCTTTTTTCGCTTTTTCATTCTTTCGGTTTCTGATTCCCAGGAATCGGAATTTAAATCAGGAGAGGAAACTTGAGAACTTCTTTTTTTATCCTCCTGGCGCTTTTCAAGAGCTTCGGTTTCCGACGCATTTAAAAACGAGTCGGAATTTAAAGCAGGAATAGAAATTTGAGAAATTCTTTCATCCTGGAGCTTTTCAAGAGCTTCGATATCTGACGAATTTGAAAAAGAGTCGGAATTTACAACAAGAATGGAAACTTGAGAAATTCCTTTATCCTCTTTTTGTTGTTCGAGAATTTTGATTTCTGATGTATTTAAAAATGAATCGGAGATTACATCACGAACACAAACTTGAGAAATTGTTTTATCCTCTTTAAGCTTTTCTAGAATTTCGGTTTCTGATGCATTTAAGAAGGAATCGGAATTTACAGCAGGAACACAAACTTGAGAAACTCTCTCCTTGATATTGAATGTTTCTTCTTGAAAATTCCTAATTTCCTCATCATTAATTTGAAGAATATTCGAAGTCATATTCACTGTCATTGAATTATCGTGATGAAATATAGGTTCCGTTATTTCTGGATTTACATTATTTTCACTTTGTCGAAGCGTTTGTCCAAAATTCTGTTGACTACCATTTTTCAAAATAGATTCACTCCTCAAATTTAATGTACACTCGATTGGAGTCAAATTCGATAATCTTCTTCGTTTGTTCGTTAGCAAACCCGTCTCCTCGAGGGCTTCGAAACTATTTTCATTTTCTGAAAGTTGATTGGGATTTGTTGATTTTAACTTGCCGGGAGAATCGTTTATTGGTGCAGCGATAGTTTCCACAGAGTTGCTGTTATTTGGTTCCACTTGGGGTAAATTTGGAACATTCGGTTGTTTTGACGTTATCGGTAAATGAACTTCATCATTTTTTGTATTACCTCCAGATACCGAAGGGTTAATCTCATTCTTCTGCAGAATGACATTAGTGAATTCCATGGATTCGTTTTGAGAACAAAGAGTCTTATTTGGAACTACCGATTGAAAATTTCTCGAGCAATGGTCAATGGTTTTTGGAACAACTCCAGTGAATTCCATGGACACATTTTGAGACAAAGTTTTATTCTGCGGTCCATTTCCAGAAAAATGATGGCCATGAATTCTAGGAACCGCCTCAGTAAATTCCATGGACACATTTTGAGACAGAGTTTTATTAGCCACAATCGGTTGAACATTTCTGGAACAATGGGCAACGACGTTGGTAAATTCCATAGATTCGTTTTGAGAGAGAGTTTTACTTCCGGAATTATAATTGCCAAGACTTCTAGGAACCGCCTCAGTAAATTCCATGGACATATTTTGAGACAGAGTTTTATTCGGTGGTCCTTTCTCGGAATAAAGTTCCCCAAGACTTCTAGGCACCACGTTAGTAAATTCCATGGACAAATCTTGAGACAGAGTTTTATTCGGAGCCGTTTGTTGAACACTCTCCCCGCCAATTATCAGCAAACGATTTTCTTCGACAATTGGCATGCAAGGAACTGCTGAAGTAATTTCCATGGACACATCTAAAAATCTCAATGGTTTTAAAGGAATCGCCGTTGTCATCTCCATCGACATGTCGTTTAAAAGCGTTTCGTTATTTCCATCAACCGCCAATGTCAGGTCCATACTACTCTCTTCACTGTCCGCCTGATTTACAAGAATACAATTCGGAACCGCTTCAGTAAATTCCATCGACAAATCTTGAATTTTATTCGATTCCTGAGAGTGAACGTAGATATTTTCTTTATCATTCTGTGAAACGCTTGGCAAAGCTTTCGTAAAGGTCATTGTTTCATTGTCGCAAATCGTTTCTTGAAAGACAATTTGCGAAGAACTAACATTTCTAATTTCTTGTTGCATTGCACTGGCGTTAGCGTTAATTAAATTATCCTTATTTGCTTGCATTGCACTTATCAAACTTATTATTGAAACTTCATTTTGGTATTTATCGTCTAACGAACTTTGAGAACACTTCGCAGTTGAATCGAAATTTACTTCACAGTGTTTTTCTTCAAATGTGCAAAAATTGACGACTTGATTCTCTTTATCTAATGATAGGACTGAAGACTGATGAATGGATTGTGACTCCGTGATTGTGACCTGATCTGTGCTAAAAGAACGAAGATGCCTCTGATTGCTTGAATCACTTTCCTCATAAGTATTGTCCCACCCTATTCCTTGATCGAAAGAGTCGCAAAATTCTCTTTTGAAAAAAAAGACAGAAATATTAAAATAGTTGCTTTGCAATGAACGTGTAAGCAAATTTTTGTTTTAATACGTACTTTACACGCTTCTTTTCTGCGAAACTGACGCGCCTTTTGATATTGTTTGTTGTCGTTTCTTCAGGAAGACTTGGTTTCTCGACAATTGACTGAAATGGTTGACGTTGTTTTGGGATTTTGAGAATCTAAAGAAAATTAAATATAAAAAACCGATGAAACAGTCGATATATTTACATTGCTATGAGAATCAATCAAATCAATAAATAACAAAAACCGATTTTATAAAAAGTGACAGTATTTTTAAAGCAAAATAATTGAAATATGATTATTTTTTAAAAATTGTGATAAAATTTAACGAAATTTACAATTGCAGGGTGTCTAATAATTTCGTTCAACAAAATTCCTGGTTTTTTCCGGCTTTGTCCTAATTTTTTCCGGTTCTTTTTTCTCATCAAATTTAAATTTCTTTGATTTCAAACATAAATAAATCTATAAATGGCTTCAAAAATTTTTATTCGAGTTTTTATGAATAATTAAATTCTTTTGACGAGTTTCTTTAAATTTTTTGAAAATAATGCTGTTTTTTTATTAATTTTAATTAAAAAATTAGAAAATAATTGAATTAAACAAAGAATTTTTTCAATTTTTAAAAATAATTTTGTCTGTTTATAATTATAATAAAAAATTTGATTAGTTCAATTTTATTAAAATGTATTGGTACCAATTGAATTTTTGTAAAGAATTTTACTATTTATATAAAAGTAATTGAATCCTTCCAAAAAATATTATTTACGAAAATAATTAAATGTTTGTGTAGAATTTTATTAAAATTTTTGAAAATAATTGAATTTTTGCGAAGAATTTTATTACTTTTGAAAATAATTGAATTGTTTTTTAGAATTTTTTGAAAATTTATGAAAATAATTGAATTCTTGTGAAGAATTTTTTTTTTTAAATAATATTCAAAAGAATTTAATAAATCTGAAGAATTTTGCTATTTACGAAAATAATTGAATTCTTGAGAAGAATTTTTTTACAGTTTCTAGAAATAATTGAATTCTTTCGATGAATTTTAAGAAAATTTTTAAGAATAATTACATTTTTTGAGAAATTTGATTAAAATTGTATTAAAAATAATTGAAATTTTGGATAGAGTTTTACTATTTATGAAAATAATTGAATATATTGCGAAGAAATTTAAAAAAATAAAATTATAATTACGGTGACTAACTTCCCTTGATTATTTTCGAAAAATTTAAATAAAATTCTTTAAAAGAATTTAATTACTTTTAATAGAATGCAAAGAAATTTCAATTATTCGTTTATAAAAATTCAACTAACTTGAAACAATAAAATTGAAAAATTTCAAGAATCTTATTTTTCAGAATTTTCGAAAAAAATACTTTGCGAAAATTTAATTTCATTAAAAAATTTGAAATGTGTATCTTTTTTTAAATTAACTAATAAAAATTTTAATTATTAATCTTCGCACTAAGAAACATGAATACATTAGAATGTGACTCTTTATAAAATTCAATTATTTATCAATTATTGAATTAAAATACTTTGAAAATTCGATTTGTTAAAAAGTTTTTAATAAAATTCTTTATCAAATTTAATTATTTTCAGTTGAATTTCACAAAATTTCTATTAATTCTATATTTTTTAAAAAATTTATTTACTAACTATATTTGAATCGGTGACTGATTTTTTACAATCAAATTAATTATTTTTAACTAGTTCAAATTTAGAGTACAGTATAAATATCTATAAAAATTGAATAATAAAAAGCGATTATTTTAAAACAAATTAAAATAATAAAGCTTTTTTAAAAAATTAACTCATTTTAAAGTTTGAAGAAATTAACATTTTCTTGAAGGATAATTATCTATAAATAATTAAAAGTTAAAACTAAAAAATAATACATGTTTTCTTCTTTTTCTTTCGCTTCTGAAAACGTTGCGGACTTGAAACTCATCAATATTGTAATTAAGTTTAAATTCTTACCGAAGATCGTCTGGATCCATTTTCGAGAGGTTTTATTGGGATCCTGTATAAACAAATAAAATGAATTAATACATTTTATGTAATTTTTAATAAAATTTTAGAAAATAATTGATTTTTTTATAAAATATTATTAAAAATTTTTAAAAAATTCAATTCTTCCATGAAATTTTTTTAAAATTGTATTAAAAATTATTTTACTATTTAGAAATATAATTTAAGTTTTTCAAAGGATTTTACTATTTATAAATATAATTGAATTGTTTCGAAAAATTTATTAAAATTTTAGAAAATAATTGAATTCTTTCGTGGAATTTTTTTTTAAATAATTGAATTTTTGCAAAGATTTTACTATTTAAAAAAATAATTGAATTGTTTCGAAGGATTTATTAAAGTTTTAGAAAATAATTGTATTTGTTAGTGAAATTTTTATAAAAATTTTGTTTAAAAATAATTGAATTTTTAAAATTAATAAACAAGAATAATTAATTAGTATATTAGTTAATAATTGATTTTTTTTAAATTTGAATCTCAGTTGAGTTAAAAATTCATATTTGAAAATAAAAAATTTTGTAATTTGTATAATAATAATTTATAACTTTTTGAAGGCGATTCGTTTTATTTGTCCACTTGCCGAATTTAAAAGCTTGGTTCTTAAAGTTTATGTAGACAAAGTTTCAATACTGTGCTAAAAAGAAATAAAAAAAATTTTCTTATTAAAAAGTTAAAGGTTCTAGAGAACAGATTTACTTATTGGAGAACTTATCACAAGATCAAATATTGCAAAGTTATTAATATTTAAAAATCAAAAAATGCGACAAATTGAATTTCTTCGAATTTTTTTAATAATAAATTTTGTATAATTATTAAAATATTATAATCAGCTTATAGAGTATTTTAAAGATTTAAAAACACTTCAATTGACCTAACCTATAAACTTTAATTTTTCGATGAAAAAAATAGAAAAAATAGTTATTTCAATCCTTCAAAGTAGAAGAAAAAAAGAATTGAAATTAGCATTATGAAATAATTTTGTTATTGAATAAAAGGAACAAACAAACGTTCAGATAATGGAAATTCAAAACAATCAAAATTCGGTATATTGACATAAAGAATTTTGAATAAACAAAAATGTTAGAAATCTAAAGTTTTTCTTTGACAAGAAATCATTTTATAGAATACAAAACACTTTAAATAGTAAAAATTATTAAACTGAGTTACTTACATTGTTTTGTTTCCAAATTAGATTTTTTTTAGAAATTTAGTCGTAATACAAGAATTATATTATATTACATTGTCATTTTTTCCTTTTTTTGAGAATAACGTGCTTTCAGTTGCACGTATTTATTAGTCCCAAATCAGTCATTATAAATAAACTGTAAACCAAACTTTCATGCTTTCATGACAATAGAATAACAGTGCATGTAGATACATACAAGAGATGGTATAATGTATCCCGCCAATTTACAGATCAATATTACGAGTGCAAATATCTTTCTTTTTTCACAAGCTTTTAAAAATAAATCCGGATTTTCACAATATACACATTTTAAAATACACTAATCAACTTGTAAACAATAGAAAAGGTTTTAACTGTCAGAAATTCAAATTCAACAACGACTCTCACAACCACAAAGAAATTAAAATATAGAGTTGGAGACGCCTTTACAAAAAGAAGATCTTATGGTGCTTTCACAGCTCTGATTCCTGCCTCTTTGTGCATGCAGCCTGTGACGTCACGCTCACGAAGCATAAGGGAGCATTCAGACTGCTGCGCTCATACTCTACATTTTCTTACTTTTCCAAAAACAGAAAATGTAGAGTGTATCAATATCAAGTATTATCAAAAATAATTTTTTTCAAAATTTTTAAATATTAATATTTTCTTAAGTTATAAATAATTACCCATTTCACAAACGTACAATTAACACACTTACCTTATATCTCTATAGCTAAAGTGACCATATGGAAATAGTGTCAATGCGGGACGTCCGCTTATTTATATCATTTAGTAAAAAAAAAAAAAAAAAAATTGAATTGAATTGAATTTTTCTTAAAATATCACGAAGTCTCTGTCTCACACTTATACGTTACTGTGCTAACGTAGATGCAGGATATTCTTAACTATTTTCCGGGATATGCAGGACATTTTATGTCAAATGCGGTACGTTTTGCGGGACGCTAACCTTTGCGGGACAAAGGGATAAAATCCGGGACAGTCCCGCACAATCCGGGACGTATGGTCACTTTATTTATAGCCTTCCTCTAGTCGTGTATTATATTGGATTTTCAATTTCTTGTGCACAAATGAAAGAACAAAATTTCAGGATAACTGGTATTTTTCCCTATTTTGGAATAATTGTCCAAATTGGGGGAAAAATCCTTTTGAAATTATGTTTACGTTCAAGCAGCCATTTTTAAAAGGCGACCACTGTTTAAAATTGCGTAACACCATTAATGCTTATTAAAAAATTATATTTTGAAAAATACATAGTAGAGTGGAGAAGGTAAAACATTAACATTATTTTTAATTTTTTCATTCAATATATTACCCTTCATATACAGTATTTTACATTATCAGGCTAATTATTATTTTAAATTATATATCTGCATTTAATAAAACCTCTACCTGCAAATCAATATTGCTACTAAACAATTTCTATTAGTTTTATTATATTTTTGATTACGAATGAATAATTTGAATTTATCAGCAATTATAGTCACATCTATTAAATGTCACTTCCCAGTGTGCACGTACTGGAACAATTCTGGAACCGTTCTAGAACTGTTCTTTATTTCCATTAATTATTGTTCTAGAACAGTTCTAGAACGTGCACACTGGGTTAGACATCAATACGCCTAACAGTAGCTAAAAGTCTAATCGGTTACTGGTCTGGTTATTTCTAAACATTATAATTATATATAAATTATATAATAAATATATAATTATTTCTCGGACACTTTAAAGGCACCTATATCGTCATCCAAAAAAATATGAAAAATTCTGACACTGAAAAAAATATTCTTGTTTTAAGTTAAAGGTTTTAAAAATTAACTTTAAAGTTAAATTGTTAACGAAAATTTTAACTCAGTTAATTAACGATGATTAACGGATTTACGCTTCTCTACGTTGAATATAAAATTTGTAATTAATATTTGTTATTAATCTTTCAAGACCTGCTTCAAAATGATCCATAATATTTTTAACATTCACTATTATTCGCTGGTTTCCTTTTATTTTTAGAACGATATCGGTAAATGAAATTGCTTTTACTTTTTCTAACAGATGATTTGTATCTATTAATTTTTTGGCATCACTGTGCAGGTTTTGAAGCCATGCTATATTATCAAATGCATAATTCTTACTATCACTATAATATTTTATTTGGTTGGCATAAGTCATAAGTTTATTTCGAAATAATGCTAAAAACCCTTTCTTTTCTATAGACTTTAATCTATTCATATTTTTTTCATAAGATTCTAGAATTTTGAATAAAACATCATTTAAGACTTGAAATAATTTTATGTCCAGTAATTGTGACCGGCCTGCGAGCAAGTACAAAGAAGATGCATCAGAAAAGCTTGGTTTTACATCTTGGATTAAGGTGTTGTTAATTTTCTTTGTTTTTCTAATTGCCGGCATTATGTTATCATCGATACAAGAAGTTAGTTTGCCTTCTCTTTTTGGTCTTCTAAATATGGCAATATTATCTTCATTATTTGTTATATAATTGACGAAATTTCGAGAACTTTCAGCCATTTTTAGTTGAGTTGTTAATACAACTTTTTCCCGCAATTTGCTGTTAATATATTCATTATCAACGACTTCCTTATTTTCAGAGAACGGCACTTTTGTGAAAATGACTGATATGCTGTCATAAATATTTTCAAAGTTATTACCAAACAATGTTGCAAGATGGGTTAAAAGTGTTAGAAAAGGTTGAATGTTATCATCTTTAAAGGCATCATAACTAACAACCAACGTAAATTTTAGTTCATCCATACTTTTTATCAATTGATAGACATACAAGGCATTAGTAACGTCTTGTATTAATTCTCTATTATCACTAAATCCAGGACAATCCCACAGAGTAAAGTCGGGAATTTTGTCCGATTTCCACTTTGTTGGAATTGTGGTTAATGATGTAGATTTGTTACCAATTTCCGGAGCATCATCTACTTCGCTTTCTTGTGTAATCATTATTTTTTCGAACTTATGCGTTCTTACAGCCTTTAATTTTTTACCAATTACATAATTCATTAATGTACTTTTGCCAGCTTTAGCAATGCCAATAAAAAGTACCCCGCGTTTATCTGTAACTTTATTCTTTACGAATTCTATAGAATCTTTAAAAGTTTCTTCCATTTTCAATATGTCAGATAGATTAAAACTCTCTTGTTGGCAACTGATCTGTGTAAATAGTAGGCAGAGAGTCACTGTTCTGATCATGATGCTGTTGTGATGTACAATTTTAGTTGAAACTTATTATTACTGAAGATATTATGTGACCTAAAAAATAAAAAAAATAATTGAGTAATATTGAAGGAACTTTTTAAGTGGGCCAACTCATGATATAAATTAAAAAAGCAATTTTTTCATATATCTTTAAAACTTGTACACTGAGAAAAATGGATATTAAAATTCTTAATATATTAGATATTAAAAATGAGATACTTAAATATCCCGAGTCGAACTTTTAGACCTGCTTACCTCCTGGTAAGTATAATTTAACTCTATCCTGCACCTAACAAACCCTTGGTGTTTTTTTCCTCCTGCGTAAGTTCTATTTAACTCTGACAACTCCTTTTTAAGTCCTAATTGAACCTTAAACCCTGTATTGCTTCTACCACATTCTTAAGCAATAGGAAATGTTACGCGCGGCACAAGATATTCAACTTATTATTGTTTTGCAAATTACAAAATTTTTTATTTTGAAAATTTCACGAAAGAATTCAATTATTTTCTAAAATTTTAATAAATTCTTCGAAAAAATTCAATTATTTTTATAAATAGTAGGTAAAATTTTTCCGAAGAATTCAATTAATTTTATAAATAGTAAAATTCTTTGCAGGAATTCAATTATTTTCAAAACAACTTTAATTGAATTCCTTAGATGAATTCAAATATTTTAAAATATTTTCATAAATTGCAATTATTTTCTTAAACTTTAATAAATTCTTCGAAATAATTCAACTATTTTTATAAATACTAAAACTCTTTGCAAGAATTAAATAATTATTAACCCAATTAAAATAAAATTAAACGAAAGAATTTAATTATTTTCAAAAATTCCCATAAAATTTAGTTTCAACAAGAATTTAAAATTTTTGAAAAACAATTTAATTATTCTCAAAATATTAAAAAAAAATTCTATATAAGAATTAAATTACTAGCTCAATACAATTTTTGAATATATTCGTCAAAAGAATTGAAATAATTCTATTATTTTTGAAAAGTAATTAAAATTCTTATGATGAATTCAATTATTTTGAATATACTTAATTTTAATAAAATTCTTTAAAGAAATTCAATTATTTTCGAAACAACTTTAATTGAATTTTTCGAAAAAATTTCATGATTTTTAAATATTTCTATAAAATTCTTCATAAAGAATTTAATTATTTCTTAAAATTTTAATAAATTCTTCGCAAGAAATCACTTATTTTCAATACAATTTTAATAAAATTCTTCTTCATAAAATTCAATTGCTTTCGAAATTTTCAATTAAAATTATTAAAAAAACTCCATTAGTTTAAAAAAAATTCAAAGAAATTTTTCAAAAAAATTTAATTAGGATTTTTAAAAATATTAATAAAATTCTTTGCGAGAATTTAGTTATTTTTCTAAATAAAGAAATTCTTTGAAGGAATATTCTCTTATTATCAAATTTTTTGATAAAATTCTTTGCAATAATTCGAAGATTTTCAATACATTAATATTAAAATTGAAAATATTTGAAAAGAAAAATTAAAAAAAGATTAAGAAACCAAAATGTAAACAACAATTAATTTCAAACTGCGAATTGGTTACCGAAACATGTACTTTTTTATTATTAATTTATAAATATTATTTTTAACTGAAATGTTTTGACATTTTTTTTAAATAATAAAAATATTAATTTATGAATGTTTAATGGTTATTATTATTAAACAATTTATTTATTTGCTGTAGTGTATTAGTGTCAATTAATGCTTTATTGAATCACTCAACAAGTCACTGAAAATAGAGCGCCTGTGTTCAGTTAGGTTCCGTAGCATAGTAGTTAGGGCGTTAGTTTCGTAGTCCGTAGGTCGTAGGTTCAAGTCTCGCGTGCGTTAGATTTTATTTATTTCGTAGGTTTGCGTTTATTCCGATTTTTCTGTATTGTATAGGTATAAGTATGCAATTTAATGATTATATACACCGTTAAATAATTTAATTAACAAATATTAAATTAAAATTTTTTTTTATATATAAATGGATATGTATTAATCCCCACATATATACTAACATTATTTATGAATTCGCTATTGGTCATGATTAAATTTAAAAAAGTAAAAATCATTAAATAATAATGTCATTTATTAATAATTGAACTTATTATAAAAATTAGTTAATAATAATCTAAAATATGCTATGAGCAGTTTTTCCAGGGTTTTTGGAGAGGAAAGAATTCTGTAAGTAAGGGTCAAGCAGTATTTAATAAGGTTCTAGAAACAACCTGCTTTCCCCCTTTTACCTTCTAAATTTGTCGCTAACCAGGGGTTTGCAGGAGGTAATCAGAGTTAACTTGCAATGCAAATAAACTCTGCTTTCATCCTATTACATCCTTACAAACCCTCAGTTTTAAGGAGGTAAGCAGGTCTAAAAGTTCGACTCGGGATATTATCTAGCTTCGCTTCGCCTACAGTTCGTTCCAAAAAAAGCGCTCATTTAAAAATTTGCAACTGCTTGCACTCGTTACCCGTGCAGAAATCGCCACATTTGTTCCCGATTAAGTCCAACGCACAATAGGTTCGCGAAAGTCGTTCGCGAACGAGACGCATGAGATAGACAAGGACACAAATATATCTCTGTCCTTTTCTAACTCATGCTTTGCGTTCGCGAACGACTTTCGCGAAGCTATTGTGCTTAGGCCTTTACCGCCCTGGCCCCGGTCGGGTTTTCATGATCTGGCCCCGACTTCGTGGCCCCGACCAGGACCAGGCCGGGCTTGCCCAAGGATCTACAAACAGCGCACAATGGGATTTTTTTTTACAATTTACTATTCAAAACTGTCTACAGCCAACAATTCTTAACCGGTTTCAGTATTCTTTATTTTAAATTAAAGGCGAATAAATTCTTAAGACATCCCTCAAGGCCAATTTTTTAGTTCTTAATTGTTTATAATTTTCATTTTCAAATTTCAATCAAAGTTAACAAATTAACACAATTTTTTAAAAGCGGACGTTTATTTTCTTATTTCGTTACTGCACATGATCTGAATCAGTTCAAATTAATACAATATGACGACCACACAATTAATAAAACAAAGTAATTTCTATCAATTGTTATAAACAATTTTAATTAACAAATAGTTAACTTTGATTTCTCTCCACTAAAAAATGTTTTCTTTCACCTTTTCTTTTTAATTTAAGTTCATTTAAAGAATATTTGTCCTTTTTGATCATAAAATAACTTATTTAAATTATTATAAACAATATTAATTAACAAATAGTTAACATTGATTCCTATTCCACTAAAATTTTTTTTTCACATTTTCTTTTTAATTTAAGTCCATTTTAAGAATATTTGTCCTTTTTGATTAAAAAATAACTTATTTAAATTGTTATAAACAATATTAAATAACAAATAGTTATGTAACTTATGTTCCTGTCCACCAAAAAAAAATTTTTTCACGTCTACTTTTTAATTTAAGTTTATTTTAAAAATATGTGTCCTTTTTGTTTAAAAAATAACTTATTTAAATTGTTACAAATAATATTAATTAACAAATAGTTAATTTTTTGTTCCTTTCCACCAAAAATTTTTTTTTCACGTTTACTTTTTTATTTAGATAATGTTAATAGACCACGGATATATAATATTAAGTATTTAAATAAGTTATATTATAAGCAAAAAAGACATATATTCTTTAAATGAACCTAAGTAAAAAAGAAAATTTGTAACAAAAATTTTTTGTTTGGCCTCGAGGGATGTTTTAAGAATTTATTCTCCTTTAATTTAAAACAATAGGACAAACGCACCAATTGTCGAGGGTAAACCATTTGTCGATGTTATTTGTATTTTTGGTGATAACCAAAAATATTTCCTAAAATGTTTAATTTATTTGTGGTTATAATATTAACATATTATTTTTGACATTTATAACTCTTAAAAACTCTTAATTATTTTTCACACTTAAATTGAAATTCCATGTTTAAGGCAAAAAACAAAAAATTATTAATTAATAATTTTTAGTATTATTGTGAATTATTAATAATAAAAAAATTTTATTATTTTAAAAAATAGTTAAATTATAAATAATAGAGAATAAATAATTAAATTAATAATTTTTACCATATTATTATCATAAACATATATGATACAGTCAATTTATTATGATAGCACTGTATATAACGGTCCCATGATTCAAAAAGAAGTTTAAGCGAGGTCGCTTCCAAGCTTGCGTGGCTATGCGGTATGTGTATTCGACTTGCGTCCTCGATGTCTAGGGTTCGGTCCCCCGTGCGTGCGATATTTTTCCGTCTTAGTTTTAAGTGTTTTGTGTATAATTCTTAATAATGTTGCATAAAAGTATAGGTTTAAATAATTATTAACAATAATAATAATAAATTAGGCATTAATTTGAATAAGATAGTCTGTCTCAATTAATGAAAGAAAATAAGAAAAATATTTTTTTAAAAACTTAGTTCATTAAAAGCAATTCTAATAATTATTTACATTTTTAATGACACTCATAAAAGTTTATTTACTACAAAAATATTAATAATAATTATTAATATTGAAGTAAATACTCCCCATGCTTTAATAATCAAATAACGAGCTTTAATATAATAAAATGCAGTCAGTATTGGATTTCTACCTGGGTAGCGAAAAGATCGGGGGAAATCCCATGGGCCCGACCGGGTCCCGACAGGGCGGCCAGATCGGGCAAAGTGCCATGGCCCCGGTCGGTTTTAGTGTTTCAACCTGGCCCCGGTCAAAATTTCTGCACGGGTTACGAAATATACTATATATTATAATATTCATGCGCTAATTAATTAAATATATGAAATCTAAGTGGATATTTCACGATTTGAAAATATTTGCATTAATCAACTTAACCCTCTGCTTACGCAAGTGACCGTTATCGACAAAAAAACGATAATTCGGTCGCCTAGTGGGGACTATGGGAATTACATTCAAAAACGCTAGAGTGGAGATAAGTCAGCGTAAGCAGAGGGTTAAAAGAAATAATACAAAGTAAAGTAGACAGTGCACAAAACAAATTTTAAAACTGCTATGCATTTTTGGACCATCATAATAATTTTTCTCAAAAACGAAGGGATTAGGTAGCCAATTTATTATAGAATAATATTTTATTACATTATAACATTACCTGTTTTAATGGTGTCGAGAATCAGCCTATCTGTCAGAAGTTACTAGAGCTGATGGAAATGTATTTTATTATATTGCTTTTACAGTATTGGTGCAAAATTAAATTCTCTTTTTTCATTAAATTGAACAATTAGATAAAGTTTATTAGTTTAAGTTGCTCAAACTCTACAGCCCTTTTGCAAAAGACTAAAAATATAACGTTCAGAAATATTTTATAATTTCACAAATTTTTACATTTCTCTAAAGAACATATAATAAACTTAAATTATCATTGAATTTTATGTTCTATTAACCAATAGAAAAACTACATATCATTTGAAACCATTAAATATAAAGAAATTGTTTATACACGTGTACGGAAAATTTTTTTCATATCTTGAACATTAACTGCGACATCGTGAAAAAGTATCATTTAAAAATTCAAACGTAAAATAAAGACATGCATGTTTCTATGTTTACTCATTACAGTGATAAATTTATCAATAAAATTGTGGCGAAAAGTTACTGTAAAATTTAAGCTTTTTTTATTTCATATCTTTTGTTCCGATTCTTACAGATATTTTGTTGGATTCTTCCAAGTTGATTATAAAATCCTATTTTTAAGTCAAAATTTTGATATAAATCACGATTAAAATGAAAACATGTTAGTAATTGTAGGAATATTATTTTTAATAAAAGAGATATTCCTATAAATGTTATTTTATTTAATTATATGTGAAAATGACAATAAGTAGTTATAACTGTTATAATTAATATCTTTTGATATCTTTTAGAATAATTGGCATTTGATTAATATTCATTAGTCTGCCTCTCATTCGTAGCCGACAGAACAGCTCATTGTAGCCTCGTCCACCAGCTCGTTTTTGTTCATCGTAGGCTATGTTTTAATTGTTTACCAAAAGTTGATAAGCCCAAAATGTTTATAAGACGAGCGATCAGGCCACCATTTCCCCGAACTCCTTGGTTCCAATGAAAATGTTCAAATAATTCTACTTCATATTTTTTCTAATGAAAATAAACAAAGATGAAAAACCACTGATTTATTAAGTCTTTATTAGATCAAAAATGTTCGATAAAAATTGATTTTATTTTTACAGAATTAAATTGAACATTTATATCTTTTAAAGTTTGCATATTAGACTTCGCAAGCGGATATGAGTTATGGTATCTGGGCAAAGATTTAATTCATACTCATTATCAGTTTGAAGTAGTGTTTATATTATAGCCTTTAAAAATACTTGAAATCCTATATGATACTTGAGACATTGAAACTAATGTTGTCAGCAAGCCTACACAGAAGTTCTCTCTAGAACATTTTTAGGTTTCACGTTGATCTTCAGTAGTATTATGTCGTGCAAATATCAGTTCCCTTGAGATTATGCCCGAGAGTAGATGTTTCAATTCCACATTGTAATATTAAAAATGTTCAATATGAAATAGATTTTTAAATTTCTCCGCGGCTATGGCTTATTTGTTCGTGACATATATGTGATAACGTGTAAAGTGCTATATATGATTCTACTGATTTAACTGAATAAAATGTTTTAAATTCTGTAAAAATAAAATCAGTTTTTATTAAATATTTTGTCTCTAATGAAGACTTAAGTCAGTGGTTTATAATAAGAATAACTTGATCATCTTTGTGTTATTTTCATAACTAAAGTTACAAACATAACCTATGATTTTTTGCTTCTTATACCTTTCTTCGGAGTGCGTACCAAATATACATTCAAAGTGCAATCATAAAATTTAGACTCATGAAAGAATTTAGTGCGTTTTTTTTATCCAAAACTAATGTATAATGTATTTCCTGCGGGGTCATTCTTTATCTTTAAGGAAAAAATTTATTATCAACGATTTTTTAATTTAATAACTTTTTTGTTATAACCAAAATGACTTATAATTTTCATGTTTTTTAATAGAAAAAGTGACCAAAATCTTTAAATTACTTGATGATGATTATGTTTAATTAAAAACAGGACGTCTTAAATATAAAAACATTGTAATAGAAATAAATTATATTGGAAATTTTTTATTTTGAAATTAACTGCAGTGGTACTTTTATCGAAAATTTATAGAATATTTCTGCTGAAGAGCTGGTGGAACTAAAAGAGCAGAGAATAAGAAAAAGTTTTATTTATCAAAATAATTCTAAAATATACAAATATTTTCTACTCTGGAGGCACCAATACATAATGTCAGCACAGGATCTAAGTGTGATGTTATGTAGTGGTTCTTCTTGTGTAGATGTAACTTCACTTCTGTACAGTGCAGGTAAGAGAAAAATAATTGAATTAATTTCCCGTGCAGAAATTGATTAATCTGGCACCAAGTTAGAGTGAAAGACGGAGCCTGGTCGGGGCCTGGATTGAATATAAACGGTCTCGTCAGGTCTTGCTCTGATCGGGAGCCATATAAATTTTGAGCAGCATACTTTCTGCTAGCTTTCTGCACGGGATAATATAAGTAAATACTAATTTAAAATCATAGTATATATATAAATGATAACCAAATTCATTGTAAAACATTTTGCAAAAATAATCCTTCGATGGATTATTGTAATCCTTGCTGAATTAAAGCGCTACAGATTCATTTTGGTGTTAAAATAATATTCCACAGTTTTTCTGTATCGTCGGGGTGACCAAGGTAAGTTTAACAAAAAGACCCATATTTTATGATTCTTATAAAAAATTTAAATAAGTTTATAGGTAATCAGTTTGATTTATAATTTTTTTTACCGTCATATTGGATCTACCATTTTGAATTTTAAAAATCTGATGACGGATTTGTATTCAGCAACCCCAAAAATCCCCAGATAGTTAGATATTTATATTTATATTTAGATAGTTAGATATTGGCATGAAAATCTAATAATATTTAAAAAAAATTAGTCCGACATTTTGAATTTTCAAAATCTGACATTGGATTCGTAATCAGCGAAAAAACACCCCAAAAATGCTTAAAAAATGACGCTAATGTTTATGTAACATTGCGTTACGTAGGGGGAGTGAGGGGGTCAAAATTTTCAAAAATTAGTGTTGCGTAATAGATGGACGTAATGTATGCCCCTTTTTATTTTGTGTTTTATAGAACTTTTTTAAATGCAAAACATAAGTTTTGTATATATTTAAAAAAAATATCATGAAAATTTCTTCGTTTTTCATAGCAAGTCATAGCCATTGTAAAACTTTATTGTAAATTATAGCTATTTCATCGTTGTGCAAGGAAGGAAGCAGTAGAGATTGCGGAGCTTTACTGCTCTAACCCTTTTATAAACACGTAGTACACATCGTGCACTTCCCCAAACCTCTTCACTGTTCAGTTTATATTCTCTAATTCGCCATTTACTGACGAGAGAACCATCCGCTTAATTTCAATGTTTCGTATCAACAACGGTTGGTATTCATGTTGATTGATTCTTGAGAATTCAAGTGAGAAAAGATCATATTATTGTTCTGTTCTTAAGTACTTTTATGTTTTAGTGGGTTTTTAAATTATTTGAATTTTTAACGTATATATAATATTTGAACGCGATAATGTTTTAAATAAATAGTGTTAGTAATTAAATTACTGTTTACTAAAATAACAAAATTATTTTTCTTTAAAATGTTTTACTATAGTTATTAAATAATTCTACTGATAGGACAAATATGAATTAAATTCATAATTAAGTACATTCTGTCAATTTACGACATTATTTTAGCATCCGTTCAATTAACTCTCTACATTGAAACGCGACAACAATAAAAATCTCTCTTGTCATTTAAAAATACTTTATTTACGTTTAAATTTAAAAAAAAATCTTAAACTATATACATTTTATTTATTTTTACAATTTCTACAACTTTGTTAAAGAATTATTATTTATTTTACTGAATTTGTCTCATTCCTAGTATTTTCCTTATTTTTATAAAGTATGATTTTATCATTAATGATCAAGCTACATAATAAAATTTTATATTTAATAATTATTGAAAATATGCAGTGTGAAAAAATGTGTCTCTCCACAGTATGCATCAGTATGTCAAGACAAGTAGAAGAGAATAAAAGTATAGAGTCATTTGATGGTGGTAAAAGTTAGTGAGAATTCGATTACTCACTATGATATAATATATCTCTCGTCATATGAGATAATCTCTTTAAGAGATAAGTTTTTGCTCGAATTTTTGTTCACTGTACATTTTATTCTTTGTTTATTAATGACTATAGCAAATGGAGCGCGACTTTTTTTTGTGGTTTCACGATCTAACAGCTGAAGAACAGTATTTTTAAGTTTAAAATTTTCTATCACTTTGAGTTAAATATATTAAATATTTACTGTAATAATAAACCCAGTAATGTTCACAGAGATGAAACATAGATTTTTTAAATGAATTTGCAATATTAACATTTTTTTAAAATAAAATTAAATATGTAATCACTAAAATTCGAATCGAGTTTTTTTCGGTTTAGGGACGTCAAAGTGTCGAATGTCGAAAACTAAACCAACTCAAATGTAGAATTTTCGACAAAAAATTAGAAAATTATATTCAATCATTATTAATAAATTGAATAAAAATAAGTAATAAATTAAGCCTCTGGATTCTAAAACTGCTGCAGCGCGCGGTTGCAGCTATAGGGTCCAAGGGCTTAATTATTGAGAATGGGGTCGGAGTGGGAAACACCAAACTCAAAACAAACTAAATTATTATTATCAATTATCTTACTTCTATAAATTGTAAACTAAGAACTACACATACATACCTTATTTTCAAAATTATTGAAAAACTTCAATTTAAATATTTCTACTAAATAATCAATAAGAAATATACAAAAGAATTATATTTCATATGAATAATTTTGTTAGAATTTTTTAAATTGAAGTTTTTCAAATTTGAAATAAAAGAGTGCGTTTTAAAACATTAAACAATTATAGAATATGAAAGACACATTCATTAAAAATAATCAAATTGAACATTATACACAACGTACCTTTTTTCTCATGAACAAAAATTATTTTTAATTTAAATAATTAAAGCTTAAGAAATCTCAATATTTTTTTAGAATTAAAAATTAAAACTCTAAAGTTGGTGTCGAGTTCAGCATCGAAAAACATTTTTTTTTTACTAAACTGAAACGAATCAGACAACTTTTCCAAAATTTTTAGGTAAACAATGAAAAGAGTTCTTACACTCTATAGAGAAAAATGGATAGTCTATATAAGTCCGTAGGTCGTGGGTTTGATTCTACTGCTTGTGCGCAATTTTAAAAGTTTGCGTTATTTCTAGATTTCAATCATTCTACTAAAATTTGCAAATCTAATTGACTATATTAAGTCATATATTACATTGATTATTATTTAATTTTTAAATGTTATAAACATTTTTTTCTACTTTATTTACTATATTCATTGTTAGTCTCTATCTCTAATACAATATCTAAGAAGAGGAATATTTTAAGAATAGTGTTACTATTATTTTTAATGTTATTTACCATTTTTGTTGTTAAATTATTTATAATTATTAATTTATAACTATAAATGCCAATACGCGGTGTTTATATTGCGTCAATAATCTCATTCACCCCCAAATGACCCTATATTTACACAGTTTCAAACTCAGGTCCAATAATAATTATGTTTCGTTTTTATAAAATAATGTATTCCAAGTTGGAATCTACGAGGATTCCTGCTTTACAATTTTCAGTAGGTATACCTATAGCTTCACTTTAAAAAGAAAGATCCAAATCAAAACCGATATTTATAAAATAGCATTCATTTATTGTTATTCAAAATATAATCACAGTAAATGGTGTTAAAATAACACCAAAATAGAGGAAAATAATCTGTGACGCATTAATCCATCTAGGATTAAATTAACATCAGAAATGATTAAAATAATATATTTTGGGGTTATTTTTTATTATGAATCAAATTTTACTTCAAATGAAACACCAAGTCAACGATTTATCAAAATTCGCTACATTTAGCATCCTCGGCATCACCAGAGACAAAAGTATTTTGTAACTAACATTCTAACTAACTAGCTAATTAAACAAACTTACTAACTTAGTTACCAACTAACTTACTAACTTAGTTACTAAGTAACATACTAACTTAATTACTAACTAACTTTTTTTCTATCTAACTTAATTACAATTAATTAGTCATTATTAATTAATTACTTATTAACTTAGTTACTAACTAACTTAATAACAAACAACTAACTATATTACTAACAAACTTATTAACTTACTAACTAACTAACCAAGTTACTAACTTACTTATTAACTAGCTTAGTTACTACCTAACTTACTAACTTACTTACCAACTTACTACACTGAGAAAACTGGATATTAAAAATCTTAATATACTAGATATTAAGAAAAGATGCTAATGGATATCATCCAGATATTATGGTTTAATATCTCAGATGTTAAAAAGTATAATCTGTAAATGTGAGGTTATGTTTGAACAAGTCTTTTCCCAATATCTTCGATATTAAATTTGAACATCTAAGAAGTTTACATAGTTCACTGTCACATAGATATTGACCATTAATATCTAGATAATAAGGCTTAATATCCATTTTTCTTAGTGTAACTAACTTACTTACTAACTAACTTACTTACTAACTAACTAATTTACTAACTAAGATAGTTAGTAACTTACTACTAACTTAGTTACCAACTAACTTAGTTAGTTAGGGATCTTCCCTAAACCACGTGGTCCCATTTTTTTGAAATTGCCACCCCCCATGTGGCATGCTTTTACATGTATTAGCGCCATTTTTTCCTCTTATCGTAGTCCATAGCTTAGCCCCCCACCTCCCCCTTGGGGCGCCACGTGGTTTTTGGAAGACCCCTTACTAACAACTAACTATATTACAAACTAACTAAATTAGTTACTAACTAACTTATTATCAACCTCACTAGCTAACTAACTTACACCAGGACCACAAAATTTTTTTTAAAAGAAGTATTGACCAGACCATGTTTTTTATGTTTTTTGTATCGCTGAATTCGAATCCGAACTCAGTTTTCCGCCATCACGTCAAGTTTCTTAAAAATGGCGGATCCAATATGGCTGTCGAATTTTTTAAAAATTTATCAGATTTACTTGAAATTTGTTACTCGGGGGTTTTTGGAGTCGATGAATACGTATTTCACATTGGTTTAAAAAAAAACCAAAATAGCGGATCCAATATGGCTAACGAATTTTTTAAAAATTTATCAAATTATGAATTTTTTAAAACTAAGGTGAAATTTGTATTCAGCAACCCCAAAAACCTCCGAGTATAGCGTTTCAGGTAAATCCAATAAATTTTTTAAAAATTGGTCAGCCATATTGGATCCGCCATTTTGAATTTTTGAAAACTATAAGGTGAAATTCGTATTTAGCAACCCCAAACACCCCCGAGTAACAAGTTTCAGGCGCATTGGGTGAATTTTGAAAAAAAACGACGCCATATTGGATCCACCATTTGAAATTTTGAATATTTAAGAGTTTTTTTGATTGTTTAACATTATATATAATATTTTTCAAGTGCGTTAAAGTTTTTTTTTTTTAAATAGATTCTTCTGCTTATTTTTATTTTTATCTTGTTTACAGTCAGTTTTTTGCGAATTTGACTAATTTGTGAAGAAATTTGACGTGATGGCATAAAACTGAGCTCGGATTCGAATTGAGCGATCCAAAAAACATATAAAAAATATGGTCCGGACAATACTTCCTTTAAAAAAATGTTGTGGTTCTGTGTTATTAAGTAACTTACTAACTCACTTAGTAAGTTAGTTAATAAAATAATCAAAAAGTTAGTAACTTACTAAGGTAGTTAGTATGTTAGTTGATAAGTTAGATAATAAGTTAGTAAGAAAGTTAGGTAGTTACTAAATTCGTAGGCTTGTTAGTTAGTTAGTTAGGTATTTTATAAGTAGATTAGTTAGTAAGTTACTTCATATCTGAGTTATTTAGTTAGTTAGTTGGTAAGTTAGATAGTAAATTAGTTAGTAACTAAGTTAGTAAGTTATTTAGCTCATTAGTAAATAAGTTATTAACTAAGTTTGTTATTAGTAAGTTAGTTAGCTAGTTAGTAAGTAGATTGGTAAGTTAGATAGTAAGTAAGTAAGTAGGTTGGTAAGTTAGATGTTAATAGTTAGTTAGTAACTAAGTTAGGAAATTTGTTCGGAATTATGTTAATTAGTTTGTAACTGTTAAGTTAGTTAGCTGGTTAATTAGTAAGTTATTTTTTAATTTAGCTAACTTAGTTAGTAAGAAAAATTTGTATAGGTAACTAAGTTTGTAGTTAGTTAGTTAACTAGTTAGTTAGTTAACTAGTTAGTTAGTTCGTTATTTAGTTATTAAGTTAGTAACTAAATTTGAAATTAGTAAGTTAGTTAGTAAGTAAGTAAGTTGGTAAGTTAGATAGTAAGTTAGTGACTTACTTTGTAAGTTAGTTAGTAACTAAGTTTTTTAATTAGTAAGTTAGTTCGTAACTGAGTTAATTAGTTAGTAATCGTTGACTTTGTTTTGATTTGAAGAAAAATTTCAGTCATAGTAAAAAATAACACCAGAATGAATTATTTTAATCTTTTTTTGGTGTTAATTTAATCTGCAGCGGTTTTAGATGCCTCACAATTTACTGTGATTCTGCGAATGATTGTTTTTCATGTGATGAATTCTATAAATGTTGCGTCTTCTTATGTTATAAGATTATTTGCAGTTGCTATACATAAGTACAGTTGTACCCTCCCAGCTCGCTCCCCGAGTGTAGAAAATACATTGACAGCTTCATCCAACACCTACGCAAGGACGCACCCTTCATTATAGTGAGTTGAGGGTGATTCTCGGTCGATCTCTGGCAATTCGTTGCCTAGTAACCACATCCACCGTCACCCCACCTAGGGAAGAAGCATCCAGAGCCGGCTCACGTGGCGCCACCTGGAATCTTTCAGTAACGTAAAGCATCCCATGAGGAGCTGATTAAGATCTCATCTTAAAATTAAAGATTTATCAATGTTACCTATTACTTTTGCATATTCTTAACATTTATTGTGTATTTCAATATCTTTTATTATTAAAAAGTAAATTTTGTTATATATTTTTTTATAACTCGTCAATTAAATTGCAAAAAATAATAGAACATATATATATATATGTATACTTTTTTGTAAGTAAGTGCACTGAAATGTACGTGAAGAAGTTGACTTTTTCCTTCTTGCTGGTTACTTGAACATAATCGGATCAAATTACGTCTGTTGTGATTTCAAGGGATTCTACGTTATGTTTGTTATTGTATCGAATGTTGTGAGGTCATGCGATCCGGTCAGCGGCGAAGGGGTAAGTCAACCATCGCTAAATGTATAATGTGCTGATCGCACTTTTCTTCTTTAGTTTTTTTTAAAAAACTGACATTTTCATGCAAACGCTGAGACTATCTTCAAGGCAATTTAACCATTTTTTTTGCATTTATCAATGTTAAATATGATAAAATATATTTAGAATAACATTGATCTTTAAGTAATAAATATTTTAATGCAACTAATTTAAGATGACTGATATCATGACTATAAATAAAGTGTAAATAATATAGGATTTTTATAAAAATCATTGCGGAGCGATCTTCTTTAAAAGTGTATGCATATTTTGAAAATAATGATGTCAATTATTTTTCAAAAAAATCGTTGATTAAGATTTCGAAAATTAAAAATTATTTTCTACTATTTTATGGTTTTTAAAACCACCAAATGAAGAACAATTTTATTTTAAAAATGTCATATATAACCTTAAAGAACAAATAAACAGTATATACCAAGGGGTGTAGGATGGATGGACCATTTTTACCAAACCTACTATAAGCCAGTTTTAGTCATAATAGTTTCTTGGCATGAACATTATTATACACACGTTGTAGTTGATTTCAGTGTTTATTTAATTATAATTTTTAGTAAAAAAATACCAATTATGGCATATATTTTATTAATATCACATATAAGATATCAAAGGAAATGTTATAAAACTGGCTGTGCCCACAAACGACACATGTACCCTATAAATATATATTTGTTAAAAATACACATATTATTGACAGTTATATATTCAGAAACTTTGCTTTAAACATTATGGTTTTTGTAAAGGGTAGTACCGAGGAAAATATAGCCGTAATATTTTCAGAAGCATTATAAAATAAAAAAAGTAACTTACTGTGTATATTGATTTTTACTGATAATTATAAACAGTGAAAATCCAACTTTCAGAAAATAATACAAAACAATGTAGGGGGCAAATTTGTTAAAGTGCCTTTTTTTATCTCAAAAATGTAAAAGCTTTAATATTTCCATAAACTTTAGTACTGTCAGTGATTAGTGTGCTCAATATAAATAATAATAATATAAAATTTTATGTAATAATGTACTTGGGGAGGGGATTAAAGATATTGCGATGATCCAGTTTGCGAACAGTAATAGGGATAAATGCGTGTTTGAGATGATCCATTAGGGTAAGATGATCCTTTTTAATTTTGGAGAGTTTATTAATTATATAATGTCACCTACTGTAGGTGTATTCAGTAAAACTGCAATGGTGGTCACCATATCTTCTGACCGGTTCATCGAAAATCTAAAAATCGTATATTTATCGTTAATGGATGAGTATAGCTCGTGATTGAAAGAAGGATAATTTGTTTTGTTGATTAGAACCGATTTTACATGGTCTTAATGGTTCTAAAAATTGTAACTTTTGACAAAAGACACTTTCTGAAATACAAATTTCAATTTCTTTAAAAACCCTTCGTTCAATCACGAGATATATTCACCCACTAACAGAGAAAAATTATTAAAAAATCATATGTTTTCTGCGGTTGTTTTGACCCATGTAACCTCTTAATTAGTAATTTAGTCAGTAAGTTACTTAGAAAGAGATTGATTCGGAAAAATTGTTAACTTCTTTCACCTTTAATATTAATTACCGAAAGATAAATTCATTTCCTTTAATCGAGCAATATTATTTATTGTACTGAATGTGACTGGTTCGTAGTATTTTTATTTTCACAAATTAATTCAATTATTAATTATCAAGCTATATTTTAGGATTTTTAAATGTAAAACTTATGCGAGTTTAGAAATTATTCCATGTATAAAATGTCAAATTCGACCCCGTTGCATTAGTTAAATATTTTGCCACCAGAATGCGTATCGCAGTATTTTAGATCCCAAAGAAGACGATTTAAGAGTTGAAAATACCCATTTTTCTTGCTAAAAACCCCTAAAATTACAAGAAAAGGTTAAAGTTTCAGTTTTTTAAATTTTCTTAAAATTATTTGAAACTTGTTACTCGGGGGTTTTTGAGGTCGCTGATTATGAACTTGAGGTCAGATTTACAAAATTAAAACCCTTAAATTGTCTTCTTTGCCGATAGCAAAAAATACGTTTTTTTTTATTTTTCCGAATTCTAAGCATGTGCCAAGTTTCAGTCAAATCGGTCACTGACACTTGAGTAGGTTTACATATGAGAAGAAAAACTATTAGTTCAATAGTGTCAATGCTATTAATTGGATTCGATTTTTTTAACGCAATAATTATGAAAATATATATTAAAATAGAATAGTTCTTAATTTACAACTAGAAGCATAAAATGTGGTATATTAAAATGGTTCTGTCAATCTTAACATTATTCATGAAACTAAAATCAACACTGTTATCTTTAGGACCATATTACTATTTACCGTATCAATATTACTATTAGCATGTACATTATCTTCTGGACTAACAACCTTATCATACTGATTGTTAATGTCTTTTGGAGAAACATCAATTCAATTACTATCGTCATTATTATTTTATCTGTTGAATCACTACACGGAGAAACTTTTTCTTCTAATATTCAATATATTTGGTTATCTTTATTCTAAAATTTCTTTAGAATGTTGGGATTTTCAGTGCATTGTACGTGTCAATACGGAAATATAATAAATTGGTTATATATTAAGTAACCTTCAGTGTATAAAAATTGGTGTCTGCATTAGAAATAGTTTTATTTTTCATTACAAAAGAATATGTCAGTTTTTACTTGTGAAATTAAACCATTTTTGTGTCATTTTTCCATATAATGAAACTGCAACATACTAAAATATGTCAAATCAGTTTTATGAATTAGTGGTGTGAATAAAGTTTCTCCATGTATAAACTTGTTATATTTTCATATTTTATATAAACTATTTTGAAAAAGTATTGCATATAATTAAACATTTTTAATTGCAGATCTAAGTCCAACAATAAAAGTCTAGCATTTTTATTTATTAATATATTTGAAATGGAGGTAAACTTTAAGTCTATTGTCACTTCTGGAGTCGAACAAATTGAAATAAGTAATTCTTCAGTCGATCAAGATGAAACACGTAATTCAGATTTAGACCACGAGAGATTCTTAATAACTAGAATACATGTTCCTGAATTATGTATAAGTAAATGTCTTCAATTCTCAAGAGATCAGTTTGTGTGGGACGTAAAGCAACAATGTCTTGCATCGTTACCAAAGGCATGTATAATTATATTCTCTTTACTAGATTTTAGAAAAAATTGTTCATCTGGTTGAAAATACTGCATTCTAATTGTCATTAGTCTGGATCCCAGTAAGAAAAATAATTGTGAGTAAATTAAAATAATTGGTGGTAACAAGGTGCAAAACCTTGTTACCAAAACCTAAAGGTGCACTTTAAATCGGGCTATTCAAAATGGCGGAACCAATGTGGAGGTCGAATTTTTAAAAAACAGTCGAATTAACTTGAAACACGTTACTCGGGGGTTTTCGGAGTCGTTGATTACAAATCTGAGGTTAGTTTTAAAAATCCCAATATAGTGAATCCGTGTTCTTTTGAAAAAAATTGTTTAACACTTTTTATGTTTGTTATAAACTAATTGTAACAACAGTATATGAAAGAGCTACAAATTTTACGTCAGAAATGTTATATGCAAAATTTTTCTAATCTAATTTTCAGATCAAAATGATCAAAGTTAATGGTAATTTTTCACCCGCTTGTGCGTTAACGGTTTAAAGTTCAAATCTACTATTAGTTCTCAAGTTAATTTAAAGTTTAACGTAAGATTATTAGTCACAAATTATTTTTTTTACTGGGATTGATGGCTCTTGTATAGAAATTTTGATCTAATCCTAACTTGGGACTTGGTCTTCATCAAGGAAGGTGTTACATCCCAAATTGAGACCAAGTTTGTTAGTTTCTACACTAGCTTGAAAGTTTTGATAAATTAAATTTCAATTTATTCATATATCAGATAAAAAGCAATTTTGAATATAAATTTCAAAAAACAAATAGTGGTAAAAGTAAAATTTCTACAACTTGTATAAGGTAACAGCTGTCCCACTTTTCCGGCAACGATCTACACTTTGCGCTTTTCGCGAGTAGCGCCTCTGTGGATAAAAATTAATGTTTCATGAACACGTGATTCTGTATACCTCACATGGAATTATAATTATCATATAATTGAATATAAAATGAAATTTTAAATTACTTTTAAAATTAATTATTGAATTAAATTTTAAAAAATTGAACCAACAAGGTTGGTAAATAAACAAGTAAAGAACAAGTAAGAAAAGCTATCATGTCAGTTTCACTCCTACTCATGGGCTATGACTACTGACATGATATCTTTTAATACTGTATATTATAATAATGAAAAAGTGGATCTCTAGACTTTCTAATTGCGTGCGGGAATCCAGGTATGTTCCCTTTTTGATCGAATAATTCGAATTGCGTACCAGGGGTACTCGATAATATTCCCTCTCACTCTCTACATATTCTTGCAATAATTATAATCTAGAGTGTTTTCGACGTTCACATTGGCAGTACTCTGAAAATAGCAAACGTGGTTGGTTAGTGAGTGAATTTTGATTGGCTGAACCTAAGATAATTTACCTAGATCTTGCAATGGTCCTGGTGGCACGTGGACTAACTAGAAAATCACATTAGTGAGAAAAGGATAGATGTATCTTCGTCGGACGAAGATACATCTATCCTTTTTTCACTAATGGAATTTTCTAGTTAGTCAACGTGCGTCCAGGATCCTTGCCGGATCTAGGTAATTTATCTTACGCTAAACTCTAAATTAACAGTTTTCGTGTTTTCATTTGATGCTTGATTTCAAATGACCGAGCACAAATACTATCAATTTAGAGCTTTAACCAAACAATATTCACTAACTAATCAACCACGTTTGCCATTTTTGCCATTTTCAGAGCATTGCCAGCGCTGTTTTCGGTGTTCAACCCGTGTTAGGTATTACAATAAAAGAAATTAAGGTTCAGTATCAAAATTTGTTGTAATTTTGACAATTTTTTACAGTGGTTTTGTGTCATTAATCTTTAATATACTCAAATATTAGGTGTTATAAAGTCATCAGATATTAAACATAAATATCGATGATTTTAAACTCGATGTGTAAATATTTCAAGGCATCCGTCATAGAAGTTTCAACTAATGAAATTAGAGGTTAGGTTTTAACCTCTCCATGACTGTTTTCGGCACTCACCTTTCACTGGGACGTATTGGGTCATGTTCAAAAGTTTATACTTTTTTTTACTTGCGATTACTGTAAAAGCAATTAATATTGATTTAAAAATCATTTCCAAAAATATCGATAAATTTTTTTTTAAGAATTTGGTTTTGAACTTCTAAATCATAATTGTACTTTTTGATCCACTACGCCCCCAATTGAAAATTAACGCACATGACAATATGAGTGTTTCTGGCGCATGTACCTTGTACAAGTTCACGTACATAAACTTGTGCATGTTCAGCCACATTTTAGTTTAACAATGTTTAAATTCACGTTTCTGCACATGCACACGTTTATTTATGCCTAAGTGTAATAAAAAGTAAAAAATTTAGTGGCTGCGCAGTAGTTTTCTAAGGCATTTACACCTGCGCAGTGGTATTAACATGAAATAGTATTAATCGCGGTTGTCACGTAAACCTGCTCTTCTCAAAGAGTGATTTAAATTAACAAAAATGAGCGGTTCGTCATTTCACGTATGTAATGATCAATTATTAATTTTTTAAATTGTGCAACTCTTTAATTGAGGCATTAAATTTAACAGAAAATACTTTTATGAAGAAATTAAAATTAATAGTTATCCTAAAGAATTCATAATAGAGAAAGACATCACTCCTAGACTCTTTAACGTTGATCATGATTTTTATATAAAAATAGAGTTGAAATTTAAGATATAGAAGATTATTTATTTTTAACACATGTTCCAGCCTTAAATCATTTCTAATCGTTGGGACACTAATATATCAATATATCACAAGAAAAAAAGTATAAATTTTAACCTGATTTTGAGGTCAAAATTTCCTGCAACAAATTTTCTCCTAAGTGAGGGACCGAAACAAAATTTATACCACCTTTTTTCTGTGATGATGTCTTTTATTTTTATACTGGGTACTAACTTTTTATTATTATCATCGTCTAATGAAAATAGCAATGAACTGTTATTTACGAGTGATGGTTGCACAGTGTTTGCATCATGCGTATCGCTTCGGTATTACCGAAACATTAAGAGGGTTCCACTTATCAACAATGCAGTTCTAAATTTATTAAAAATCTGTAACCGCCTTTTCTTCAAAAATTTTAAATATTATGCCCTATCTATTTCGGAAACTATATATACACATGACAAATACTTTTTTTGTTGTAATTATAAAAAAATTAAATATCAGCAGTTTTCCTGTAACAAGATTTATACAACAGCCCTAACTGCAACTAACATGATGATTTAATTGCTGTCCTTCCGGTTTGGAGGAATTTTGAAAAGCGAAAAATTTATGTCATGAACTAAACACATTTGGACAGAAATGACACGACTTTTCAAAATTCCGTCAGACCGAAAGGACAACATGAAAGCATCAGGGCCATGCTCCAAAGCAGCTAAAATTGGATCACTATTGTTAAAGTCGTGGAATGATTATGACTTTGCCAAGCATTGACGGCCAATATTGGATCAATGTTGACTGCCAAGATAGATGATTTCAGTGGATGAGTTTTCTTTAACAGTGATTATTCCACTGTTTCTTCAAAGAAACCTCGTCCACTGAATTGAAATAAGTGAAATTTTCACTGATTCACATTTAGAGTGTAATTTTTTTTTTATTTAATTTTTTAATAAATTAAATTATTTATAAAGTACAGATTACTTTTTAAGACACCTTAATGTTTGTTTTTATTTTAATTCCTTTTTTTTGTCTAAGGTATTGTTATTATGCTTTTATTTATACTTTATTTTCAATCCTCTGCGGACCACTTTGAATTACATCATCTCAATCAACTTCATGTGACTGTATATGTTCCTGTATGATTAATGGTGTATTCTGCAACTTCTTTTTCTTGGTACATAACTACGTTAAAAACTGGATGTTGTCAACAACCTTTATTCTGTTATGGACTTCACAGGTGGCTACTTGGTTCAGGGTATGTTTTAATAAACTAATATCATGCAACATTAAGTTTTAATATGAAAATAGAATTCTCTAGATAAAATTTAAAAAAGTATCCCTGGGATGTCACTAGGATATCTATATATACATAGTTCATGCTGAAATTTAAATAAATTTCTTTATATTGACGCGGCATTTTGACACGCACAATATTTTTTTAAATTGTAAAGAAATTGTTGACTGAGAATTTATCCATCAAAACGATAATCGCTTTGTTATTCCTAAAAAAATAAGATATTATAGAGAGTTTCAAAATATGTTTTATTCTCGTTTTGATAATAGTTAGGGGCGCATCACGCCATATTAAAATTGAATAATTTGTCAACATTTAAAGGAATAATTATTTGTGCTTTAATTAATGGATTTCATTTAATAAACCAGTGAAAATAGACGACACATTCAAATTGAGAGGTTAACGCATACACCATGCAACCTAATCCGTAATTTTCACGATTACGCATTGGATGGGATTGATGGGTTGAATTTATCTGAATCCCACTTACTGGGGGTTGATTACGAATTGAAGTTTCCGCAGTTCTATCACCATTAATTAGAAAAGGATACACTTAATGTATCACATGGGCTGTAATCGGAGTAAAAAGTTTGCAGCCTCGTATTATTATTTAGCGCACTATACTTATTCACTCTCTAAACTTTCGTACCAACTTGTACTCCCTACTATACAAATACACTAGCAGCAATATCGTGCATCTGCAAATTCGCTATACAATAAACATTTTAATGAATTTGCAAATGAACGTATCGCAGTATCGCTCTGACGATAATATACCCTGGTAAAAATTTCGGACTAATTTCGGATTAAAATGTCTTTGGTTACAGAGTTTTTCTAACATACATTAAGTCAAATAAGGATTTCAATTTGAAATTTAATTCTGAAATCATTCAGTTCGGATTTATGCGGACTAATTCCGGATGACAAAACCCAATTATAAATTGGCCATTGGATGCCTTTAAGATCCGTGATAGAAGTCCTTTTGTTCTAAACTTTGAAAATAGAAAAATTGAACTATTATTTTCCAAGTTTAATATGGACTTAGAAACTGCTAAAGATAAAATTTATTGGAATTTTTCTAAGTTACATTCATTTTATTGGCAAGTGAGTTTGTAAACTTTCTAGAGGTTCATATCTGTCTTGAACGGCTGAGGTGCTTAAGGCGCAGTGCTTCAAGCTCAAGGTATGCGAGTTCGATCCCAGATTCGTAAAGATTTTTTTCATTATTTAAAAACCTGACCATAAAACAGGTCTGATTCGTAATTCACCAGTTAAACCTGCCCGATTTATCTAGACTAATTACGTACGACAAAAACCTGACCATGAAGCGCACTGTTTCGGTCAAATTTTGTATTAGTCCGAAATCAATCCGAATTTTTAACCAGGGTATTTTATTACATTATTATTACATATTATTTAAAGTTTATTACGATATTATTTGTTATTTTATAATTGTCACAATACTAAATTTCCAAACATCTACATTGCATGCATTGATGCTTTTTCTACTGTTTTCCCCCTCTCTGTAACTAGTGTTACCATTCTACGATGTTTTTGCATCAAATTGACAGGTGTGAGATATGTTGCAAATCACGTTATGAAATAAAAGTTTCAATTTATAATTATTGAAAAACGAGACTGTAAACTAAACATTTTTTGTATATTTTGGTTCTAATTTTTTTCGTATATTATATTTATTAGTTTTTGAAAAAGTATTTGTAATAATTATGATGAGTTTTATGAAAGAAGATTCGCATTTTCGCACCAGCTGATCTTTTTACCTTACAGATTAGAAAATAACTAGTGAAATAAATAAATACAACTGTGTTGTTGCCTAAGTTTGCAACAACCTGAGAAGTAAAATTCTTCTCTCTATTATACAATTTCTTTTACAAATAAGTATTCAATGACTCGATACAACTCAAAAATTCATTTTATTTTTGAGTTTGTGTTTGGCCGCCATTTAAAAGAAATTTTCTTTTAATAATAAATAAAAATAAAAATTATAAATTAATTCAAATAAATTTTATCAGTGCCAATTGTTTAAATCAAGATTTAGAGTTTCGGCGGAACCCAAGGAAATCGCTTGAATGTGGATTAATTGAATTCCATGATACAAAGTTTAAAATTATTTCATTAATCCCTTCACTGGCAAGGCGTTCCAAATGTGGTTCCTGCCAGTGAAGGGGTTGACTATTATTATCTAATTTCTTTAGATTTGATTAATTTACTGTACACATTTTTTTACAGGAATTAAAAGAAAGTTTTAATTATGGATTGTTTTGCCCACCTACGAATGGAAAAGCTGGGAAGTTCTTAGATGAAGAACGTCGTCTTGGAGATTATCCTTTCAATGGTCCTGTTGGATACTTAGAAGTAGGTCTAACATTACGTAACAAGAAATATGATAACCATTAAATAGTAAACATATTTAAATATTAATGAATTTTTATTTTTTCAGCTTAAGTACAAAAAGCGGATCTACAAAATGTTGAATCTTGATGAAAAACAATTGAAAGCAATGCATAATAAAACAAATCTAAAAAAGTTTTTAGAACATGTTATAAATAGTCAAATTGATAAAATTTCAAGAATGTGTAATAAAGGTCTAGATCCAAATTTTCATTGTCCGGAAACAGGAGGTAAGAAAGAAACACTTTTATCATGTGTCATTGAAATCTCTGCCTGTATTATTCCCAACATAACTTTATTAAATTTTTCTCCAGAAACACCATTGACATTTGCCTCGACTTTGAAGAAATCGGCAAGTGTAATTATTGCTTTAGTAAATGGTGGGGCAATATTAGATTATCGAACTAAAGAGGGTTTAACGGCAATGCATCGAGCTGTAGAAAGAAATAATCTTGAGGCTGTTAAAACACTCCTCGAGCTAGGGGCAAGTCCTAATTATAAAGACAGCAAAGCCTTAACTCCTTTATATTACAGTGTGACATATAAAACTGATCCCATGCTTTGTGAAGCCCTTCTTCACGATCACGCTTCACTCGGTGCCCAAGATTTACAAGGTTGGCAAGAAGTACATCAAGTAAGTTTATCTAAAATTATTAATTCTAACTTGTAGAAAAACGAATTTCCTGTTTTCTGCGATCAGTACACTTTGAAAATAAATTTAAAAAATAAATTAATATTAATTATAGACCGTCTTATTTTCAGGCTTGTAGGAATAACTTAGTTCAACATTTAGACCATTTACTTTTCTACGGAGCAGATATGAATGCTCGCAATGCATCCGGCAATACACCGCTTCATGTGTGTGCCGTTAATAATACTGACTCTTCATGTATCCGTCAACTTTTATTTCGTGGTGCCCAAAAGGATAGCTTAAATTTCGCAAATCAGACACCCTATCAAGTGGCAGTAATCGCAGGAAACTTGGAGTTGGCTGAAGTTATTAAAAATTATGGACAGGAGGAAGTAGGTAAGTACTTTTTTTTTACTTCCCATTAATTATTTGGAATCAATTTAATATTTCGTCGTTAGCACACAGTATTGTAACTATATTAAATGAAAAGGAGAAAAATATGTAACCAGACAGATAGGTAACAACTTAATTATTTAAAGAAGGTTAAAGGTAAGGCATTTCACGTAAAATGCTTCATACATATATAGTTGAGCATGAGTGTCCGTCAATACATATATATATATCGTTCATCCCATCTAGAATAAACTTACTTTACAATAATATTATCATAAAAAATATAGGTACAGACAAGGAAATTATGGGCAACAGCTAGAATCAATTTTTCCCATTTTTTTCAGTATCTTTTTCTAATTTTCTCCATTTTTAAAAGTATGGAAAGAGTCAGACAAAGTACGGGTGAAGGCTAGAATCTATTTTTAAAAAAGTTTTAATTTTTTTCAATTTTTAAAATATGGGTAGAGTCTGTAAAAGTATGTGCGAAGGCTAGAATCAATTTTTTTGAATTTTTAAAATTTTGGAAAGACTTTGGCAAAGTTTGAGACAAAACTAGAAACAATTTTTGGAAAAGTTTTCAAATTTACTTATTGATAATATATTAAAAGCTTACTGTAACCTAATTTAATAAGTTCACAGTAAGCTCACAAGATAGATTCAGTAGTAAAGAGTATAGAATTATATATTTTTTTTGTTATTCATTGCTACGACAATATTGAAATCGCGGCGTAAAAACTGATGACAAAATGCATGATTTTTGTCTTTTTCTCATCAATTTATTATTAAACCGTGCGGTCAATATGAAAAATATTAAAGATTTATAATCAATAATGATTCTACTTTACAATTTAATGTTTTTTCAACAGTTGTACCTTATTTAATATACTTTTATTAAAATTTATCCGATTTTAATCGTCCCTCTCATAAGATCCCACATATAAAATACTAACTTAAATTTTCTCGAAAATTATACGGAGAATCATTTTAGTGTTTAGGGAAAATATTTATGGTTAAAATAAAATTTTTTTGGTAATATTTCTACCATTTTCGTATTGTGGAATAACCTTTTTGATATGTATGCGTCCGATTTGCGTTGAAATGCGTGCGAACAGTAATAAACACATTAGGTAGGAATTATTGAATAACTATATACAGTAAATAAGGTTTATAAACATTTTTTATAAACCTCAGAACTTTTTAAACTATTTATTATTAATACAAAAAACTTGAGACATTAGTTATACTCCTAGAAAACTCATTGTTAGTTTTAAAAATGAAATAATGTAATAAAATAAAATATAAATAGTTTAATAAATTATATTTATAATTCTGTATGAAAGGTTAAATTAATTATTGGTGCCACCCCGGTGTTACTCTTGGAGTTGGAATTAACCCAACTGTTGACTGGGCGACCACCGCGGCTCTAGCTGTACAGTGGCCCAATATTAAGTAAAATGCATGAGATTATGAAGAAAAATTCAATTTTTACAATTTAACATTTATTAAAGAATTTTTATTTGTACATAATATTGATCCTGTAACTTTTCAAGTAATCACTGTTGTAAAGAAGGATGGGTATACTACAAACTTTATTACAGAGATAGTCAGTTACGCGTAGATTAAAATAATAATAAAAATATCAACTGGATGTAATTAACAAGTCTAAGTACTATCTTCAAAATATTATTATTATTTTAAGTTACGCGTAACTGGCCATCTCTGTAATAAAGTTTGTACCCAACCTTCTTTAAAACAGTGTCTACAAAGACAAAGTTAAAATAAAAAATTTAAGTTAAAGTCATCATTGACTACTGTATATCCAGTATTTAGTAACTACAAGTTAAAAATATGTATTCCCCATAATTTTTATTTTTGAAAAATCTTTTTGTAAGGCTAAGTAACAGTTTCTTTACTTAACCTTGCAACCTCAAATTTTCCAGTACCATTTAAAGGACCACCACGCTACAATCCTAATCGACGTTCAGTGGTACTCGGTGGTCTAACTACAAGCTGTTCTGCTAACAATTTGGGCACTCTCACAAGAATACCGTACATTCAACAACACGTTTCGTTCTCTTCGTCCTCATCTTCAGGAGAAAATAAGCTCACCAGAACCATTTCTGTTGATCAATATCCATCTGGAGACATATCCACGGAACAACAATATTCTTCAAAGTCATTAACTAGAGCTCCGTCCATTAAAAAACATTCTGGTACACGAATTCAAGTTCCGTCCACACAGCAACATACAGGTGCTTTGATGTCTGAATCACACTACAGTAACCTAAACAAATATTCAACTATGGATTCCAGTACAAAGGAATGCTTTTCGCCTCCAAAACAATCGTCCGAACATTATCCTAGTACAGAAGCTTTAAACAAAGTACATGAACATGAATACGTGCAATATTCACAGCAATCGCAATGTACTCAAAATAAGCTACCGTCCAAAATTAAAAAGTTTAATTCTCTCTGGGACCATAATGTCAGGTAAGTCTAAATAGTATTTGAAAATCTGCAAGAGGCAACAACAAAAAAAAACCCGAAAAATGTTAATTTTCAAAGTAATTTTATTTTAAATACAGTAATCCCGGTTTTTGTAAAATTAAAACTTATTTAAAATTTTACAACTTATTTTCAGTAGTACAGTTCAGTGTGAAAAAAACCATCTTAGTTCCAAATATAAGGATATTTTAAGAAGATTTTGAGCAGATCCGTAGGACATCTATTCTCAAGTATCCCGAATCATTAGCAATAAGTCTAACAATTTTTTTGAATGAAATAATTATTTTTGGTGGACCGAACAGGAATACCGAGGTTAAATTTGTCCATCACGTCAGAATTTTTCACTAACCTCAAGAAACATGTCAGATTTTTTGTAATATACAAATTTTTATAAAAATTTGTTCAATTTACTTGAAACTCATTGCTCGGAAGTTTTTTAGGTAGCTGATTACGAATATGCAGTCAGATTTTAAAAATTGAAAATAGCAGATCAAATAAAGCGGATGAAATCGTTTCCCTTGTTCCTCACTATTTTCTCCTAAATTATTGGGAAAGTAACTTAGATGTAAATGTGAAAAATAGAGCTTCAAACTTTATCAAGTACCCCAATTTTTGAAAGTTTGTAATCGTATTATTAACTCCCCGAGTCAAAATTTGAAATCTCTTTTAGTTCTCCAAAAACCCCTTTTTAACCTCTTTCAAGCCTCTTTAACACTTCTGAATCCTCTTTTGAACCTAAAAACTGCAAAAATGGATTTTTCCGCAATATTAGAGGTTCAAAAGAGGTTGAAAAGAGAAGTAAATTGTTGATCTGACGAGCTGACAGGTTTTATTTAATTTAATATGATACAAAATGCATCTGCATTGCTGTCACATGTATGTTGTGAAGTTAATACAACAAAATGAACTTTTGAATCGTTTAAAACTTTATAATTGTTATCACCTAGGGGTGATAACAGTCATTCCTCTTTAGGTCTAAGTATGAGAGCTTTCCGACTTTGACGAGGATAATGTCAACTCGTCGTCGGACACATTAGTTTTTTGTAGCTAGAAAAGAATCCTGACGTGATGGACCAAATTTGGCTTCGAATGCGTGTTCAGTGCATCAAAATATATGGAGTTAGGGTACTATGGTCAGGGAATTATAATCGAAAGAAACCACAAGAAAGTGACCATTTACTTCATATTATTCTCAAAATAATAAAGACTAGTAACTTTTTACGGGACGTCTTTGTGGAACTTTTAGGTATCGTTTAATGCCCGGTCATTCATATAGTAAATGCATTAGCGGATGATACATTTCACTTATTTCGCATTCCTTTTCGCTTTCAGCTTTTATATACTTCAAGACACTAACATTTTTAATATTTATTGTGAACTCTAATCATGAAACCTTCATTGAAACATTACAATTGAGTAAAGTGAGCTTGATGCCAAAACTACAGTGGAATGTTAGCTTAATAACAATTTGAAACGGCTTTTATGAATTAATTTATTTCACAAATCATCGAGTTCTCATATTACAATGTTTAGAAAAATATGTTGTCTCTTGCCCATCACAATGCGCATGAACGGTAAAAAGAATTTGAGCTTTTAAACAATTCGAAAAAACCCCTTTTAAGATCGACATATGATGAGCATTATCAAAACTTAAGGATAGAAGGAATACCAAGATCAGAGGATCATCGAATAGAGTTACAACATCGTTTTGACATTCTCAAAACAACAGACATGCCTCCTTCACCTTGTCCAAGCAGTAGAAGTCTGACACATTTTAGTTCAGCAAGTTCCAGTCTATCTGAAGGAAGCAATTTACCTTCTGGTGAGGACTCGGTCAGCATTGTCACAGGTAATCTTTTTTTTTAAATATGCTTCCTGAGAATCAGCAAAAGAACTGTACCATCTAGATTACATTGCTCCAAATAGATTACAATATCTTATTGTATATAATAATTTTTATTTATTAGTAAAATTTTAATTATAATCAATACTAATTAAAATAAATAGTTATAAACCGCAGACAAGTTGAAGTAGAAATTTCTATGTCAATTTCATAAATACCTTGTTTCCTCGTGGAGATTTTCTTCCTTTTTGAATACTCCCCTTACAGCACAAAAATTTGTATCTGAAGAAATGTCCATAACTTTTTCGACGATATGATGACCTGGTCAGAGCAGTAGAAATGAGAAAAGAACTATTTCTCGGTTATTAAGGGGTAACACTACTCTAGAGACAGAAAACGACACCTATTTTTGATGATTTGTTTCGTGATGAATAGGATTTATTTTAATACTCCGTGCAGAAATTGGTAACGTGACCCTAGTTTTAACGCCGTTATTCTCATTTTTACCGCTCTGTATTAGGCTACACATTGACGCCTTTCTTGGTCATACAGATATGGTTAACGTTTACATTATTGAACCTGAATATACATCGTAGAGGGTAAAGTAGGGAAGGATAAATTAAACTGGGGAAACAGAGGAATAGTTAAGTTTGCGACTACGCAGTTTTCCTCTGTTTCTCTAGCTTAATTTACCTTTTCCTACTTAACCCTTCATAGTGAAAACAGTTTCATTAAAATCTTGATTGTTTGTAAGCTGAATTATAACAAAGAGAAAAATTTATAATAATACCAGAGATCCATTTTAGGGAACTTCCCCGGCGCCAGGTAGGTAACCTATCCGGCTCGCGACGAACTACAGAAAACCATAACACAATCGTCATTGTTACGTAATATTTTTACAAAAAATAAACGGTAAAATTATCTGGATATTTGTCCAGGGGAGAGGAAAACCTTCTCTTTGGTAAAACCGGGTTATTGAGACTCTCAAGTCATGTATGAATGTTTAGATAGTCATCAGAACTGTACAAATTAGCGTAGACGTGATACCTCCCGCTTGATATATCTCGATCGCAGTGAAAAACACCAGAGGCTATAGCGTTCCGCAGCGTCAATTAATAACCGCACTCAACGATGCTTAACCTCTGTAATCCCAAGCCACCGTATTTCACCGTCCGAGTGTAACATCATCGGGGTTCTGTATAGTGATGCACTTCGAGCGTGTCATGTGTCACTTGAAACCCTGCGTAATTAGCTAACATCAATAATTCCTTAGAATCTTGTAAATCATGTAAAATTATAATCATGTAAAAATTTCAGGAACCTGTCATCGCAAGCTTACAATCTTTCACGGAAAGCTAAACATATACAGTAGACATTTTGCTATCTTAGACAATCTTGAGTCACTTTTTTGTTGCAAATTTAAAAAATAATCTAATAAAGGGGATATCTATCCGTGCGGGAAATCTATCAGCACTTTATCCTATGATATCTTTTATTTAGTACAAATAATATATTTATCTCTTTCAATTTTAATAGAAAAAAAGTTACCTAAATTCAAAACATGCATTTTGTCGTCACGTGTACACATGAGGACGCATCTGCTTGATTTAGTGAAGGCACATTGTGCGAATAATTAAATTACCACCAAATGACAAGATAATAAATTTTCTTTTGTCCCCATACATATTCAAAACACTTAATTTTATGCATAAAACAAAAGTTATTTGGTTCAAAATATGAAATAAGTTAAATATCCGAATATGTGGGGAGTATAACATTTCTACGTTATTATTTAAATAAAAAAAATTATTATTGCAGATAAAAGTATAGGAGATACAGCATCTGATGTAATAAGCGATAGTTCTGGATTTGGGACTTCACAATCCGATACAAATTCATCGACTATACCTGGGTCTACGGTTGTATGCGTTGAAAGTTATTGCAGTGCAATTCCCGGACATTTAAGTATTAGTGAAGGAGATTTATTAGAAGGTATTTATTTTTACATAATTTCTTCACTTATTTGGATCTTTTGGATCAGTCATGTAATGTCTGAAAGACATCTTTTATTTTTTCTTTATGGTGTCTTCCAGACGTTAATTTTCCTATGCTTATGCTAAGTTATTCCATTTTGTTCAGCTAGGTTTACTACCATTAAAACTTGTCCTTCCTAAACGAAAGAAATATATTGAACAAAAAATGAGAAATATGTTGTTGTAAGAATGTAGTATAGATTAAACGTAAAGTTTTTATGCTTACGGTGTACTTGTATGGTAGACCCTGAGATAATTTACCAAGATCCGGCAAGGGTCCTGGTGGTATGCGGACTAATCAGAAAATCCCATTAGTTAGAACCATACGGCGGTGTCTTTTTATCAACACCATTACTTCATACTACAAACTTACAACAAGATCCTGTACTCTGAGGGTAGTCACTTGTCATAAGGAATTGTTAAATGAATCAAATAACATTCATTTTTCAGTGACAGGAGCTACTGATTGTGGATTATTAGAGGGTATTCTTAGAGATCAGGGTATGGGATTATTCCCTGCACATTGTGTTGAAGAAGTTAAATTACGCAACTCAAGCATCACCACTGGTCTTCCATTAGTTCGAGATAATTGTACTAGAGTTATTGGGAGGAGAGAGACGCCACAAATATACTTTGCCACTGCTCCAAGATTAAAAAAATCGTAAGTATACTCCCTGGTGTAAAGTGCCTGTATAACTTAGCCCCACATCGGCAACAAAGAAAGTACACTACTCCACGTATTTTGGGGCGTTCGCTATTTATTTTCAATATTTAAACTCTTTCTCACTGTTTCTCAGGTCTTAAAAAAATAAGGAATAATATAATAAAACTTTCCTGCAATTTTTAGCTTGGCGTTATTTTTCGTTTTAAAAAGTTTTTCAAAAAGATTCTTTGACTTTGTCAATGAAGTGGTGTTGCTGAAGTTTTTCGACTTGTTGGCTGAAATTATTAATAAAGTTTGCTACCTCGACAGTGATGTTTTCTAAAGAACAACGATCTGTATTAGTTCACTGAGAATGAGAAGTAGATTAAATTGAAAATTCATTACATGACATCATTATTATTAATAATTTTTTCAGACTGTGACATCATGTGTTATTTATAGTGCTTTTTGGGTGCACTGAAAAAATATAGGAAGCAAACAGTAATATTATTGTATTATTTGATAAAATTTTTTTAGAGTCCCAGCTCAAGCTCGAACAGTTATACTACATCGTTCCAAAAAGGGTTTCGGTTTTGTTTTACGAGGCGCAAAATCTCATGCATTAATTGGTTTTGCACCGTCTGCTGAATTTCCAGCTTCACAGTATTTAGAAGATGTTGATCTTGGTGGAATCTCCGACCTGGCTGGATTAAAAAAGGGCGATTTTATCATAAAGGTACTCAAACAAGTCTATTAATCGTATTAGGCCTTTCTATTACAGATTTAATTATAAAGTACTTGTGTTTATTCTAGATTAACGGAGAAGATGTAACTGTCGCCTCTCATGACCATGTAGTGGAACTCATTCAACAATCGAGAGAATTAGTGAGAATGACTGTTATTTCTCCTATAATGAACCATTCGAGTTCTCATTCAACAAGAACTAAACTAACTGGTCAATCTTTTCAAAGACAATACGCTACTTTACCACGTAAAGGAAATAATAATATTAATGCCGGTGGAACTTTAGGCAGATCTCCTGCTCCACTACCACCTAGAAGAGATCCTAAAACTACATTGAGTATTGGACGAGCAAGAGCAAGGTCCATGGTTGCTGGCTTAGGTAAGACAATTATGTTTGTATCTTAAAACATTTTGTGATGCAAAAAGAACACGAATAATAAAGTTATTATCAAACGATTTTAACCGTAAGTTGATAGAACTTAGCACAAAATTTTTCATCAGTGCAAACTTGTATGTATATTTGCACTGCTGAAGAAATATTTGTCTATTGTGCACTCAATCTTAAAACAGCCAAAAAAGTAGTTGTTTGAATGTATAAAAATGTTCAAAGTTCATAGATGTGATAAATATTTTTTAGAAGGTGGCATTGAAATAGAAAATCGGAATAATGTTGTTCCTTCCGATTTAAAATCAACTAGTATTGATTCAATTTATCTGCAACAACAAACATTCCTTGGATCTAATGCCTTTCAGACAACTTTAATGCAACCAAGAAGTATGAGTTTGAGAATAAGACCATCTTCCGCACGTGTGACCAATGCAGAGCTTAAGGTAAATTAAATTAACCATCTTAAGTTTATACTGAAAGAACCTATTAGTTGGAGAATATGCGAAATCTCGAAATACTTACATTTTGAAGGGGACTTTCATTCCCAGACTATAAAAAATCATTTCAGTTTCAGTTAAATTCGGAACTTTGCATTTTAAATGGCTTGAGAGAAAGTTTGGATCTTCATCGAGATTTTCACAGTACTCCAGATTTAAATATACAGGCACAATCAACTTGTCTGGCTCCAAAATGCCATCGTAGCCAAGAAGATGTCTCCATGATGACATTTTTTAATAAATATCCACCACCAAGTCATCCGCCACCACCTCCTCCAGTTGATCAATTAAGTAATTTAAACACCACCTCTAACGCATCCGATATAAATAATTCTGCATCTGTTTACGATAATATGGCTCACATACAACAAGTTAAAGGTATTTAAAGTTAAACTATTATATATAATATGGCTAAAGATTTTTAAAAATTGATCGAAGGGGTTTGTTAATACCTGTGGGATAAAAAATAAATATTTTTCGAATAAATTTCTAATGCTTAAAAAACTAATTTGTAATAATTGTAGAATAATAAAAAAATAATTAATTTATTACTTTGCAGAACTGGCAGCTGCTACTGAAAGCGGAAGGTTAAGTGTCATGTCAAGCTTCCGCCCACTAAGCAGTGCAAAATTATATGCGTCTCCCAAAGACTTAAAATCTGTTGGATATCGCTCTCAATACATATCCACTCAATCAATGAAACAGCACATTAGAAAACCTAATAGTGTGCGAGTTTCAAAAGAAAGTACATCGTTCAAATTTATAAAGAATATAAATAAAAAGAACAGTAATGGTATATCCGACATGAATTTCAATGGAAAAATTTCAAAATTAGAAACTAACCAATACGCACAACCTTTAAAAAGTGTAAAAAATGATAATAAAAATGGAGGTTTTAAAGAAAGAATGGATAAAAATGTTACCACTAGTTTTTCAGCAATGAATCTATTGTCTAATATGGATAGTTCGTCCTACAATGCAAATGCAGTACCACCACTACCTGAGCCTGACTACAGTCTCAGTGAGTCTGAAAATGAAGCAGAAAATAATTTAGAGAAAATTGATATAGTTAATAAGAAAAAAGAAGTAAATAAGACTACGCCTACTGAAAAAATAGAACCAGATAAAGAAACATCTGAACATTCTAATGCATCTGGTGATAGTGAAAGTAATAATTCATATAATTCTGGATCTTTGCCACACTCATTTAGCATAGAAGAAATTCAACATGTAAAAAAACAACTCAAGGTGGGTTAATATAGTATTTCACAATAGTTTCTTTAGCACTCTAAAAGATTTGTTATAACTATGTAATAGAACAGAGAAAATGATAGGAAGAGCAATTTTGATCAGCATCATCTTCGTTTTTTTGTTTATATATTTATTATTTGTTAATGATTAGGTATTTCTTACTTTACTTATTTTTTGTCCTAGACGAAACATTCTTTTGCCGAAGACGGAGATAATAGTTCAAGTGGTGTGAGTTCAGATCAGGACATACCTGTTGGTCCTCCATCAGGATTTGATGACACGACACGAAAAGGTGAAACTCGACATCATGCAAATGAAAAATCATCCGACAAAGAAAATTGCAGTATTAAAAGATTTAACCACGGAAGTAGTGGTATACTCACGCGTCATGCTGTTAGTCTTACACAACTGCCACCGCCAATAGAAGCTGAAGCAGAAGATCAAAGTAGCGATCTTTTTGTTCCACCACCTCCAGGATTTAATGCAGAAGAGTCATGTACTGTAATTTCATCCGATCTAGTATTTGCACCTCCACCTCAATTTTGCGATAATAGACAACAATTACATAATTGCGTAAAAATTATCAGAACAGTATCAAAACCCTAAGTATAGTAAAGTTGTATTTTATTTCACTTCATTCGATTTGGCATCAAAAGAAAACTTTTTACTCAATTTAAAACAAAAACAGTAACAAAGCTATTGTTACAAATTTTTTTATAGATTTTATAAAACTAAAAAAATGTGGTATAATGTGTTTAACGAAAAATTAACAATTACGACATATGTGATTCTGAAGATTTATGTCTTGAAGTTGTAATAATTATGTAGACCGATAGTATAGACTGCTGACTTAGATAAAATGAAACTTTAAACGAATTCAAAAGAGCTTGTTTTATCACAAAATAATATATAAATTAATGAATTATTTCTTTCAGAAGACAATTTTCTCATTTTGTATAGAATATTTAGATCTATTAAAAATTAAATGATCCCAAATATCTCAACATATAATGGCAATATCAAATAATAGGACAAAATTGCCTCTAACTTAACTCTCTCTCTCTCAAGGTACAAGTTAGGCAATATTCCCATAGATACACATTATTATTGACTGTAAGCATAAACAATTCAAGTTGAAGTAATATTGTCATGTAATAATGACTCAAATATATTCAATAATCAATATTGCAGTGCAATATTATTACTATATGTTGTGTTATGTGGGAAAGTAATCAAAGATCCGCTAGTGAGATTTATATATATATAATTACAGAAAGACAATTCTAAGTTACTTATACCTTTTAAATGTAATATGCAATTTTAAGCACACTTTGGCTTCCGATTAGAGTAGAAGAAATCATTCACAAAAACAATTATTACACGATATTAAAATTTAAAATATTTGTAATTTTAAAGTTTATTAATATTTCTCATATAATAATGATCACAAGTTTAATTATTTCTACTGAGCATGATTTAGGGCCGCGCCGGTTTAAATTTCTACTTAACAAAATTTGTATATATCCGAATTTTTATTTGACTCAACTTTTCAGTTAAGAGAATTTCTATTTAAACTTTTAAGAATCGAATGTACAAAAATTTTTTACTTAAAACTGGGCAATATTTTTAATCAATAGAAAGCAATAAAAAAAATTGACATTAGGTGTTTCTTATAGTACAAATTGCAGTTAGTTAATTGAAAAATTATATAGATTTTTAAAGTTCTTTTCTTAATTAATATTTTTTTTTACTCTTGCATCCGCCATCTTGGATTCACTATTTTGAATTTTTAAAAATCAACAACGGATTCGTAATAAGCAACTCCAACAGTCCCAAGTACCGCACTTTTTGAGTGAATTCAATGAAATTTTAACTTTTTTCTGCGCCATCTTCAATCCGACATTTTGAATTTTTTAAAAACGACATTGGAATATGGTAAGATGAAGACCACTGTTGGTTATAAATTAGGAAATAATACGATATTAAAAATAGTACGTTAAATTGATAAATATACTCATAGGCATTAAAATCAGTCTTTCTTTATCTAAATTTTCAAAACACGATATTTTTTTAATTAACTAACTGCAATTCGTTTATTTTTAAATTTTCAGTGTTCGCTGATGTACCTACCATTTGAAAGAGCGGTTCCTGGACTATAAGAAACACCTAAAGTTAAATTTTTATATTGTGTTTTACTGTTTAAAAATGTTGCCGAATTTGAATGCAAAATTTTTGCACATTTGATTCCTAAATGGTAAATCTTGCTTTTATTTAGAACAATTTTGTATGTAAATAAAAATTTGTCTAAAAATAGATTCTGGAAATTGAACGTTTGCCTCATTTAACATATTATTAACCATAAAACCTTTGTTGCATATTCATGCACATCCCTACACATAATGCGCACTTTAAAAAGATCATTGTTTTATCTTTTGTCAAATCAAGTGTACCTGTTCGTGGAAAAAGTCCATGTTTTTAAATGAAATAACATTTGATTTTTAATTTCACAAATTTCTTTCTGAATCATTTTCTAATTGGCAAATAGTAGTCATATAGTGTTGATTTCGATACGCCACTTATCACACAGTAAATCGTAAGGTGTTATTAAAATAAAACAAGAATGGATTAAAATAATCTGCAACAGCTTTATCCCTCTAGGATTAAATTAACACCAGAAAGAATTAAAATAATCCATTTTGGTGTTATTTTTTACTATGAATGAAATTTTACTTTAAATAAATCACTAAATTAACGATTTGTCAAAATTCGTAGAATTTAGTTTCACCAGGGACAATGGTTAGTTAGTAACTAATTTATTAACTAACAAACAAACTAACTAACCAGCTAACTAACTAACTTTCTAACTTACCAAGAACATTACTAACTTTCTAACCAACTTACAAACATAATTACTAATTGACTTACTTACTTAATAACTTACTAACTTACTAAGTTAGTTAGTAACTAAGGTAGTAATTTAATAACTAAGGTAACCTACTAATTAACTTACTAATTTACTAACTAACTTACTAACTGAGGCGCATGATTATTCCCCAAATGTCATTTGACCGAACTGTCATTTTCCCGAATTGCATTTATCCGAACTGTTATTTTAACGAAATGTCACTTTTGCGACACGCCATTTTCACGAATTGACACATTTGCGAATTGTCATATATGCGAATCTTTATTGTTTCGAAATGTCATTTTTACAAAATGTCACTTTTGTGAATTGCCATTTTTACGAATTGTCACTTTTGCGAAAAGTCATTTTTGCGAATTGTCATTTATGCGAACTGGCATCTTTTCGAATTGTCATTTTTACGAAATGTCACTGTTGCGAATTGAAGGGCTACATAAAATAAGGGGACGAACGCGAAGCTTGGAAAGGATACTACCAGTCGGGTAGCAGTGACAAGCCTTGAGCCGCTCGCTGCTACCTGACTGATATAATTATTATCCCTTTCAACTACGCGTTCGTCCCCTTATTTTATGTAGCCCTTTAAGGGCATCCGGGAAATAATACTGGTTTTGTGATAGACGTCTCATTTAAAAAGAAAAGAATATTTTGAGTCGGGATTTTTTGGTAAATATAGAGAAATGCTCTGGGACCAGCGGTCCTCTCGGAATTTAGAGAAATTTTGATAAATAATTATTGAAAAAAATTGTTGAAATATACGGAAAAAGGGGGTTTTTCACGGTTCAGTATAGACGTCTCATTTTGAGAGGATAAAATATTTCGGGTTCATATTTGGAGGGGTGATAGAGGAAGACTCTCCGAGGAGCGGCCCTCTCCGTTTTGCAATAATTTTGCGAGGAAATTATTTTATTAACGATTGAAAGTGGAGTAATTTGAGATTAATACATTTGCTTAGTTCAACTCGCGACCACTTCCGAGAATTGGCGCCACCTCCTTGACCACTGACACATAGATCCACTTGTCTGTGTGCTCGCCGCCATATTGTCTCTCACTTTCGCCCAAAATCCAACTTTTGTAATTTCGTTTTTCAATATTTATTTCAAAAATTACTTGCAAATTTCGAGAATATTCTTTATCATCACGAATTCCCCTAATTATCATGATAAATCCGAACTAAATATCTCTAATTATTTAGGAGTGAGACGACACGCGGGAAAACACTTTTTGGGCTCGATTTTTCCCGGATGCCCTTAATTGTCATTTTAGCGAAAATTGCTGTGGTAAACTTGTATGCATATATAGATTTACTATAGCAATTTTCGCAAAAATGACAATTCGCAAACAGTGACATTTCGTAAAAATGACAATTCGAAAAAATCTCAGTTCGCATAAATGACAATTCGTAAAAATTATATTTCGCAAAAATGACTTTTCGCAAAAGTGACAATTCGTAAAAATGTCGATTAACAAAAGTGACATTTCGTAAAAGTGACAATTCGTAAAAATAACAAATCGAAAAAATGGCAGTTCGCATAAATGATAATTCGCAAAAATGACTTTTCGCAAAAGTGACAATTCGTAAAAATATCGATTCGCAAAAATAACATTACGTAAAAATGCCAATTAGAAAAAATGTCAGTTCGGAACAATAACGATTTGTAAAAACAACAATTCGTAAAAATAAAATTTCGAAAAAATGACTTCGCAAATGTGTCAATACGTAAAAATATCGTTTCGCAAAAGTGGCATTTTGTTAAAATAACAGTTCGGATAAATGCAATTCGGTAAAATGACATTTAGGGAATAATCATGCGCCTCCTTAATTACTAATTAACTCACTAATTAACTTACTAACTTACTAACATACTTACTAACTTACAAACTTAATTAACTTAGTAAGGTAGTAAGTAAGTTAGTAAGTGAGCTAGTTAGTTCGTAACTAAGTTAAGTAAGTTAATAAGATAGAAAGTTAATTGAATTATTAGTAATTAAGTTTTTAAGTAATTTAGAAAGTTAGTAAGTTAATTAGTAATTAAATTTGTTAGTTAGTTAGAAAGTGAGTTATTAAGTTAGTTTGTAACTAAGTTAAGTAAGTAAGTAAGCTAATTAGTAAGTTAATTAGTAATTAATTTTGTAAGTTAGTTAGAAAGTTAGTAAACTTAATTACTAATTAACTTACAAACTAACTTACAAACTTAGTTACTAACTAACTTACTAACTAACTTACAAACTTAGTTACTAACTACCTTACTAACTTAGTTACTTAGTAACTTAGTAAGGTAGTAAGTAAGTTAGTAAGTGAGGTAGTTAGTTCGTAACTAAGTAAAGTAAGTTAATAAGTTAGTAAGTTAATTGAATTATTTGTAATTAAGTTTTTAAGTAAATTAGAAAATTGAATTAAATTAGGTAATTAAATTTGTTAGTTAGTTTGAAAGTAAGTTATTAAGTTAGTTTGTAACTAAGCTAAGTTAGTAAGTTAGCTAATTAGTAAGTGAGTTAGAAAATTAGTTAGTAAGTTAGTTAGTAAGTTATTAAGTCAGTTAGTAAGTTAGTTTAGTAAGTTACTCAGTATGTTAGTAAGTTCGTTAGTTAGTTCGTAACTAAGTTAATTAGTTAGTTTGTTAGTTATAGTTAGTAATCGTTGACATGGTTTTGAGTTGAAGTAAAATTTCAGTCATAGTAGAAGATAACTTCAAAATGGATTATTTTAGCTCTTTTTGTTGTTAATTTTATCTGCGACGCTTTTTAGTACCTCACAATTTACTGTGGCAATAAAAGCTATTTTTTATTTGACCGATCCAAATTTAAAGTTAAGCACTTTACTCAAAAACATATTATAGAAGCTTTATTGAAAATTTATTCTATTTTCAAAAATATTAAGGAAAATAAATGCTGTGAAATATCAACAATCAGTTGCGTTCAACTAAAAAGTAGAATATATTCTCTATTCACAAGTTTCGATTTTAGGGTTCATATTATAAAAAAATAACTAATAATTTAATTTTTATTTGCTAATTTGATGTTTAATTTAATAACTTAAAAATGCTTCTTTATGACCGTCTTTTGAAGGTGGAACGATTTCAAATAGAATGCCTCTTATACATTTTTAACCATAGGTAAATTGAAAATAATGCATTTAAGTAAAGAACTTTAAATAAAAGAAGAAGATTATAGAAAATATGTTTAAAACCCTCTAATAAAAATTCATTTTAAGAAACTTATATAAAGTTCTAATTAAACTCTTCTTGTACAATCAGATACTTCGCAAGTTAGAGATTTACTTTAAGGGATCCTTAGAAAAACGTGTGCCCAATCAAACATGACTTACACACTGTTGAAAAATAAGATCTCTATGAGATCTAAAAAAAGATTTAAAAGTTCAAATCTTTCTAACTATGGAAAGGACCTCTTCTCTCGATCAGTAAAGGTACACTCTCACCTCTACTGCCTGCCTGCCTGCGCAGGCAGGCGCCATAAGAGTGAGAGAGAGAAAACATTTAATTTGAATTTTCTGACTCTCTTACTCTTATGTGTTACCATGTCAACCTGCAGGCAGGCAGGCAGGCAGTAGGAGCTGTGCTAGCGCCTTAAACGTCCAAAAAGAAATGAAATCAGACGTCCAGAAAGACAATCAAAAAAATTTAAAAAAACGTTCTTAGAGTACTTTAATGTTTTTCAAATTATTCAAAATCTGTGATTACTATATTAATGGATTAAGTTGTAAAGTTTGACATTCAGACATAATTTTTTTCTACAAATTTACACTGAAATGAAAAAAATTCAAGGCAAATTAAAGCTTTTACAATTATTACGAAGATACCTACATATGTCACTAATATAAGTTGAAGTTAAAAAATGTCTACTACATTTTTTAAAATCTGTTTTCAAGTTAACAATAAATTTTATTTTATGAAAAAATTTCTATTATAAAAATTAAAAAATACAAATGTAAAGGGAAACTTCAGTTAAAATAATTAATTGGAATTATTAAATAAGTCTGCACTGTTCCCCTAAATTGATACTCGTATTTATTCTCCATAACTTAAAAACCATAAAAATCTTATCGTCAGAGGATTATGCTGCGAGGACAACATTGTGGCTCCGTATCCTTCAAACCAAGTTAATGGCGATGATCTGATAATTCCAATTTATAAATCATTGCTGTTCAACAGCTTTTCAGCTCCTGGGGCTGAATTGTTAAATTTGTATTTTACTGCAAAAGAAATTCATTGAATTTTTTTTTTATTTTTCACTAAGGAGAACAATGGTATTATTAATTTTTTAATAAAGTAAAAAGAAATGTAAAAAAAATTGTAATAAACAAAATATAAAACCAAAATTATCTCAAAATTGACTTTTTTATTTTAAAAAATTGACAAATTTAAATAATTTCGGTGAATTTTGTAAGCCAGGGGGAAGTAACAAAAATCAACTTAAAAATAGATTTGGCTCACTAAATCACTAATTTTTATTAAAAATCGTTGTTATAAGTGTAGAAAGTTAAAATAACAAGAAAATTCACTTACCGCAAACTTTTGTGACCTAAACGGAAAACTGGGAAAAATAATTTTTAAAAATTCTAAAAACGATCAAACTGAATATTACGATTTAGTCATACGAGTATGGATAGGACGTATAGCTTCTAATGGCGCTTGAATGAGATCTCTCTAAATAAGGAAAGAGGAAACTAAAAAAAAAATAAAATATTAAAATTATTTTTAAAATAATATAGTTCATTTTTTCAAAATAAAATTTATGATTTATAGTTTTATTACATATTACAATTTTTCTTGAACTTATTTAGCTACTTAGTATAAGTTATCTGAATAATTTCTGCAACTTGAAAAAAAATGACTTTAATCGTTGAATAATTAGATTTACATTAAATGGTAATAGGATACCATTTTAAAACTTAATTATTTTCTTTCTGTTTATATGTTCCGTTGGATCTTTTCAAAAACTTTTGCAAAATAAATGCGTGCTTTGTCTCTTGCTTTATTTTATTTTCTCCACTGGTACTAGCAGCAAAGTCATATAGAAGTATACCAATCTGTAACATATATATATTTTGATCCAATATATATTGGTGTACTACTGAATGAAAAAACCAAAGACTATATTATATATGTACAAAAATTAATTTCATTGCATTATTTTTCTCGAAAATAGTAAATCAGTATTGAGCCAGTACATCAATTTCTCTATTGGCAATTCTCAAATTCTGTCTTTAATAATGACAATATTTTTACTTCTATTCATAGTTTAATTAGAATTTAATTCTTTCACGGTAAAAACAAAGTCTTATATTAAGTTAGTTACACAGTAAATCATTAGATGTTAAAATAAAACCAAAACGGTGTTTAACATCAACATTAAAGCAACACATTAATCCATCTAGGTTTACATTAACACCAAAAAAGATTAAAAACATCCATTTTGATGTTATTTTCGACTGGAAATGAAACTTCACTTCAAATCAAACACCAAGCCTACTATTTGTCAAAATTCGCCAAATTTAACTTCCCTAGGAAAATAGTGAGTTATTAACTATAACTTACTTATAGCTAACTAACTTGCTAACCTACTTACTAAATAACTTTCTAACTTACTAACTTATTAACTAACTAACTATCTAATTTTAACTTAATTATTAACTAACTTACTAAGTTACTAGCTAACTTACTAACTAATTTACTAACTAACTTAGCTTTGCTAATTAACTTACTAACTAACATATTTACTTATAACTTAGTTACTAACTAACTAACTTACTAACAAACTTAGTTACAAAATACAGGGAGTCCCTTTAGTCCCATAAATTCACAACAAAAGTCACGAAAAGTTGAATATAAAATTTCCGAAAAAGTGGAAAAAAAGTCGCATGATATTTAAAAAAAAACGACAAATAGGAAACACCAAATTGTCAAAATTGTAAAAAAAATAACATTTCTCTACAACACATACTTTAATAAAATTCTTGTAAAAATTTCAATTATCTTTATAAATAGTAAAATTCTCTGCAAAATTCAATTATCTTCAAAAGTAATAAAATTCTTCGGAGAAATTCAATTATTTTCATAATTTTTTTTTTAATTCTCCTCAAAATTTCAATTATCTTTATAAGTATTAAAATTCTTCTGCAAAATTCAATTACTTTCAAAAATTTGTTTAAAAATCTGTTGAATATTTAAATTATTTTTATAAATAATAAAATTATTATTATAATTATTATTTAAAAAAAAAAAAAAAAAAAAAAAACTTTACCCGTTTATGAATAAATAAATAAATAAATAAATAAAATTTTAAAAAATCTGTTCAAAATTTTAATTATCTTTATAAATAATAAAATTCTTTTCTGAAATTTAATTATTTCTAAAAATTTTAATAACATTCTTGTCAAAATTTCAATTATCTTTATAAATGAAAAAATTCATCCTAGAAATTTTATTATTTTCAAATTTTTTTTTTAAATTTCTTTGTCAAAATTTTATTTATCTTCATAAATAATAAAATTCATCCTGGAAATTTAATTATTTTCAAAAAGGTTCTGATAAAATTCTTTGTAGAATTCAATTATTTTCAAAAGTAAGAAAATTCTTCGCAGAAATTCAAATATTTTCAAAAAATTTTTTTTTAATTCTCCTCAAAATTTTAATTATCTTTGTAAATATTAAAATTCTTCTGCAAAAAATTCAATTACTTACTAATATTTTATAAATTCCTTACCAATTTTTAACTCGGTTATGTCGAAGACTCGGAGTGATCGATTTCTTCATGTTTTATAATAATTTTTTATAAGTTGTTTAATTTCAATAATGTTTGAATTTGAATCTTTTGATGAATCTTATTTCCTATGGCATCCCCTCCAAGGGGATGCGTAAAGCATTTTTAAACACTCCTCAAAAAAAAAAAAAAAAAAAAAAAAAAGGTTTGTTAGTTTAGTAAGTTAATTAGCTATACTTAGTTTGTTAGTAAGTTATTAGCTAAGGTAGTTAGTAAGTTAGTTCGTAAGTAAGGTAATTAGTTAGTTAGTAACTAAGTTTGTAAGTTAGCTAGTTAGTTTACAGGCCATGCTAAAATTAATTGCATTCTGTCTACTTTCACTTACATCTGGAAAGAAGGCGATTCTTGAGATAAAACAAATAAATATATAATATACAATCAACTTTTACACCTGCTTTGAATTTTGTATTAGTAATAAATTTTTAGAGATTAATACTTTCACAGCATCGCATATATATCTATACAGGAAATCTCAGGGATATCCTCTTTATAATATTATTAGAAAAGTTTTTTTTTAATTTCTAAATTTTAGAATTGAAGAATTTGAATTATTTTTTGAAAAATAAAAAAAAAATTGTTGTCCCCTTATTGGGTATACTCACTAATATAGCTGCAATTACGGCCATAACACCAATCACGGATTTTCTAAGCACATTGCCATAATAATTTGCACGATAATTTGAATTTCTATCCGAATATAAACCAAATTCTGAAGTGCTTATGACGGTTTGTCTGCTGGTATCACACATTACTTTAAAAAGAAAAAAAATGTAATAATCATTTTGTTTTCTATAACAATATTATTAGAAAAGGAATTCAATTAAATTGATCACAATATTTGCAGCATAATAATGAAAATTTGCTATTTTTTTTTTCTTTAGCATAAACTTTACTTACAAATAAATTTTTATTATGTTTTACAAAGTATGGAAACTTTTTTTCGATGAATCTTGCTTTATACTGTTTCATGCGATATTTCTGCTTATACTGAGTGCGTATCTTATTCTATATAAGAAGTGTTCATGTTCTGGACTACTTACTGACTTGAGTATGCGTTAAGATAGAAAAGGCGTATACCATTAATTACCAAAGCGAAAATTTTCTATGTGTACATTTGATACTTAATTCAACAAAGATCGAGTTCATCAATTAATTCTCCACTTACAAATATCTAAAAAAAACTGAAATCTTTTAATATTCAGATTCACTCTGAAATTGAAGATATACTCTAAAAGATATTCTATTACATTTATTAACGAATTTCTTTAATTGTCAAATTATTCGAAAACACCAATAACTTCTTTTTTAAATAAATATTTAATCATTATTAATAATTAAATATAATAATTAAAGATGACCGAGTGATAAAATCATTATTTTATATTATCAGAATATTATTGCTGTAATTTCTTCAAAATTTATTTGTATCATTACAATTCAATTAACATTTTCTAGAATTTTTAACTAAAATTCTTCTTTAACTCAATTATTTTTTTAAAATAATTTTTGAAGAACTTCTTTGAGAATTTTTAAATCCATTTGATTACAATTAAATTTCACGAAATTTCGATTATTCAAAAATTTTGCAATTTAATACCTATACACTGAAAAAAACAATATATTTTAATCAAACAAAATTATCTTTGAAATACAGTCAACCAAAAATTATTTTTGAATTAAATCTAAATAAAAACTTGAAATAATTTCAAAAAAAAAAAATTTAATGAAGCATTTTTAAAAAAATAAATTCTACAGAATTGTTAGTTATAAAAGTACTAAAAAAGCAAATTTTTAAAGATTTTAATTTTTTAAAGCTTTTTAAAATTCAATTATTTTTAAGAATTAACGTTATAATGATTTTAATATTCAATTATTATCTAAAACTTTAACTAAAACTCCATTTTAAATAAATTTTTATTAGAGAATTCTAAACGAGAATTTAATTAATTAAATACAAAATAAAATGAATAATTTATTGAATAATTGAATGTTTCTTAAAATGGAATTCTTATAAAGAATTTTATTCCCTAATTTTTAAATAATTGAATTCTTGTGACGAATTTTAATAAAAATTTTAAGAATAAGTACATTTTTTGAGGAATTCGATTAAAATTGTATTAAAAATAATTGAAATTCTGCGATGAGTTTTATTATATTTAACATTTTAGAGAAAAATCATATTTTGAAAAAATTAATTAGTTGTTTTTAAATTATACAAACATTCTTTTAAGACATTCAATTATTATCGAAAAATTATATTACAATTTTTCATAAAAAATTATACAAAATTACATTTATGTTTATCGAATCTGTCAGGAATTTCAAGTAATTATTTATTATTTAGAGATTTATTTATTGCAATATTTGCTAAAATCTATTCTCTAAACATCCATTTTACATATTTAGCACTTCCTTTTGCTATCAAACACCTTCTAAATAGTTTATTTCCACTTTTACCGTATGTCTACTATATGTCTACCATTTGTCCACTTTAAAAGTGGACATATATAGTAAATCCAAATCTGGCAGGGTTATTAAAAAATTAATAAACTGATAAAAATATAAATAATTTTTATATATTTCTATCAAAAAATTTATGTAGAATAGCATAGAAACTTTCCTAAAAACTTATTAAATATTTACTTGCAATGTTTATTGAAAGTTGTGTAAAAGATTTAAATGGCCCGATTAAATAAATGTTTATAGCGCGAAACTTTCCTGAACATTTATTTAATCGGGACATTTAAATCTTTACACAATTTTCACTAAACTTTTCAGTTAAATATGCCGAATATTGCAAATAAATATTTAATAAATTTTTAGGAAAGTTTCGGTGCTGTGGGGGGTGATGGCAAACGGATGAATAAGAGAAGGATAGGTATATCTCTTATACTTATACTTATATATGTGCGATTCCAGTTTTGTTGCTATTTTGCAATGACCTTGAATTACCGTACTAATTATTATTAATCACGGTTCGAGGGAAATTTCAACAGATGAGGTAAGGATTCACATTGTCAGATAATAAAACCAATTTTCTTAATTATTTTGTCTAAATTTCTTAAATAAACATAAAATTTGACAACTATATTAAATTTTTTTTCGTAAAACTGTTATTAAACTGTGATATATAATAAATATCAGTATTTTCTAACGTCCATTAGGCAAACTGCTCTATGTTTCCTTATTGATAAATTTTATTATTTTTTAATCTATACTACGTTTTGTATTAGCCACATCCACTCACCTTCAACATTTTGTGGAAGTTTCACGCAGTTTCTAAATATTAAAGTTTGTGCGATCTATTTATTAAATCCGCAAAAAAATTTTCACCAAAGCTGAGAGTAAGCAGTATTTACGTAAGTAACTCTAAAGGTACTCTCTCACCTCTACTGCCTGCCTGCCTGCGCAGTCAGGCGCAATAAGAGTAAGAGAGGAAAAACATTTAATTTGAATTTTCTGACTCTCTTCCTCTTATGTGTTACCATGACGACCTGCAGGCAGGTAGTAGAGCTGTGCGAGCGCCGTGTCAGTTGCGAGAACGGTTACAGTGTCCCTCTTGCGGCAGAGATAAGAATTATCACGTAAACTGCGTGTATAATAAGGCCGACGGTAAAGCGATTTAGCAGTTCACGCGATAATTCTTATCTCTGCAGCAAGAGGGACGCTGTAACCGTTCTCGCAACTGACACGGCGACTCCAGTATATAAGTATCGAGCGAGATTCGTCGCGGCGAGAGCAGAGTATATCTGTGAATCTATTTAATGACGCGGATATCTCTCGCCTATCATTCATTTTTCAATGATATAATTTTTTGCAGAAGGCTATTTCCTAATAGCTGCTGAATTTTAAAATAATTATAATTTATAAATAATAAATTATTTATTATTCACATAAATTATTAAAAATAAATAATTAAACAAATAAATATATTAAACAAAAATGATAAACATTAATTTATTATTGTTATTTAATTAAAAAAATTTATTTAAGAAAATTTTTTCTCTTGGTTAGCAAAACTCTGTGAAACGCAGTTAAATTAACTTAAATTTTCATGGTCGGTTGAACTCTGGTCCTCGGTTGGCAAAACTTTATAAAACAGTTTAAATAACTTAAACTCTCTTGGTCGGCCAAACTCTGGGCCTCAGTTGGCCCAACGGTTATTGGCAAAACTTTGTCAAATGCAGTTTAATTGACTTATACTTTCTAGGTCGGCCAAACTCTGGGCCACGGGTGGCCCGACTGTTTCAGCTTTAATATATATTTAACGTTATATATTACCATGTAAGCGTAGCATAGTGGTCAGTGTATAAGTCTTCGGTGCGTTAGGTTAGGGGTTCGATCCCAGCGAGCGTTAGACGACACGCGGGAAAACAATTTTGGGCTCGATTTTTCCCGGATGCCCTAAATGCGCTTCTGAAATTCGATGCAGTTGTTATGTCCTAGAAGGAGACTAGTACTAATTATTTTAATTAGTTGCCTGATTTATTTACGAAACCGACGGTTTCGAACTAAGGGAACAGGCTTAATAAAATAAAAGCTTAAATACTGAATGCTGACACGTTTATTTTCTCAATTACAAAATGAACCTTGATAAGAATCTTTGGAATTGACAACTCGAACTTGGTCCGTCCTTTCGGGTTTCACACTAAAAGAGAAACCAATCAGTTAGAATAATAATAGGACCCAAAGATAAGATTTTAGATAAAAGACGAATTTACTTACAATGTATTTTTTGTGTTAGACTTTCTTGAGCGTTGAGTAACGCTTCCCAAGCGTTAGTTGAACGTTGGATGCGTGTTGTCTAAGCGTTGAGTACGCTTCCCAAGCGTTAATTGAACGTTGGATGAGGCCCAGGCAGAAAAGTTGGAGGTGTGCCAGCACTTACGACCGGCATGGTACCGAACCGGTTGTAAAGTCGGATTTATGCCGGTACCGGCAAAAACGTACCGGGCCGGATATAAAATAAATATCGGCCCGGTGGTAAATGTGGATTTGTACCGGTACTAGTAGTGTGTACCGGGCCGGTTGATTAAAAATATCTGGCCCAGCACCGGCCCGGTACTATAATTTACTTCTGTTTTTATACCGCCGAAGAAGATTTGCCAGTGATAATTTTTCTACCGGCCCAGCACCGGCCCAGTACTGTCATTTCGCTCTGTCTTATACCGCCGAAGGAGATTTGCCGGTGATAATATTTGTACCGGCCCAGCACCGGCCCAGCACAAAAATTTACTTAGTACTTTCTACTGGCACATTAGTATTGCCGACAAAAATATTATTACTGGCCCAGTGTCGTCCCGGTTGTTTGCTAATGTTAAACTAGCAGAAAAAGAATTAAAGAAGAGAAAAAATTTGAAAATTAATTTATTAATTTAATTATTAATAATAAATTAATTAGTTAGTTATGCCGGAAATTATATTAATACTGGGTAGGTTGTTTATTGGTGCCTGCCCGGTATCTAGCCGGTGAATAGGGCAGTTATTATTATTTATAATTACTATTTTTATTTATTTATAATAATTTAAATTGAATTAAAATAAATTAAAAAATACAAATACTGGCCCGGTACCGCACCGTTTGAATATTAGTGCCGGCCCGGTACTGCTGCCAGCTGTAATGTCGGTTGGACTTTATAAGGTCACTTTGCATTTACTTTTCATATGCAGGTTTAGGTTAGCGGATGTGGTGTCGACTTTGCAGCCTCAGGGTCCTGAGTTCAACTCCTCGAGTCTTCAGATTTTTCTATAATTGTTTATGTTTCTCTGTTTCAGCATTTAATATATTTACTGTTTCCAATTTAAAATTAATAATAACATTGATAATAATAATAATAATTAAACAATTAATCAGTCTGACATGTAATTTTTTTAACCGGTCCGGTACCACACCGGTTGCTTTTAGTGCCTGCCCGGTACTGTGTCAGATATTCATTAGTGCCGGCCCGGTACGGTTGCCGGATACCTACCGAAGTTATCATCCGGTAATTTGCCGGATTATAAGTACCGCCCCGGCACTTATAATCCGCTGTTTGTACCGGGCCGGTACCATCCCGGTCGTCAATTTCTACCTGGGGGGTTGGTAGAAACTGCCCTACTGGAAGTAAAAAGATAGAAAGAGATAGAATTTTAGGGATAGAAAGAGATAAAGTTTTTTCTATCCCTTTGAAATAGCCACTTGGCATACCCGAAATATTATACCTTTTTATCTCCAAATTTCTATCTCTTTTTATACCCTATTATCCCCTATCTATCTATTTTTATACCTATGTACTTTTATCTCTTTTTATTTCTCTTTGCTGCAAATTTTTATCCTTTTTAATAAATAAAGAATTAATTAACCAATATTATTAACAATATTAAAGACTTTATGAAGTATTACAATTTCAATTGAATTTATTTAAAAAAAATATTTTTAGAGTTTTCGTACTTCTATTTATAACCTATTTTTAACAAATCAAGTTATTTATTTATTTGTTATGAAATTATTATTTATTGTTTAAATCTATTTCTCATTTCACGTTATTAACCAACATTATACACATAACATTTAAAACCAAATTTGAAAAATCTCGCACGCAGAAGGGCTCGAACCCTGAACCTTAGGGACGCAAGTCGAATACACATGTCACTCAGCCACGCTAGCTTGGAAGATATTTTTCTTGAACTACCTTTTAAATTTTTGCACTGTATTGATCTCTTTTTATCTCTTACTCTATCACTCTTTATCTCTCAGTTGATCTCCTTTTTAAAGTTTTAATTTCTCTTTATTTATCATGAAATCGTTACATTCAAAAGCGTATAAAAAGTTTTTGGGGATTGAAAAAGGATTCAATGGGATATAATGAAGGTTATTGAAAAAGATTAAGAAAAAACAAAAAATAAGATTTAAATAGGGATAGAAAGGGAAAGAAGTGAATAGTAAGAGGATAAAAGGCGATAAAGTAAGGGTTATTAAAAGAGATTGAATAAAAAGGGAAGATAGAAAGAGATTGAGGATTGATAAAGCATGCTGTAGTATACCTATAGCTATGAACATCGGTGCACAGACTCTCTCATTCTGGACTCAGCTTGAGTGGTTTCTTAGGTTAACGCCAGCCACAGGGCTGCGCGTAGGCTTGCAGAGTGGACATGTCGCGCATGGATGTTGGCGACTCGGATGATTTTCAGAACGATCCAGATTTAGAAAATGCCGCTAAAGATTTGCATTTTTATCAGAATAATCAAAAATATACTAGATCGCGTCAAAATTTATCGTCTTCATTGGAAATGGATCCAGCTGCAAAACGCTTGTGCGATGGCGAAAAAGGTAAAAATAACGAAAAGGTACCCCCGAAAGAACAGAATTCTGAAGGTCGCACGCGGAAACCCTTAAAGTACGAAAATTCAAATGAAGACAACTGTCCGGTTTTTATTCAACGCGACTCAAAGTCGTCGGATGCGTCTAAAGATTTGAATCATGTATCTGTCGGTAAGATGCTTCACACGTTCTATCCCGGAAAAATCGTCGGAACTCATCCGAGCGGTCGCGGTAAGGTTCGCGTAGTTATGAATAGCGGAAGAGCTGCAAATCAAATTGCGTCTGACCCTGCGTTAAAATCGAAAGGCTTTTTTTTAAATCGCCATAATTCCATCAAGTTTCGTGACATGCCAAGGCATTATTAATAACATCGGTCTAGACATCTCTACCGAAGAGATATTGGAAGACGCGGAAAAATTATTGGTAATTGCAGCAAAGAGTGCAAGATTATTAACGCCCTAAGATTTAACCGAAAAAAAGTCGACTAAAAGAATGTAATTTCGTATGAACCTTCCACAACCGTCCTTCTGACGTTTCAGGGTACAACCCTACCAGAAAGCATCGCAATTTTTAAAGGCTCGAGCTTGGTCCGTCCGTACATCCCAAACCCTCGCATGTGTCTCAAATGCTTCCGTTTTGGACACATTGCCAAACATTGTAAGTCTAAACCGAGATGCAAACAATGTCGTAGCACGACTCCTCAAACTTGTGCACACACGCTTCGGGTCCTCCAAAATGCGTGAATTGCAATGGTTCACACAGAACTTCCTCGAAACAATGCCCGGAATACATTTTTCAAAAAGAAATTCGGTATTACGCGACGACCCACAAAACGTCCTTTGAAGAGGCAAAAGAAATCATTAGACCAAGGAAAAGCTCAAATCTCTCTAGCACATTCAACTTTTCCAACTTTCCCGATCTAGGAGATTGCCCAACAACACCTGCTTCAATCTTACTTGATGATTCCAGCTCGAACAGACGTTCATTCGCTCACGCGACCTCCCAAAAAACGCATGCACAATTTACCTTACCAAAAGACAACAAACACTCCAAAAACACGAAAAACACAGCGTCATCATTCTTTGCGACCAACTTTAACAACGGCAGGTCACCAAACATTTTACCAAATGGTTTTGCTTTGACAAAATCTGCACTTGACTCTTCATCTACACAACACAGTACCCTTCCCTTCCTCTAGAATCCGACACATCTCTCTCCTTTGCCTCATTCATCTCCTGGTTAAATAACCACGTTACCAACATCTCCTCCAACTGCACCCCTGACACTGTTAAACAAAACAAAGCACTCCTCACAACTGTCACAGAAAATCTTCTTCTTCTACTAAACTCCACAACCAAGAATAACAACAATGGCCAATCTCCCCAGTGGGCACCCTTGTTCAAAAGACGTCCTAAGGATGTCTTTTTGCGGACGTCTTTTGGACTTGTACAAAAAGACGTCTTTAAGACGTCTTAAAGACGTCCTATTCATGTTCTATGTCTTGGCCATTAGATGTCTTTAAGGTGTCTAAAAGACGTCTTTTTCATTCAACATTTGAAAATAGAAAAATTTTCATAAATAGAAAATATTATTTTCTAAGTGCAACTTGGACTTAGAAATTTTTGAATGTGAAATTCATTGGAATTTTTCTAAGTTAAATTCATTTCATTGACAAGTGAGATCGTTAACTTTGTAGAGGTTCATATCTGTCTTGAACGGCTGAGGTGCTTAAGGCGCAGTGTTTCAAGCCCAAGGTATCCGAGTTCGATCCCAGCTTCGTAGGAATTTTTTCATTATTTCTCCACATTTTAGAAAAAATAAAATTAAACTTGAAATAAATTTAATACAATATTACTGAATTTCAAATTAGAAAATGTTATAAAAGAAATGTTTATTTAAGATCTGAAGGAATGTAAAAAGGACGTCCAAAAGACGTCTTAAAGACGTCTTTTAGACGTCCCTTTTATGTCTTTTAGACGTCCAAAAGACGTCTTTTAGACGTACTTTAGACGTCCTTTTTTATGTCTTTTAGAAGTCTTTTGGACGTCTTTTGGACCAGACATAGAACGTCTTTTAGACGTCTTTTAGCTGTCTTTTTGATGACTCAGAGACATTGCCATCATTGTTCCCGAATCGTCCGCGGACAAGAAGGGACGTCTTTAAGACGTCTTTTAGACGTCCCTGTGCCCACTGGGTCCCTAACTTAAATATTCTTCAATGGAATTGTCGTGGCGTCTTAAACAAGACGCACGAAATTCTCCAACTATCAAGTAAATTCGATATACTTCTTCTCTGCGAAACATTCCTGAAACCAGACAAACGCGATAATCTTCACATTTTAAAAAATTTTAATATTATTAGAGTAGATCGTACCGTAAATAAGGGTGGCGGACTCGCTATCGCCATTCGTAAAAATTTAACTTTCAAAAAAATACAAACAATCTTCTCTCAGGAGGATGTTTTCGAAACTCTAGCGGTTTCGATCGACTCCTCCCTGGGTGAACTCTTAATAGTTTCTGTCTACAGAGTTCCGGGAAAACAAACACCAACTAATCATTGGAAACTTTTTTTTAATTTCATTAAAAACTCTGGCTTCAGGACTGTCTTCGTGGGCTTTCAATAGTCACAGTACCCTATGGGGCAGCCTTCAAACCTGCACCAACGGACATAACTTATGCGATCAATTAGATACCTCAAACCTCATTCTCTTAAACAACGGTTCCCCGACTCATCTCGGTCGCCCAACGAGTCCTGGTTCCCCTTTAGACCTCACGTTTGTCTCCTCAAATCTTTACACAATATCTTCCTGGACAATTCATGATGACTTGTTAGGCAGAGATCACTTTCCCATTTTCACATCCTTAGGTATCTCCATACCCACATCAAATTTTTCCTCTCAAAAATACAACCTTAGATTAATTAAATGGCCACTTTTTTCAGAAAAATTAAGTTTATCAATTCAATCCAACACTGAACTACTAAACACTGACGACCCAATAACTGACTACAATCACTTTACGGAACTTGTCGACGACTCGAGTAACTTTGCTTGCCCTCAACGAAAACCTCCTACACAACACTCTTTTCGGGCCAACAATCTACCCAAAAAATCATTTGTACCAGCCCCGTGGTGGAACGGTAAATGCGAGGAAGCAATTGAAAAACGCAAACTGGCTTTAAGAAAATATAAAAAAGACTCTAACTATCAAAACTTTCTTGACTTTAAAAAATCCGAGGCAACTGTTAAACGTACAGTTAATGAAGCTAAACGCGAATCTTTCAAAAACTTTTGTAATTCCTTAGACCGGCATACCCCAATAAAAAAAGTTTGGGCTGTTATCAAGGGCTTCAAGCATCGCTTTACCCAACCACCAATGGCTTCATGTTCAGCTGACAAAGAAGTTGTGAATAAACTCCACTCCTTGGTCAACGAAATGTACCCTCCTACAGTATTTCATGAGAATTTCCCTAATAACTTTAATCCTAACCCTTTTTTGGAAGCTCCATTTTCTTCCGAAGAACTTTCAATAGCTATCAATTCATGCAAAACAAAGTCATCACCAGGACTCGACAAAATAGACTAAAACATCATAAAACACTTTCCAGAAGAAGCCATTGCCGCTCTTCTATCAATTCTTAATCGAATTATTCTTAACCGCGTTTACCCTCCCACTTGGAATAATTTCCTTATTTTTTTCATTCCAAAATCTACACCTGGAAAATTTCGTCCCATTTCTTTAGCTTCATGTCTCTTCAAACTTACAGAAAAACTTATTTACAATAGACTAACCTGGTTCATTGAGCGTAACCAAATTCTTAGTCCATTTCAGTTTGGTTTTAGAAAAGAAAAATCCTGTACCGATAATCTTGCACTAATCTCAACAGAAGTATGGACCGGACTGGCGAGGCGGGAGTTTACCGGTGCTCTCTTCCTCGACCTGAAGGGTGCTTTCCCAAGTGTAGTCCCTAATATACTGATTGAGGATCTTCGCTCAGTAGGCATCCCTGAGAACATAGTCCATTTTATATATAGCTCTATCAAATGTAAAAACATGTTTATTAAAATCAATGGCGAAATAATTGGCCCTAGAATAAGTACTATTGGACTACCTCAGGGAAGTATACTGAGTCCTATCAACTTTGCTGTTTATACAAAAGATCTTCACTCATGTATCCCAGCGGATTGCATTTTGTTCGAATTTGCAGACGACTTAACGGTTACTTGTCGTTCCCATGATTTAAATATAGTAATCTCCTCTCTTCAAAATAGTTTAAATTCTCTCTCTACGTTTCTTGCAGATAGAGGTCTGGATGTCTGCCCGGAAAAAACGAAATTAATTATATTTAGCAACAAAAGACTAGATCTTGATGAACCCTCCCTTTCCTTATCATTAAACAATATTATTATCAAACCTTCCCCTTCAGCCATGTACCTCGGTATCAAATTTCACCAATCTGGCTCATCGGATTCCCATTTTAACTACTTATGCGAGAAAAGACGAAAAATTTTAAATGTCTTAAAAGTTCTTAGAGGCACATGGTGGGGATCAGACCCAAAACTTTTACTTCAAATTTTTGACTCTCTAATTGGAAGCGGTATCTATTATGGATCTGCTTCCTATAACTTTAAATCTCATAAAAATTTCTCTAGACTTGAAAAAATTCGTAACCAAGCTCTCCGACTAGCCGTAGGCTACAGGAATAGCACCCCTATTAATGTAATGTTAGCTGAATGTTGTATACCTCCTTTAAGAACCAAATTTAACTTTCTTGCAAAAATATATCTTCTAAAAATTTTCTCAAACTCAAGCCATCCTTTGCCGGCCAGACTCTCAGAACTCTTGCGCCTCATTCATAACTCAAATGTTAAATATAATTATCCTCTCTTAATTGCTTTTGAAAAAGCGAAAAATTACAGCGAACTCATCAGAAGTAATGACATCGATCCTTACTTCGAATTCCTCTATGACGATCATATATTCACTCCCCAAATCTGTTTCGATTTGGGACAATCACTCAAAAACTCTCCTAATCCCTCAAATTTATTTAAAGATCTAACTAACCGCAAATTTCCTAACTGCACGTACTTTTTCACCGACGGATCTAAGTCGGGAAGGGATCTTTTGGCGGGATGTTCCTTCGTTTCTCCAACATTAAATATTTTTTCTAAAATTAAAATCTCTTACCATGCAACTATTTTTTCTCTTGAAGCATTTGCTATCTTATTTACTCTTGACTACATAATTGACTCTAATCTTACTAATACAATAATTTTCTCAGACTCACTTAGCGTTCTTAAAAATTTAAACACTAAATGCACATATCAAATCAAGTCTTACATAATTTTCGCGATTAGAAACCGCCTTAACGGCGTTGGAAGGTCTGTAAAAATTGTAGGTTACAATTATCGCCCGACAAAATACGGCACTGACTGATTTAAATGACGTGAAATAGGTAAATAAACATTTTTCAACCACTTTTTCTCTAAACACAGACACTTTTTACAAAATAAGCCAACGTACAACGAGTAAGAATCTTCTTAATAACCTAAATTCAAAAGATTGTTTAAATTCATGCAGAAACGCGGTTGTAAAATGTAAAATTGGAAAGTGATGTAATGCTAAGAACATAACAGCTGGACCAGTGTGCTCTCTGCATGCTTCTGCCCTCTTCTGGCGACTGGCAGTAAACCGCTTCTTGTTGTCTGTCATTACATTACTTTCCAATTTTACATTTTACAACCGCGTTTCTGCATGAAATTAAAAAATCTTTTGAACGTAGGTAATTAAGAAGATTCCTACTCGTTGTACGTTGGCCTATTTTGTAAAAAGTGTCTGTGTTTAGAGAAAAAGTGATTGAAAAATGTTTATTTACCTATTTCACGTCATTTAAATCAGTCAGTGCCGTATTTTGACGGGCGATAATTGTAACCTACAAATTTTCCAGACCTTCCAACGCCGTTAAGGTCCTTTCTGATTTAAATCGACCGACAATATTGGCCTGGGTTCCTGGTCATTTGGGAATCGAGGGCAACGAGCTAGCTGATAAAGCGGCAAAAGAAGCCTGTACGAATCCTACAGAATTAGACATAAAACTGCCATGTTCAGATTTCTATACCCTCGCACGTAAACAGCTTGACGATAGCTGTAATTCTTTCTACATCGACGTTGGTAAAAATAAAGGTGTCCACTACACACAACTTTATTACAAACCCCAAAGAAAACCGTGGTTCGCGAATTTTGTGGCTCGTAGAGCGTGGATTGTTTCACTATGTCGTGCGCGATCGAATCACTATAATTCAGCTTCTAGATTGGCCAGAAAGAATTATATCCCTTCCGGTAACTGCTCCTGCAGTCTGGGGGTAGAGGAAGATCTTGATAATATCCTCTGGGCATGCCCTAGATTTGACGCATTTCGCCCAGACCTTTTCAAAGCTCTGTCAAGAGCTTTAAAATACCCTCCACCTTTTTGCAGCTACCAATTTCTAATCAATCCCTCTCCTAGAGTAGTTTACCATATCTTCAGATTTTTAAAACGAGCCAACATCCAGATTTGAATACTCTGCACGCCTATGCGCTGGCCTACTCCCGCGGGCGCAATCAGGGGTTCACGTGCCCCCTGGCTGCGGACGCGGGAGTGGGTTGGCGTTCGTGCCACCGTTTTTTTGTTCACAGATTCAACACAATTCAACATTAAGCTCCACTCATATACCTGGTCATGGCCGAATATACACAGCGCAACGCCAGTATAAGTGCCAATGTTAAACACTACTACTACTACCCAGGTTAAAATCCCCGTACAGGATCCTTAAAGGATCCTCTCGGGATGCTGTGCAGGTCCTGTGTAGGATCCCGACCGGATCCCGTACCCGTCCTGTACAGGATCCCGACCGGATCCCGTGCAGGAAATTGGGACAAGGTTCCTGTGCAGGTTTCGATGCAGGAACCTTAGCTATCAGAGGTTCCTGTAAAGGTTCCTGTACAGGAACACTTGCAGGATCATGTACAGGAAACTTTGTAAAGGTTCCTGCAAAGGAACCTTTACAGTTTTGTAAACTGCAGGTACTTAAGTATAAAGGATCCTGTAAGGAACCCGTAAAGGATCCTACACAGTTTCCTCAATTAATTTATTTATATTTTTAACTCCTGCGCAGTAGTTTTCTATGAGTTTCTCGAATGCGCAATACATTTTTCTGTCCAACATTGTTATACGAGCCTAACATATTGAAATATGAAGTCTATGTATGTCAAATGTTACTTAACATATAAAAATTAAAAAAATTCAAAAGTTTCCTGTACATGATCCTGCAAGTGTTCCTGTACAGGAACCTTTACAGGAACCTCTGATAGCTAAGGTTCCTGCATCGGAACCTGCACAGGAACCTTGTCCCAATTTCCTGCACGGGATCCGGTCGGGATCCTACACAGGACCTGCACAGGATCCCGAGAGGATCCTTTAAGGATCCTGTATGGGAATTTTAACCTATTTATTTTTTTTAACCTATTTTACAAAACTCTTGAATTAGAACGTCCAACCAATCATTTGTGAATTCCATAGAATTTTTTTTGAGTTTTCGAGAAACGCAGTCATCATATATTACTATTGATTCTGTTTTATCTTATACTAAACTCCTCTCCGTATCCGCTATTTCAAAATTAGTTTCGTAAAATGTACTAAATTAATTTTTTCCGTGTAGAAATATTAAACAGTTTAAATCAAATGAATTAAGTAACGAACTCTTCGTCACAAATTTTATACCAAACTGTCGAGAAAACAACAATTGTAAGTCACTGGGACTTAACGTCAATACGACGCCGATCTTCATCGCTCCTCGCCCTGACATGGCACTCAACTTATAAATTTTTAATTTGAAAGTTACGGTGTAATGCGCTTTACAACAACCCCTGCCAGAAGAATGGACTGAAAAAGTACTGAAATTGTACTGGCCTCCAGTACAATTTCAGTCCGTTTTTTTTAAATGTTTCGGTAGACATTTTTAAAGTCTTTTAACAATAGTTTCAAATGTAGGTTATGTCAACAAACCATTGTTAACAGTTTGGAAGTGAAAATAAAAAAAGGTTACCAAAATTTTTAAAGAAATTCCCGTTAAATTTTAAAATTATATTGCAACCCCTGCTTTAACAATAGACCCGAAAGCCTATTGTTGTATGGGATTATAATTTTATGGCTTAAAAAGTTTACAATTTAAATAATTTAATTTTCAAAACAAAAAAATTTTAATCTGTGATGTTTCATGATTACAAATATCTAAAATTCATTATAAAAAATGTTTAATTAAAAAAGTTATAAACTATCTCGCAAACTCTTATTGTTACTTAAAAACGGATATTATTTTTGAATTTAGATTAACATGAATATTTAGCATACATAATAATTACTTGTAAAGAATCTGAGTTCATGAAAAACAAATATAATGTTGAAATATAAATAAAAATTATTTTTAACATTAACAAAGAAATATTCGTCCTTCAAATTAATGACGGTCAGGCCATAAACATCACCGATAGCGACCCTTTTGCAGGTAATTTTTCCCAGTACAATTTCAGTGCTGAAACGCAGCAAATTTTCACTGAAATAGCACTTATCTCTCAGTACTAATTCCCCAGTACAATTTCAGTCCATTCTTCCGGCAGGGACACCAAATCGAGAATAAAATTAAATAGCCGTGTAGCCACGAACGCGTTGCTGCACTCGCGCTTCGGTTTCGTTTTCACAAGTTGAGTCCCAGGCGTACTATTATTTTTACATTCTACACTTATCCGCGCGGGGTAAGTTAGACGCTGCCGGTATTGCAGAGCGCCTTATTATCTTTAGTCACCAGCACTTAGGGTCTTTAATTCAAAATGTCCGCTGCCAGTATTTTGACAGTACCAAAACAACAATTAATTTCTTCCTGGTGCTCTTGACTATTCTGGAATCACATCCCTATAGAAATCCGAAATCTCGTGAAGATGACCCCGTTGCATCAGTCATTTTGATTTTCTATATTTTTCTGGAACATGTAATAAAAAAGACACAACTAAAAATGGCTACCGCAATGGGGTCAACACCAGTTGGCGTATCACAGTTCTGCAGTTCCCCTGATGACTTCGACTAATGACGACGTTGACGGACTGTAGTAGATTTCCAATGAAAATTTTCTCGATGACTATGAATATAATAAAATACGAACGGCAGAATTCTTTTTTAAGTTTTGTTATCTATTGTTGATCTGACGAGCTGGCAAGTCATTAATACGGGCACAAATAGGACCATTAATAGGGGCACTAATCCCAGTGGGCACAGGGACGTCTAAAAGACGTCTTAAAGACGTCCCTTCTTGTCCGCGGACGATTCGGGGACAATGATGGCAATGTCTCTGAGTCATCAAAAAGACAGCTAAAAGACGTCTAAAAGACGTTCTATGTCTGGTCCAAAAGACGTCCAAAAGACTTCTAAAAGACATAAAAAAGGACGTCTAAAGTACGTCTAAAAGACGTCTTTTGAACGTCTAAAAGACATAAAAGGGACGTCTAAAAGACGTCTTTAAGACGTCTTTTGGACGTCCTTTTTACATTCCTTCAAATCTTAAATAAACATTTCTTTTATAACATTTTCTAATTTGAAATTCAGTAATATTGTATTAAATTTATTTTAAGTTTAATTTTATTTTTTCTAAAATGTGGAGAAATAATGAAAAAATTCCTACGAAGCTGGGATCGAACTCGGATACCTTGGGCTTGAAACACGGCGCCTTAAGCACCTCAGCCGTTCAAGACAGATATGAACCTCTACAAAGTTAACGATCTCACTTGTCAATGAAATGAATTTAACTTAGAAAAATTCCAATGAATTTCACATTCAAAAATTTCTAAGTCCAAGTTGCACTTAGAAAATAATATTTTCTATTTATGAAAATTTTTCTATTTTCAAATGTTGAATGAAAAAGACGTCTTTTAGACACCTTAAAGACATCTAATGGCCAAGACATAGAACATGAATAGGACGTCTTTAAGACGTCTTAAAGACGTCTTTTTGTACAGGTCCAAAAGACGTCCGCAAAAAGACATCCTTAGGACGTCTTTTGAACAAGGGTGCCCACTGGGATGCTGTTTCAAATTTGCGGTCACTTGAATGGTCGTTTAAAGAGCCACTAATATGCCCATATTAGGGGTCATATTTACGGTCGTTTTGTGGTCATTAATTTTTAATAGAGACTTATGACAAGTGTAGATTCATACTTTCATAGGCAACATATAATTAAAGGAATGAAATTTATCATTCGGTATTTATATATTTATCCAAGGCTAGACGAAGTTAACACCATGCTCTTGTTTTTTTAAGTTCATTAATAATTTAGAAATTATTCATTAATTTCGAAAATAACTTTTAGAAAAAGCAGGTTTCTATATTAGAAAAATTGTACTGTCAGTACATGAAATTCAGAAGCTTAAATGAGAAGTTGATTCAGAGAGATTTTAAATTCAGAGAGATTTTTACCTTGGATAAATTCCAATACCGAATGACAAATTCCTTTGCTTTAATTTTGCATTTATCCCCGTGTAGAAATTTAACCATGGCCCAAATAGGGGCCAGATCTTTTGATCATTGTGTAGGCCATATCATGGCATGAAACACCTTCCCAGATCTGGCCCAAGTGTGGCCAGACTTGGGCCCGATCTGGGAAGGTGTTTCATGCCATGATATGGCCTAGATATGGCAATTTCTACACGGGTCATTACATACAAATTTTAACCATACGCATTTTAAAAGAGCAATAAATTTTACATCGTAAATAGTTTATGCTAACTTTTTTAAGTGCTGTATTTATGGTTTCAGAATATCATCAATAATCATTTCGAATTGCATTAATACTTGAGGAAATTGTGTCATTGAAAAAAAATGATTACAATATTAATTATCAGCTTAGTAGCTTCACTAATCAATTGCGAAAATTGTGATTTGAGTACTAAAGAAATAATGGAATTAGTAAACTATTTTAATAATGCTACTTTGAACTATAAGAAAGATTTTAATGATATGCGAGATAATGCAATTTGCATAGGCATGGCAAGATCTGGCAAAAGTACACTAATTAATTACTTGATAGGAAATAACTTGAGGATCTTCAAAAAAAGTTCATATGCTTCTAAGGAAATAGTAAAAGCAGACCAATCTCCAGGACCAGAAATTGGTTCTGGATCAGTATCAAAAACTATAGAAATCTCAAAATGGGCTTCAACTAAAATACCTAATTTGGATATTTGGGATACTCCCGGATTTGGAGACAACCGAGGTCAAATGCAAGACATACAAAATGCTTTTAATATTTATGGATTAATGCGAAATGTGAAATCAGTAAAGTTTATTTTAGTTGTTGATTTTGTTCATATAATAGGAGATGACACTAAGCAATTGACAGACTTTTTCAATTATCTTGAAAACTTATTTGGAAAAATGTTTAGAAATACTTTTCAAAGCATGGCAATAATAATTTCAAAAGCACCTTTTGAAAAATACGGGGGACAAGTAGATCTTAATTTTATAAACTATCATTTACAACAGAAGAGTTTATCATCAATAAAAATGAATCCTATTTCAAGACAGTTTATAAACTACATAATAAATAACCAGAATCAAGTTGGTATCTTCCGGAAAGTTAACACACCTACAGAGATTCAAAACATTGATTATAATATTGTAGATGCTATTAAAAGTTCTCATTTCACAATGGATTATTCTTTCGAGGATATATTACCAACTATTTCACCTTCCTCAAAAAATTGCCTTTTAGAAACTCGAAGTAACCTGCAGTCAATGATTCAAATCACTATGTTAGAGAAATTTTTGGTACAATTTGTAAATGAATTTGCACAAAGAGTTAATACTACAGAAGCGGTTGCAACAAATAAATCCGATGGAATAGGAACTGAAAATGATTTAAACAGAATTAGTCAAATTCTGCACAGAGCATTGAAACCCAATTTAAAATTTGACGACAAGATACCAATTATTCAAGAAATCGATGATAAGATTAGAGAAAAGATTGAGGAATTAAATTTATTACAAAATTTAAAATTTATGACATTTTTTGATCAGTGCTTAGGGTTAAGATCTAGGAAAGATTATGAAATCGCTTTAGAGGCTATTTTATACAAATTAAATTTTCATATAGATCTACAACATAATAATAATTATGAAAAATTAGAGGCAGAAGACTTAAGAATACATAAACAAAAAATGATAGAAATACGCACACATTATATGGAAATTAAAACCAAATTAATAGCTGAATACAATAAGACAATAGAAGAATATAAGAAGAACGGAGTCGAAGAAAAAGGCTTTGTGGCTACAATTTTCGAAATTTTTTCACTATGGTAAGTGTGGGTATTTCTGCGAATTTTTAGTGTAGGTTAAATTTGCGAAGCTCGTCTAAGTTTACGAAAAAATAAAATGCAGTTTTTTCAATTACAAATTAAAGTTCAATTATTATATTTTCGTTAATTATTTGTATTTAAAAAAGTTAAATAAAAACTAATTGTCAACACATGTATTATTGTTGACGCGCGAGTATTATTGTGTGACATTTATGAAGGAAATACCAATTATTGTGCGAGTATTATTGCAGAAAATCAGGTGTCGTATACCGCGCTGGTTGTCAAAAAAAAAGTTATGTTTAGTATGCGTTGCGCAGTAAACGTATTTAAAAATCGCAATACAGTCGGGTCCCCATACTGTTACATTTCCAGAAATTTCCCACTCCTCCAGACTCAGCTCTGTTATGTGCTCAAAGTATGCCTACTGCGCACCTTTCAGGAACGTAAATATATACACCTCAATAAGTTTAACCTAGAAGTATATGCCCCCTTTTCTTTAGACTTAAGAATACGGCCCTGAAAATTGGTGACGTAACGTGACGTCACCTAACACTTCTGAATTTAGAGGTTATGCAAAAACATAACACTACTGAGGACATAACAGTTTGGAATCTAACAGTATGGGGACCTGACTGTAATACTAACATGCAGTAAAAATTCTGCTACTAATATAGTTTTAAGTATTATTAATTGAAAATCAATGAAAGATGGGTAAATTAATATATTTTTCAAATAATAAAGTATGCTGCTTTCATTAGTAACACTGAAACATGTATACTATAGTGAATATTGAAAATATCAACGGTTTTTAATATGTATTCATGACTGTCATATTTGATAATTTCACAGAATTCTGTCATAATATATTTCAAATTTAAATAAATAAATTAATAATTGTCGGAATGTAAATTTTTATGAGCTATTCTATCAAGTGAGATTCACAATAATTTTTGTAATTATTTTGAAAAAATTAGGCGTATATTTCAAAATGAAAATAATAATTTTTAAAAATCGCAATAATTGTGTCACTCGCAGGAATACCAACACTTACCCTATTTTTAAATTGAAATATAAAAGCAAAAAACCTTACATGGAATTTTTTTCATAAAATACATATATATTGAACTATAATTGGTGTGAGTTCCAATTATAAATATTAATAATTTAAATGTCAGGAATTTTTTTTAATAAGAAATCTTACTTCCCCTCTTCTATAAGGTGGGTAGGATTTTTTTATAAACAGTCTTATGGAAACAAGTGTAATTAATCGATAAAGTAAAAATTGTCCGAGTAATTTCATTTGCTAATGACAAAAAACATACACTTTTTTAACGTCCGTTTGTTATGCAATTAAACCAAAAAATCAAATTTCCATTTAAGTGGAGTGAATATTCATTCCTCGATAATTCGAATTTGTAATGCTAAATTTAACTGTAATTTTTAATAGCTGCTCTGCATACGGTCAATACATCAATAAAAAAATTTTAAAAATTTTTTGCACTTCTTATTGTTTATTTACAGGTAACTATTGTCAATATATGTACGCTAACTATAAAACACACATACAGTAGGATCTTTCAATAGTGCAGTTCTGAACAGTGCAGTCATTAGTGAGTTGAGTAGACAAGGGGTTTCGGGGGGTAAAGGGAAAGGGAATCTGTGACGTCAAATACAGTGCCGTCGCTCATTTAATTATTTATTATCATTTAGTGGTGCCCGGTATTTAGTAGTGGGGGACCCTTAATTTTCTTGACACGGACCTGAATGTTTTAGTTTTTGCACGCTTCGAACAGTGCACAATATTCCCGACGACTGCACTATTGAAAGATCCTACTGTATAGAGTATTGTTTTTTGTATTTAATGTATTTCTCCGGCAAATCGATTTTCGATAGAATTTTTTGAAATTCTGGGAAAATGCTCCTTTTTATATGCTTTATGTGTAATAAAAAACTCAATACTCCTTGCGATGCTAAAAATTGAGATATTTTGCTTTAAAGTTTCAACATTTAAAAATCATATGCTGAACGTAGAAAAGTGACACATTTTTATTAATATCTAGAAAACTACTCGATAAATATTTCTCAAAAACTAGTATGTTGTAGGGATAAATAAAAGAAATAATATTAAACAAATTTCAGTGTAGGTAACGATGCTCATTTTTAAATTATTGTATTTTGAAAGTCGAAACTCAAGTGATTTTCCATTGAATTTACTGGTGCAAGGTGTTACGCGCCGATGAGTTACCGATTAATACGCAACTCTAACAAAAGTGATTGATTGGCCGGATTCGACTTGGTTAAATCCTTTAAAAAGGAAGCGGGATAGTTTAAATAAAACAAGATTAAATTCCGTACAATGGAAGGGAAACCCGTTCGAAAGAAGATAATATATTTGTCTCCTTTCGAAGGTAAAACCCTTTAAGTTTATTGAAGTACTTTGTTCAATCAAGCTGGCTAAGGAACTTGGACGACAAGAACCTTTCTAGTCAAGCGCAAGATTAGAACTCTACAAATTTGTTGTCAGACGAAACGGAGATGCTCTCCGTCTTGTGTTCATTTTAGTCCGAATGCGTATGCTTGCTATGACGCGCACTCTTGTTGGATATGTATTCAACATCGAGACACTAACACTTTTAAGGCACGACACTGTGAATTCTATACATACATAAAAGAGTATCTCTTATACATACTATATAACTTTTGTTCCTCTTCAACAAAAATTTTTTTACGTTTATTTTTTTATTTAGGCTTATTTAAAATATAATATAAGAATGTAAGTATACCTAACTACTTATTTTAAATAGGCTGTGACTTTAAAATATGTCTTTGGTGGAGAGGAACAAAAGTTATTTTTTTGTTAATTAATAATGTTTATAACAATATAAATAAGTTATTTTTTAAACAAGGAGAACATATATTCTTTAAATGAACCTTAATAAAAAATTAATCGTGAAAAAAACAATTTTTAGTAGAGATGAATCGAATTTAACTGTTTGTTAATTAATATTGTTTATAACAATTTAAATAAATTATTTTTAAACAAAAAGGAAATATATTCTTGAATTGAATTTAAATAAATTAAAAAGAAAACGTGTAAATAAACCTTTTTTAGTGAAGAAAAATCAAAATTATCTATTTGTTAATTAATATTGTTTATAACAATTTAAAGAAGTTACTTTTTAAACAAAAAGGACACATATATTCTTGTCATGAACTTAAATTAAAAAGAAAATTTGGAAGAAAAACCTTTTTTATGGAAGAAAAATCAAAGTTATCTATTTGTTAATTAATATTGTTTATAACAATTTAAATAATTTACTTTTTAAACAAAAACGACATAATTATATTCTTGTAATGAATTTAAATTGAAAAGAAAATGTGAAAGAATAACCTTTTTTAGTGGAAAGGAATCAAAGTTCTCTATTTGTTAATTAAATATCTAAATTTTTAATTCAAAATAAAATTGTATAAATTAACTTAAAAATGTAGTCAACTATTCAATTAAACATCAACAAACTTCTAATCAAGAAACTATTATTTATTTGAATGTATTTGATAAAGAATTTTGTTTTTATTGTTTTGAAAATAATGTCCAAATAAAAAATTCCGAGAATCTCGGTACTTTCGCTCGAATAACGATAATATCGTTTGAAAAACAAAAGACTTATCTCATATCGTTTTTTTTGACATAAGAACAAATATCGATCGTTTTTTGTATCGTTTTAAAATAAAATATATCTTAATAGGTGTGTGTATAGGTGTAGTTATATTAATAACCCTGGCATGTTCAATTCAATATGTTTATTTGTATGAAGAAATAATATCCTAAGAAAGTAATACATTTATTCTGTCGAAAGACATTATTTTGCCCTATTAAAAATAATCACGAGTAACACACGTGTAACTACACGTGCAGATTTATAGACATGTGTAATGCAAGTTTATTATAATTACAAGTGTTTATTTTCACTTGGGTGACGATATATATAATAAAAAGTACAATTTAAATATTATTGAAATAAATGTGTAAAACTATAATTATAATTATCCCTAAAAAAGAAAAAAGACATTTTTTTAAAATGCAATCTTGTTAAGAATAATAAATGAAAATTTGCACATTTTCACAACAAAATATTTTACAAAAAATTTTTTTTTAAAATTTTTCCCCCTGTTTTTTGGCCTTTGCAAATTTTTGAAAAAAGTGTGTTTTAATCAGCATCAAAACCAATATTAATCCCCATGTGAAAAACATTATCCATTCCGCCTTATTGAATATCCCTACATGGGAATCCACTTGGAATTTTACAAGGGATTTCACATAGGATTTTATATGGGAATTAACATAGGATTTCATGCAAGATTTCACCTAGGATTTAGTGAGATATCACATAGTATTTTATTAAAGATCCAATGAAGAAATTTTCAAAGGATTAAAAATTATTTAATAAAAAATTAAATAATAAATAGTATTAGTATTACAAGTCATCAACAAAGTAAAAAAAACGATCATTTGAAACACGTCCTCTCTGCTACAGGTTCTCAGCTTTTATATACTTCCAGAGTCGTCTCACCAGCGAGAGAAGTCACTTTCGCCACCTAGCGGTGAAAGTATAGGAGCGACAGTAATCTTTAACATTACTAAGGAAACCATGTGGAATACCACGTAGGATTCCATGTGGTTTCCTACGTGGGGATTTACATGGGATTTTACTTAGAAATTTACGTAGAAATAAATTCCCAAATTAATTCCTAAGTAAAATCCCATGTAAATCCCCACGTAGGAAATCACATGGAATCCTACGTGGTATTCCACATGGTTTCTTTAGTAATGTTAAAGATTACTGTCGCTCCTATACTTTCACCGCTAGGTGGCAAAAGTGACTTCTCTCGCTGGTGAGACGACTCTGGAAGTATATAAAAGCTGAGAACCTGTAGCAGAGAGGACGTGTTTCAAATGATCGTTTTTTTTACTTTGTTGATGACTTGTAATACTAATACTATTTATTATTTAATTTTTTATTAAATAATTTTTAATCCTTTGAAAATTTCTTCATTGGATCTTTAATAAAATACTATGTGATATCTCATTAAATCCTAGGTGAAATCTTGCATGAAATCCTATGTCAATTCCCATATAAAATCCTATGTGAAATCCCTTGTAAAATTCCAAGTGGATTCCCATGTAGGGATATTCAATAAGGCGGAATGGATAATGTTTTTCACATGGGATTTGGTTTAGGATTTGACATGGGAAAATCATTATAAATAAATGATACTGTTTTTCACATGGGATTCGGTTTAGGATTTGACTGGGAAAAACATGTGGGATTTGATATGGTTTTATGCATAGATGAACTGTTCAAATTCCCCATGTCTATTCCTAACTAAAATCCTGTCTCAATTTCCCATTTGGTTTGACATGGGAAACCACATGGTAAACCACGTGGTTTCCTTCATGGAAGTAGGGTTTTACATGGTTTTTGACATAGGATCGCATGTGGTTTCCCATATGGGGATTTTCAATAGGGGAATCACCCATTTAACAAATATTTCTCTATGTATAGTAATGTATTATATGAAATTAAAACTATAAAAAATACTTCTTTTTGAAGTTCTACAAGAGACATCAGGACAGCATAAACGCACATGCGCTAATTGAAACTTTGAGATAACTTCTTATTTAAAACAGTATTACTTATTTTGAAAAAGGGTTTAAATAGATATTTTTTTATGTCAGTCTTTGTCATGTTGGTTACAATATCTGAAAATAAATTCAACCTCTCAATGCTCTCAATATCGCCAGTCGGTTCCGTTGGTAGACTGTCATAAAAAGGATCTATTGTAGAATACGTTAATAGAGATTCATCGCCAACTGGTTCATAGTCCATATCTAGTGTATATTCGCTGCTTTCAACATCACTGATTAAATCATCTGGTGACAAAATCATCAATCCTGTTTCACATACAGATATAGCCGTTTTCAATTTTAAATATAAGGAGACTATAATAGTATCAAAACTGAAGTTTAAATCTTTACTTATAATTATATTCAATATTGTTTCAATATAATTTATTAGTTCAATTTTATCTAAAATTTTATCTTCTTCATTTAGTTTTTTCAAATCATCATGAAACGATAATAGAATTGGCATTTTTCTGTAAATATCATTCTCCCCGATTAAAGAATGGGAAAATGAGTTTTTCTTATTAGTTAATTCATCTTTAATGCTTTTTATTTTATTTGAATTTTCTTCATCGATTAAATTTTCAATATTATTTCTATCTTCGAGTAATGCTTGCGATGCGATATTTTCTATCTGATCCATTTTTGAGATTGGCAGCAATTCTTCAGTAGCTTCGTACAGCATAATCATAGAAGAATCAGAAATATGGGGATGTGTATCTTTGAGAGAGCTTTCATCTATGATTTTGGAATTTTTTATTACCGAAAAAATATTAACATCAATATCAGAAGAAACTTTTGTTTCTTTTGACATTTTTTTAAAAAGAGCAATGCGATCATTATTATCTATAATGTACTGTATGAAATTTTTTGAATTTTTAGACGATTTCAGTTTAGGGTGTAAAAAGACGTTTTCTAATTTATTGTTAATGTATTCAAAATCAACTGGAATTTCATTAATAGTCTCAGGTACTTTTGAGAAAATCACTGATACACTTGGAAAAAATGATTTAAAGTTATTTCCAAAAAGTGCTTCAATAGCATTTAGAAGTGATAAAAACATTTGAACATTTCCCATGTTAAGATCTTGAATGTCTACCACTAAAATAATTTTTAGTGATTTTACAGATTTCAATAATTCATAGAGATAATAGGCATTGGTTACGTCTTGTACTAATCCTCTATTGTCAAAAAATGCAGGAGTGTCCCAGAGGGCCAAATTGGGTAGAATTGTAGATTTCCATTTTGTGGGAATTGTTGTTTTTGACAAGGAACCAATGCCAATTTCTGGTCCTTTTGATTGATTGTTTGACTTTACTACTATTATTTCTTCTTCGGATAGTGGACTTTTTGTACCTTTTAGTTTGCTGCCGATTAAGTAATTCACTAATGTACTTTTCCCAGCTTTTGGGTTGCTAAACAAAATTGCCGCATCTTCTTTTACCAATTGATCTTTCATAATTTTCTTCGCTTCAGAAAGAGATATTCTTATTTTCTCTAAATTATTGTTATTAAACTCCTGACCCTCGCTATTCACTAGTGTGAGGAGTAAACAAATGAATGCTATTTTTATCATGTTTTATTATAATGATAACTTTTATCCCAAATCAAAATGTTCTGATATAATTGAATCTTATTCCTGATAATATTATTTGCCCTGAAAAATAAATTAATTATAGAAAATGTCTGTTATTAATGGACTTTAATTCAACTAATTCTAAGAACACTTAAAAAAATTATAAAAAAATTATAATTATATACAATACCTATTATTATCATAAAATTATCTAGTAATAATGTCAAAATTTCTTGTCCGGCCGGCAAAGGATTTTTTGCCAAGTAAAGTATATTTACCTATTGGAATTTCTTTTAAGTAATTAATTTTGTTTGTACTAATTAAAGTTAACAAAAAGCTTCTCACCCAGTGGGCACACTTGTTCAAAAGACGTCCCACAGTGGGACCAAATTGCAATTTAACCGATTTTACTGAACTTTGTTTTAAATAAAAGATTATTAAATTTGAAAGAGATTTGTCAAGGCCGAATTTTAAATTTCAATTTGTTTATATTTATTTTTTTATTGCAAAGTTTAACAAAAGCATTTACTTTTAAGAAAAAGTTATCTCCAGCCTCTACACAGAGAAAAGCGAGTGTTGTTTTTGATGCGGGTAAATTTTGGTAGGGTAATTTTAGTGAGGATAAATTTTCTATAATAGAAAATTTACCTTATTTTCGGTGTTAAAATAACACTTCCGAGCTAAAGTTTGATGCAGACACTTTTAACACCGAATTCAGTGTTAAAATAACACTCACTTTTTTCTGTGATATAATCGAATGGCACGTGCTAAAAACTTTTAAGAAACACACCTAGAGTACTCTGTAAATTGTAAAAAATTTGTGCAGGTTAATATTCGAATGTTATAAACAATTTATATTAACAAATAATTAAGTTTACAACAAATTGTTAATGTGGACAAACGCTTTGATAGATTTTGATGAAATTGTATACTTAAGGGTTTTTGGGGTCGCTGATTACGAATCCAATGTTTGTTTTTTAATATTCAAAATGTCGGATCCAATATGGCGGATGCTTTTTTTTTAAATCGATTCAATTTGGCTAAAAATCGTTACTCGGGGGTTTTTGGGGTCACTGATTACGAATTTGTAATTAGTTTTTCAACATTTTTAATAAACGATATAATGTGTAAGGCGCTTTTCTAAAAAATTGATTAGATGTACTTGAAACTTGTTACTCGGAGAGGTTTTTGGGTTTTTTTAAGTATAATTAATATTTTTAGTATATCAAAATCTTTTACATTATTAATTCACAAATTTAATAAGCTCTTATAATGAAAAACGAATCGTTCTCACTTATAGATGAAAAAGCTTCAAGCCATCTCGCGGCAAAGATAAAGCGACCCCAAAATACCTTAAGTATACAATTTCATCAAAATCTATCAAAGCTTTTATCCACATTATAACAATTTGTTAGAAACTTATTTATTTAGTAATATAAATTGTTTATAACATTCGAATATTTACCTGCACAAATTTTTTACAATTTACAGAGTACTCTAGGTGTGTTTCTAAAAAGTTTTTAGCACGTGCCATTCGATTATAGAAGCTGGAGATAACTTTTTCTTAAAAATAGATGCTTTTGTTAAACTTTGCAACAAAAAAATAAATATAAACAAATTGAAATTTAAAATTCAGCCTCGACAAATCTCTTCCAAATTTAATCATCTTTTACTTAAGGTATTTGTCGCGTAAATTCGTTTTCGACAGAATTTTTTTAAATTTCACATAATTATTCTTTGGATATTTATCTACAAAATAAGGCCTATTAAAATAAAATTGACCGTCTGTAAGTCTCAAAAAATGAAATCAAAGTTTCGATTTTTAACATGTACGGTATAGGAAAACCAAATGAAAACCACAGATTTTTAATTTTTGCACTTATACTAATCGACAGATTTTTTAGAAAAACTAAAGTTTTATTTATTGAACCAAAATGAACTTTTATAAAAAAAATGAAAATTTTTCACCGTCTCGTTTAAAAGATATTTAACATCAAACTTGAAAAATTATTTTAACATTTACTGTAAATGACAGGTGAATTCGTAAACGTGGCAATAGCGCTTGTTAAATACTACAGCTTGTCTGCTACTTTTGGCGCGAAATTTTAAAGACGGCCATACGCCAAACTTGCGACGTTGCCACGATCGTTTTTCATGCGAGAGGTTATGAATATACTTTGAGAACATCTGTGTGTCAAACTGTACGTCCGCAAAAGTTTTTCGGAAACTCGCATTCATAATCGTTTCATAAGTACAGTCAACGGATACAAACTTTTGAGAGTGACCAGTCGCGCGACAAATACCTTAAAACAAAGTTCAGTAAAATCGGTTAAAAACTGAAGGCTCTAGACTATTATGAACAGTAAATTGCAGTTTGGTCCCACTGTGCGTCCTAAGGATGCAGTGGCGGATCCAGAATTTACTCCAGGGGGGGGGGGGTCATCTATAGATTCGGCGAGCAACGACCATAATAAGCTGACCTTTTTTTTATGTAAATTTTTCGTTCCAGGGGGGGTCATGACCCCCATGACCCCCCTGGATCCGCCACTGTAAAGATGTCTTTTTGCGGACGTCTTTTGGACTTGTACAGAAAGACGTCTTTAAAACGTCTTAAAGACGTCCTATACATGTTCTACACTGAAAAAAAAATTTAATTGATTCAAATATCCATTTAATTGACTATTATCAATTAAATATTTACTTGAATCAAATAATATTTATTGGAGTTAATTAAATGGTATTTGAACCAATAATTTCAGTATTTGAATCAAATACCCATTTAATTGACTCCAATAAATATTATTTGATTCAATTAAATATTTAATGGATAATAGTCAATTAATCGGTTAATTGAATCAATTAAATTTTTTTTCAGTGTATGTCTTGGCCATTAGAGGTCTTTAAGATGTCTAAAAGACGCGTCTTTTTCATTCAACATTTGAAAATAGAAAAATTTCCATAAATAAAAACTATTATTTTCTAAGTTCAACTTGGACTTAGAAATACATGAATGTAAAATTCATTGGAATTTTTCTAAGTTAAATTCATTTCATTGACAAGTGAGATCGTTAACTTTGTAGAGGTTCATATCTGCCTTGAACGGCTGAGGTGCTTAAGGCGCAGTGTTTCAAGCCCAAGGTATCCGAGTTCGATCCTAGCTTCGTAGGAATTTTTTCATTATTTCTCCACATTTTAGAAAACATAAAATTAAACTTAAAATAAATTTAATACAATATTACTGAGTTTCAACTTAGAAAATGGTATAAAAGAAATGTCTATTTAAGATCTGAAGGAATGTAAGAAGGACGTCTTAAAGAGACGTCTTTTAGATGTCCCTTTTATGTATTTTAGACGTCCAAAAGACGTCTTTAAGACGTACTTTAGACGTCCTTTTTTATGTCTTTTAGACGTCTTTTGGACCAGACATAGAACGTCTCACGGAGAGAATTTTGAACCATAAAAGACGGTGTCTAATTCAGAAGGTTAAAAGAGGGGGAAGATCACGGTAAATCTTAGTGATCTCACCGGGTTTTTCATTCACGAATCGCAAGTGGCGGTAACAGTCACCGTCAGAGAGCGCTACATCTTGTCGAAAACTAGGTTGAGTTTCCAATCATCGTTTAAAACTCTGATCACACCGTGATTTTAGGTTACAAAACAAACAAACAAGGTTCAAACTTCTCTCCGTGCTTTTAGACGTCTTTTTGATGACTCAGAGACATTACCATCATTGTCCCCGAATTGTCCGCGGACAAAAAGGGACGTCTTTAAGACGTCTTTTAGACGTCCCTGTGCCCACTGGGCAGATTCTCTCGATACTCATTATTTAAAAAAAATGGTGATAAATTATTCGTTGTAAACATTTTCAATCTTTTTACATTAAAAGAAGAATTAATTTCTCCAAATTTTCAATTATCGTTCGATAATACACCCTTTTTTCTAAATTATAGTTATAATTTGAATTTTTTACACTACTATTCAGATTTTAACTAATTAATAATATTATTAAAACAAATGTATTTAAACAAATATTATCCCAGTGGGCACAGGGACGTCTAAAAGACGTCTTAAAGACGTCCCTTCTTGTCCGCGGACGATTCGGGGACAATGATGGCAATGTCTCTGAGTCATCAAAAAGACAGCTAAAAGACGTCTAAAAGACGTTCTATGTCTGGTCCAAAAGACTTCTAAAAGACATAAAAAAGGACGTCTAAAGTACGTCTAAAAGACGTCTTTTGGACGTCTAAAAGACATAAAAGGGACGTCTAAAAGACGTCTTTAAGGGCATCCGGGAAATAATACTGGTTTCGTGATAGACGTCTCATTTAAAAAGAAAAGAATATTTTGAGTCGGGAATTTTTGGTAAATATAGAGAAATGCTCTGGGATCAGCGGTCCTCTCGGAATTTAGAGAAATTTTGATAAATAATTATTGAAAAAAATTGTTTAAATATACGGAAAAAAGGGGTTTTTCACGGTTCAGTATAGACGTCTCATTTTGAGAGGATAAAATATTTCGGGTTCATATTTGGAGGGGTGATAGAGGAAGACTCTCCGAGGAGCGGCCCTCTCTGTTTTTGCAATAATTTTGCGAGGAAATTATTTTATTAACGATTGAAAGAGGAGTAATTGGAGGTTGAGATATTTCCTCAGTTCGAGTCGTGACCACTTCCGAGAATTGGCGCCACCTCCTTGACCACTGACACATAGATCCACTTGTCTGTGTGCTCGCCGCCATATTGTCTCTCACTTTCGCCAAAAATCCAACTTTTGTAATTTCGTTTTTCAATATTTATTTCAAAAATTACTTGCAATTTTCGAGAATATTCTTTATCATCATGAATTCCCCTAATTATAATGATAAATCGGAACTAAATATCTCTAATTATTTGGGAGTAAGACGACACGCGGGAAAACACTTTTTGGGCTCGATTTTTCCCGGATACCCTTAAGACGTCTTTTGGACGTCCTTTTTACATTCCTTCAGATCTTAAATAAACATTTCTTTTATAACATTTTCTAATTTGAAATTCAGTAATATTGTATTAAATTTATTTTAAGTTTAATTTTATTTTTTCTAAAATGTGGAGAAATAATGAAAAAATTCCTACGAAGCTGGGATCGAACTCGGATACCTTGGGCTTGAAACACTGCGCCTTAAGCACCTCAGCCGTTCAAGACAGATATGAACCTCTACAAAGTTAACGATCTCACTTGTCAATGAAATGAATTTAACTTAGAAAAATTCCAATGAATTTCACATTCAAAAATTTCTAAGTCCAAGTTGCACTTAGAAAATAATATTTTCTATTTATGAAAATTTTTCTATTTTCAAATGTTGAATGAAAAAGACGTCTTTTAGACACCTTAAAGACATCTAATGGCCAAGACATAGAACATGAATAGGACGTCTTTAAGACGTCTTAAAGACGTCTTTTTGTACAAGTCCAAAAGACGTCCGCAAAAAGACATCTTTAGGACGTCTTTTGAACAAGGGTGCCCACTGGGATTGTTCTTAATAATTATCTCATTTTATTAGAATTAACCTTGGAATTAACACTTTTTCTGCAACTATAATTACACTTTATATTCCCCCCAACCTCTCTATAAGTCTTTTTAAAAAAACTTTAAATACTCTCTAGGATATCCATCAATTGTACTTAAGTAATGTCTTTATTATTGGAGATTTTAATACTCCGTTCTTCGCTAATTTAGTTAATAATTGGAGTACTGATTCAAAAGTAATGTCAATGTTTAATTTATCTCAGTTATTGAACCTACAACAAGTGAACAACGTCAGAAACATTAACAACAGACTGTTAGATCTAATTTTTACTAATGCCAAGTGCTGCATCTTGCAGTCTATTCCACCATTAGTTAATGAAGATCCATATCACCCAGCACTTTGTATTAGTGCACATTTACGATCATCAAACAGATTTTTGGCATCTACATTTAATAACACAAAATCTGTAACTAAGAAATATAACTTCCGAAAAGCAAATTTAACCGAGCTTTATATGCAATTGTGTTGTATTGATTGGGATAAGGAATGTATTATCGGCGACGTCGATCAAATGACAATTACTTTTTTAAACATAATTGATAATGTCTTCCATAAATGCGTTCCTATCTATAACAGTAATAAAAACAGTAAATACCGTTATCCTCCTTGGTTTACAAAATCAACAATAAATGATATATGCATAAAAAATGGTCTTTTAAAGAAACGCAATAGTAACCCACAATTTTATGAAAATGAGATAAAAATTCTTTCCAAATCGATCCATAAAAATATCAGAAAGGACTATCGCATTTATATTAATTCAGCCGAAAATGAAATTTACACCAATCCAAAATCCTTCTGGTCCTTCGTTAATAAGGAAAGGAAAAAACCTAAGATTCCCGACAATATGTGCTTCAAGGGAAGCAAGATGGCTGACCCTCAGCAAATAGTTGATGCATTCTCTCAAATGTTCTCTGAAGTAAATTGTTCGAATTCCCAATCACGCGAGTTGAGTCGTCACTCTTCCACTGACCTTGACGGACAGTTTTTTCAATTTTCGTCTGATCGGATCCTCAAGGCCGCTAAATCTCTAAAGCCATCTCTAACAGCTGGACTCGATGAAGTTCCTAGCTTCCTTGTTAAAGATTGCGCATCTCTCCTAGCCTATCCTCTAACTACTATTTTTAACCAGGCATTATCAACTGGTCGTTTTCCGTTGACCTGGAAAACAGCAAAAATTATACCGGTTTTTAAATCCGGCGACAAATCACAATGTGAAAATTATAGACCCATTGCTATTATACCAAATTTCGCTAAAGTTTTTGAATTTACAACTTTACCATTTTTAAATAATTCTATTAAAACAATTCTATGTGAAGAACAACATGGGTGCATTCGTCGCCGTTCAACAATTACTAATCTCATTACCTTTAAACAGTCTATCGTTCAGTCTCTACAGAAACGTATCCAGGTCGATGTGATATACCTTGATTTTGCCAAGGCTTTTGACACTATAGATCATAAAATCCTTGCAAAAAAACTTGATTCTATTAACATCTCTGCAAGCTTGAAGCGACTCCTTCTAAACTATCTATACGGCAGATCACACGTGGTCGCGGTTGGATGCTATCTTTCCAAGGAATCTACCCCTGTTCGTGGAGTCCCACAAGGATCAGCTTTTGGTTCGCCTTTGTTCACACTATACATCAATGATATTGTCAGGGTCATTAACTCTGATGCACTAATCTTCGCCGATGACCTAAAAATCTATCGTGAAATAAAAACTACACAAGATTCAAAAGAGCTTTAGACTGACCTTGACAATATTTTTACGTGGTGTTGCGAAAATAAATTACCACTCCAATATAAATAAATGCAAAGTTCTATCTTGTGGTACCATAACGACAATACATCTAAATTTTAACTATAAAATAAACAATAAGAAATTGGAAAGAGTGCATTCAATCTGCGATCTCGGAGTCACCTTTAACTCTACCCTTACTTTTGCCGACCATATAACTATGATCTCTAGTGCCTCTAAGGCCTTGGGATATCTGATCAGATCCTCAAAAAATTTTTGTAACATAAACACGATGATCTTATTGTTCAAATCTTTAGTCCTATCAAAAATGGAATATGCCAACCTAGTATGGGATCCAATTTATAAAAAATACGCAGACGATATTGAACACATACAAAAACGTTTTTTGAAGTACCTGTCCTTCAGGGTCGATGGAAGATACCCCCCGCAAGGATCTGACTATTTAGCGTTGTGTGAGAGGTTTGGTTTTGTTACCCTTGAAGAACGTAGAATCATAGCTGCCACTATGTTTATTTTCAAAGTCCTGAATTCCCAAATAGATGCTCCGTGGCTCCTGAACTTAATAAATTTTAGAGTACCCAGATTGGGATCACGACACACGGCTCCTTTCTATCTAAATACTAAAACGTCTTTTTCCGGCTCTACTATACCCATTTTTTATGCATGTTATCAAATTAATAATGTATTTAATGCCATGAAACCAAATTTGGATCTGTTTCATAGCACCAGAAATCAATTTATTTTGACGATCAATGCCTATGTAATGAAACTTCGCAATCAACAAATTTGTTAAGCTACTTTAATTCAGTTTTGTATATAGTAACCCATTTATGGTCCCCATGGACTGCGGGTAATAAGTGTAAATAAATAAATAAATAAATAAATATAATTATTTTTATCTATGCAATTTCCGGTGTTGATAATACTTTCGACATAAAGTTAATTTTATTTCAAAAATTTTTTTACTGTAATAAAATTGATATTAAAATATATTAAATACACTGAGAAAAAAATTACACTAAATTCAAATAGAAACATTAGTTTAGACGATTTTGTTTAATTAAAGTCAGTTTAAAAGTTAATTACCCAAATATATGAAAAATATCTATTGCATAGACTATGAGCCGATTAAAATTTTAACGTCGGCAGTGCGCTAACGACCGACAATTTCTGACGGTAGTGTAATGAAATATTGAATGTAAAACTTAAGGGAAAATTATACTGCAAATTTGTGGCATTCCACCAGGTCCAAATTTACATGGAATATTTGAAAAATTTGTAGTTTATTTAAATCAAAAAGAAAAGATGTTTTCTCTTTTGGGTTTTTAGTTGTTTTTATTTATTTTCTAATGGTGTAAACAAATTTAAAAAAAAAATTTGACCTTGAAAAATTAAATTAAAAAATTAAATTTCATTTTTTTATCAAATGGACATTTTTAATTAATTTTTTTTTATTAATTTTTTTATAAAGGCAAAGTTTTTTCCTAAAAAAATGTATAGGTCAAAACGTACGACAAGAGCGCTTTTAACTAGTCAAATTAAGCATTTACTTCTGCAGTTTAACGGCCTACAGTGGAATATTTTTAACAATTTACTGTTAAAAAAGAGACGCATGCTTATTCCCGAAATCTTTTTTGACCAAATAGTTAATTGATATAAAACTACCTAACTTAAAATTCACATAATATGCACATTATTTGACATAAATTCCATTGTACACAAAAACCATTTAACATAAATATCATTTTGTCATAGAATTCATTAGACAGAAATATTATGTTACATAAAACTCAGATAACTTAATTCCCATTTGACATAAAAATTATGTAACATAAATTTCTATTGACATAAAAATCATTTAACATAAATTTCTTTTGACATAAAATTCATTTAACGTAAATTTTATTTGTTATAAAATTCATTTGACATCAATTTCATTTGGTATAAATGTCATTTAACATAATTTTCATTTGACATAAAGTTCACTTGATATTAATTTCATTTGACGGATAACTCATTACACATAATTCTCATTTGACATAAAATTCAGTTGTCATAGATTTTATTTTACATAAAGATCATTTGACATGGAAATATAGGCGCGAATTTCAAAATTCGCAAATCACAATGTTGTTGATAATATATAATTGGTTACTTTTAAAATTCGCGCCGATATTGTTATGTAAAATGTAATTTGTGTAAAATGATTTTTATGTCAAATGAGAATTTTGTTGAATGACTTTTATGACAAATGAGAATTGTGTTAAATGTCTTTTATGTCAAATGAACTTTATGTCAAATGAAAATTATGTTAAATGGGATTTATACCAAATGAAATTTATGTCAAGTAAATTTTATGTCAAATGAGAATTATGTTAAATGGCATTTATGCTAAATGAAATTTATATAAATTTAATTTTAGGTTAAATAATAATTATGTTAAATGATATTCACGTCAAATGAAATTTATGTCAAATGAATTTTATAACAAATAAAATTTACGTTAAATGAGTTTTATGTCAAAAGAAATTTAGGTTAAATGATTTTTATGTCAATAGAAATTTATGTTACATAATTTTTATGTCAAATGGGAATTAAGTTATCTGAGTTTTATGTAACATATTATTTCTGTTTAATGAATTCTATGACAAATGATATTTATATTAAATGGTTTTCGTGTACAATCTACAATGAAATTTATGTCAAATAATGTGCATATTATGTGAATTTTAAGTTAAGTAGTTTTATATCAAATAACTATTTAAAGTCAAAAAAGATTTCGGGAATAAGCATGCGTCTCTTAAAAAATATCTACAGCTTACAATTTTTAACCGATTTAAGTGTTCCTTGTCTTAAATTAAAGGGGAATAAATTCTTAAGACATCCCTCGAGGTAGATTTTTGAGATTTTAATTGTTTATAATTTTTTTTAATCAAAGTTATCAAATTAATACACTTTTTTAAAGAAGGACGTTTTTTTCTTATTCCGTTGTTGCACATGATCTAAATCAATTCAAATTCATCCAATATATATGACCACAAAAAAATTATTAAGGCATAAAATAATTTATTTCAATTGTTGTATTATAAACAATATACAGCCCAACAACGCGCAGTGGCGGTGGACTGCAGAAGTAAATGTTTATTTTGACCAGTTAAAAGTACTTGTCCCACGTTTTGATTTACACATTTTTTTTAGAAAAAAACCTCATCTTCATGAAAAAATTAAAAAATAAATTTCCTTTTGATAAAAAAATGAAATTTTATTTTTTAATTCAATTTTTCAAGGTCCAAAAATTTTTTTTCCCCAGTGAGCACAGGAACGTCTTAAATTCGTCCCTTTTCGCCAGCGGACAATTCGGGGACAATGATGGTAATGTCTCTGAGTCATCAAAAAGACAACTAAAAAAGGTCTGAAAGACATCATTAATCATTTTGTTTCGTTGTTTTCCAGAAATGGTCGTTGTAGTTTGAACTGTAGTCAAAGATCTGTTATAGGGAAACTGATCATATTTAATTTTTTATCAATAATTTTTTTAAATAATTACAACAAATAAAATACTCATCCTATGTATTTATGATAAAAAATAAGTTTTCCATATTTATAGGTCATAATATCTTATATTTTCCAAGAAACGGTCGTTGCGGATATTTAACCATTTTAGATCTGCACGGAGAAAAATAGTTAGCTACAGTATCCAACTGAATAGTTGCTGGAGCGCGATCCAATTAATTGGATGGGGCAACTATTTGTTAGTTGCTACATCCAACTTTTTAGCTGCATTATCTTTGCGATAGCTGGGGTACCTTTTCGCATGGAAACAGTATCCAATAGTTGGATGTGCTAACCAATTTACTGGATCGCGCTCCAGCAACTATTTAATTGGATATGGCAGCCAACTCTTTTTCTGAGTGTGTATTGTCGATAAGTGTGATCCCTTTAAGAGTGTTCGATGGTCTCCTAAATTTCCAGGTTATGCGTGACCTATAGTTATATTGCCCTATAAAAACGGCACTGCCTGGCCCAGTAAATATTTAGTGGATCCGTTATTAGGAATTGGGAGTAAGCATGAGTCCAATAAAAAGTGGTAAAAGAAAAATTTCATATGCAACTGCATGCATTTACCATATGAATCAATAAAAACATAACGTTTAACTGGAATAACAGGAATCTACTGTACCGACTTCATTTATTCTTATGGTAAATGTAGCTCATGTGATCTTAAGGGCATGCGGGAAATAATACTGGTTTCGTGATAGACGTCTCATTTAAAAAGAAAAGAATATTTTGAGTCGAGATTTTTTGGTAAATATAGAGAAATGCTCTGGGACCAGCGGTCCTCTCGGAATTTGGAGAAATTTTGATAAATAATTATTGAAAAAAATTGTTTAAATATACGGAAAAAGGGGTTTTTTACGGTTCAGTATAGACGTCTCATTTTGAAAGGATAAAATATTTCGGGTTCATATTTGGAAGAATGATAGAGGAAGAGTCTCCGAGGAGCGGCCCTCTCCGTTTTTGCAATAATTTTGCGAGGAAATTATTTTATTAACGATTGAAAGTGGAGTATTTTAAGATTAATACATTTCCTCAGTTCAACTCGCGACCACTTCCGAGAATTGGCGCCACCTCCTTGACCACTGACACATAGATCCACTTGTCTGTGTACTCGCCGCCATATTGTCCGAAACTTTCGCCAAAAATCCAACTTTTGTAATTTCGTTTTTCAATATTTATTTCAAAAATTACTTGCAATTTTCGAGAATATTCTTTATCACCATGAATTCCCCTAATTATCATGATAAATCCGAACTAAATATCTCTAATTATTTAGGAGTGAGACGACACGCGGGAAAACACTTTTTGGGCTCGATTTTTCCCGGATGCCCTTAATAGTTTCAATGTTAAGAGAGGACCGTATTCGGTGGACGAAAAAAAGATTGAGTCAAACGTACCAATACGGTTTTTACACAAATCCGTATTGGCTTTACTTCAAATTCCTAATGGCTCTACTCAATACTTTTTTTTACTGGGGGTTTAAACAACACGAATGTTTTTAATTAACGTAATCCAAAAGATTTTTTTAATCCATTCAGAGGTGGGATTGCAGAATGGGAAATATATTGCAAATGGCTGATTGTTAAGGTTCGTTCATATACCACGTGGACGAGAAGTTTTCGTAATGACGGGCGGCAAGACGTGTTTTACAGCCATTTGCCGTTAACAATACCATAGACAATACCATCATATTGTAATGATGGTATTGCTTCGGAGTCGTCAAAAAGACAACTAATAGACGTCTAAATTGTTCTCTGATGTCTACAATATAGAAATATTGCTTTGTAATTAATAATTAAAAGTAGAGTTTAAAAATCAAGTTTGATTAGGAACGCCATTTCGGTGTTTTTGCCAGTCTGGGCCACGACGCGTGGAACGCCATTTTACTGTTCATAGTAAAAACCTAGTAAGTCGCAATTTTTAAATAATTTTAACAAAAAAAAACGAGATTTTTAAATTCTAGTTTCAGATGTTTAGTGTACAATGCTCGTTAATAATGTGAAAATAAATGAAAACTTCAATAATTAATATCTTAAATTAAAAAATTTCTAGTCGGGACCCCATCAACACAAGCGTGACAAAATCAACTAGTAACCAACTATTTTTCAAGTTTTGGAGCTCTTTTTTAAATGTAGTATACTAGTGGGGTTCTTACTAAAATCCGACCTCCATTTGTACATAGCAGACAATCCCTGAATTTTAAATATTTGGTCTTTTATAGTTCGCGCATTAAAAAAAATATTTTAATAGTTTAAAATGGTTTAATTAAATTGGTACATATTTTAATCTTGCGCAAGCAGGTACTTACAGTATGTTAGCTTCAAGTATTTTTGAAAAACACTAATAATATTTAAGACTCTTTTCTTCTTCGTTTTTCAACTAGATTTGCAACGTTGCAAATGGCGAAATGTAGGATTGATAAACATACTGGAAAGTTACGACATTCTACACATAAAGATACTTGGATTTTATGCGTTGTCTACCAATAAGAAAGTTGAAGATAAGTCGCAAAGATTAAAAATAAATAACTTTCTTTTAAAAATCCTTGAATTTTTTATGTTTGTAAAAAGATTGTGATATTCATTCGAAATATCTGAAATTTATAAAAAAAAAATTAAAATGGTATTTCATAAATTTTTCAAAAATTTAATTAAAACTTTAATCAATTTGTTTTTTATTCATTTTATTTAATTAATTGAGGTAAATTAAATTAAATCTAATTAATTAATTTACTGAGAACAACACTCAAACTATGAAGGACATCTGACGACGAAAGTAGGAATTTTCTTATATGCCATAACACAGTGGCCTAGGAAAGCATTTAAAATGTCCAAAACTTAAAATTCATTTTAAAATCAGTAAAAAGAAGCAAACGAAAAGCACCTACATTATAAGGTTATACGAGGCATAAAAAAAATAAAATAAATAATTAACTCTCAAGAAAATCTCAGAAAAATTTTGTAAAGTTGAAACTTGCACCCAGTTATCAACACCCACTTAATTTTTAAAATTGAATTTTACAGTTAAATTTTTTTTTGCTTAAAACGAACATAAAATTTTGAAAAATTAAGTGCACGTACGTTAATTGGATGAAAATTTTAACTTCATAAATATGTTTAACGTTAAGACTTAATTCCCAAAATTATGTGGGTGTTAATAAATGGATATCAGTTTCAACTTCATAATAATTTTCCAGAAATATTTTCATAATAACTGAAGCTTTAGTGAATTATTAAATTATACTAATTTATGGTTACTATTTTCAAAGCAACCATTGCAATATAAACAGCTACTATGATATAACCATTTTCATAACAACAACGGTTGCTGCTTTGCATGTAGTTTTCACTTAAAAATGTGTAAACCTAAAAGAACTTTGCAATATTAATAATTGTTTCAATCTGCTTTACGTGAATTTTTATGATATGGTCAAAAAGTGTGCAGTCGCTAGTTGCTAATCTTCACGTGGTCCATTTTTTGCTTTTCCAAATTTTTCCCGAGATCCAGAACGTCTACCGAGAATTGGGCGATTGACACCGGAAATGACAGAAGATTTCCGAGGGTGTCTATTCGTTCGTAAATCCGTATGGAATTACGCACGAAATGTCAGCTAAAAATTCTTTCATAAATTTGCGGCGAAATTTCCATACGAAATTCGAATGAATTGCGAACGGATTTCTTTTAGAGAATTTTTATAAAATTCTGTTCGGAAATTCGTTTAGAATTCCGCACGAAATGTCAACTAAAAATTTCCTCAAAAATTTTCAGCGAAAATTCCTTACGAATTTCGATCGAATTACGAGCGGATTCTTTTTGGAAAATTTTTATGAAATTCTGCTAGGAAATTCGTTTGGAATTCCGCACGAAATGTCAGCTAAAAATTCCTTCAAAATTTTCGGCGAAATTTCCATACGAAATTCCGAGCAGAATTTTATCAAAATTTTTTAAAATAAATCCGTTCGTAATTCGCTAATTCGTAATTTCATAGGAATTTCGTATGGAAATTCCGCTGAAAATTTTTGAAGAAATTTTCAGTTGACATTTCGTGCGGAATTCCATACGAATTTCCGAGCAGAATTTTATAGAAATTTTCCAAATAAATTTGTTTGTAATTCGCTTGAATTTCGAACGAAATTCCTAAGGAAATTTGGCTGAAAATTTTTGAAGAAATATTCAAAAGAATTTCCATACGGATTTCCGAACGAAATTTTTTTTTGAAAATCCATTCTAAAAAATCCGGGTAAAAAAAATCTATAAAAATTGAAATAAAAAGCGATTTTTTAAAAACAAATTAAACAAATACAACTTTTTTTAATTTGGTGAAAAAATTCCTGGCTTATTCCTGGTTTTTCTCGCGGTCAAACGGTCAAACAACAGAATCTAGGAGGAAAGTGTTTTTTAAAAATGGAATGGTTTTTTAATGGTTTTTTAATTTTTTAGGTAATTTTAATAACGGAGCATTTCTTGTAGTAACAATCAATTTAAGAAAACGTTTTGAATTTCTGGGAAAATTCGAAAAACCAAAGAAAGGCCCATGTAATGATTCGCAACCAGCGACTGTCTACTTTTTCCCATTCTAAAACATAAAAACAATGAATATAATGAATACTATAAAATGCTTTTAAGATCACACATTTTTCAGTAATGCGAAGCGTCAAAAAATAGAATACAAATAAGATAAATAATGTTGACATTTGAGGTTATGTTAACGTAAATAAAATAAATTTACGAAAAAAATGCATAAATTATAATGCAAACTTCGACGATGCTTTATTAAATGCACTTTAAATTAGTTATAAAGTCATTAAAATTATTAAATTCATAGAAATATAGAAAATAAATATAAATACCTGAAAACACATTCAGTAGAATCTCCTCTCCTTTCTTAAAAAAGACATGGAGTGGAAAGGTCGAATGTATCGAAAAGTATCGAAGTATTATAAAGAATGGGCAATGAGAATGTAAAATCTTAATAGAAGGGTGTTTTTAAAATTGTTTGTACATGTGAAGGTGGCGCTGCAGTCGTATGTTATTTAAAAAGAGCGCGAATATATAAATTTTATTTTTGTTAAGAGAAAGTACTCATAATAAATTTTATTTTGCATTGTCAAAAAAACGTCAACATTTCAAATATAAATAAGCAAATTATGAACTGAAAAAATTTGAATATTATTATTAATGAAATAATGGACTCGGACAATGGACATATTAAAACTAGCACCGTAGACGGCCGCTTGCGGCCGTCGGAAGAGCTAGTAAACAAAAACGGACACTAATGAAACACTGCATATATTGCGACACGACACTTTCCATTTATTAGTGAACAGAAGTGGCGCCATCCGTAGATAAGAATAGTAACGAACGCCTCACACAATGTCGTGGCTAGATAGATTAGAGCTAACGAGGGGTGGACTGAAGTATTGTCAAGGTTACAATGCAATAAGTTGAAATGTAAGGCTGCGGTTACACCTCTGCAGGCTGCCTGCCTGCGCAGGCAGGAGCAACGAGAGTAAGGGAGAAGTTTGAAATCACTGACTCTCTTACTCTTGTACGTTACCATGACAACCTGCAGGCAGGCAGGCTGCCTGCAGAGGTGTAACCGCAGCCTAACAGTAACACCTAACCTGCACAATGCTGTTCTCTTTGCCGGATGTGACGCAATTTTACCATACATTTCGCTACACTTTCTGCACCTACTCTTGAGGTGGTCTAAAAGTCACACTTAGTGCAGGCCAGTGCAGGCAACGAGAACAGACCTAATGTGCGCTATTGCATACACTCTCACATTCACTTTCACTGAAAATAAAATTATTTTTCACTTTTACTCGCAGTTTTACCAAAACATTAACTAAAAATTAATTTCTTTTATTTTCACTTACTATCTTGCCCATAAGCTTACTTTCGTCTTTTACCGATAGTAAAGTTAATTCTATTTTACTTTCACCCTCACTCCACTTACAAATTCATTCTCACTTCAACGACATATATGTAAAGAAAATGTTTTTCATATCCTTAATCACTATGCCAACAGTCAAATTAATTTTTTGTACTTACTGTACTTCTTATTAATTAATTATTTTTTTATCCGACATGTACAAAATTGGTGCTTTAATAGATATTAGCTAACGACAGGGTGTAAAGTCTCGGTCACATTTCTTGCAACTTTGTAATCTTGTAGCTTTCGATCTCCTGAATAAAAAAAGTAATTGATAAAATGCAAAAAAAATGAACAGATTTTTTGTAAAATAAGGTTAAAGTTGAGAATTCGCAGTGAAACAGGTGTATAGTTACTAAAACATGAGTTAAACTTTTAAAGTACGTCTAAAAGACGTCTTTTGGACGTCTAAAAGACATAAAAGGGACGTCTAAAAGACGTCTTTAAGACGTCTTTTGGACGTCCTTTTTACATTCCTTCAGATCTTAAATAAACAATTCTTTTATAACATTTTCTAAGTTGAAATTCAGTAATATTGTATTAAATTTATTTTAAGTTTAATTTTATTTTTTCTAAAATGTGGAGAAATAATGAAAAAATTCCTACGAAGCTGGGATCGAACTCGGATACCTTGGGCTTGAAACACTGCGCCTTAAGCACCTCAGCCGTTCAAGACAGATATGAACCTCTACAAAGTTAACGATCTCACTTGTCAATGAAATGAATTGAACTTAGAAAAATTCCAATGAATTTCACATTCAAAAATTTCTAAGTCCAAGTTGCACTTAGAAAATAATATTTTCTATTTATGAAAATTTTTCTATTTTCAAATGTTGAATGAAAAAGACGTCTTTTAGACACCTTAAAGACATCTAATAGCCAAGACATAGAACATGAATAGGACGTCTTTAAGACGTCTTAAAGACGTCTTTTTGTACAAGTCCAAAAGACGTCCGCAAAAAGACATCTTTAGGACGTCTTTTGAACAAGGGTGCCCACTGGGTCACTGCTGATTGACAGTTAAAACCATGATTTTTAACTGATTCAAATTAAGAGAATATCCCGTGTAGAAATTTCGCTATGGTCCGGATCAGGGACTCATCGGGCCTTCCATATTAGGGAATGAAACACACGGCCTGATATGGCCCTGATCAGGAAATCCACATTTGATCGTCGCCCCGATCTGGCCCAGGACGGGCCGTGTGTTTCATTCCCTAATATGGCCATAATAGGGATATTTCTACACGGGATATTATTTATCATATTATAAATAATATGCCAATAGATGTTAAGGGGTAACATCACCCAGAGCCTATACAAAATACGGTCTATTTCAATTAATTATTTTAAGAAAACGGTTCAGTACAATGTTGCTAGGTTTTCTGCAACGTTAAACACATGAATTAAACTTAATTTAAAAATAAAAAAAAATTTTTTGTTTTCAAAATGGCGCCTTCACAACAGTTCAACGTAGATCACGTTTTTTAAAACAACCTCTGCAGCCGGAAGCTATTCTACGTTCCATAAGCACCTAGGCAAAAAATTCAAACGAATTATGAAAGAGGATGACATTTACTAGAAAAGTACATAGGATATTTTAAAAATATCAATTTTTCGCAAAATAGTATGACTTCGATGACAAAAATGTTATTTTTTGTTAAAAAATCAAGGTAAAAATGGTTATAAAACGGAAACGCATTAACCGATCTAAAAAATCCTATGTACTTCGATAAAGAATGTTGTTTTAAAGCTACAGTCTAAATTTTAATTGAATCCGTCAAAAAATTTTGGAGAAATCCTTCCGGCCAGTTTTTTTTACAATTTTTTCACTGTTGGATGTGTAAAGGCGCCATTTTGAAAAAATTTTTTTTTGTTTTATTTTTAAATTAAGTTTAACCCATGTGTTTAACGTTGGAGTAAACCCAGCAACATTGTACTTGACCGTTTTCTTAAAATAATTAATTGAAATAGACCATATTTTGTATAGGCTCTGGGTGATGTTACCCCTTAAACAGATACATAATAGATATTAAATAGTTCAAAACATTTTTAACTTGTTTTATTTAGAAAAAGTGACATTGTCACATATAATTTCTTATTATCTTTGAATTTAAAAGATCGTGACGTAACACATGAGTTCACCCCCCCCCCTCCCCCATGTCACACTTAGTCACAATTCTCAGACCCCCTCCCTCCCCCTAGCCGCGTGACGTATTATGTGTACGGCCCCTTACATGTTAAAAATATCAAATTCCTAAAATCATAAAAAAACGTACTCAAATATTCTTTCTAGCATATACTCGTAATGAGACAAAAGTTAGGTAAAGAGTTAAGCTTCATTTTGGTACCAAGCTGAACATGATATCTTTGCATACGAAAAAACTTATGGACATTTGAATTCATTTCAAGTTTACCTGTTGAAAATATCAAATTCCTAAAATCGTAAAAAACGTTCTCAAATATTCTTGTTAGCCTATACTCGTAATCGTTTACTTCCCATTGGGCATGAACAAGAATTTATACCATGATGCTATAGTTTCAATGATCGAAACTGTTGCTTTTATAAAAAAAATGTTTTAAGAAATTAACATATCTTTGCTCTCTTATACATCTGAATCTTATACAAACAAGAGGGTTAGTATTGTCATATTGTATACTTCGATTATAGAGGATATATATATACTCGTAATGAGATAAAATTAGGGAAAGAGTTAAACTTCATTTTGGTTCCAACCAGAACGTGATATCTATCATACAAGAAAACTTATGGCCATTTGAATTCAGAACAAGCTTACATGTTAAAAATATCAAATTCCTAAAATCATAAAAAACGTTCTCAAATATTCTTGCTAGCCTATACTCGTAATAAGACAAAAGTTAGGTAAAGAGTTAAGCTTCATTTTGGTACCAAGCGGAACATGATATCTTGCATACTTAGAAAGTAATGGACATTTTAATTCATTACAAGTTTAACTGTTGAAAATATCAAATTCCTAAAATCGTAAAAAACGTTCTCAAATATTCTTCGTAGCCTATACTCGTAATGAGACAAAAGTTAGGTAAAGAGTCAAGCTTCATTTTGGTGCCAAGCGGAACACGATATCTTGCATACGAAAAAACTTATGGACATTTGAATTCACTACAAGTTTACTTGTTGAAAATATCAAATTCCTAAAATTGTAAAAAAACGTACTCAAATCTTCTTGCTAGCCCATACTCGTAATGAGACAAAAGTTAGGTAAAGAGTTAAGCTTTATTTTGGTACCAAGCGGAACACGATATCTTGCATACGAAAAAATTTATGGCCATTTATTTTGATTTCAATGCATGTTTGCATGTTGAAAATATAAAATTCCTAAAATTATAAAAACGTCTTTAAATATTTATTCTAGCCTACACTCGTAATGAGATAAAAGTTAGGGAAGGAATCTAGCATCATTTTGGTACCAACTGGAACTTGATATCTTGCATACAAGAAAACTAATGGCTAAATAAATAAAAAAAAACTTGTGTTCTTGTTATAAGATTTAAACTATCACAACCTCTGTTATCGAATTTTATTGTTTGTAGATAGCTTTCGAAAAAACGAATGGTGTGCAGATTGTCTTGCCTTCTCATCTTCAGAAATATGGACTGGCAGAGTAAATTAAGAGGTCACTGCATGCCTCTTTTTAGATATTAAGGTTGCTTTCCTAAGTGTAATTCCATCAATCCTTATGGGAGAGCTGAAAGAAATTAACATCTCCTTTCCAACAGCCAAATTTATCTATAACTCTATAACCTGTAAAAATATGTTTTTTAAAATTAATGGTGATACCATTTGCTAAAGAACTCTTACTATTGGTCTTTCGCAGTCCCATCAACTTTTTAATTTACACAAGAAGTACTTATCGATTGATACACCTTATCGATAGATCCAGGAAAATTCTTAACGTACTAAAGGTTCTGAGAGGGACTTGGTCGGGAGCTGACCCTCTCATCCTTATTCAAATTTTTGACTCTTTAATTAGAAGCAACTTTGACTATGGTTTTCACAGCTACAACCTTAAAGCAAAAAACGGCTTTAAAACCCTAGAAAAAGTTCAAAATCAAGCTTTAAGATTTTTGCCAAGAGATATCTTCTTAGAACCTTTCCTAACTCTTCTCATCTTATTGTCAATAACTTACACTACCTTCACGCTTTGGATCATAATTCCAATATGAGTCACTGTTACCCATTCCTTTTTGCTTTCAACGAAATAAATAAGTTTATCCCCAACATACAGATAAAAGACATTCACCCTTTTTTTAAATTTCCGTACGAAGACCATCTATTTTCTCCCAAGATCATCACAAGTCCTGATAATATTTTCCAGGATCTTGCAAACCAATATTTCAAAAATGCCATACGCTTCTACACAGATGGTTCTAAATCTCTCAAGGATCATGAAGCGGGTCTTGAGCTTATTTGTCCCTCATTCAACTTATGTCTCTCGCATAAAATTTCTCACTTCGCCTCAATCTTCTCAATAAAAGCAATAGCTATTCTCATCACGCTGGACTACATATTAAATTCTAATCACTCAAACACAGTCATCTTTACTGATTCGCTCAGTGTACTTCAAAGTGTCGCTTCCTCCATCAAATCCTATCTCATTCTTTTAATTAGAAACCGTCTCCACATTTTAAACAATCTGGGACGCTCAGCCTCCCTATCTTGGATTCCCGGACACCTTGGAATCACGGGCTACGAAAAAGCCGATTTAGCTGCAAAGTATGCAACTAAAAATAACACACTCCCGAATATTAATCTTCCCTCATCAGATCTCTTTGCTATAGTCAAGATCTTTTCGATAGCTCCCACGATTATCTCATTAAAATCGGAAAATACAAAGGTGCACTTTTGACTACTTTAATGTATGTATATTTTTAAACAATTCTCGCAAGTAGCGTAAATATACTAATAAATACAGGGATAAAAACGACTGAATTTTTTTAATCATTTGCTTATAATATTTACGACCGCATTACCCACATATTCTACATATTTTAAAGATGTGATATATGAGAAAAATAGATATTTTGAATTCATCTCATGAGATGGCCCACTTAAAAAGTTTCTTCAATTACTCAATTATTATTTTTATTTTTTAGGTCACATAATATCTTCAGTAATAATAAGTTTCAACTAAAATTGTACATCACAACAGCATCATGATCAGAACAGTGACTCTCTGCCTACTATTTACACAGATCAGTTGCCAACAAGAGAGTTTTAATCTATCTGACATATTGAAAATGGAAGAAACTTTTAAAGATTCTATAGAATTCGTAAAGAATAAAGTTACAGATAAACGCGGGGTACTTTTTATTGGCATTGCTAAAGCTGGCAAAAGTACATTAATGAATTATGTAATTGGTAAAAAATTAAAGGCTGTAAGAACGCATAAGTTCGAAAAAATAATGATTACACAAGAAAGCGAAGTAGATGATGCTCCGGAAATTGGTAACAAATCTACATCATTAACCACAATTCCAACAAAGTGGAAATCGGACAAAATTCCCGACTTTACTCTGTGGGATTGTCCTGGATTTAGTGATAATAGAGAATTAATACAAGACGTTACTAATGCCTTGTATGTCTATCAATTGATAAAAAGTATGGATGAACTAAAATTTACGTTGGTTGTTAGTTATGATGCCTTTAAAGATGATAACATTCAACCTTTTCTAACACTTTTAACCCATCTTGCAACATTGTTTGGTAATAACTTTGAAAATATTTATGACAGCATATCAGTCATTTTCACAAAAGTGCCGTTCTCTGAAAATAAGGAAGTCGTTGATAATGAATATATTAACAGCAAATTGCGGGAAAAAGTTGTATTAACAACTCAACTAAAAATGGCTGAAAGTTCTCGAAATTTCGTCAATTATATAACAAATAATGAAGATAATATTGCCATATTTAGAAGACCAAAAAGAGAAGGCAAACTAACTTCTTGTATCAATGATAACATAATACCGGCAATTACAAAAACAAAGAAAATATCCAACAACTTACTCCAAGATGTAAAACCAAGCTTTTCTGATGCATCTTCTTTGTACTTGCTCGCAGGCCGGTCACAATTACTGGACATAAAATTATTTGAAAGCTTGCAACATGTTATGTCAAATGTTCTACAGTCTCATAAAAAAGTTGTTGATAAAGTAAAGACTTCTCAAGAAGTAGTTAATTTAATGAGTGGTTTGAGAAACGAGATTATAAGTTATATAAACAAACTTAAATCGTATAAGCTTAGTAAGAATTATGCATTTGATAATATAGCATGGCTTCAAGAACTGCACCGTGATTTCAAAGAATTCATAGATAGCAATGATCTGCTAGAAAGAGTAAAAGCAATTTCATTTATCGAATTTGTTCTGGGAATAGACAGAGAAATGCAAGTAACAATAAATGTTAAAAATATTATGGATTATTTTGAAGCAAGTCTTGTAAAATTAATATCACATATTGATTACAAAGTTTATAAATTCTTCATGCCTGAGGCATAAAATAGGCGCTTTTAGATAGCCTTTGGAATAAAAAGTATCGTAAGTAACACGCGACTTAAAGGCTGCCAATTTATTTACGATAATGATTTTTGTGACACGAGTGGAGGTCGAGGGCGCCCTCGACCTCCACTCGTGTCACTAAAATCACCGTAAATAAATGTCTGCCATTACGTACCTTGTTGCTTAATATACTATTTCCATTACCTAACATAGTTAGAGAAAAGCGTAAATCCGTTAATCATCGTTAATTAACTGAGTTAGAATTTTCGTTAACGATTTAACTTTCAAGTTAATTTTTAAAACCTTTAACTTTAAACAAGAATATTTTTTTTGCAACACTAACCTGCAAAATTGAATTTTACACACAGAAAACTGTGTGTAAAGTACTTCTTTTTATAGCGGTGTGTAAAGTGTTACTTTACACACCGCTAGCAGTGTGTAAAGTGAATTCCAGTGTGCAAAGTGATTTTCAGTGCGTAAAAAGGTTACTTTACGCATTCTTGTGACTGTTTGATGAGAAACAATGAAATAATGCTTTTAATTAACAATTTACAATCACATTTTTTTATTTTAGCTTCTAGAATACTTCATTTAACAGTTCCCCACTACACCTAAAGTTACAGTAATATTGGCAATATTGCTGCAAGTATAGTTGTTTTAGTGTTGCAAAAAATTTTGTATGGCACTCGTGCGTAAATCAGATTATACTTGTGTGACTTGCAGCACTCGCCTTCGGCTCGAGCTGCAAACGTCACACTCGTATAATCAACGATTTTACGCACTTGTATCATAAATAACTATTTCAGTGTCCTACTATAATTTGCATTTTTTACAAAAAAAATATTTCTATATAGAAAAAATCAATTCTTAACTAGTTCGTTTTGATATAAGCAAAATACTATTATAATAATATTATTGACGTCCTAATGAAGAAAGTGGTTATTTGCAGTAAATGCAAGAAACCACTTTCTTCATCAAGTAAATTATTTGAATTCTTTCAACTTATCTTATAAGAATATTTAGAAACAAACAAGTTATTCGTATATTATTTGGTTTTTTTATAATATAAAATAATACGTAATAAACTATATTGTAAAGAAAGAACACTTAAAAAAAATTTAATAGAATCAAGTAAATGTATGAAAAAAACATTTTATTTACAATACTAAAAATATCGATTTTTCAGTTGACATGAAAAATATATTTTGTTATTTTTTCCTTTTCTGGCGTTAATATACATAATAATAATAATAATTCTCACGGTATAATATTGCACTTAAACACTATGTCAATGGTGCATTTTTTAGATGTCGAGATATTACTAAATTTTATGCAAATCGCATTTAATTGACTTTCTTATTCCTTTTCGGTATGTACATCGAATAGGCCACATTTTCTGTTAGCTGGAACAGCTGTGTCTGAAAAATTGGAGATATACATTTATCCATGAATGTTAAAAAAATTAAATATCATTATTTATTTTCTAGTCTTTTTTGAAAAAATTCGACCAATATTCCAAAAAGAAACTAAAAATTTTGTAAAGAAAAAAATGTAAAGTAAAAACGGTATTATTGTTATCACATCATTATTATCATTATCATCATTATCATTATTATTATCACGACAGATAGGCAATTAATTGTTGTTGAATAAATTTTGAATGCTAAAAATGATGCTTGTCACCGCATTGTCATGAGGTATTTAAATTCTAAAAATTCGACCTTCTGCCGAATAAATAATTTGTTCAAATAAATTAAAATTTAAAGTAAATTAAATTGAACAAAATTATAATTAATATATCTAAATTCAGTGACAGTCTAATAATTAATGTGTTGATCTCCTGACCCCCCTCTTTCTGCGGTTTGTCAGGAATTTTCCTAACAATTTTCCGAATAAATCTGGCCTAATTATAATTTAAATAAATTAATCTTTTGAATATTTTCAAGTAAAATTGGCGCTAAAATAAAATATTTTCTCTAAATTTAAAAATTAGTAAATTCAAAGTGTAGATAACGTTCATATTCCTAACCTATTGTCAAACATTTAATTGATTTTGGTTAAATAGAAATTAAAAATAGGATTAAAATCTCCAAATAAATATTTAAATTGTTTAAAAATCTTAAAATAATTAAAATTAATATCAACGTTATAATACTTTTTATATGTTTAGAATGTCAAATGCCGATTATTTTAAATACTTTACCAATCATTTTTGGACGCGGCAACTTCAAATCATTCATAATTTTTATAAACTCATTGAGAGATTTAGTCAATCTTGGATTAAATTTTTTCTCTTCAGCAACTGTAGTCACTGTTCTTCCAGTATAGTCATGAGCTGGGTAAAGTTTAAAGTTATCCGGAAGCTTATATATGACTGAGTGCACCGAATTGTATAGCTCTTCAGAGCATCCTTCCTAAACAAACAAAAGAAAAAGGATATGACACGTTGAACAGTATTAAATAGAAAGAAGCAATATTGAAAATGTGAACATCACAAATTCATATTTTAAAAAGTTTACAATATTAATCGACGGTTTAGCTCAGTCGGATAGAAGCTCGGCTCTGCGGACGCGGTAGGTCAAGCGTTGCTTGGATCGCGCCCGTTAGCCTGGGTCTTCTATTATTCAACAAATAACAATCAACAACTATATAACTGTTTTTTTCTTTTCGATATTATAACAGTTCCATATAATATTATTATTATTCTATAATATTATAACAGTCAGGAAGATTTTTGTGAAGAATTTTGTTATTTATCAAGATAATTGCGTTAAAACTTTTGAAATAATTAAATAATATTAAAAAAATTCATTCTGGTAAGTAGGAAAATTTTTTTAAGGTTTTGTATTAGAATTCGTGGTGGTTTCATAGTTTATGAGACAAACAATAAAGACACTAAAAATTGAGAATTTTCTTATGAATTCTAAAATTTTAATTTTTTCCAGTACTTTTAATAAAAATCCCTAACTTTTCCCTGAATTCCCTGACCTGTGCGGCAACCCTGATTTAATTATGTCGAAAACTTACCTGTTATTAATATTACTTTAATTGTCATTATAAATTTATAATTATAAAATATTCAAATCTTAATCCTCATTCTAAACATGACAGTAATAAAGTAAATTTATGTCTTTAACAATTTATTTTAAATATAAAAAATTATCAATAACAATAAAAATATTTAAATATATTTTTTTGATTTCTACAAATATTTTTCAACTTAAAAATATAGACAATAAAAAATATTTCACTTTATTCACTTATAATATAATTTACATTCTCTGAATATGACTTATCATTATCATATTTTAACCAGTTCATAATTTTTCTTGAATTTTGTAGATACATTTTAAAGTCTTGCTTGGCAAATTCCAGTTTCTTGTTTAATGAAAATATTACTGGTTGAAAATCAATATAATGTGACTGAATAATTGCTTCAAATTTATCGATTAACGTTTGAGTTGATAAATATTCAGACACTTGTAATAAAATAGATGAAATTTGTTCCACATTATTTCCATTGCTAAAAAAAGAAATTGTTATCAATTATTAACTTACCAACTAACTAACTTACTAACTAACTTAACTTACTAATTTACCAACTAACTTAGCTTAATAACTAACCAACTAACTTACTAACTAACTCTCTAACTAACTTACAAACTTAATAACTAACTAACTTACTAACTAACTAACTAGCTAACTGACTAACTTCCTGACTTACTAACTAACCAAGTAACTAACTTACTAACTAACTTTACTTACTAAATTACCAACTAACTAACTTACTAACTTAACTACTAACTATCTTACTAAGTAGCTTGCTAACTTACTAATAAACTTTTTAACCTACTAACTAAGTAACTTACTAACTTACCAACTAACTAACTAACTTAACTTACTAATTTAACTTACTAACTAACTTAGTATCTAACTAACTTATTAAATTGCTAACTTAGTAAGGTAGTAAGTAATAAAATTAGTAAGTTAGTTCGTAACTAAGTTAATTGGTTATAGTTTTTTAGTTAGTTGTTAGTAATCGTTGACTTGGTTTTGATTTGAAGTAAAATTTCAGTCATAGTAAAAAATAACACCAAAATGGATTATTTTAATCCTTTTTGGTGTTATTTAAATCTGCAACGTTTTTTAATACCTCACAATTTACTGTGAAGTAAACAGAATTAAGATCATTTAATACATAATACTTACAATTTTAATATTTCTTGATAATTATTGTCAATAAAGTCCAGTACAAATTCAGTTCCAAATAAACTGCATGATAATATGGAGCTGAAAAAGTCATTCAATTTCCGTTGATACATTCTGTGATTACTGGACTTGAATAAAAATGAACGAAGATGTCTGAAAAATATAGAATATACATGATACGTTTATTTCAAGGTGGATATAAAGAATTCTATTTATTTTAAACTAAATTCTAAAACTTGACCTATCACTTACTTATCCAATATTTCAGAATTTGGTGAACACGAGAGAGCATTGAATATTTCCATTTGTTCAGAAACAATGTTCGTCTCATTGTATTTGTTCCATAAAAACTGCCAATTATCTGCACTACCTTTTTTAATTGCTGTTGCATAGACGACGGTTTTCAAATTCCTGGGAACCCTGAATAAAAGGAAAAAAAAATGAATAAAAGATTGTTGAAAGTGCCAATAATTTGAATTAAACGTACCTAGCATTGACACCATTCTTCCATTTGTCAAATGAATTTAATGATTTTTGGACACAATCTTGGTGATCCAAATTACATAACATCCAATTCAATTCCCTACGTAATAACATTGCGGTCATGTCATCAGCTCTTTTATCATTGAAACCAACTTTTAAGTGAATATTTTTTAAAACTCTCGTCAAATATTTCTACAATTCATTAAAGTGGACGTAAAATTAAAGTAGAAAATTAAAAATTAAAATAGAAATAGAAATATACATCATATAATTTAAAAATATGAATTATATACTAACAGTATAAAGGGAAAATTCTTGTTGACCTGACAACTTTCTAGTGAGATGATCTAGTGCATTGAAGGCAGTTTTAAATGGTAAATAATTTGTTTCTTGTTTCAAGTAATTTAGTCCCTCAAACGCCAGAGTATAATCAACCAAATTTGCCCTGGCAAGGTTCAATAAATCATCAATAATAGCTGCTCTATTTATTGTAGGAACATTCGTAAAATCATGTCCATTTAATGCTTGAATTATTTTTTGCCACGAAAGTGTGTCGTAATTGACGCGATAGAAACCTTGAATATTAGTGAGGTGTGTATTTTTAAATTTCTTCCAAACAAGTCAATTACAAATATCAAAATTATTTCTTACCTGCAGCTTGAACATTAAAAATAACCCAGTCGTCTTCTTGTTTATCGAGTAAGACATTTTTATCAGCATTGATCCACCTGTCAATAGTAACAACAGATGATGGTGTTGACTTTGTGATCCAACTGATTGGAAGCCACCATTTTTTATTTAATTCGAAATTCGTATTTTCTTTTTCCAGAGAAAATGGTCTTTGACTCAATTTTGCATGATTCTTATTAACAGTAACGGATAGAACTGGATAACCGGATTGTTCAGTCCATGAATTCATTATTGTCTCTACAGAAGCACGATTAGGATTAACTTTCAATTGCAAACTTGCAAATAAATCCTCTGGTTTACTACTCTTGTTTCTCCTGTAAATTTCAAACTTTTAACATTTATTCAAAAAATTTTCATTTTGGAAAATATTTAAGAAATTGAAAACGCTCTTACTTCGATTGAAGATATAACAATAAAGCGGAATCAAGATTTTCTGTTCCGAAAGATAAATCCATCATTCGAATAATACTCAATCCTTTCTTATAACTAATTCGATCAAACATGTCCATTACTTCTGCAGGACTATCAACATTTCTACTAATGGGCTTTGTTAATGGAAGAGAATCAACAAGTAGTGCATTTTGATGATTAAGTAAAATTTGTTCTTTCATCCTCCACATTGGTTCAATCTAAAATTATTACATGTTTAACAAACTTATATGAGTTAGGTTTCAAACTAAAAATTCGTCTAATTACCATATCAATGGCTCTGGACTCATAATAACCAGCAAAAGCTTCCTTGAGCCATAAGTATCCCCACCAATCTGGCGTTACTAAATTTCCAAACCACATGTGAGTACATTCGTGTGCTATTGTTTCAGCCACAGTTTTTTGCACGTCAACAGAAGAATCCTTTTTATCGTAGAGAAGAGCCGATTCTCTAAATGTTATCAAGCCCCAATTTTCCATTGCGGTAAAATACATTTGAGGTAAAGCAACCAAGTCCAGTTTACTAATTTGAAAGGGCTGCTTGAATAGCGATTCTAGAGTTTCCAAAATACTTTTTGATACATTTTGGGCATATTGTGTTTGATCTTTTACATCTTCTCTGGTCCAAACTTTGATCCTGTCTTTACTTGTTGCGCTCAAATCGCCAATCACAAAACCAACCAAATATGTTGACATTTTAACACTTTCTTCGAAAATGTCTATTTGACTTGTTGCCCTAAAATGTATGTTATATTATCGTTAACAATGGGTCGATTATGTAATTTCACTGAACTTTCACTCCAGTTTCACTTTTACGCAAATTTTCTTTCCACCTCACTATCACTTCATTTCCACTCCAATTTCACTTTTCCTCAATTTTAATTTTCACTTTTACTCAAGTTTCATTTTCACTCCACGTTCACTTCACTTTCACTTTTACTCAAATTTCATTATGACTACAGTTACACTTCAATCTCACTTAACCCCAATTTTTATTTTCACCCCACTTTCACTTTCACTCCACTTTCACTTTTACTCAATTTTTATTTTCACTCCAATTACACTTTTACTCAATTTTAATTTTTAGTCCACTTTCACTTCACTTACACTAGAATTTGACTTTTACACACATTTTATTTTTACTCCACTTTCACTTAAGTTTCACTTTTACTCAATTTTTTATTTTCACTCCACTGTTACTTCACTTTCACTCCAATCTCACTTATACTCAATTTTTTTCATCCCACTTTCACTGCACTTTCAATTTTACTCAATTTTTATTTTTACTCCACTTTCACTTTTACTCAAATTTTTGTTTTTACTCCACCATCAATTTACTTTCACTTAACTTTCACTTTTACTCAATTTTTTATTTTTACTCCACTATCAATTTACTTTCACTACAATTTCTCTTTTACTCAATTTTTATTTTTAATACACTTTCACTCAAATTTAACTTTTACTCAAATTTCATTTTCATTTCACTTCACTTTTACTTAAATCATACTTTCACTTTAATTTCATTTTTACCAAATTTCTTATTTACACTTCACTTTTAATTCACTTTCAATTATACTCAATATTCATTTTCACTCCAATTTCACTTTCAATCACTTTCAGTTTTATCCAAATTTTATTTTCACTGCATTTCACTTCAGCCTTCACTTAAATTTTATTCTCACTCAACTTTTACTCAAAATTTATTTTTACGCTAAAAATAAAATTTGAGTAAAAGTGAAAGTAGAGTGAAATTTGAGTAAAAGTAAAAGAGGAGTAAAAATGAAATTTGAGTAAATGTGAAAGTAGAGTGATTGTGAAGTGACTGACGTGAAAATAAATGGAGTAAAATTTAAAGTGGAGTGAAAGTAAAGTGAAAGTGGAATGAAAATGAAATTTAGGTAAAAGTGAAATGAACGAGAGATAAAAATAAGTTTTGATTGAATGTGAAGTGAGAATAAAATTTAAGTGAAAATAAAAATTGAGTCAAAGTAAATGTGAATTGAGTGAAAGTGGAGTAAAAATAAAATTTGAGTAAAAGTAAAAGTGAAGTGTAAATAACAAATTGAGTCAAAGTAAATGTAAATTGGGTAAAAGTGGAATGAAAATGAAATTTGAGTAAAAGTAGAAGTGGACTGAAAATTAAAATTGAGTAAAAGTGTAATTGGAGTTAAAATAAAAATTAGGTAAAAAAAGGAGTGAAAATGAAATTTGAGTAAAAGTGAAATTAGAGTGAAAGTGGAGCGAAAATTAAATTTTAGTAAAAGTGAAGTGAAAGTGTAATGAAAATGAAATTTGAGTAAAAGTGAAATTGGAGTAAAAAGTGAAGTGAAATTAAAATTGAGTATAAGTGAGATTGGAGTGATTATGGAGTGTCTGTGGAGTGAAAATAAATCAAGTAAAAGTGAATGTTGAGTGAAAATAAAAATTCAGTAAAATTGATAGTAAAGTGAAAGTGAGATGAAAAAAATTAAGTATAAGTGAGATTGGAGTGTAAGTGAAGTGAAAGTGGACTGAAAATAAAAATTGATTAAAAGTGTAATTGGAGTGAAAGTGAAGTGAAAATAAAATTTGAGTAAAAGTGAAATTAGAGTGAAAGTGAAGTAAACGTAAAGTGAAAATAAAAAGTGAGTAAACATGAAAGTGGACTGAAAATAAAAATTGATTAAAAGTGTAATTGCAGTGAAAGTGAAGTGAAAATAAAATTTGAGTAAAAGTGAAATTAGGGGGAAAGTGAAGTAAACGTGAAGTCAAAATAAAAAGTGAGTAAACGTGAAAGTGGACTGAAAATAAAAATGGTGTAAAAGTGAAATTGGAGTGAAAGTGAAGTGAAAATGAGATTTTAGTAAAAGTGAAATTGGGGGGGAAAATGAAGTAAAAATTGAGTGAAAATAAAAATTAAGTCAAAGTAAATGTGAATTGAGTGAAAGTGGAGTAAAAATAAAATTTGAGTAAAAGTAAAAGTGAAGTGTAAATAACAAATTGAGTCAAAGTAAATGTAAATTGGGTAAAAGTGGAATGAAAATGAAATTTGAGTAAAAGTAGAAGTGGACTGAAAATTAAAATTGAGTAAAAGTGTAATTGGAGTGAAAGTGAAGTGAAAATAAAATTTGAGTAAAAGTGAAATTAGAGCGAAAGTGAAGTAAACGTGAAGTGAAAATAAAAAGTGAGTAAACATGAAAGTGGACTGATAATAAAAATTGATTAAAAGTGTAATTGGAGTGAAAGTGAAGTGAAAATAAAATATATGAGTAAAAGTGAAATTTGAATGAAAGTGAAGTAAACGTGAAGTGAAAATAAAAAGTGAGTAAACGTGAAAGTGGACTGAAAATAAAAATGGTGTAAAAGTGAAATTGGAGTGAAAGTGAAGTGAAAATGAGATTTTAGTAAAAGTGAAATTGAGGGGCAAAATGAAGTAAAAATTGAGTGAAAATAAAAATTGAGTAAAAGTGAAAGTGGAGAGAAAGTGAAGTGAATGTGGGTTATAATTGGAGTGAAAGTAGAGTGAAATTACATAATAAGCTTAAAATTCTGAAGTCTAGACACCTACATGGTTTTTGTTCTGCTCAGTGGCATATTGCTCAGAGCAATGTAATTAAGTGGCCTTCGAATGCGAATCTTGAAAAGTGCCTTAAAAGCTGGCTCATCGAAACAGGGAAAGGCGTGTCTTGCAAAAATTGGGCTAAATTGAGTTGCTGCCATTTGTCTACGAGAAAAATGCCCAAACATTAGCTTTTTATAATTGAAATTTAAGAATAAGGTAAAAAATAAGTTACTTTTCCGCTCCTTTCTTATTAAAGTACGTCATTTTATAAAATCCTCTAAGATCATCGTGAGCTTCACCGGTGTATACGATAGCCACTAAAATTTCCATTTCTTTTGAAAGAACATTTTTCAATACAATTGAATATTTTTCAGTAATAGGATTATAGTCTGTACTTTGTATTATTAATTGCTTTTTTTTATGTAAAACCGAAACACCTATGATATTTAATTTTCCATAGTGTAAGACAATTTTATTCGTATTCTCTTGAACTGTGGCTTTAATTTTTACTGAGCCACGAAAAGAAAGTTCCGGTGAAAAGTTTAACGTAATTTCATAATTCGATGGTCTTATTGATCTGGGCAAACGATAATCTATAAATTTAATTCTACCCTGAGATGTTCCATTGCTTTCAAAGTTAATACTGTTTGCATCTACCACAAATGTTGTCAAAAAAATTAGGAGAAATATTTTTATCCATTTGTTTATCATTTTCCTGTAATTTTAAAATTTTATTTAAACTTAAACAAACATTTCCATTTATCTTGAAAAATATAATTAATTACTAAAAAAAATTATTAAATTATAGATATCAATTACCTTGGTCTTCAACTAATTGTATAAAGAATATGCACTGGAACTTTTTTTTAAGGAACTATCTCAAACAATGAATATCGATAAAGTGTAAAAAAAATTATTTATAAGTAATAATCAATTTGTAGTGTGCGTTTTGTATCTTATCGCTTATCAAAATTATCACAATGTAAAGAAAAAAATTAGCAAAATTAGAATTAAGGAGTATTAGATAAAATACATTGTTAAAAGCGTTTTTTTTGTATAGATTACCAAATCTAAATTGAGTACTTCTTTTGCACACGAAATCATGTATGCCTTATTCTATTCCTTAAAATAAAAATTAAAAAAATATGCGGTATACTACATTAAAAATTAACTTTAAATAGATATAGAGAAAAATATTATAAACTTGCTCGAATTATTTTTATCAAAGTCTAAAGGTCTTTGATAATAAATATATAATTTTATTTTAATCTAGAATGTAATGAACATTTGAGATCAACACTATTTATATAAAATATTTTTTAAAATTTTAATGTCATGGTTTTAAAAATTTTAACTTTTTTTGTTAAAAAATTAAATTTTTTTATTTAATTAATAAGTTAGTAAAAAATTATTTTTTGTCAGTTAGTCAGGCACTTTGAAAAAGAACATAACTTTTGTTGAAATTCGTAACCCCTTGCGTCACCTATTTCTTCGCTTTTTTCTGCATTTCTATTTTATGTTTATCATCAGACGAAAAGGATATTTTAGTTTTGGCAAAACAAATTTTTTTCTTTACTTATAATATTTTAAAGTATTTTTGTAAATTTTCACTAAAATTTTAAACAATAAATTACTTTATTATGTAATATTTCATTAAATAAAAATATTTTCAGAGAAAATTATAACCTATTTTTTAAAAAAAAAGTTACCCAGAAGTTTATTGAGTGGCTGAATACAAATATGAAGTCCGTTTTCGAAAATTCAAAATGGCGAATCCAATATGGCGGCCATGAAAATTAAAAATCGACGAATCTTTGGCTCAAAACTCTGCTTTAAGGCGGTGTTTAAAGTCGATGCGATTTTCCCAATGAAGCTCAATGTAAAATACAATCGACTTTAACATCCCCTTAAAGCACAGTTTCGAGCCAAAAATTCGGGATTTGATTGCTACTTCATAAGAATTTTTTTTCCAATTTTGTATCAGTGTATAACGCAAAGTCAAACTTAAATTCAAAGATTTGTAATAGTATAATAATAATTAGTATAATTACCGTATTTGAACTTGGAAAAACACTTGAAAACTCTAAAGGTCGTCCTCAAGACGTCTTTTTTTTTTTTTTTTTTTTTTTTTGAAGTCATCATTAGGTCTGAGACCTGATCCGCACTGATCCAAAAGGTCCAAAAAGTTAAAAAAAAAAGACGTCTTTTAGACATTCCGGTATCCACTGCGATGTTATTTTAACTTGAATGTCCCTAGTTGGCACCTTAACTAACATGTTAAAATAGTTGACTCCTTGTAAACGGGTACAAGTTTCTTCTTCGATTACACGTTAATTTTCATACACAATAATTAAGTAAACTTCCTGTAAGAAAATTGGAAACAGTGAAAATGTACATGACAGGTATGAATATTACCCAAATGTCAAGTAACCGAACTGTCAATTGTCATTTAACCGTAATGCATTTATTACAGAATTGTTATCCTAGTAAATTGTCAATAAGAAAAGAAAGAAAATTTGTTAAGTGGGCCTTGCATATTCGAAGGGTTGCAATTTTTATAATAAACTTTGTTCCAGTTTTTAAGATAATTACATGGTATGGTATTCATAGTGAGCGTGCGACGAACTTATATGGAGCAACACATCAAGACGCTTCGCACGGATCAACACGACCACGCTGACAAAAAAATTCATAGTTAATAAAATATCTCAATCTACCAACTTTTTCTTTCAGATATTTCACCCTTGATTTATATATAGTTTAAGGTCCAGGAAAAAAATTTACGAAAGACATCGAAAACACACTTAATTATTCATTTGTTTAATATTAACAATTATTTGTTCCAATAAATAATTTTTTTAACATAATGAAAATTTTTTTTTTTTTAAACTCAAACATTCATAAATTGTGTATAAAATTTTCATTAAAATCCGATATTCTATTTCTGAGAAACAAAAGTTTGAAAAAAATGTTATATTAAAAAAAAACTTAGTGACTTTGTCTTTATATTAGTACTTTATTTTTATATTTTTTAATTTTGTTTTTTGATTTTAGTATTGTTTTTGATGCTTTTTCTTCGCAAACTTTAAAATGGTTGGATCAAGTATAATATAAACTTCAACTATATTAATATGGGTAAAGTATAGTGATTTTGTATGTCAATTTCAAAACAGCAATAAAGTATGGTTATAGTGAAGCCATAATTATGGTAGTTATCTAGGGAAATTTCTTTCATTGTAATTGTTTAAATATTTTGCAAATGCGTGAGAAGAATTTTAATATAAATTACTAGCCAAACTATCCGCGCGCAAGCGCGCGGGAATGTTGTATAGGGCTGCTTATTTTAAACAATTTAAAAAATTTTAAAGAAATAATTATTATAACCTAACAAAGAGATTTAACTAAATAAAATTCAAATAATTTCACTCAATGGTCTCAATTTAAATAGAATTTACTTTACTAGACTTAAACTATGGCTAGAACAAATACAATTAGTATCTGGGTCATCTTTTGCATTGCTTATTTTATAAAGCCATTTTAAATTAAATACTTTTTAAAGAAATAATAATTATTACACACTGAAAAAAGTTTTACTTGAAATAGCGATAAGTTTCTCTAGAATAACGAAAGTATTAATTGAAGCACTGAAAAATTTCGCTACTAAAGTGAAATCTGTAGTTCATTCAGCTAAATATTTTTTGCCGTGCATAACGAAAAAAGAATTAAATTAACATCAGATTTTCTACATTCAAAAAAACGAATTCAAATAGAAATTAATCATTTTACAACTTAACCAAATTCACCCCAGAAATCACTGAATTCGATAATTTAGAAGAAAGTCAGACAAAAGTAGGGTTCCTACAGAATCTGAAAATCATGGAAATGGTATGGAATTTTTAAAAGGCTTCTGGAAATCAGGGAAATCATGGAAAAGGCCTGTAATTTTTAAAAAATTCTAAATTTTTTTCAGTTTTCCATTTTTTCTCTTGAATAAAAATTCAAATAATAATAAATCTAAATGGTATAAAAGAGAAAAAAAATGTTGAATTTTAAGAAAAACGGATTTTTGAATTTTTTCGAATTTTTGATAATTTTAGATTTTTTACCAAAGAGTCAATACTATTAAATATGTAAAGTATTTTCCAAAAGCACAAAAATAATGAAGCTAAATCCCGTAAAGGAGAAGAAAAAATGTTGAATTTTAAGAAAATCGGATTTTTGAATTTTTTCGAATTTTTGATAATTTTAGATTTTTTACCAAAGAGTCGAGACAATTTAATAAGTAAAGTATTTTCCAAAAGCACAAAAATAATGAAGCTAAATCCCATAAAAGAGAGGAAAAAATGTTGAATTTTAAGAAAATCGGATTTTTGAATTTTTTCGAATTTTTGATCATTTTAGATTTTTTACTAAAGAGTCGAGACTATTAAAAAAGTAAAGTATTTTCCAAAAGCACAAAAATAATGAAGCAAAATCCCATAAAAGAGAGGAAAAAATGTTGAATTTTAAGAAAAGCAAATTTTTGAATTTTTTCGAATTTTTGATAATATTAGATTTTTTACCAAAGAGTCGAGACAATTTAATAAGTAAAGTATTTTCCAAAAGCACAAAAATAATGAAGCTAAATCCCATAAAAGAGAGGAAAAAATGTTGAATTTTAAAAAAATCGGATTTTTGAATTTTTTCGAATTTTTGATAATTTTAGATTTTTTACCAAAGAGTCGAGACTATTAAAAAAGTAAAGTATTTTCCAAAAGCACAAAAATAATGAAGCTAAATCCCGTAAAAGAGAAGAAAAAATGTTGAATTTTAAGAAAATCAAATTTTTGAATTTTTTCGAATTTTTGATAATTTTAGATTTTTTACCAAAGAGTCGAGACAATTTAATAAGTAAAGTATTTTCCACATTTAAAAGTTTGACATTAAAAAATATATAAAAAATGACAATACTTAACCTACAAAATTAAATTTTCAAAACAAACAAATGAATGCAGATAATTTGCTAACGGAAAGGAAACTTACGATTATTATAATGTATTTTTGCATTACCAACCTGAAAGTCAGTTCTTCCACATCCTCGAATTAAAAGTGTGTCTCCAGTGAAAGCAATTCCTTGTTCCTGACACACGAATGTCATACAACCTGTTGATTAAAAGAATTAATATTAAAAAATATGTACACCACTTTTATGAGCGTATATAATATCATTGTGAACTTTACCAACCCGACTTAGAATTTTCAAACTATTAATTATACTTTAAAATATCTGACCTGCTCTAAGTGAAGAAAGAGTAAAAATAGGAAGGAACCCGATTTTATTTGACTGATACAATATGGCGGACAAAATTTAAAATTCATTGGACATGAAATCGAATTCAGAATTTCCCCGAAAACAAGTTTTAATAGAATCTGAAGAATTTTAAATTACGTCCGCCATCTTGGGGCAGCCATTTTGAATTTTTAAAATCTGACACTGGATTCGTAATCAGCGACTCCAGTAACAAATCATCAAAATAACAAATATTGACGAAAACTGAAGAAACTTTAATTTTAATAGCTGTTTTCTCGGACACAAGTTTTCGCACGTAAATCCCCTTTTCCTAGACCAGGTCAGGACCAGGTCACATATTGTGTTTCACAATGAAATTATGTACAACCTTGAGTATGTCCTGGAGTTGGATGACAAACTAAACGATGTCTTCCGAATTTAATTTCTTCCATTGGACTCAAGGAAATATCTGCCTGTGCCCCACTCTTAAGAGATATCATTGAGAGACAAGACGGTAAAAGAGTCTTTAATTTCCCTGATCCAGTTATGTGATCTGCGTGCATGTGAGTGTTCACTAAAATTGGAAAACGTAATTACAAATAAAGAAAGCTTCTTACCATCTCTAATCATTAATAATGAAAATTATTTAGCATTATTGTAATTCTATAAAGTATTGTATAGAATATTCTATAGAATTTGACTAGAAATATTTTATAGAATTTGTGCAGAAATTCAATATAATCTTTCTAGTTAAATTCTATAAAATATTCTATAGAATCACTCTAGACTAATTCTATAGAAATTTTTTGTCTGGGGTTCACCCGGTGTTCAGTAGCGTAACAAGAGAGGTCGGGCCCTGGAGCGAGTAAAGACAATATTCAATTTTTGAGAACGTTAACAATTGAATTCAACCCGGTTAACTCCCTGCGAAAACATATAGTGCTGTCTGAGTCTGAGTAAACTTATTTTAAAACACTTACCTGCATATTTTAAAGATAGACCCAATTCCTTAATAATATTGAAATCTCTGTCGACCCATTCTAAAACAGGGTCAATAATAATTGCTTCCTTACTGTTAGAATCAGCTAGTAAGTACGTGTAAGTACTGGAGTAAGGATCAAAATGCTGCAAAAATATTAAATAATTTCAAAAATGTTTTCAATGTTACTATAAGATCACGCCTATGGTATAAAAAGAACTGAATTCAGAAAAATTAAAATGTTTACAAATATCTCAATTCTGAACCTTTCAACCCAAACTAATGTCGTTTTTCAACTATTTCAATAAGTTTTAATTCCTTTCATAAGAGAATTCATCTGCAATATTATTTATGTATATAGTTTTCTCGATCTTCGATAAGCACAACTGAATGGGACAGAAAATGACGCGCTCCCAAGAAAGGTACCTAATGTACCTAAGAATTATAGGTTATGTTTGCGTTAGATAGACTTTGATTAAAAGTTCATTTTTAATTATGTAAATTTTGAAACAAGTTTTTATTTAATATATTTGATGTAATAAAGACTTGAACATCAATATTTTATAATAGCAATTATTCTCTTTCTGTATTTTCACTCCAAAAATTGTAAACATAACCTAAAATTTTTTATTTCTTTCGGTACTTTTCTTGAGAGCGCGTCACAAATGATTTTAAAATTTTTATACATTTTTAAACACTGATCACAACCTTTTAAAGTAACTCCAGGGTGCAGCCCTATTATTGGAGTATATTATTACACGTTCCGTCGAAAACATTTTCTTGACCATTTCTCCGATATGTACAAATTTGTTTGGTTGTCCACAATAATTTGATTGTGGACAACCAATCAATTTTGAGAATTTAAGAAAATTCTAAGGAAAATTTTCGACAGCAAGTGTAAACGCTCCATTATTGGACTTTTAAAGTTTGACGTATACAGTAGAGGTAGTCTTATATCGTCTTCTTTTTTTTATTTTTTACCGTATGACGAACAAGTGTGCAATAAGGGATCACTCTAGTGGCAGCCCTGCTAAGACCCGGCTCCAGAATTAACTTCCGAAATTTTTGTACATTGCAGGATCTACTCAGTCTATATATTGTTATTATTGTCATAAAAAATTTACCTGTCTGAATAGAAAGTCCTTTGTGAATGGAATAGATTCTTCCATTGTTTGCGATGAGTAACTTCTGGAAAATAATGTACGGTATTTATAGATAAATGGTGATAATTTTCTTTGCTCTTTACAAAGTTGTTTGAAAAATATCAGAAACATTATAAATCCATTAGTCTTTAAAATAAGACTACAAATCGCAGATTTTATTGCAAACGTCAGACTGGGGACTAATTATGATTATGTTTTAAGGTAAGTCCAGAATGTGACTGTCCGAAGGTCGACGTTCAAAATTACGTGTCGAAAAATATTGCCAGACATTGATAACGTTCTCTCATGTAAAGGCGATTCTCCAATACCAATTTTCACGTAGACACTGAGGGGTGGAGTCCCATGGCAGCGTTTTGACTCGAAGGCAACTGTTTTCAATTGTTACAAGTAAATTTATCATAATTTAATGTAACACTAATTTATTGTTAATAATTAATTAACGGTCCTTTTATTACAAGGAGAGCGAACAGCCGTATGGTTTAATAAAACTTTTGTATACAAATTATAGCTTGTGATAAAAAATAGAAACAATTGAGATACAAATAAAAAATTGTTAACAAAAAATCTTTTGTGTCAACTTTTTACTTACTTATCAGTCAGTTCTAGGAAAGAATTCATATTATACCTTATCCATTTGGGAAACTCATTTTCTATCATAATTACATAGGATGAATATTTTATTTGTTGTAATTATTAGAAAAAATTATTTCTAAAAAATTACATACATATGAGCAGATTTCCTATAAGAGTAGGTGATTTCTATTTCGTTTGCTACATGACAAAAAGAAGGATATAGCCAAGTCAGTCTGATTTTTATCCTGACTCTCAGGCATTTTGTTTCAGCCCAAATGAATATTTTATTCAGTTGTCAGATATTCAAACATTACAGTCCAGTTGATAACCTTTTTTATCAACCGTCCGAAAAACAGCTTAAATTCAGCCCAGACGAAAAACCATTGTTTTCCGAACTGCCAAATAACATTTCAGTTTTATAATCGTAAACTGGACAACAACTTTACAGAAACAACAAACTAAACTACAAATCAATGAAAATTGTGAACTTCTTGACAAACAAACATATCCCAACACCAAAATTATAACTCATCACACAAACGATTATAAATTAATTTTTATTTCTATTCAGAAATCAGAACAATTATCACCATGAACCACAAAGCGTATAGATTGTGCGATCAGTAAAACTTGTCCAGAATGGAAAATCTATATTAGAGTAAGAGAGACAGGCTGTGTATCTGTCTCTCTTATTCCAATGTAGCTGTTGTGAGCGTACCATTAAGGCAATTAAGGTGCATTCCCATGCTGAACAGAAAACGTAAAGCAAAGCAGAATTTCATGAGTGCAAGAAGGATAGTCAGACAAAGTATTTTTTGTGTCGATGAAAAAATATTATTGTAGAAATACCCTATAACTCCCACTTGTCAAAAAAACCTCTCGGAGAGAAAGCGCAGCACGGAGTAATAATAAGGAGACTGCTCTCCAGCGTATCCCCTAGTCAGACTGGTGCCAGAATTCTGCCTTGGTTCACTGAGTAGTAATGACTTTTCAAAAATAACGCGCATGTGCAGCTTGCAACTATCTTCGTCACTCTTGAAAGAACGATGAGAGAGATAATTATTTTGACGTGCGAGTTGGAAAGTGTGGTTATGTTTTACTGTTGACAATATATATTATACTATTAAATGATATTAATAAATTGTAATATAGGAAATGTGTGAGTAGATATTAATTATATTAGCATTATAGCGATTATAGCATTATATTATATTGTATTCATTCACTTTATCATACAAAGAAAAGAATTACTCCGGTTCGACAAAAATAATCTTTTTATTAATATCTACTCACACCTATATTACAATTTATTAATATTATAATATATTGTACTTACTCTTCTCTTTGCAGTTTGTTAATTAATGTTTTTTCTTATTTAAATCTTGATTTTCCCGTATAGTTGCTGTTGTCAACAATAAAACATAACCACACTTTCTAACTCGCACGTCAAAATAATGATCTCTCTCATCGTTCTTTCAAGAGTGACGAAGATAGTTGCAAATTGCGCATGCGCTTTATTTTTGAGAAGTCTTTACTACTCAGTGAACCAAGGCAGACATTTGGCACGGTATCTCACTGGTAGTACAGTCTCCTTATTATTACTCCGTGAAGCGCAGTAAACGCAGTAAATAAAGCAGTTCATTTCTCTATAGTATGTCACAATGGTTCATTCTCACGTCTGTTGCAATGAAAACAATGAACAAGAATATATGTAATGTTGACAACCAGGCCCCCGTTGACAACAGTGAATTTTTTAATTACATATTGAAGCAACTCAAATGTGATTTCTGTTAAAATTCGTAAACAAATGAAAAGATGAAAGAATACGAAGACAACAATAATATTTTATTCAAATACTTATTTATGGAAAAATAACTATTTTATTAAAAAAAATAGAAATTGGTAATATTATTTATTTAATTTAGTTCAATAAATGCTTTCTTTACCCTCCAAAAGTTGAAGAATGCAACTGAAACTTTGATATTAATTTCATTTTATATTTTCAACTACGTTTTCGTTACTATATTTTTTGCCTCTTTAATTTGTGTCCCTTATAGCGACAGTTTAAATATCCTTATGGAAAATTACTGGATATACAATATTTGATTGAAAAATCTCAGAGTTATACATTTAGAGTAAAGTAACTGTAAGTGAACTACATTCTTTAAATAATAATTTATATTTCGTAAAATTGTATTAGTAGAAAAATAATATTTTTTGTGCAACAGGAAGTGAGTTTTAAAAGTGATTGAAACAGTAAAGGAGAAATTAAAGATACAAATATGAATGGAATAATTCCAGAAATGGAGCAAATTATTAGTCAACTGGAACGAGGGACTATAGTTACAACTTTCTTCAAGAGGTTGGAAAAAAAGACTTTAATGATACGCCGAGAAACTAGACAAATTGTTTGGTCACAAAGTGCAACTATTAGACCTTTTGATGGAACTGGTGAGTTTAAATAACAATCATTTTTCATTATCAACTAAATTTTTTAACTTACATTCTAATTTAAATAATATGCATAATAGGGATAAATATTAACATTAATATAGTATGTAATTAAAAAATTCTTTTTTTTATTGTTATGCACACATTGTTATTTAAAAATTGATATTCATTTATTTCTATTATTGCTTTGTAATTATTTATTAATTAATGACTTTTCGTAAATATAAGTTGAACAAGATGGGAGATTATGATAAATATGTTCATTACATGAAAATTTTGCTTCCTCATTGCGATCAACAAAAAATTTTCCTCGTGGAGGAGGCAATAACATTATTTCATTCTTAAAAATTTTTATTAAATTACAGGCCTCGAGCTCACCTACAAAAAACCTACTATTTACTACTTTTTTTACGATTTGATACTATTTGGATCCTTTTTTTTATTTGTTACGCTCAAAGCTACTTTTTTCCATGTTGGAGAATTTACACTAACTTTAAAATTGTTAGCAGTTTAAATAAAAAAATTATTTAAAAAAAATTTTAATAAAGTTATTGGAAAAAATTGAAAAAATTTTAATAAAATTCTTTAAAACGATTCAATTATTTTCAATTTTTCGTAATTCAATGATTTTTAATATCTACTATTTTAATAAATCAAAAAATTAAAAAAATTTTCAAATAGAATTGAATAAAAAAAATTCAAAAAAAAGTATACAAAATTTTTCGCAAAAATTCAATTTATTTTCATAAATAAAAAAATTTTCACAGGAATTCAATAATTAACAGAATTTTCCTAATATTTAAAAAAAATCAATTATTTAAATAGATTTTTATAAAATTCTTCGCAAGAATTCAAATATTTTTATAAATAATAAAATTCTTCTCAGAAATTCAATTATTTTTAAAAATATTAAAAATAATCGTTGCAAGAATTCAATTATTTTTATAAATATTAAAACTCAGCGTAGGATTTCCATTATTTTTAATACAATTTTTTTAATGAATTCCGCAAAAAATGAAACTATTCTTAAAAATTTTAATTAAATTCTTTGAAAGAATTCAATTATTTAAAAGAATTTTATTGAAAATCTTTATAATAATTGAATAATTATTAATAATAATTATTTTCAATTCATTTTTAATTATATTTCTTGAATGAATTTAATTGTTATCAGAAATTTTAATGCAATTCTTCGTAAAAATTTAATTATTTAAAAATAATTATTTTAAAAAAATGTTGATAAAGTTCTTTATAAGAATTCAAAGTTAAGAAATATTTAATTATTCATTTTTGTGTTTAAATAATTGCATTCTCGTAGAACTTTCTAATAAGAATTTATTTAGAATTGAATAAAATAAAATGATTAAAGTTTTCAATAATTTTATTTATAAATTTCAACAACAAAAAATGATTGAATTTTGAAAGAATTATAGTTTTGTAATTTTTAGAAATAGTTAAATTTCAAAAATGCGTTACATTGAAAACATTTGAAATATTTTAATTCCTGTAGACAAAATAAATATGTATTTAAATGTTTATTTTAAAGAACTATTTTATTTTTGAATGTAATTAAGAAATTATAAAAAAATTGAATCGTCAAGTTTTAATTTTTCGATAGGTATTTTTTTACTACTTTTTTCTGTCTTTAAGCTACTTTTTGATACTTTTTTAAAATTAATTATTGAGTACGAAGCCTGAAATTGAAATAAAAAAGAAATTTTTGACCTATTTTCTATTTTTCTCAATATTTTCCTCATTTTTTTTTTTTTAACGAAACTTTAGTTTTACCTTCAGGCAATCGCAGTTCATTCGTACTTTTTAAAAAAAAATATTTAATGAGACTTCTAATTATATATTTACAGTTGAAATTAGAGAAATTAAGGAAATTAGAGTTGGTAGTAACACTAAAGATTTTGAAAAACTATCAGAAGATACAAGAAGAAAGGAAAATTTAAAATGTTTTAGTATTTACTATGGTTCTGAATTCCGATTAAAAACTCTTTCGTTAATGGGTAAGTGACTGATTGACATAAGCTCGATATTAATTTTGTACAATTTGAATCAAATATAGATGATTATTTATTGTTTAGCTCTAAGTGAAAAGGAATGCGAATTGTGGGTGAAAGGTTTAACGCATTTGGTACAGGACTCAATAAATGCTCCTTATCCTTTGCAAGTAGAAAGATGGCTTAGAAGAGAGTTTTATACAATGGAGAATACACGAGAAATGTAAGTCTCTTAAAAATATTATTTCAAAAATACTTAACAAATAAAATTAATTAAATTATAAAATTTATTTCAATAAAGTTTCACAAAATTTACAATTGTTTCAATTTTTAAAATTATTTTCGGAAATACGATTATTTTAAACAATTTTCAATTACATTTTTTCAAGAAACAAATTTTTTCCGATTTTTTCTAAATTAAATTATTCAAAACTTCAATACTTTTTGTTAAACAAAAATTTTTAAAATTATTCTTATTTATTTTTCCACAGGAATTAAAATTTCAAATAATTTCAATGAAAAACCTTTTTTGAAATTTAATTATTTCTAAAAATTGCAACTTTAATTCTTCCAAAATTATTTTTTTTTACAATTTTGGAATAAAATTATTCAAGACTTTAAGAATTTTTAAAAAGAAAAATAATGTAAATAATAATTTTTTAAAATAAAAATTTAAATATTTTTATAGTTTTGCGTCCCTTGCATAAATTAATTTTGGTTACGAAGGCATTTGACTTATTATATAATTGAACGAGAATGGCAAAAAAACATTATTATTGCAATTCAAAAAAATAATTCTATATTTTTAGGGTTACGCTAAAAGATTTAAAGGCATTTTTACCAAAAGTTCATTGTAAAATTGCAACCAACAAGCTAAGGGAGCTTTTTCAAGAAGTGGATATAAAGAAGAGATCTGAATTGGGTTTCGATGATTTTGTTAGTCTTTACCACAAACTCATGTTTAATGATCAAGTAAGTTTTTTTTATAATTTATCCATATATCTATTGATAGTGTTTTTATTTATCAAATTAAATGTTTATTTTTTAAAATAATTATTAAAAAGTAAAATTTCTTCTTTTAGAGTGTCACAGAATGGAGTCCTCTATTAAGCAATTTGAAAAAGGAGAAAATTGTAACACTAGAAGAATTTCAAAATTTTCTAATCATAGAGCAAGATAATCCACTGGGAAAAAAGAAACAAGAGGTGTCGAAATTTATTAGAGATTACCTACAAGATCCCCAACGTGATGTACAGGAACCATACTTTACCATTTCGGAATTCATAAGTTTTCTGTTTTCAAAACAAAATGATATTTGGGATAGTAAAAATAATAATATATTTCAAGACATGACGAAGCCACTGTCGCATTATTGGATTGCCTCTTCTCATAATACGTAAGTATATATACGCAATTTATTAATGTCGAAGGCTTCACAGTCTGTCCCCTATTTCCCTAAAAGTCCCCTTTTTTAATTTTGGCCCCTAAACGTACCCTATTTTCAAAATTTCCCCTATTTTTTTCTTTTATCTTTTAATGATGAATTCACACCAAATTTAGCAAAGTGTCGTTCAAACTTTCAATTGGAAACTTTTGTTTTGTAAGTTTCAAATCTTGAAGTTTATGATCGATGAAATTTTTCATGAAATTTATAAAATTTGAAAGATTAGTATTTTGGCAAAGTCAAGTCTCAATTATGTTCAAAAGTTTGTTGTTTTTTTAATATTATTAAATTATTGTAAAAGATTTAATGCAATTATCTTGATAAATAACAAAATTCTTCACAGAAATTCAATAATTTTTAGGAACTTTAATAAAATTCTTTGCAAAATTCAATTATTTTCATAAATTACAATATTCATCCAAAAAATTCAATTATTTTCAAAAGTAATAAAATTCTTCAAAAAAATTCAATTATCTTTAAAAATTTTCACGAATATCTCGTCAAGAATTCAATTATCTTTACAAATAGCAAAATTTTTCGCCAAAAATTCAATTATTTTCAAAAATTAATAAAAATCTTTGCAAAAGTTCAATTACTTTCAAAAGTTTTTTCAATTCAATAATTTTCAATATTTACTATTTTCATAAAATTTATCCACAGATTTAATTATAGAAAAAACTTTTTGATACAATTCTACGAAAAGATTCAATTATATTCGTAAATAATAAAATTTCATTTACGAATTCAATTATTTTCATCGCAGAATTTCAAATATTTTTAATACAATTTTAAATAAATTTCTTAAAAAATGCAATCATTATTAAAAAATTTTTTAAAACTTGAGAAAAGAATTCAATTTTAAGAAACATTCAATTATTCAATAAAACAATAAAATTCGTTGCAATAATTCAAATATTTTCATAAATAACATTTAATTCGTTGCAGAAAATCAATTATTTTCAAAAATTTGTAAGTAATTTTGCAAAAGAATTCAATTAGCTTGATAAACAACAAAATCGCATAAATTTTTCCCATAAAATCAATTATTCTAAGGAATTTTAATAAAATTGTTTTCCAAAATTCAATTATTTTGATAAATATCAAAATTCATCACAAGAATTCAATTCTTTTGAAAAGTAATTAAATACTTTGCAGAAATTAAATTATTTTCAAAATTTTTTAAAAATTTTCGTCAAGAATTAAATTATCTTTATAAATAGATAGGAAAAATTCTTTTCAAAAATTAAATTATTATCAAAATTTTTTTAAAAATTCTTCTCAAGCAGTCAATTATTTTCAAAAATTTTAATAAAATTCTTCTCATGAAATTCAATTGTTTTCAAAAATTATTATTTAAATTCTTCTCAAGAATTCAATTATTTTTAAAAAATTGAATAAAATTCTTCAAAAAGTTTTCAATTATTTTCAAAAATTGTTATAAAATTCTTTAATATAATAAATTTCATTAAAATTTTAATTAAATTCCTTAAAAGAAATTAAATATTTTCAAAAGTTATTAATACAATTCTTCGTAAAAATTAAATTTTAAGAAACATTCGATATTATTTATTTTTGTATTTAAATAATTGATTTCTCGTAGAATTAAATTATTATTTTTCGTACTTTTAACAAACAATTCTGTAGAATTAATTTTTTTTGAAAAAATTTAATTGAATACCTAGTAATTGATGTTATTGATTTAAAGTAGAATTTTAGTTAAAAAGTCTAGAAAATGTCAATTGAATTGAAATGATACAAATAATTTTGAAGAAATGACAGTAACAATATTCTTATAATATTAAAATAATGATTTTGTCAGTCGGTCATCTTTAATTATTATAAAACGTAAAGAAATGGATTTTCGACTCGGAGTGATCCATTTCTTTATGTTTTATAATAATATTCTTATGAGTTGTTTAATTTGAAATTTGTGAACATCTTAATTGCAATGAAAAAAAATTGATGTTTTAGAGTAAATTTACTTTTGAATAAATTTGTAAATAAATTTAATAGAAATTTTTTTTGAGTATATAATAATTTTTGGAATGAATCAGAATATTCTTTAGGGTCAGGGAAAATGTCAAAATTTTGTCAAAGGTTTCTTCAAGTATTTATAGAAAAGAATAGTACAAATTTTCCGAAGTAATTGAAAAAAACGCTTTTATTTGGTAAAACTGAAATTGACTGATTTTACAATTTTGTAATGTTTAGATATCTGATGGGTGATCAGATAAGTAGCATAAGCAGTTGTCAAGCTTATGTGAGAGCACTGAGAAATGGTTGTAGATGCATTGAATTGGACTGTTGGGATGGCCCGGACGGAATGCCTTTTATTTTTCATGGACATACTTTAACATCGAAAATAAAATTTTTAGATGTTATCAAAACAATCAAGGAGCATGCGTTTGCAACATCGGAGTAAGTGCAATGAAGTACTGTATTATGTGCATGATAACTTTTCGTTTATTCCATTGAAAAAAGGTTTTAATTAAATATATCCAGTTATCCAGTGATACTTTCTATAGAAGATAATTGTACCTTACCCCAACAACGTAAAATGGCAGCTGCAATGCAAGAGGTGTTTGGAGACATGTTACTCTCGCAATCTATCGACAAGAACGAATCATCATTACCTTCGCCAGAAATATTGCGCAAAAAGATTATAATTAAACACAAGAAATTGCCAGATGGAGTGGATGAAGATTCGTTTGTTGTGCGAAATGATGATAGCAAGCAAGAAGTGGATTTGAGAAATAGCATAAAAAACGGTATTCTCTACTTGGAGGATCACGTTGACAGGCTATGGTATCCCCATTTTTTCGTTTTAACAAATCAAAATTTATTCTACACCGACACTTTTTCCAAATCTCAAGAATCGGAAATGGACGATGAGGAAAATAATACTGTTCGAAAATCAAGTGATGTAAGTTGACTAATTATTTTTTTAAAATAGATCTTAGATAATTAAGAATAAGAGTTACGTTATTCCGTAAAGTTCGTATTTTTGAATACTTTGATTCGAGCCCTGGGATTATTAAGAAAACTGAAGGAGTTGACGAATAATTTGTTTGCTTTAAATTAAAGGGAGTGCCTAATGATGAATTACACTTTGGTGAAATGTGGTTTCATGGAAAATTAGCAAATGGCAGGGAAGAAGCTGAGAACTTGCTGAAGCAATACTCCCATCTTGGAGATGGTACTTTTTTAGTTCGTCAATGTGTAACATTTGTCGGAGATTATTGTCTTTCATTTTGGAGGAGGAATAAAGTAAATCATTGTCGAATAAAATTGAAACAAGATATGGGACAAACTCAATACTATCTGATCGACACCAATTGCTTTGACAGTTTATATAGCCTTATTACACATTATAGAACTCATCCATTAAGAAGTCAGGTAAGAAATAATCATTGAAAAAGGAGTCAATAAAAACTTAATTTTGATATAATAATTAATGAACTGCTCCTTGTTAACTTAATTTTTTAATTTTAGGAGTTTATAATTACATTACGAGATCCCGTACCACAACCAAGTAAACATGAGGAAAGAGAATGGTGGCATTCTGAATGTTCGCGAACCGAAGCTGAGGAAATGCTGAAAAGAATTCCTGCTGATGGAGCATTTTTAGTGCGACCCAGTGAAAAAGAGTACAATTCCTATGCTATATCATTTAGGTAGGTAAATCATTTCTATAATTCAACAGGCCTCGGATATTATTTTTTACTTTTTACTTTACTTTTACATTTACATTTTTTTTCTTTTTACTTTACTTTTACATTTACTTTTTTTTATTTTTACATTTTTCGACTATTTTCAAAAGTTGCACCTTCTTTCGAATTTTCTTTCTTAATTTGCAACAAATCTTTTTTGTTAGCCACTTGACAATTATAAATTTTGAATTTCATGAAATATAATATTTTGATTATTAATATGATAATTTCCAGAGCTGATAAACAAATCAAACACTGCAGAATTATGTTGGAAGGACGTTTGTATACTATTGGATCAATTCAGTTTGAGAGTTTGGTTGAACTAGTTAATTATTATGAACGACATCCATTGTACAAAAAAATTAAGTTATCATATCCAGTTAGCAAGGAAGTGACGAGTTGGAAAGGAACGGTAAAATATGTTTATAATTTAATTTTTATAGAACGTAAGCAACGTAATTAAATTCTTTAAAACGGTTCAATTATTTTCAAAAAATATTTCAAATTCAATTATTTTTAATATCTAGTATTTTCATCAAATTTCTCAAAAGAATTTAATTATATTTAAAAGAAAATTGATAAAATTCATCCAAAAATTCAATTATTTTCATAAATAATCAAATTTCCACAGGAATTCAATTAATTAAATTAGAATTTGCAGAAAAATAAGTCGAAAGAAATCAATTATTTTCATTAATAATCAAATTTCCACAGGAATTCAATAAATGTAGAAGAGAATTTTCAACAAAAAAAAATTTAGAAAATTTAGAAAAAAATAAAAATTTAACAAAATTTTTATACAATTATTCTTCACAATAATTCAATTATTTTCACTAATAATAACAATTTTTATGGAAATTCAATTATTTAAGAACATTTTTGATAAAATTCTAAGCGAGAATTCAATTATTTTTATAAATAATGAAATTCATCGAAAAATTTCTATTATTTTTAATACTATTTAAAATTAATTAATCGAAAAATTCAATTATTTTCTCAAATAAAGTTTTTCACAACAAAAACAATTATTTAAAATAAAATTTTCATAATATTAATTATATTTCTAAAAATTAATTATTAAAAACAATGTTTATAAAATTGTTATGAAGAATTTAATTATTTTCAAAAATACTAAAATTTTCCACGCAAAAAAATTAATTATTTAAAAAACTGTTTTTTTTTAATTCTTTGGAAGAATTCAATTATTTTCAAATATTTTAATAAAATTGTTCGAAAAAAATTTTTCACAAAAAAATCAATTATTTAAAAAAATGTTTTTTTTAATTCCATGGAAGAATTCAATTATTTCCAAATATTTTAATAAAACTGTTCGAAAGAAATCAATTATTTTAAATACAATTTTAATTAAATTTTTTTGAAATAATTAAATTTATTATTCTTTTAGATTTTAATAAAATACTTCCTAAGAATTCAATTATTCACATAAATAATTCTTCGAAAGAATTCAATTATTTTCAAAAATAATCAAATTTTTTCACAGAAATTCAATTCTTTTTAAACATTTTAATAAAATTTTTCTCAATAATTCAATTATTTTTATAAATAATAAAATTCCTCTCAGGAATTCAATTATTTTTGAAAATTCTAATAAAATTCTTAGCAACTATTCAATGATTTTCATAAATAATAAAATTCATCGCTCAGGATTTCAATTACTTTTAATACAATTTTACAGGAATTGATCAAAAAATGTTATTATTCTTAAAAATTTAATTTCAATTCCTGGGAAAAATCAATTATTTAAAAAAATGTTTTTCTAAAATTCTTTGGAAGAATTCAATTATTTACAAAAGTATTAGAATTTTTCGCAGGAATTTTATTATTTTCAAAAATATTTTAATAAAATTATTCGAAAGAAATCAAATGTTTAAAAAACTAAATTTTAAATAAATTTTTTTTTTGAAATAATTAAAGTATTATTTATAGAAATAAATAAATAATTCAAATATTTTTTAGATTTTAATAAAATTCTTCCCAAGAATTCAATTATTTACATAAATAATTCTTGGAAAGAATTCAACTACATATGTCGAAAAGTAATAAAATTATTCCCGAAAATTCAATTATTTTGAGGCATTTTAATCAAATTCTTTGCAAAATTCAATTATTTTCATAAATAGAAATATTCATCACAAAATTTCAATTATTTTTCAGAGTAATAAATTTCTTCTTGGAAATCCAATTATTTTAAAAAATTCTAATAAAATCTTTCTCAAGATTTCAATTATAGCCATAAATAATAAAATGCTTTTTAGGAATTCAATTATTTAAAAACAAAATTTAATAAAATACCACACAGTCTTTCAATTATTATCAAAAATTTCAATAGAATTCTTTGTAAAATTTAATTATTTTTAAAAACGAATAAATTAGACTAAATACATCGATTATTAAAAATTTTTTATAAAATTCTTCGTAAGAATTAAATTATTTTTATAAATATTTAAATCGTTTGATGAATAATAAAATTCGTTGCTGTAATTCAATTTATTGGTAGAAGAAGAAAGAAGTAAATATTTTTGATGAAAATTAGGAAAAAGTGAGGAAAATAAAAAATATGGAATGGAATTTTTGTCAGTTTTGTAAAGTATCTAAAACGAGTTTTTTTGTCGTCAAGTTTAATTTTTCGATAATTACTTTTTTTACTACTTTTTTATTTTTGGAAGCTACTTTTTTAAAATTAATTATCGAGTGCGAAGTCTGTAATTGCGACTCTTTACTTTACAGAACATGGACGATGATTCTGTTCGCGGCATTCCAGGCTACATGGATCCCACGACATTTGTTTCAAAAGTGAGTTTTTTACGTTTAATAGAAACAACTTGTTCCCGAAATAAGCATCACAAAGTAAGAAAGATCCTTTAAAATAAATTTTCTATGATTAAAGTGAATGAAATTTTATTCGTGAAATGAAAATTTCTACTGACTGGATTTTATTATTTTTCGTCCACTTCAGGTGACTGTAAGGGCTTTATATGATTATAAATCCAGAAGTGACAGCGAACTCTCATTTGGCAAACACGCTATTATAACGAACGTAAATCGTCAAAGCGGTGGTTGGTGGAGAGGTGACTATGGAGGTAAAAAGCAACACTGGTTTCCTGCCAGTTATGTCGAGGAACTAGATTCTCAAGAATCTCAAAGTGATGTGAGTAGATCGAAGAAATTATTTATTATCCCAACAATATATGTCGTTTCATAAAGAATCTCTCGATTAATTAAATGCTCTGTTTTATTATTTTTCAGTCTTCAGATTCAATGATGCTTGGAAATTTACACAAAGGTTCGCTTGACCTGATGGGAGCAGTGGTCGAATTGTCCGTTGGAGAAAATCCGGGCTTAGAATGGATTTTAAGAATACAAAATTCTAATCTATATTCTGTCTTTGAAGCTGCTTCTCCTTCGAAGGAATCCGCTCTAGAATGGATGACTAAAATTCAAGAGGCTGTTCAAAGTGCAAGTCTTAGGGTAAAAATACATTTGTTTCAAATTTACAGGGTTGCCACAAGTCAGGAAAGTCAGGGATTTTTATTAAAAGTATTGGAAAAAATTTAAATTTTAGAATTTATAAGAAAATTCTGAATTTTTGTGTCTTTTTTGTTTGCCTCACAAACTATGAAATTGACAAGAATTTTAATACAAAACTTTCAATTTTTTCTGTTTCTGACAATAATGTCTTTTTAAATAACTTAATTCTTCAACAACTATCATAAAATTAATTAATTATTTAATGAATAATTTTACTTAAATATCTCAAAATTAATTCAATTTTAAAAGAGTTGCGTTTACAATTTTCATAAATAAATGAACTTCAAATGGTTTCAATTTGCAATTTTATAAAATTTCAATGTTGAATGAATTTAATTCTAAATTTTAAGTAACTTAGATTTTTGAAAAACTTTTAATACTTACAAATTTTCTAAAATTAGTTAAATTTGTCAATATATATTTAATTGATTATTAAAAATAATGGATTTATAGAAGAATTTTCATTAAAAACACTAAAAAAAAATTGAATTTTGAAAAAGTTACAAATGATTGTAGAAATTCAATTATTTTCAAAAGTAATAAAATTTTTCGCAAGAATTCTATTATTATTATAAATAACAAATTTCTTCGTAGAAATTCAATTATTTTCAAAAAAAATAAAATTCTTCTCAAAAATTCAATAATTTTTAAAAATAACAAAATTTTTAGTAGTAACTCAATATTATTTTCAAACTTTTTAATAAAAGTTCTTTAAAGAATTCAATTATTTTCAAAAATTATCATATAATTCTTCGCGAAAAATTCTATTATTTTCAAAACTTTTAATACAGTTCTTGACAATAATTCAATTATCTTTATAAATAACAAAATTCGTCGTAAGAATTTAATTATTTTCATAAAGAACAAAATTCTTAGTAGGAATTCAATTATTTTAAATATTTTTTACAAAATTCTTGGAAGACATTTAATTATTTAAAAAAATTGTAATACAATTCTTGTCAAGAATTCAATTATCAATATAAATAACAAAATCCTTTCCATAAATTATTTTATTTTCAAAAATAATAAAATTTTTATCATGAATCAATTATTTTGAAACAGTTTATAAAATTCTTCGCAGAAATTCAATTATTTTCTAAAATAACAAATTTTTTAGCAGAAATTCAATTATTTTCAAGAATTTTATAAAATTCTTTCCAGAAATTCAATTAATTTCAAAATTATTTTCAATTTTAATAAAATTCTTCACAGAAATTCAATTATTTTCAAAAATTTATAAACATTCTCTTTAAATTTCCAATTATCTTTTTAAATAATAAAATTCTTCTCCGAAATTCAATTATTTTTAAAAAATTTAATAAAATTCTTGGCAAAATTTCAATTATTTTCAAAAATTTTTTCTCATTTCAATTATTTTTAATATCTACTATTTTAATAATATTTTCCAAAAGAATTCAATTATTTAAACGAAATTTTAATAAAAATTTCACAGGAATTCAATTACTTTCCAATTCTTTTATAAATTTCTTCGCACTAATTCAATTATTTTTAATTTTTTAATGAAGTTTATCGAAAGAATTTAAATATATTCAAAGAATAGAAAAAAATAGTTATGAGAAATTCAATTATTTCGAAAAATTTAAATAAAATTCTTTTAAAAATTCTATTATTTAAAAAAATTTTGACAAAATTCTTTACAAGATGTAGTTAAAAAAAATTGCAATTTTAATAAAATTTTCCTATTCAATTCAATTATTTTCACACATAATACATTTTTTTTACGGGAATTCAATTATTTGAAGAAAAGTACAATTACTGTCAAAAATGTTTGTAAAAATCTTTGAAACAATTCAATTATTTTCTTAAAAAATAAAATTCTTTGAAGAAATTCAATTATTTAAGAAATTTTAATAAAATTCTTTCCAAGAATTCAATTCTTTTCAAAAAATAAAATTTTTCACAAGAATTCAATTATTTTTAATTTTTTAATAAAATTTAATTATTTTCAAAATGTTATAAAAAATTCTGAGAAATTCAATTATTTAAAAAATTTGAATAAAATTCTTCACAAGAAATTAATCATAAATAATAATATTTTTCTCCGGAATTCAATTATTTTCAGAAATGAAATTCTTCACAGGAATTCAATTCTTTAAAAATTTGTTTTAATAAAATTCGTTGCAAGAATTAAATTACTTTTATAAATAACAATATTTATAGCAGAGTTTTAATTATTTTTTATGTACAATTTTACATAAACTGATAGAAAATTGCATTTATTCTTTATAATTTTTTTTTTTTAATTCGCCGAAAGAATTCAATTATTTTTACAATTTTTTTTATAAATTTCTTTCAAAAAAAATTTAATTTTAAAAAATATTCAATTATTTAATACATTATTTATCTTTGTATTTAAATAATTGAATTCTCGAAAAATTTTCTCATAAAAATTGATTAAAAATTAATTTCACTTAAAATTTTAAATTATAATTGAATATTAAAAGCATCATAGCGTGAATTTTTATAAATAAGTGAATTTTGAAAAGGGTTCAAAAATTAAAATCTTTGAAAATTGAAATTTATAGTTGCAATATTCTTATAATATAAAATAATGATTTTATCACTCTGTCATTTTAAATTTATTATAAAACGTGAATCCTTGATTCCTTTAGAAAAATAATAATGATTAAGTATTTATTTAAAAAAGAAGTTATTGATGTTGTCGAATAATTTTACACTTAAAGAAATTCGCAAATATAAAAATGTAATAAAACATTTCTTTGAGTAACTAATAATTTTTAGAGTGAATCGGTATATTCTTCAGGGTCAGGGAGAATGTCAAAATTTTGTCTTGAAATCAGGGAAAAACAAAATTAAATTTTCCTGGCAACTCTGATTTAATTACAAAATAATATTTTTTTTCTATCTGAAAACTATTATTTTTGTATTTTAGAAAAATCAACATAAACAAATGGAGAGAGCATGGAGAATAGCTAAGGAAATGTCAAATCTCATCGTTTACTGTCGATCAGTGGCATTTAATATTGATAGGCTTAAAGCCAAGGGTTTTGTTTTTCATGAAATGAGCAGTTTTCCAGAAACAAAGGCTGAAAAACTTATTTGCCAACAAGAAATTAGGTTTTTTATTAAATATCATCAGGTAAGATTTTTTTTTTTTTAATAGATCATTATAATTATATCGGGTCAGATGAATTTGATTTATTAATATAATTATGTAAACTCTTAAATGACAATTAAGAAACAATTAAAAATCTCTGTCCCTCAGACGCAGTTGAGTAGAATTTATCCCAAAGGGTCACGATTCGATTCATCGAACTACAATCCTATTCCCATGTGGAATACTGGCTCTCAAATGGTGGCGTTAAATTATCAAACTGGCGATAAACCAATGCAACTGAATCACGCAAAATTCAGAATGAATGGAAATTGCGGTTATATTTTAAAACCAGAATTTATGTTTAAAGAAGATTATAATCCATATGAGAAAAGTAACGAATTTCATTCGGACTCTCTGAGAGTGAATTTGAGAATAATTGGTGCCAGACATTTAAGTAAACCAAGACGTGGTACGGTAAGTCCATTTGTAGAAGTAGAAGTTATTGGAGCTGAATATGACACGGAAATGAAACTAACAACAAAAACAGTTGGTAAGTGAACAAAAAACAGAACTTTGATCAATTTTTATTAATTATAACTAGGAATAATTGACTGACTTCTCGCTCACTTTTTTAAATGAAATTAGCAAATTTAAAAATGAATAGAACGTAAAAATTTTTAATTCAAATTTATTTCATAAAATATGAATTGGAATATATAGTTTTAATATTATTGTAATTATAATAATCATATATTCTGACATTGGGAATTCAGGGAAAAGTCAGGAATTTTTATTAAAAGAACTAAAAAAAATAAATTTTTAGAATTCCTAAGAAAATTCCGAATTTTTGGGTCTTTTTTGTTCGACACATGAACTATAAAATTACCACGAATTCTAATACAAAACCTTCAATTTTTTCAATTTTTGACAAAAATTTCTTTTTAAATAATATACTTAAGTCTTGAACAACTATCATAAAATTAATAAATTATTTAATGAATAATTTTACTTAAATATCTCAAAATTAATTCAATTTTAAAAGAGTTGCGTTTACAATTTTCATAAATAAATGAACTTCAAATGATTTCAATTTGCAATTTCATAAAATTTCAATGTTAAATGAATTTAATTATAAATTTTTTAAGTAACTTAGATTTTTGAAAAATTTTAATACTTCCAAATCTTCTAAAATTAGTTTTTGTCAATATATATTTAATTAATTATTAAAAATAATGGATTTATAGAAGAATTTTCATTAAAAACACTAAACAAAATTTAATTTTGAAAAAGTTACAAATTATTGCAGAAATTCAATTATTTTTAAAAGTAATAAAATTTTTTGCAAGAATTCAATTATTATTAAAAAGAATCAAATTCTTCTCCAAAATTCAATAATTTTTATAAATAACAAAATGTTTAGTAGGAATTAAATTATTTTCAAACCTTTTAATAAAAGTTCTTTAAAGAATTCAATTATTTTCAAAAATTATCATATAATTCTTCGCAAAAAATTCTATTATTTTCAAAACTTTTAATAAAATTAATTAATTAATTAATTACTTTTTTTTTAATTTCAATTCTTTTCTAAAAATTTTTATTAAAATTTGTCAAAAGAATTAAAATTAATTATTATTTTCAAAAAAATATAATTCTTCTCCGAAATTCACTTATTTTCAAAAATTTTAATAAAATTTCTTTTTCAAAATTCAATAATTTTTCAAAATAACAAAATTTTTAGTAGAAATTTAATTAATTTAAAAAATTATTATATAATTCTTCGCAAAAAATTCTATTTTTTACAAAACTTTTAATAAAGTTTTTGACAAGAATTCAATTATCTTTATAAATAACAAAATTCGTCGTAAGAATTTAATTATTTTCATAAAGGACAAAATTCTTAGAAGTCATTGAATTATTTTTAATATTTTTTACAAAATTCTTTGAAGACATTCAATTTAATTCAATTCAATTCAATTCAATTCTTCGCAGAAATTCAATTATTTTCTAAAATAACAAATTTTTAGCAGGAATTCAATTATTTTCCAAAATTTCATAAAATTCTTTCCAGAAATTCAATTAATTTCAAAATTATTTTCAATTTTCATAAAATTCTTGACAGAAATTCATTTATTTTCAAAAATATTAATTAAATTCTTGTCAAAATTTCAATTATTTTCAAAAAATTTCCTCATTTTAATGATTTTTAATATCTACTATTGTAATAAAATTACCCAAAAGAATTGAATTATTTTAAAAAAATTTAATAAAATTGTACGCAAACATTTAATTATTTTCATAAATAATAAAAATTACACAGGAATTCAAATATTTACAAATTTTTTATAAGTTTCTTCTCAATAATTCAATTATTTTCAGAAATAATAAAACTCATCGCAGAATTTCAATTATTTTTAATACAATTTTAATCGAATTCCTTGAAAAATGTAACTATTCTAAAAAATTTTATTAAAATTCGTCAATGGAATTCAATTTAAAAATTTGTTAATAAAATTCTTTATAAGAATTAAATTTTCAGAAACATTCAATTATTCAATAAATAATTTACTTTTGTATTTAAATAATTTAATTCTCGTAGAATTTTCTAATAAAAATTGATTTGAAAATTAATTTTAGTTTAAATTTTAGATAATTATAGTGTAGTTTTATTTCAAATTTTTTTTTAATAGTTGCTATTTTTCTATTACCCACATGAATAAAAAATGGATTAGTTTAATAAAATCTGTTATTTCAGTTGATAATGGATTTAACCCGATCTGGAATGAATCATGTGAATTTGAAATAACGAACCCATGTATTGCCTTATTAAGATTCGTCATTCAAGACGAAGATATGTTTGGAGATAGTAATTTCATTGCTCAAGCTACATATCCTGTAAGTAGGAATACAATATTTATTTACATTTTAAAATTTATTGTAAAATAGTAAGTTTAATGAATATGCACAAAAATGGTGCTTTTCCAATTTTTAAATATTAAAGTTTTTGGAATCTTTTACACCTTTGATATTTACATATTTCACAATTATGTAAATATATTCGATTTGCAGGTGACGTGCCTAAGAACAGGATACAGAAGTGTTCCACTAAAAAATAATTTTAGTGAAGATCTAGAACTCGCCTCTCTCTTGGTGCATATAAAAGTTGCAAAGTTTTCTGTAAGTATGACTCTTTTTTATCTGGAATAATTCAAATTTTCTATTGTCAATGACATGTTATAGAAAAATTGCTCGTATTATAATTTTTTATCAGTAATTTTTAAAAAATAATTACGAAAGAAAAAAACGCTTTCTTTAGCTTCAAAAACAGAGATTTTCTGAGATATAAAAAATTGAAAATTTTGAGAAAAGGTAATAATTGTTTTTTTTTAATTTTTTAAAAAATTTCATAGCATTTGAAATTTAATTTGAAAATGATTTTTCAATGTTTTCTATCGTTTCAGGAAATGAGAACACAACGTTAAGGAATTTTTAATGCTGAAGGAAACTTGAAAGAAAAGTGTTTGTCCATCTGTATATACATTGAAAGAGAGAGAAAATTGTCATAAATTTAAGAGGTCTTCCAGAGACATGCAATTTTTTAAATGTGCATTCATGTGTATTCTTATTTATATCATGTTGCATAGGATTATAAAATAATTTCAGCTCCATGACATGTTAGTTGTTTAAACTTATATCAACTTTTTATCGACTAATTATTTTTTTAAAAATCATAAAAATGTATCTCAGTATTTTTTGTATCAAAAAGTGCCCAGATATGGAAACAATTTGAGTAAATACATTTTATATCATGGTTTATAGGATTACTAACTTTAATCACTTCTCATCTTTTATAAACTATGTCACTCCTTTCCTAATCTCAATTTTCCCTTCAATTTAAGGGGTTTTCCCTTAAAGACTCTTAGAGGTCGAAAAAAAAACGTTTTTTGTGGATTTTTTTTTAAGAAACTATCAAGCCAATCAAAATTATACAGGGTTGCCACAAAAATTTAATTTTAATTTCTTGTGAAGAATTTTATTCAAATTTTTTAAATAATTGAATTTCTCAGAATTTTTTAACACTTACTGAAATTAATTAAATTCCACCGAGAAATTTCATTAAAAAATTGAAAATAATTGAAATCTAACAAAGAATCATATTAAATTTTCATAATTGAATTCTTGGGAAGAATTTTATTAAAATTTCTTAAATAATTGAATTGCTTCGAAGAATTTTATTTTTTACGAAAATTGATCAATTTTCTTATTATTTTTACAAATTTATAAAGCATTTTATCAAAATTTTTTTAAATAATTAAATTCTCGAGAAACATTTTATTATTTATGAAAATAGTTGATTTCTTGCAAAGAATTTTATTCAAATTTTTTTTAAATAATTGAATTTTCATAAAAAAAGTATTATTTGTGAAAATAATTGAATTCTCAAGAAGAATTGTATTGCAAATAATTGAATTGTATAGGAAAATTTTATTAAAATAATTACAATTTTATTAACTAAATCTGGCAAAGAAATTTGTCAAAATTTTTTTAAATAGTAGAATTCTTTTGGAAAATTTTATTAAAAATAATTGAAATGAGGAAAATTTTTGAAAATAATTGAAATTTTGCCAAGAATTTTATTAAATTTTTTGAAAATAATTGAATTTCGGAAAAGAATTTTATTATTTATAAAGATAATTGAAAATTTAACGAGAATTTATTTAAATTTTTGAACATTACTGAAATTTTGCCAAAAATTTTATTAAATTTTTTGAAAATAATTGAATTTCGAAGAAGAATTTTATTATTTATAAAGAATTGAAATTTTGACTAGAATTTTACAAATTTTTTAAACATAATTGAATTTATGTGAAGACGTTTATTACTTTTAAAAATAATTGAATATCTGTAATCAGTTACTTCTTAAAATTTCTATTTAAATTCATTAAAAATTGATATTTTCTAAAATTTCAAATTGAAACCTTTGAAGTTAATCTATTTATAAAAATTGTAAACGCAATTCTTTTGAAATACAATTAATTTTTAAATGTTTAAATAAAATTATTCATTAAATAATTTACAAGTAATAATTTGATGATAGTTCTTTAAGAATTAAGTTATTTAAAAAGAAATTATTATTGTCAGAAATAGAAAAAATTGAAGGGTTTGTACAGAAAAATACCCTTTTTTTGTTATGTTAACCGACAATAATAAATATCCATGATAAAATAAAGTGTAAAAGCTATTCAAAACAAAGTATATTATTTTATTATAGGTCTAGATGAACACTTACATTTTAGCTTTCATATACTTTTTATAAATAAAACATTATCAAAATAGATTTCAGTTCTCTTTCTTGCATGTAAATATTGCGGTAGATTCCATTTAACAATTAACTCTTGTTCTCCACTCGCTTGTCTGTTGTGTGCAAAATACTATCACCAGAAAAGTGATATTCTACTTCCAAATGGTATACACATAATGCAAGATGTTGCGATGGTGACAACTCATGATTCCTGTAATTCTTATACCGATGGCGAACGAAATTTAAAATCTTGTCTATCCTGATCCTGAAAATAAAACGGTAGTGTGATTGTAACTAACAGAAAATAAAACTTCCTAATAAGAATATAACACGTCAAAATATTTAGGGATGATGAACATTTTCAAAACAAAGAATTTTCAAAACATTTAAAATTAAATTATATGTGCGACATAAAAAAAAAAGTTTAAAATTTCTCGAAAATAATTTAATTGAAATCTTGAAGATAATTTTTTGAGAGTTTTTCTTTATGACCGGGAATTTCCTCTTCAAGAAAAATCTGTCACCCTGTCAAGAAGTGGAGCAATAAAACTTAAATTAAATTCAACTTTTCAACACTGAACTGTATTTGTTAAATAAGAAGAAATTATCTACCGTTTAATTACCTTTCATACAAAATTATGTGAATATTACTGGAAATAGCGTCAAGGGAAAAATGTTCCTTTAAATACTGAATAGATTCAAACATTTGAAATAAATCGATGCGATGCCAATTTGGATTCTTTCTAAGCTCCACAAATAAAGCTGGTCCTTGCTTTGGAAATTCAATATTTAAAAATTCCTTGCAATTAATCAGTTTCATTTTAAAAGTTTTTTTATTGGTCCTAAATAATGAAAAAACGTTAGTGTTGAATATAATTATATTTTTTTAAGAACTTAAGGGTTCATACTTTTTTTACGGATTTCGAAAGTAAAACATCTGAAAAATATGTAAAAATTATAGAAAGCGCTCTGTAAATAAACAACAGAAACTTTTGTCACATTTTTTTTATTTTTCGCGCTTCTGATTTTTCCAATCCAAAAAAAATCTTCACCTGACATTGTTTAACAATGTTCTTAAGGTTTTTTTAAAAAAAATTTTTTTTTTATTTTTTTATAATAAAATAAAATTTTTATAAAGCTTAAGACTGTTTGCAAAGTGGTGTGAACCCTTAGAGCTAGGTTAATTTTTACTTGTTCATTTCGCTGAATGATATCGTAATATTCTTCCAACTTTTTGTCATATTATTTGATTCCAAATATGCTATTCTTTTTGTTAAATCATGATTCACAAATAGTAAATTTAAAAATCTTGGATGATTTTGAAAGTTCGCAAGAGCTGGGTTCCTTAATATATTTTCCAATTTCTTTATAGCTTCATCAGAGTTTAGTGAAAGAACTTTTAAATTGTTCAATATCAAATACTCCTTTAATCGATTCCGTCGATACCAAGTTAAAAATTCTTTAATACTATCCGCCGACTGAAGTAATATTTGCGGACACTTATTAATAACCTCTTTCATAGTCATTTGATCAATATTCTTCATCTCCTGGCATATTCTTTTAACATTGTTTAAATCACATTTTACAGCATACATATTGTTGGATTTCTGAAATGACCGAAAAATTACATTACACCCAAATAGCACGTAATATTACATCCATTTTTATCAATTTTAAAAATCAAAATCATTTTCTACATTCTGACTTCAGATTCGTAATCAGCAGTCAGAAATAAATAAAGGAACCAATTCGTTTGATTTTTTGAATATTATTATTATTCGAATGATATTTTTGCATGGGAATTGTGGAGGTTCTTTAAATTAATTCTTAATCCGGGTCAAAATAATCCTGACAATCTGACATAATTTTTTTTTATCAAGTTATTGATAATTAAGACATTAGTTGTTTCGAAAGTACTTACAGTATTATACTTGAATCCAATATTGTTTTTTAAGAAGTCAACGTTTTCGTTAACCAAATGCCAGCTTTTAAATAAAAATATATTCCTCATTGTTGATCTTTTGATTTGGTTGCTTATAGAAATGTTGAACTTCCAATATACATAGTGTGGTATTAATAAAAAACGTAATTCAAAAAATGTCATATCTTCATTAAGATTTTCAAAAACTGTGGAGTTGTAAGATTTCAAGAATACGTTTTTGTGAATTTCTCCTGCAACATTCACTTTTTGCGGAATGTGTGCAACATTTTTAAATGTATCGAGTTGCAACTTCATCAGCCTTGGTAATCTATTTAAAAAAAATTTATCATTAAATTTCTAAACGAAAAGTTTTTGTATAATGTTTAAGAAGCGCATATTCGAAATCAGTTTTTCGATATTCAGTTTATCTTAAAATTTTGAAATCTTCTACTGAAGGAAGGTGACGAATGTCAATATTAAGCTAAGGAACCGAATGTTTAAATGTTACTCTAAGGTTTCCGAGATCGCTGATTATGAATTCAATGCGGCGCGGACTTGAAAATTAAAAATTTATCGGATTCCAACATTATTAATTTATTGCCCTGCATCAACTGTGATAAAAAACTTATTTCCAAAATTTACCTTGCTACATTGTAATCAGTGAGCCTAATAGATCCACATTCTTTGAGAATGCCAATATTATGGCGCATTCTTGGTGTCGGCAAGGATAATAACGTGGCAGTATTTAATGGCGACATGAATGTTATCTTATTTTCCTGAAAAAGACATTATCTAAATAAAATAAAAATAAACGTTGAACATCTGACTTTCACATAATTGAGCATCTCAATTCAATAACTCAATCTATGCTTCTATTTTTTATTGTCCTCAGGCCTTTAATACATGGTTTATTAATCTCCACGTTAGTTTAGTTTTTTTTAACTTTTCTGAAAAAAATGTACTTTTTCGTTTCAAATCACTCTGCAAGCCACAATTTTTAACCAAGACGACTTTTCTTTATTCTAAATCTGTGCTGCACTGTGAAGCGTAGCATAGCCCACGAGCAAGCGAATTTTGAAAAATTGTTTAAACTCAGGCTTCACAGTGCCACTAAAAAATATTTCAGGGGAAATAGGGGACTGAAAATTAAAAAATAGGGAACTTTTAGGGGACCATAAAAATTGGTTAAATAAAGATAAAAATATAATTTATTTATACAAAAGTTGACAAAAAAAATTTAACTTTATTTTGCCCTGACTTTTCCCTGATTTCCAAACACAACTTTCACTTTTTCCCTGACCCTAAAGAATATTCTGATTCACTCTCAAAATTATTAGATACTCAACAAAATGTTCTATTGCATTTATTTACAAATTTCTTCAAAAGTCAAATTATTCGAAAACATCAATAGTTTTATTTCAAATAAATATTTCATCATTTTTTTTTCATTGGAATTAAGATGTTCAAAAATTTCAAATTCAAACCTTTTCAAATTAAACAACTCATAAGAATATTATTATAAAAAATAAAGAAATGGAACACTCCGAGTCGAAGACTCGGAGTGATCCATTTCTTTATTTTTTATAATAATTAAAGATGACAGACTGACAAAATCATTAGTTTATTATTATAAGAATATTGTTACTGTAATTTTTTCAAAATTATTTCTATCATTTCACATTTTCTAGAATTTTTAACTAAAATTCTACTTTAAATCAATAACATCAATTATTATTCAAATTAAAATTTTTCAAAAAAATTAATTCTACGGAATTGTTAATTAAAAGTACGAAAAATAATCATTTAATTCTACGAGAAATCAATTATTTAAATAGAAAAATAAATAATATCGAATGTTTATTAAAATTTAATTTTTACGAAGAATTGTATTAACAACTTTTGAAAATATTTCATTTCTTTAAAGGAATTTAATTAAAATTTTAGGGGGTCTCTGCTTGGCAGTCAAACCGAACACACGTGTTTTCGTAGCTCATGTTGCCTACGGTGATAAATTTTATAATTGAAATTGCTATAATTTTGCTGTTTCGCATTCCCTACGTGAATATTCATTTTCGATACCCTTCAGTGAGGTGCATTGGTGTTTTGTGATTGTCTAACAGTTCAGTGCATCCATTCTCTTGCTGGATTTGTGATATTCATTGTTTTTCACATGTGTAAATATGTCTGACTTGGAAATGAAGTCCTTGTTAGACAAGTTATTGAGAACTGTGGAGGAGCTGAAAAGCTCACAAAACGACACAAGAGCGGAGGTGCGTGAATCCTGTGGAATTTCTAAAGATATCAAGGCTGAAATGGGAAAGTTCTCTCTTAAAGTTAAAGACTTAGAATCGAATTTGGAAAGAATATTTCACAAGGAGAGAGCCAATAATATTATTATTTTTGGTGCGAAGATTGAGGAAGGTCGTTTGGACTTGATAAGCTTCATCATGTCTCTGTTCAGAAAAGTTGAATTGGACATCCCAGAAATAGCGGTTGCTGATGTGTTTAAACTAGGCAAAAATAAAAACAATTGCCCGATCATGGTCAAGTTCATTGCGCCTCGTTGGGTCAAACACGTATTCACCAAGGTTACCGAATTAAAGGGACTGAATATAGTAATAGCAAACGATCGTTCTAGACAAGAGAGGGAGGCGAGGAGAGAATTAAGAGCCCAAGAAGGAAAGTTGAAGGAGGTGGGGTATCAAACCAGAATTATTAGAAACAGAATCTATATTGGAGAAAAGGAGATTGCCCTTGAGGAAATTGATTCATTATTGGCTGCTAAGAAGAAGCGGAAAGTTCACGAGGAGTTTGAGGATTCTCAAGATGCAGCAAATAGCTTATCAAAGTCTAAAAAGGGACGACTTTCGAATCGGGATCTTCTGATGCTGGATAAGAACAATCTGAGTATGAAGGATTTTCTTTCAAAGGATGCAGACGGTCATGTTGGTGAAAACTCACAACAACGTGATCAGATGAAGCCCACCTAGGAAAACGAATCCTTTATTGAGACCTTGGAAGGATCCCCTCAGTATCTTCCCTGTAACATAGTTTTTTGGAATGTCCATGGCTTGGCGAATCTGGTGGATCTTAAAAAAACGATTGGGCAATTGGACATCCTATGTATATACGAGACGTGGGTGGAGGATCCCAATATGTACCTGCGAAGTTTCTCCAGGGATATTCAGCTCTTCTACAATTTGGCGTGGAGGGAGGCATCTAAGGGGAGAGCGAGTGGGGGTATCCTCATAGCGCTAAACAAGGGTATTTATTCTGCTAATCTTTTGTTTACTAATCGCAATTTTATTTTTATAAGGGTGAGAACTGGATCTCTTGAATATATTTTGGGAACTGTATACGTTTCACCTCTTTCAAATATTTTTTTATTTTTGGACGATTTAGAAAGAGCACTGATGTCAATTAAGGATTTATTTTCTCATCTACCTTTGATAATAGGAGGTGATTTTAATTGTAGAATAGGAGATTTGAATCAGATGGACGATAGTATTTTTTTAAATTGTAATAATTTTTTCGCACAGAGATCTTCGATGGATAATTTTTTAAGTTACAAGGGAAAAAGATTAGAATCATTTATGGGTGACAATGGGCTCTGTGTTTTGAATGGTAGAGCAAAAGGGGATTCTCCTGCACAAATGACTTTTCGCCAGACTATAGGCTCTAGCGTAATCGACCTTGTGTGGGTGACTCCAAATAGTTTTTTCTTCTTACATGATTTGTATATTTTAACAACGTTGACATTGTCAGACCATTTACCTATTGCTCTTACATGTAAATTAGATAATAATTACCACGAAATTGTAAATACTCGATTGACAGCTCCAAGACTCTTATTTTGCAAAGATAAATTTAAGGATTACGTAAATAGAATGAGATGGAGAGATGAGATTGCGTGCGATGACGATGGAATAGATGGTCTAAACGACAATATAATAGCTACGATAGTAGATACAGCAAGAGAGTTAGACATGGTTCAGACAGTGCGAGAAAATTCGGCAATAAGTAGGAAAAGCAAACCCTGGTTCGATGGAGAGTGTCGGGACGGTAGGTGGGAGGTTATCTCCGCCTTCAAGAGGTCGGTAGAAGGGAGCGATGGGGAGAGCAACCGCTTGATTTACACAGAAGCAAGAAAGAAATACTATGTACTTTTACGGGAAAAGAGAATAGCGTATGAAAAGGGTCTTGTAGATAGGATTGCTCGTGCACATAATTCGTCGGAATTTTGGGAGATAATTAATACAAAACGATCAAAGCCTTTTAACTTTAACTCGATTGATAGGGATACGTGGTACCTTTGCCTCCTGAACTGGTTTCCGGATTTGTCGAAAAATTATGTTATTATAGATAAACAATCACACCCTCTTCTAGACGGATATATTTCGATACAAGATCTGCAATTAAGTCTCAAAAAATGTAAAGCAAATAAGGCTCCGGGAGATGATATGGTGAATTACAGTTTTTTTAAATGTTTGCCGGAAAATTGGCTTTGCTATTTGGAGTATTTGTATAATAGAATAATGGAAACTGAAAGGGTTCCGTCTTCATGGGGTAAATTGACTACTCTAATGTTTCATAAGAAGGGAGATATAACGAACCCAGACAATTATAGACCGATCACACTTATAAATAACATCGCGAAGATCTTTACCCAAATACTAGCGGATAGATTGAACACATGGTGCGATTCTCGTGGCGCGATTCCGGAATTCCAGTCGGGATTCAGAAGGGGTAGAGGTTGCATGGACAATCTCTTTACTCTTCTCGCGTTAATTCAAATTCACTTGAGACATTCGAGGGGGATAGTCTATGCAACCTTTGTGGATTTCAGGGCGCTTTCCCCTCGGTCCCACATGACCGGCTATGGAAAAAATTATTCAAATTGGGAGTTAGCTCGAAATTTATAAATATTGTAAAAAATTTCTACGAGAATGCTTTTGCCTGCGTGCGCACTGATAAGGGTAACACCGACTTTGTCCGGGTAACGATGGGCCTGTTACAGGGAGAAGTATTAAGCCCTACCCTGTTTTCTCTTTATTTAAGCGACATGGAAAAATTTCTTCTCGATCAGGGCTGTAGGGGCCTAGCAATTAATAGCATGATTGAAGTTCTGTTACTGGCTTATGCGGACGATCTGGTTTTGCTATCGGACTCGCCAGTAGAATTGAATAAAAAACTTTTGGCTCTGGATCTTTATTGTAATGAAAATGGCTTGAAGATTAATTTCAGTAAAACTAAAATAGTAATTTTCGAAAATGGCACGGACAGCAAAATCAAATCTATAAAAAGCTTTAAATTGGGCGAAGAAAAAATAGAAGTGACGAGCGCTTATGAGTATCTGGGAGTCATTTTTGATAGAAAATGTAACTTCGAGGAAGCTACGAATAAATTTGTATGCTCTGCAAAAGCGGCGGCGAGCTCAACGATAAATATTATCAACGGCCTTAAGCCGGATCACTGGCGGGCGTGTGAGAGATTGTTTGAGAGTCTGGTCACTAGCACAATGTTTTATGGTGTCCAGGTTTGGGGGCAGACATGCCAGGAGTCCATAGAGAGAGTGCAGCTGGGCTTTTGGAAGTCACTACTGTATCTGCCGCGCTGTACACCGAACTACGCGGTCAGACAGGAAACTGGTAGATTACCACTTTCGTGTTCAGTTCTCGCAAAGACATTGTCTTGGATCGAAAAAATTTCATTTATGGACTCTTCACGTTACCCAAGGCTCTGTCTGGAGAGACTAATGGAACTATCGCGGTCGGGTTCGGTCGGCAGGTGCGGTAACTGGTTTTCACATTTGAGGCCATATTTTGCTGCAGCTGATTTGGAGAATATCTGGGAAAGCGATGGCCTGGCAGAGTTGGTTAAAAACTCTGGCAGACTCTTGTCTTGTTATACTAACTCCATCATGTCAAGGGACAGGGAAGCAAGAGCTCGCTCTGGAAGCCTGCAGGTCTGGCCCCAATTGGCAGTTGCTCCGGGTGCTCAGCCGTACCTCTCTGGTCGATTGGGCCTTTTGTACAAAAGAGGTATAGCACAGTTTCGTTTAGCTAACATTTACTCGAAGTATGTATATATTAATGGAGCGAGATTTAAAATCTTTAACCGGGAACAGTGTGTGTTTTGTATGGCCCGTTGTGTGGACTTGAACCATGTCCTAAATGTATGTCCTAAATATGGTGAAATCAAAAAAAAATTTTTTCCAGATTCAGAATTGTGCGAAGAGCAGGGAAGTTTTTGGTTAAAAATATTGTCATCTACGAACATATCAGATTGTAAAAACTTTGTAAAAATGATTATGGAAATATTAAATTTGTCAGAGACACGCGAATACTAGCGAAGGGATGTTTGTATGTAAGAATTGTATAATGAATCTTTTTTTATGTAATAGACTGATTTGTCTTAATAAAGGAATAATAATTAAAATTTTAATGAAATTTATTATATTAAAGAATTTTATAACAATTTTTGAAAATAATTTAAAACTTTTTGAAGAATTTTATTAAATTTTTGAAAAATAATTGAATTCTTGAGAAGAATTTAAATAATAATTATTGAAAACAATTAATTTTTGCATAGTATTTTATTACTTTCCAAAAGAATTGAATTCTTGTGATAAATTTTGATATTTTGGAAAAGAATTTTATTAAAATTCCTAAAAATTATTAAAATTCTGTGAAGAATTTTGTTATTTATCAAGATAATTGCATTAAAACTTTTGTAATAATTAAATAATATTAAAAAACAACCAACTTCTAAACATAATTGAGACTTGACTTCACAAAAATACTAATCTTACAAATTTTATAAATTTCATGAAAAATTTCATCGATCATAAATTTTAAGACACAATTACATTATTGCTTGTGTCTCTCGAGTCTATCCTTACCAAGCTTAATAAATTTATTAAATTTTGAATTGATACTAAAAAGTATTTGAATGTTAAGTTTTAAGTAATCTTTTGATATTTTCTTATATTTGTCCATAAGGAAAAAGAATTTTCTTAAATAATATATTATTATTACTATTATTATTAATATTATTTGAAAATTTAATAAAAGATACTGTTAAAAGTGTAATATTTGATCAGAAGAATTAAAAATTTTTTAACATCTTCACATTATTTGAAAATGTTCTACTATTAGTTTCAATAATTCTTTTTTTCACATGTTTGTTAACAAATTGATCAGGATAATTATAAAGTTTTAAGTCTAGTTTAACTAAATTTACGTTTTTATTATGAAATTTTTTATCAGAAAATATCAAAACAGATGAAACTGAAGTTACCAACGTTGATTCAACGAACAAATTAAAAAAAAAAATTTTCTCTAAAAACTTCAGGATACAAATTTTTCTTGTTTATTTTTAACCCAAGTAAACCCTCCAAGCCCTAAAATAAAAAAAAGGTGGGGAAACAGAAGTTGTTATTTTTTTCTCACTGATTTTCCAAAAATCACGAAATTTCTACTAAATTAATAATTCTTCGACCCGGTAGCAATTTTTTTCTTTTGATAATTACTTATTTTAATATTAGACGCCCTTTAAAAAGGGCTAGTTAAAAATAACTTTAATAAGGTTCATTTTCTTAATTAACTAACTCTTAAATAAAGTTATACTTGAATTTAGAAATTATAAATTTATAAGTATATACAATGTCATATTCTAACCTCAAACCGATTGTTCCATTATTTAGTTATTTAGCAATATAAATTTACCAATTAAAACATGAATATAGCATTTTAAAGAAAAAATTTAACTTACCTTGCATAAAGCATAATTTTCTTGTAAAACATTTATAGGAGTTTTCAAAACTATTCTGTACTTCAATACAGTTTCAAATGAAAAACTATTTGTTCGAAATTCTTCAATAAAAGTACGGTAATCCATAACATTTTCTGATGTAAAATAATTATATTTTTCTTTCTTTTGTGTATGAACATTTAGTCTTGTCATTATACCCCTACATTTTGGTAATTTTAATTTTAAACTAAATGTAAACATTATACAATATAAACATTATCCGGTGCATGCATCACATGCATATCCATGTGCATACATGCTTTTCCCATGGGTTCCTTTTCATGAAAATTCATTACAGACAGAGACGGACCTGCTGAATGCTGATGGACAGCCCTATCCGTCTCCCACAATTTGTTTGGAAAATATATGACCACCACTTGAGTAGTGATAGTATTTATCGCCAGTTGGCGTTGCTGCGCATCGGCCTTAGTTTATCACAGTATTGTATACAAAAATTATTAATTTATTTATTTTTTAAAATTGTTTGATATTTTTAATGGCCAATATTAGTGTTAAAGGTACAAAAAGACATTTATAAAAAGTTAATTATTTTACTGGAGTGAAGAATAAAGTGTGAAATTTATAAACTTTAAAAAATGCACAAGACCTGTCATTATTTGTTTTGTTGTTATTATATCTTTTATATAGACTATACAAGTGCGTTTGTATTTATTTTAGTTTTGGTTTATTATTATTTTTTAGTAGATTTATTTGGATTCATTTTTATTCAAGTGTTTTTACAAACAATTAAATTATATCTCATAATATAAGTGTGACAAGTGTCATTGTCCCATATAGTTCACATATGTGTATTAATTTTAGGTTATATGCGAAATAAAATGAGTAAAATACTAAATAGACAGTGAATCTTTGTGCAAATTGTTGAAAAAATCATATACCGTGTATTTACAAAATATTTGAATTAATAGTTATAAATAATAAGCAGCCTGTCACAGAAAGATATAAGATATACATATCACACTGCACTGACAGGGATTATTACATGATTCTAAAAATTTTTAATAAAGAGAAATTTACTTTTATTTTTCAGTTACTTTTATCAATTTTATTACAGTTATTCAAAAAAATTTGTTCTTAAAATATTGTCAATCAAATACAGTATAGTGTGATATTTTCTAGGCTTACAGTTATAAAATTTGAAAATATTGAGTCTGAACCTTTTACAACATTTATGCTTTATTTTTAGGTAAATTTAATTTCAAATCGTGTTTTAGTTTACTATTATAAAAGTATTTTTGAAAATGAATTACTAGTATTTGTTTAATTAATTTATAATAATTATAAATTAATTAGTACAGCTATAACTAATATGCGTTTTATTACTTTTGTTTATCTTTTCGAAATGTCATTAATTTTATTTTAAAGTTTTAAATAATTTATTAAATTTATAGTGTAAAATTGCTATTTTTTGTATCAAAATCTTTTTATTTAAACAATTTTCTTGTATGTTTATTATTAATATCAACGAAAAGGACAGGCCGAAGCGCAGCGGCGCAGTCTGGTGGTAGAAGTTAATACTACTCAAGTAGTGGTCATATATTTGCCGAGACGTCCTATAGAAAATTGAGAGAGTCGGACGGGGCTGCTGATGGAGTGAAACTTTTAGCCCTTAGGTAGAGTTCACAATGGAGAACGCTGGCTGTGTCGCTGAGAGAGAAAACATTTAATTTGAATTTTCTGACTCTCTTACTCTTATGTGTTACCATGACAACCTGCAGACAGGCGGCCGAGCCGCGTCTGCGCCTTAACTTATAAAGTTTAAAAATAATTGATTTGTTAATTTGTCGAACGTTAAATTAGCCGAAATTTAATTTAACTCAATTTTATTTTAACACATTTTGGTTCGATATAATGTGAATTTTAACGAAATCTAGTTTAGCCGAATTTATAACTAACTAAACTGAAAAGCAGTATTTGGGTGAAGAACATTGTCAGCAGAAAGCGTACAACCGAAAACAGAAAATAATGATTGCAAGAGATTATTATAAATTATTATAAATCTAATTATGCAGATATATGAATAGTCATTCTAAATAAAACTTAATAATTCTCGTATTTAAAAAAATTTATTAAAACAAGAAATCGTTTGTTGTTAAAAAAAGCATCAGAAGAATATAAAGAATTTTATAAATCGTATAATAGATATTTCAAACTATACATAAATTTGAATCTTGTGAGTAGCGTTGTTGAATCATATAACTAAATATATATCAACACATGAAGAAAGTTACAATAGGTTCATAATTCATTCAATAATGGACATTCATAATTGTTTGTTTATAATATTTTGTGCAATATTGACAGAATATCTTTATACAATGTCACCTTAAAAAAAAATTAGATTGAAAAAATATTGAGTACAGGGAAAACAATTTGTTCTACTTATACCCATTATAGACAAACAGTAACACTATTAGTCAAAAAATACTCATTTTTTTCTGATTTGTAAACAGGAATATGATAATTTGATAAGATTTCTTAACCGTCTGACATGAATTTTCTATCAATGAAAGAAGTGCCAGTAATGAATTTAAAAATAGGGTTTTTTTTATTTGTTTTAAACTTATATGTACTTTGAATTTAAAAACTAACTTTTAGAGCACCAGATATTTTCTAAACCATGAATTTTTTAATTCTGTGTATTAAAAATGTATTTAAAATACGAGATGCACGTAATACATTAAAAATTTGAATTTTAGTTTTTCACTTTTTAGAAATAATTTGCAGAATATCAACTGATAGTGGATAGTAGTTGCTGTCAAACCACTTCAATAGTTATAAAAAATTTCAAATGCGACGTAGTTTCAGGAAATATTTGGCGCTTTGTAGATTTCTTTTTTCTTTTGTCAACCAGTGTGACTTATAGAACAATTTTTTCTGTCATAAAATTTTTCAGTGAGTATATTTTTATATAAACTGTACACATCACTATAATTATCTTAAAAGTAAGGATGTTCGAATTGCAATGAATATTATATTGCGCAAAAAAATTTGATTAAATAGTATCATTTAAGAGAAATGTTAACTAGTCAACTTCTCGTTACCGAATCGTAAAATTCGAATTGACTTCTCTTTTGATAAAAAAATCAACATGAAATTCAACGAATAGCTATCGAGTCCCAAAAAATTCAAATTATCGGTGAAATATGAAAAAAGTTGTTTATTACATTTCCCTCAATTGACATCAACAATGAATCTCAATTGTTTTAAACCAAGTTACACGCTATTATTTAAGATACTCTTATAATTTGAGATTTTATTTTTTTTTACATTTTTTACTTGTCACATGAGACATTTTAATTGAACGAAGTTCCCTTATGACTAGATTATCGTGCTGGCAACACTGATCGTAGATATAATGATTGTGACTGCTAAAAATACACACTTTTTTTAGAGAACACATGTACAAAAAATACATTTTTCTGGTAACAAAAATTCACAAAATTGTTACTTCCTTGATGATATCGATCAATTTACGATCGGGTTATACATTGGTATGTAAAAGAAATAAATGTAAACTTTATTCTTTGTACATGTGTTGCATGAAATAAAATGTATGTATACCATACTTGGAAGACTTTTTTGTCAAAAAGTTGTTTGTCCTCAACTGTATGATCTGCGTTGACAAAAAAGTAGTAACTTTACCACCTAGGTGCATTACACAATACTTTATCAATTGCACTTGATAACACAGACCTGCAAATCTGAATTTATATTCTGAAGAATAAATCTGGGAAATGAATCCAAAGACAAAAATCTGGGTTTCAAAATTTTACCATATTCAAAGAAATAAAATTTGCTTTTTTTCTTCAGCGGCTTTGAGGTTCAATAGTGCATCCATCTTACTTTAATATTTTCTTTTAAAATACCTATCACTTTTATTGAAAAATTTTGAACACGTAACTTTTACTTATTTACAAATTCTTTCTCTTAAAATAATATACAATATTTCTATCTTAATTAACCAAAAAATTATAGTCAAATTCTTTAAAACGATTTTCAATTATTTTCAAAAAAATATTTGAAATTCAATTTTTTTCAACATATCTAGTATTTTTATAAAATTTCGCAAAACAATTCAATTACTTTTAAAAAATTTCATAAAATTCAATTATTTTCATAAATAATAAAATTCTTCTCAGGAATTCAATTATTTTTGAAAATTTTAATAAAATTTTTTGCAACTAGGTATTCAATTATTTTCATAAATAATAAAATTCATCGCTGGATTTCAATTATTTTAAATACTATTTTACAGAAATTTCTCAAAAAATGTAATTATTCTTATATAAAAATAATTATATTTTGAAATATTTTAATAAAATTGTTCGAAAAAAAATCAATTATTTTAAATACAATTTTAATAAAATTCTTCCCTAGAATTCAATTATTTACGCATAAATAATTTTCGAATGAATTCAATTATTAAAGATAAATAAAATTATTTCCGAAAATTCAATTATTTTCAGGCATTTTAATAAAATTCCTTGCAAAATTCAATTATTTTCATAAATAACAATATTCATCACAAGAATTCAATTATTTTTTTAAAAGTAATAAATTTCCTCCTGGAAATTCAATCATTTAAAAAAATCGTTCGCAAGAATTCAGTTTTTTTCATAAATAATAAAATGCTTTTTAGAAATTCAATTATTTTCAAAAAAAATTTAATAAAATACCACACAAACATTCAATTATTGTCAAAAATTTTAATAAAATTCTTTGTAAAATTATTATTTTTAAAAACTTTTCGCAATTCAATGATTTTCAATATTTACTATTTTTATAAAATTTCCAAACAGAATTCAATTATTTAAAAAATTTTTTGTTAAAAATCTTCTTAAGAATTCAATTTTTTTCATAAATAATATTCTTAAAAATTTAATTTTAATTCCTCGAAAAAAACCAATTATGTATATTTAAAAAAATTAGAATTTTTTTTAATTCAAAATTTTAGGTAACCTAGAGATCAGAATTTTTCTTGATTTCAAACTTTTGGGGTCAAAATTTTTAATTAAAATTCTTCGAAAAAAATTGATTAGTTTTTTTATATTTTTTAAAAAATTCAATTATTTTTAAAAGATTTTATCAAATTTTAATTGTTTGGAAAATTTTAATTGTATATAATTAAGAAACTAGTCAGGGCCGCATTTATACAGAGGCAAATATTTTTTACAAAAAGTGCAAAAAAATTTTTTTAAAAAAGTATTCTATAAAATAATTTTAAGTGTTTAGAAATTTAAGTAGCGTGCCTAATTCATATTTAAAATATACTTCACTTAAAATTTTAATCTTGGCAAATTTTTGAAAAACCCTTTTCTTACATGGGGACTCCACCAGGGTTGCCTTGGGCCCCCTATCAAGTAAATTCGACCCTGAAACTAGTATCATTCAAAAATTATTTAAAAACATTTTTAAAAGATAAATTTTAAGAATTTCTTTAATATATAATTTTTTTAAAAATATTATACCTTAATAACTTTTAAAAAACATGGACAATTACAGTTATAATTATTATAAAAAATTAAATTATTGTATTTAATTAATTAAATTCTCTAAAAACGTTCGGAAATTTTTTAAAAATAATTGATTTAAAGATACTTTTTTGCGTCTTATAAGGGGATATCAAAGTCGATGTGATTTTCCCATTGAAGCTCAATGTAAAAATTCAATTGACTGTGGGACCCCCTTAATGGTAAATTTTCGTCTAAGGATTCATGTTCAGTTACATTCATTCATCAAGATTGATGCAGGCTTGTGTAATTGGTCTACTTAATAGTAGTTAACACTTTGAGAAAACTAAAATTTATTTACAAGCAATTGAAAATTTTTAAGACTTTTATCATATTCTTGTTTTACTTTCTTTAAAATGTGCTGTTTTGCTTATTTTTTTATTATATGTATGTAAATAACTAATTATTAAACAATGTATAGGATATACCAGCACTATCATATATTTTATTCACAAATATTCTCATAAAAGGTCATTTAACTTCTCAAATGTTCTCAAATAACTGATTCGAATTAATCATCCTGACATCCTTACAAATCATGCTAAGTATTCGTAAATAAAATTGTAATATCTATAAATAATTCCCTAGTTATAAATTTTTTTCCTTTACTGGAAGATGAATTAGGCTGGAACAGATTGAAGTCCCATTAAATTGTTGCATTTAATCCACAGGCCTAGTAATAAAAATCTAATTTTAAAACAAGTAGAGTAAGTCATTTATCTTCCAATAAGAGAAAAAAAATGTCACCATATAATTGCAAATACAAATTTTAAATTATAATAAAAATCCTCTACTCTGTATTCAAATCTTATATAAACTAAAGCACATGTTCCAACATGTTTACTGACAATAAAACAACTGTCATCCTTCCATTATATATTCAATTTGACGTTTATAACTATTTACAAAATTTTCATGTTGTAAAAAATATAACATATATTTGAATACACAATTTTTTATGCAGATAGTACTGAAAGGCCGATATATATCTAAATCTTGGTGTTTTCCAAATAATCAGTTATTCTAATTTAAACGCTTTGATCCCCTGACTTTGCGTCACATTTATCATAGAAAATGTATAAGAAAAACTCACAGCAGTTGAACACTTAAGAAAACAGAACACAAAGTTACTTTTTATACGGTGTGATATTAATTGCGATAAGGATCTTAAGCTAATAATTGATGACAGGAGGGCTCTCAAATTTTTAATAAGTATAGAAGTTTCTTTAAAATCAAAATCCGAATGTAAAAATATAGCCTTTTGGTACATTTAATAAAAAATTTCTCTCACTTTAAGAGAGAAATTAATTTAATTTAACAATAAAACTAGTTTAGTTGATCTGGTCCATTCACTGATATGATAGTTGCAGTAAACTTAAAACTTAACTTAAAATTAACTTTTTTCTATCTTTCTTTCTTGTTGCAAAGATATTTCGAGTAAATGTAACCTTTTCTTATTGTTTTACATTTTCGCATTCTTCATTTCCTATTCGAGATGAAAAGGTCTAATGCGGTAATTTTTAGAAATAAGGTACACTGGAATCTTAGTTATACGGAAAACGTTGGCGCTGAAACGGGTTGAGGCGAGAAGGGAAGAATTTTTTTAACATATTTTTTACACTGAATTCGATTCTGTCGTTAGATTCTCTCTAACACGTCAAATTTCAAAATGGCGGATCCAATATGGTGGAACAAATTTAAAAATCAATGGCATTTGCTTGAAATATGTTACTCGGGGGTTTTCGGGGTCTGTGATTACGTAAATGAAGTCAGATTTTCAAAATTTTAAATGGCTGGCGAAAATATAAAAAATTTATTTGAGTAGCTTGAAACTTGTTACTAGAGGGTTTTTAGGGTCGCTGATGACGAATATGAAGTCATATTTTTATAAAATTTAAAATGACTGGTCGAATATAGCAGAAATTAAAAATTTTTTAAATGTAACTTCAGATTTATAATTAGGAAGTCAAGAAACACTCGAGTAACAACCTTGAAGCAAATTCGTTGGCTTTTAATTTTTTTTTTGTCCGACATATTGGATCAGCCATTTTGAATTTTTAAAATCTGAGTTCAAATTCGTAATCAGTGACTCAATTTTAAACAACTTGGATACTTTTTTTAGATTTATAACACTAAAAGCTACTTTTTTCTACATTTGAGAATTTGCACAACTCTAAATTCGCTAATAGTTGAAATAAAAAATTTATTCTCAAAAATCTGACGTGTAGTAAAAAAACAGACTTTTGATTCGAGTTCAGCGTTTAAATTTACATTAGGAACAGGTTTTCATTGCTCGGGTCCAAAACCTAATGTCGGTTACAAATAGCTTCAAGAAAGTTGATTTATTTTCTCCAAGGTACAATTTATGTTTAAATGTATGTACGTAGCACTGTGTTTGAGAGGTAAAAAAGTACTGCGCTGCCGGTAGGAGACATGGAACTCAATTGCGCGTCGAATTAAATTTTTGCAATCTAACACGACCACCTAAAATTTACAAAATTTATGATAATCATGGCGGATGGAGGTAATTTAATTAAACATGTGCCGCGATATGAAGAAAGGGACCTAAGAAGCCAAAAATTATAGATCATGTTTTAAAAGTTTGAATTAAAAATAAACAAAGAAAATCAACACAAAAAACATTGAAAAAATGATATTGACAAGACATACGAGTATGGTTAGGGTATATTCAATAATCTCTTATTTTAATTTTAATGAAATAATTAATAAAAACTGAATTTTTTTCAGGTACCTTTCTTCAGTGCGCGTCATGTCTTTTTATTTTTTTGAAAATGAAAAACGTTGGTTCATGTTATTTAAAATATTTTATTTTAAACATACTGTTGATTTAAAAATTGCTGAATGTAATTGAAATTAATTTTAAAAATAAATACCTGAAGAAAAAGCAACATTAAAAAAAGGAGCTGTTTCATCTGTTTTTAACTGTTAGGTTAGGTTCAGTATTCGAAGAAGGAAAATGTTAGTAAAACACATTTCCGAGTGTTGACAAAAATTTGAGAAAAGATATTCAGGTGACATGATTACGAGCAAGATACTTACTACATAATACTATACTTACCCTCTTATGGATACTTTATATCCAATCGTGGTACTTTTTCAAAACTTCATTTTACTGTAGTATATTTACAGCCAATTAAAATTAATACTGCAGATTACACTTCAAGTGTTTTCCGATTTTAAATACTATTTAAGATTATGCTAAAACATTTGAAAATCGCTGTAATGACCCAGAAGCTCTCCATTTTAAAAAAATTCAAGTCCTTGAAGTTAGCGTTGGCAATGAGCGTCAAAAACTTGGTTTTCAAAGTAAAACTAATACTGTTGACACTGTCGTTTATATGATAATTTTTGGAAGAAATGATTTCATATTTTTGGTAGTGAAAAAAATGTTGGATTTTGCACGTTTCTGAATAAGCCCTAAGCACAATAGGTTCACAAAAGAAATGCATGAAAATATACTTTTGTCCTTTTCTATCACATTAGGAACGACGAAAGTGTGTCCGTTAAATTTGTGAAGTTAGCAGTAGGTTGAGGTATCATCACTTTTTTGGATTGTTTCTTGATAGATTCTAGTGTGTTACTCAAATAATTATTTGTAAAACACACTAGATCTCACTTTCTCCATTCATCCTAGGGTGTTAAAACCTTTTCGAATGTTGCTTCAATATAAAACTTTTGCATAAATTGGTTTAATTTTTTAGTTTCTCAAAACAGAAAAAAAACATGCCGACGACGCTATCTTTGAGAACCGCATGCTTTTCGTGAATCAAATCTCTGGGTCAAGGAGTAGAAAACATTTCTTCAATTTAAAAATGTAGGGGAACTAGAAATAAAATGTTATTAGATAGTTAAACATATAAACAGGCAACGTTGCACAAGAGTACTTTAAAGGCAGGCTAATTAGTAGAACCAGAGTTATAGAGCAATCTGCAAGTGAGAAGTGTTATATTTTCCAGACATCATTGCAATGTTATTATTTCAATAAAGTTATCTTTAATATTGAGTCAGTTTTATGTGGTTTTATTGATTTCAATATCTTCTAAATTCTAAAAATTTAATTTTTCCCAGCACTTTTCCCTGAATTTCCTGACTTCGTTGACCTGTGGCAATCCTGTTATATATATTGTTGTTATGTTACTTCAATTATAGTATATACGTTGTTTTTAGGCTTCTAAGTTAAAATATCTCCAGAACCTAAAGTACTTCAAGACATTCAGTTAATTTCAATAACAAAGAACTTGAACAACCATCGAGAAAGTATAGTGCAAAAATTCAACTGCGATCGATTTTTAATATTCAAATCTTTAAATTTTGCCAAAATTTCGAAAGACCTGAACCTTTAATTAATTTTTTTAAAATTTGATGAGCTGATTCTAAAAAGCATAGTTAAAATTGACGTTTAGCTCATTTTCACGGTAAAAACCATAAAAATCATGAATTTTTTTCACTTATTTCGGTAAATATGAAGTAAACCATAAAAGCTTTAGTTACGCTATGATTTTTACCATGAAAATGAGCTAAACGTCAATTTTAGCTGTTTTTTAGAATCAGCGCATCAAATTTTAAAAATTTAAAGGTTCAGGGCTTTCGAAATTTCGGCAAATTTTAAAGATTCGAATATTAAAAATAGATCTTCTGTTACAGTTTTTAATATTTTTAAACGCCAATTTTTTCCCAAGTATATTTTATAATTTTAAACAACTTCTCGCATGGATTTGCAATAATATGCAATGGGTGAAAGAAAAAAAATTCTAACCTCTTCAAAAACTAAAATGAAATATTTTTGACCATCGTATATGCTTTTAGGTTCAAAATGATGCAAGAAAAAATATTACCTCGTTTAATGATTTAATTTAAAAGGTGTCAAAATAAAGGTGGTGTCACTAATTATGAATTTGAAGTCAGATTTTAAAAATTCAAAATGGCTGATCCAATATGGCGGACAATAAAAATTAAAAACTAACGGATTTGCAATTTCAGATCACTATAAGATTCTTCATAAATTAATGCGTATTTTACTTTTATAAACTACTGAAACATTAAGAGCCGTTTTTATCAACTGGAAGTATAAATCTCAGGTTCTTAGGGGACATCCCTATACTTGACTATTGCATATCGTGGATATATTTTCAAAATCTTTACTATCAGGCAGTATTGAGTCCAATTTAATTATCACTTTTTGAAAAATCTTGTTGTAATTCATTTCTCGCTTATTTCTAAAGATTTTAGTACAATATTAATAAATTCTTTTATAAGATTTGCTCAATTCAAAAAGATTTTTATAAATTCTGACAATGATTATGGCAAAAAAGATAAATATATTTTTTTAAAGGAATCAAGACTTTGAATGTCTAATAATAAAACTCAATAATTAAAACATACTTTTTACATTTACTGCAATAATAATGTACATAAAAATGAGAGTAACATCTCAAACGTGCAAAATAAGATAATACCATGCCATTCCAAATATATTTTTAATAAACAATTAAAACCGTCTTCTTCTCTTCTACTATTAGAATTTGAGAACACGTGCCCTGATAAATATATTTACAAATTTTCGAGCTACTGCATTGAAATAAGAAAATAGTGGAAATTATCCACAATGTTAATTAACTTTTGTTTTTTTTTGTCTCAAATTTTTTTATTGTTCTGCTTTCTAAAAAAAAAATTCTTGTTTTCCTTATTCACATTATCTTCATTTACACGCACAGTCACACACATTACAGCCACACCTCATAATAACATTTTTACACAAGTATTAATAACCTCAATAAAAATGAAATCTTTGTCGCATGTTCGAATTTCTATAAGGTATAAATTTATAAATGCAGACAAAAAAAAAGTGTATCTGCATATTATATGTAAGGAAGAGAGTATATAATAAACAAACGAAATTTCTTTATTTTAAACCTACATATTTCTAAATTTAATTAACAAACATTTTTAAACTCCTTTAAAAGTTAAGAGTTAAAAAGTTTAATTTCAAGTATTACTCTCTTCTTCATTAAAACTCTTATTTTAACGATGAAAATATCGCATTCGGCCTTCCAATACATTTACATAGAAAACGGTATTTAATATTTTCATATTATTGCACAAGATTGACTGAAAGGTTACATGCAATAATAGAACTTTTATATTATTGTCTCCTAAATCTTCCTTCAATAGCAAATTTGGTGATTACGATGATAAAAATTAATTTGGTTCTGTACATAATTCAATTTATCATTCAACGTTTTCTTTCTATCGTGATGCTGATTTCTAAATTGTTCTAAACATTGTATGTATTTTCAGTCGGTTAGGCGTATTACTCTTTTTTAGTATTTTTAATTTGTGCTTTAATTACAGTTTTATTACATTAATATAATTTCATTAAAAAATCGATATAAAAGCATGTAATCAAATTCTGATTATATAAAACATTTTTTAAAACATTTTTGTTGTCGCGGTGGAAATTTCAAGAAAACTTAAAAGAAAAGCTATTTAAAATTTAAAATAGTAAAAGAATGAATTTAGCAATGAAAGATTTTTCTGAAATTTGATCAGAATAAAAGTGGAATATTCTTGAAAGTAAATTTTCTTACGAATGTAAAGTAAAAATCTAATCATATGGAGTTTGGTTTAGCCATTACCAGTGGATCACCAGTAACGCAGGACTTTTTCTTTTGTAACCATCTACAAAATCCACGTGTCCCTCCTCCATGCATTGGTCCTGTTCCGCAGATTTAGCTTACCATTTATTCGTCTACTTTTATTGCTATATATTACAATAATATTACACATAATACTATCTATGTATATTAAAATATGTTCACGATTAGTGTCGTTTCTTCGATAGAAAATGAAAACTCACGAGTCTCTCTCTATTAATAGTCTTTTTGTTGAGCTTTCTTTACGTTATAAATTATTCTTACAAGATTTGCGAGAGTTCACAGCACGACCCCGTTAGCCCTGAAGGAGGAAGCGGGGAAGATGAAAGAAATATAGAAGTTCATAGGGACAACAATTGAATGTTGCTCCTATTTACCTAGTGTCATTCAGTCTGCCCGATGTGAAATTTTGATTAAGTATTAAAGAACGCTGCAACAGCAGTAACTCTTCTTCTCTTTCTCAGGACTGAAGTTCATTTCCCGTACAATTTCAGCGAACATCTCATTGACGTTAGTGCGATTTTTAGCAGAGGCCTCTACGAATGGACAACCCCAAATCTGTGCCAATGCTGTTCCCTCAGCAGAATCTACTTCACGTTGATGCTCAAGATCAAGTTTGTTGGCGACCAGGAGAACTGGCACTCTTTCTGTTCCTTTCACACGGGTTATCAACTCTTTCATAGCTTTAATATCCTGAAAAAAATAGACAACGTTAAAAAGTTATTATATTTTCCTTTACTTTTTTCATTTAAAATATCAAGTAGCTTCGTGTAGAAATCCTTTAAAATACACTTACTAGATTACCTAGTTTTACTACAGAGTACCCTCCAAGAGATTACATTTTTTAACCTACATTTATTTATTCATAATTCAAAGCATACAAAATTGTGTCTAACAAATAGCGACTAAGAAGTCACATAAACCTTGTTACGTTTGTATAAAAAGAATCAATTTCATCAAACATAATATTAGCCTACCTACAAAGTCTATTTATTAACAGGGTTGCCATTTAATTTTGTTTTTCCCTGATTTCCAGACAAAATTTTGACTTTCTCCCTGACCCTGAAGAATATAATACCGATTCACTTCAAAAATTATTAGTTACTCAAAGAAATGTTCTATTACATTTATATTTGCGGATTTCTTTAAGTGTAAAATTATTCGACAACATCAATAACTTCTTTTTTAAATAAATACTTAATCATTATTATTTTCCTATACGAATTAAGGATTTCAAATCCAAACCTTCTGAAATTGAACAATTTATAAAAAAAATTGTTATAAAACATGAAGAAATCGATCACTCCGAGTCGAAGACTCGGAGCAATCGATTTCTTCACGTTTTATAAAAAATTAAAAATGACAAAGTGATAAAATCATTATTTTATATTATAAGAATATTGCAACTATAAATTCAAATTTTCAAAGATTTTAATTTTTGAACCCTTTTCAAAATTCACTTTATTTATAAAAATTCACGCTATGATGCTTTTAATATTCAATTATAATTTAAAATTTTAAGTGAAATTAATTTTTAATCAATTTTTATGAGAAAATTTTTCTAGAATTCAATTATGTAAATACAAAGATAAATAATGTATTAAATAATTGAATATTTCTTAAAATTAAATTTTTTTTAAAAGAAATTTATAAAAAAAATTGTAAAAATAATTGAATTCTTTCGGCGAATTTTAAAAAAAATTATAAAGAATAAATGCAATTTTCTATCAGTTTATGTAAAATTGTACATGAAAAATAATTGAAACTCTGCTATAAATATTGTTATTTATAAAAGTAATTTAATTCTTGCAACGAATTTTATTAAAAAAAGGTTTTAAAGAATTCAATTCCTGTGAAGAATTTTATTTGCAAAAATAATTGAATTCCGGAGAAAAATATTATTATTTATAATATTAAATTAATTTCTTGTGAAGAATTTTATTCAAATTTTTTAAATAATTGAATTTCTCAGAATTTTTTATAACATTTTGAAAATAATTAAATTCCATTGGGAAATTTCAGTAAAAAACTGAAAATAATTAAAATCTAACAAAGAATCATATTAAATTTTCTTTTAAATAATTGAATTCTTGGGAAGAATTTTATTTTTTAAAAAAATAATTGAATTGTTTCAAAGATTTTTACAAACATTTTTGACAGTAATTGTAATTCCTATAAGGAATGTTATATTTTACGAAAATAATTGTATTCTATAGTCAATTTTATTATAATTTTTCAAATTTACAAAGAATTTTATCAAAATTTTTGAAATAATTGAATTCTTGAGAAAAATTTTATTATTTATGAAAATAATTGATTTCTTGCGAAGAATTTTATTCAAATTTTTTTCAAATAATTGAATTCACATAAAAAAAAATATATTATTTGTCAAAATAATTGAATTCTTAAGAAGAATTGTATTGAAAATAATTGAATTGAATAGAAAAATTTTATTAAAATTGCAATTTTATTAACTAAATCTTGTAAAGATTTTTGTCAAAGGTTTTTTAAATAATAGAATTTTTAAAAGAATTTTATTTAAATTTTTTGAAATAATTGAATTTCTCAGAACTTTTTTTTTCTATTCTTTGAATATATTTGAATTCTTTCGATAAACTTCATTAAAAAATTAAAAATAATTGAATATTGGTGCGAAGAAATTTATAAACAATTGGAAAGTAATTGAATTCCTGTGAAATTTTTATTAAAATTTCGTTTAAATAATTGGATTCTTTTGGAAAATTTTATTAAAATAGTGGATATTAAAAATAATTGAAATGAGGAAAAGTTTTGAAAATAATTGAAATTTTGCCAAGAATTTTATTAAATTTTTTTGAAAATTATTGAATTTCGGAGAAGAATTGTATTATTTATAAAAATAATTGAAATTTTGACGAGAATGTTTATAAATTTTTGAAAATAATTGAATTTTTGTAATCATTTGTTCTTAAAATTTCTATTTAAATTTATTAAAAATTGAAATTTTTAAAAATTTCATATTGAAGCCTTTGAAGGTGTCACTTTTGACTCTAATCTAAATTTTCACGAACATTATAGCAAACTAGTTACTAGTGCATCAAGGACTTTGGAATTTTTGATTCGTAGTACCTAAGACTTCAAACAACTTAATACCATCATTACTTTGTTTAACTCTCTTGTTCGCTCAAAAGTTGTGTATGCCGATAAAGTCTGGAACCCATATTTTAGCAAATACTCTGACGGTCTTAACATATGGGTTAAAAATTGTAATCTCTAGAAGGGGGAATAAACATATTTTAAAGAATTTGTAAAAAATTGCGAGTCTTTAGCTGTAGACACGGTGAAGATCAACTCCAATCTTGTTCGTATTTTTTCTATAATCTACACGTGAAAAATGCAAATGTATGAAAATTTTTTACTCTCTAGGTAAAAAATTGTAAGCGAGGGGGGAGGGGGGGGGTACATGGTTATGCTGCCATAAAACCGTTCACGGAAAAAATTATTTTTTAATGATTACAATAGTCTATATTACAGTTCGGATATGTGACCACTTTTTGTAATGATAACGAAAAATATGATGTGTTAAAAATTGAGTAGTAATTATAACTAAAGCTATTGTAAGAGGTACTTTTATGTTTGTACTCATTATAAAAAGTGATCACATATCCGAACTGTAATATAGACTATTGTAATTATTAAAAAAAAATTTTTCTCCGTGTTTAAATAAAAATTTCAGCTTCAACTTTGAAGCTGTTTTTAGTTTCGATTTACCTATCCAAAAATTTCTATAAACTGGCTATTTTTTACTTATAACTTAAATAAGTAAAATTATTTGCGATAAATTTTATGTGTGACAAAATATTATTTAATTCAATTATAGAAAATGTTTTTAATTAAAAAAATTATCGAGTCAGTTTTTCCACATGTTATTAATAGAAAGGATTAAAAAAATATAAATCTATTTTTAAATAATAATGAAAAGAATTTTTCTCCATTCAAATTACTATGATATAGAGTCACCCATACATATAGGTATAACTTACATAAAGGCACCCGTCTCATATCTCATAAGATAGGGGTCACCTATAAGATTACTCATAGGATCCTCTAAAATGTGGGTGATTCTCCAAGTATAGCTCACTTTTATGTGTTAAAGAAATCACACCGAAAAAAAATCTCGAAGTGAGGGGAAAATTCCGCTCAACAATTACTTATATATTTTATTTCCATATGCAAAAAATATTCATTTTGTAGGTATTTATCTACAAAAAATTCTGTATTTGAATTTTTTTTAACTAAACGATTACTTTTAATATTTCTTCTTTGATTGATTTGCATATCAAGTAAAATTATTAAAGTTATATTATTTTTAAAAGTTAACCTGCAAAATAAAAATATATTATCTATAACATGTCTGTCACATGGTGCAAAGTGTTTCATCATTCAAACATTTTAAATAATTAAAATCGAGATTAAAATTCTTTTAAAATAAAAATAATATTATCGCATGTACAAATGTTTTTACTGTTACCAAAAATAGAACCAAAAAATATGTTTCAATTAAATTTAAATATATTTGACTGTATAGCAAAGATATTTTAAGTTTGATTTAAACAAAACGTGCGTTTGATTCAAATAAATCGTGACTTTCATTGTAGGCTTCGTATATATATATATCGGTCCAATAGAGGAAAAAAATGGCCAATGGTTGGGATGTTGAAGGGTTTGCTAAGCCTTGGTTATTAATATTGGCCAAACATTGTCAACCAAAATTTAAAAATTTTTTAAATAAATTAATTCTTATTTTGTACCTACATTTTCTAATATAAATATTTTTAATAACTTAAAAACATTTAAATAATTTTAAACCTATATTTTCTAATATAAATATTTTTAATAATGTATATAAAAAATAAATTGTTTATAACTTCTTAAAAAATACAGTACCTGTTAGGGTTCGTTTATAAACCACGTAGCTACGTAGTTTATGAACGTCCCCTTAGAATGTTAACACTATTCTGTAAAAAAAAGTCTATTGAAAAATCAAAGATAGGCGATGCGTATAGTGTAGAAGAAGGCCTCAGTTTAGTAGAGTAGAGGAGTCAGTGCCAAACTGAGGAACCTTTCACAATACCGGTAATAATAATTAACCACGAAGTAGTATAAGGAGACTCAAGGCAGTGTCAAAGTCAATGCGATTTTTCCATTAAAGCTCAATGTAAAAATCCAATCGACTTCAAAGTTGTTTGGAGATTTTTAAAGATGCTAAAAAGAAACTTTTTTTAAAAGTAAAAATCCAATCAACTTCAAAGTCGATTGGATTTTTAAATTGAGCTTCAATAGGAAAATCACATCGATTTTGACAACGTTTTAAAATTTTCGAATCATTTAATATATTACATTACTGATTAAAATTTTTATAATGCATTTTAAGTAGGTAACAATTTTATTTATAAAGAAAGACATAAGATAAAGTCTAAACACAATAACAAATTGTGACGCGTTCTGAAGAAAGGGACCTTAGAAGCAAATCACTTTAAGGTTATTTTAGCATTACTTTTTTCTTGTTTGAAAGTTTCTTTTTACTTATTGTAAATTAAAATCAGTGTTTATTAAATATTTTAGTTGTAATGAAGACTTAAACATTAATAATTCACATTGACAATTGATTCTTTTTTTTATTTTCGTTTAAAAAATTGCAAACATAACCTATAATTTTTTGCTTCTAAGGTCCCTTTCTTCAAATCGCGTTACAAATATTCAATTTTAGCAAGATTTTTTAATTTGTGGTTTCGTTCCATTAAAATTCCCTGACATTTGAAGAATTTTTATAATTCCCTGACTTTTCCCTGACTTGCGGCCACTTTGTTACATATATTTTGAATTTTTTTAAATATTTAATTAAAAATAGTGAAAATAATTGAAATTTAAAAAATTATAAGAATTCATTTTCCTGACAATTTACTGACATTAAAATTATTTTCCCTGACAAAATTCTTTTAACAGGAAAATATGGAAGTTTACGGAAAGTGAGTAAGATTTAAATTTTAATAATTTTTTATAACGCAATTGTAACTGTTCATGTTTTTTTTCTTGAGTTATTAAGAATTAATATTTTGAAAAAAATATAATAAAGAAACAATTGAAAGGTAAAATTTTTAAAAAACAATTGAATTTTTGGAAAAAATTATCAAAGTAAAATTTTTATAAATTTTTATTTCCTTTATTCCAAGATCTTAAAAAATCTTTAAAGAAAGAATCTTAAAAAATTATGATAAAATATTTCTAAGAATTAGTTATTAAAATATTTTAATGTAATTTTTTGAAAATAATTTGAAACTCCTAAAATAATTTTTTGTATAATTTAAAAAAAACTATTAAATTTTTTAATGAATTTGAATTCAAAATTTTGAACATGAATTTTTTCTCCAAAATGTTAAAAATAATTCTAAAATGTAATTATTTTTTGTATGTTGGTATTTGAATTTTCTATTTTCTATTATCTACTTTCAATTAAATATTTCCACATTTAATTGAGAATAGTAAAAATATTGAGTTTTAAAAAATTAGAAGCTAATTTTCATTTTTAAATTTATATTTAAAGATATTTCATTAAAATTTTTGATAATTCAATTATTTTCAAAATTTGCAATTGACATTCTTCTAAAGTTGATTTTCAAAAATTGCAACGAAATACTTGAAAAAAAATTATTATTTTCAATTAAATTTTACAAAATTTCAATTATTCAAAACTATTTTTATTAGGTATAGACTATAGATATATTTTTATCTTAAAAAATTATTCAAAAATAAATTTTGAAAGATTTATTTATAGTTATTTTTTGCACTAATAAAAATCGAAAAAATTTGCAGTTTTTTTTCTAAAAATTGTGGTATTTTCTGCAATATTTGTAAGAAAAGTCGAAAAATTCGCAATATTTGAAAATAAGTCGAAAAAAGTCTCAATTTTCTTAATTTCCCTGACAACAAATTTTTTTTCTATCATTTCCCTGACTTTAGTGACAAAATTTTTGTTTTCCTGACATTTCCCTGACTTTACTAACAAATAATTAAAATTTTTCAAGAAAAGGCGATTAAAGATTTTTACTCAATTTAAATCCGCCTTGTCGGTAAGTTGACTATTGACTATTGAACTAGTTAACTCTTTACTTTATAATAAAATTATGTTTTTAGTTACTTTTTCTACACTCCAGTTTTCATTGTTTGAAAAACATGCGAGACTGAAGTCCACAGGGTTTTTAAAAGTGAAAAAAAAGAAAATATTTATTTTAGTTTCAAATTTAATGTGGCAACTATTCTTTAAAAAAAAAGTTAATTTCTCAAAAATGTTTGCAATATCAAAATTTGATATGAATTAACTTAAAAATATTCTGTATCATTTGTTCGTTTTTTAAAAAATTGCGGACTTCGGCTTCATTGAAAAACTTCATAATACATTTTCGCATATCTAAAATGGCGCTCCAAGTGATAGCGAAATTACTGCACAATAAGAATAAAAAAAACAATAAAAAAATTAAGATAGTAGTATAAAGGCAAACTTTATAAATAAGTACTTGTTACATTTTTCCTATTTTTTCCCCCTAAAAATTAAATAAGACATGAAAGTTGTAAAATACATAAAGATTTAAAAAATTAATATAAAAATATAATTTAATTTTTGAATAAATAAATCAATGGGTTTGCTTAGAATCATTTTTTTCGAATAAAGAATTTTTGAAATTAGCCAATTGGTTTGCTTTTGTTTTGTACTAATTTTCATTTGTAGGTTATTTCCATTAACGAATCGGTAACATCGGAAAATTATCGAAATCGTAGTGCAATGTTTTGGTACATTGCTATCAGAGTGTAATATAATTTAATTAAAATTATATTCGAATTAAGACAATGTAGTAAGACTGATTTTATTTAAAGTATAATATAATTTGACAATGACTTTAAGAGTAACGTGGTTAACTGTAACTTTTACTTTTCGACTGTTGCTTTTTAAAAAAAGTAACTGTAAGTGATTTACTTAACTAATGAGTGACTCAACTGTGGCGAGATACTGAGAATAGTGACTTATTAGCGAGAGATATTTCGACAAGAAAAAAGTAGCATGAAAAATAGAGTAAGGCTTTAGAAAAAATGACGCAAAATATTTATTTTTGTACTCGGTGATTAATAGAGGAGAGAGAGTACCTGAAAAGTTTGATGATTAGTGAGACTATAGACAACAACGAAGCCCTGGCCGTTTTTGATGTAGAGGTCGCGCATACTGGCGAATTGCTCGGTGCCGGCGGTGTCCAGGATCTCGAGAACGCACGGCGAGTTATCAACCTCGATCTCCTTCCTGTAGAAATCCTCAATGGTCGGATCGTATTTCTCCATGAAACATCCTGACACGAATTGAACCGTCAGAGCACTTTTGCCCACCCCGCCCGATCCCAGTACCACGACCTTGAACTCTCTCATTTCTCAGGCCGAGGCTCTCAGACCCTCCACCAGACTCAATCTCAAGAGCAATGAGTCAGATTGATTGAACTGATCACGGGAACGACCGCGATCACTGCCACTTCCTCAACTATCTGGACACTTTGACACTTTGTTGTTGTTCAGGTCCTTTGGCTTCCTGTGATTCTTGAAATTCTTTCCTTGACAAGGACAGACGGCTTGTCCATTTAACACAATAAATCTCGAACACAAACCATACAGGTTTAACCACACGAACAAAGGCATCAATGGAAAAATAAATCTTACTAATTTTACACCACACAAAGAGGATTCTTGCACCGATGAGGAGACATGACACCACCGATAACACACTGCACAATTCCATTGATACCCCACTCACTGCTATTCACTAATTTTCTATTCTCTTCTCTTTCATTACACATTTCTAGCAACTATTTCTCTCTCATTCCCTCTTGCAATATGTGTCTATGTAATGTGCATCGATCAATTCTAATAGACTGCTCACTCCTGATGAAATATGCCTTTCAGTGGTGGGCAGGAGAGAGAAAGAATGCGCGAGTGGACGAGTGTACTCTGTTTAACGGTGAGTTTAGAATGTGGGTGTAAAGGTGCTTTTATACTTGCGGTAATGTTCTAAATGCTTTAGAAATTCTCTCGAGCACTCTCGAGCATGAGAATATTCTTGACCTGAATGTGCTTTATCTTTTTATTGAGCATTTAATAAAAAATATTCATGTTAGTAATTCATGTTGAGATTAGAATTTTTCATTTGGACATAACAATCCGCAATCGTAAGAATGAGTGAGAGGACATCAATATTGTTTGTCCTTCTCTAGTAAAAATATAGTGACACTATAGTTAAATCTAGTGAAACTTTGGTAAAATTATAGTTAAAATTAAAATATAGTAGTAAAGGCCAACGCAGAATAGATCTGTAACCGGAACCGCAATCGTAACCGTAAGCGTAAGAATGAGTTAGAGAAGGATAAACAATATACATATCCTTCTTTAACTCATTCACGCTGACGCTACGGTTACGATTGCGGTTCCGGTTAAAGATTCTATTCTGCGTTGGCCTTAACTAGGCCATGAGTGCAAATCAGGAAGGAAGAGTAAGGAGACCGAACTCTGTGCAGATAGCGCAGGAAGGAAGAGTAAGGAGACCGAACTCTGCTTCTACAAATGTCTGAAAAATATGCACGAAAAGTGCCAGACTCACTGTGTTTTAGTTGATCACCAAATAAGTCGATCATGCGCATTGAACTAAAGTTCAATGTTGACATAGATGAAAAGTGTGGTTATGTCAAGGTAAATATTACATAGTTTAAACTGTGTTAATTTGAAAAAAAAATTTATTTATTTGTAATTGTGATATTATTTAGATTTCCGAAATAATTTAATAATATATTTATGAAAAGGGAAAAATTTTGCAAAAATGGTTAAGAAGAATTGTGTTTATAACTAGAGTATATTTACATACCGTAGAAGGATAGAAGAGACTAATGTTTTTAGACTCTTTTTCTTTCTTTACATCCTGGCACACAACACGACATTTTTTTAAATAAAATAAATAAATAATTTTTAAAACGAAATGTATTATATATGTATCTCACTAAGACCGGCTAAATGTAAACATTAGATCTTACGTCTCACTCGCACAATTTTTATGAGAAACAGAGACACAACACAGCTTATGCGCATGATCAACTTATTTGGTGGTCGACTAGAACGCATCGAACCTGGCACTTTTCGTGCATATTTCTCAGACATTTTAAAAGCGCTATCTGCACAGAGTTCGGTCTCCTTACTCTTCCTTCCTGTATGAAATCTAGAATGAAATCAAAATCAAGAAGAGTCTTCTTGTAAGAAATAGACGAAATAGATATTGTTTTACGAGTGTTATTAAAACAAAAATAATTATGGATAATGCTTTTTTTACGCGTGCTATGGATTTTTGTAAATCTCAGCATGTAGATATGACAGACTTACTTGATGAAAAATCATATTTCTTTTCAAATATGTGCTATATTTGTCGCTGTTTCGGCGAAAAAGTCAACTTAAAAAGATGCAGTGCTTGCAATATGATTTCATACTGCAGTAAGGAACACCAGAAACAAGATTGGCCGAATCATAAGCAATTTTGCAGAGTTTTATGTCAAATTAAAAAGGATTGGAAAGTGGATAATTTATTTGAATCATTGAAAGTAAAAAGTGCCGATGAAAGAATGGCTGTTTTTAAACAGATTGATATTGATGGAAAGGGCGACATGTTGATAGTAAGTATACGAGATTTCAGTTTTTGATAGTCTTATTTCTTATTTTCATAGAATATTAGTCTCAGTTAAATATTATTTTTTTATTATAAGAAGCTAACATTTTTTGCAACAAAACTTATTTAAAAAAAGTTGCCGTAAACGACAGTTGGTTTTTCATAAAAGAAAAGTTAGAATAAAGGTTACTTTACATTTTCTCGTGCCTATAGGGCCAATCCATACTGAAAATCATCCGAGAGTGGTTGCTGACATATTTTTGAAAAATGTTTTAATAACTATCTAGTTTTGATTAAAAAATTAAAAATTAGAATTGTTTTTGTAAACATTCAATATAAAAACTTAATAAAATAAAATCTGTAGTAATTGCTACATTTTTAATCTTAAAATTTAATTTGCTTATATTCTATTCAATTTTTGAAATGAATTTGTTATTGCAGGAACTTTTGAAGGCAAAAGCAGTTACATTACTAAAGAGAAATTTAAAAGTAACAGAATTGCAAATGATCCAGTTACCAAGAGTTTGTTCAGTCTGTTTTGAAAGTAAACAAGAACTTCTTGTAAATTGCAAAAAATGCGCTCAAACTTCTTTTTGCAAGGAGCACTTAAATAATCGAGATCATCAAGAGGAATGTCATAAATGTATCTTCAGTGCCATTATTATACCACAATCAATATGCGAAATGACAAAAACAATAAAATTGTCCACTCACATCAAAATTGACAAATTACCATCCTCAATGATGGAATTTATGGAGACTTACGTAACAAAGAATTCAATTGATTTATATTCCGTGGAAGCAAAAGATTCATGGAATAAAGCATTTTCAGACAAATATTCCAGAGCCCTGTCAATAATCTTCGCCATGGAGAAATTAGACTTTTATAAAAATTCAGAAAGTCTAGTGATTCATCTTGTAGGCGCATCTTTGCCAGAGGAATTCTTTGACGATTGGGAAATATTGTTGCACTTTTTTAAGTCATTGCGAAAACTTTCAGTAATTCTCATTGGAGACGAATTAATTTCTTTTGACGATAAAGTGGAAAAACTTTGTAAATCCTGCAGAAAAGGAAACAAAAAAGTAATAATTGAAACGCATCATACGTTATATGATGCCTACTGTGGACAATCGAGTTTTAAAAAACCGGATATTATTGTATGCTTCAATGCAGGTCTTCATGCTTATCCTACTTGGGAAAAAGGTGTACGAGTGTTTAATAAAGGACAGTGTCCTTTGGTAGTTACAGCTTATACTAAAGCTGAAAGTCTTGAAGACGAAAAAATGGTTAAATCTTCATTTCCTTCTGGAAATTGTGTCTACAGTGATTGCAATCCGTTTGAAAGTTTTACTTACACAAGACTTAGAATTGGGTTATCTATCAATTCTTCAAGTAATTTTATTTTCATCTATAAACATCTTGGCGAAAACATTACATCAAAGTGATATTTTACATCAAGAAAATTTATATACTATTTGCTTTTCTATACATTTACAGCAGAGCTGTCAGTAGATTTGTAAACAATGCAAAACAATGTTACATAGTAAAATGCGATAAAATCTTTTATTATACATTTTTTTAAAATAATTAGTGTAAGATTAATAAACAGAAAATTTTCAACTTTAATTTCTCTTAGTTAAAACAATCTAAACTTTTGAATCATTTTTCTAAAATAGCAATGTGATATAAGATTAATTGTTTATTGGCTTAAAATTATAAGAGTTTTATTATATTTTGTAAATGGTACATATAATTATACATATATAATATACATGTATACCAGAGACACGAAAGGGTTAAAACAAATTTTTGCATTCTTCAGGACCCGAACTAAGTCCGTTAATTTGCTTGAAGTCTGTAAAAGTCAGTTTTTTTGAAAAAATGTCCAAAAATTCCGTAATTTGATTGACAATAGACGAAAAGTTCGAAAATTGTACGACATAATTTGGAGAATTTACGAGAAATTACAAATGATTGGCGAAATTTATTTATTTTCAAAAGTAATAAAATTCTTGGCAAAATTTCAATTATTTTCAAAATTTTTAATAGAATTCTTGTCAAAACTTCAATTAATTTCAGAATTTTCAAAATTCTTCCCTGAAATTCAGTTATTTTCAAAAATTTTAATAAAATTATTGTCAAAATTTCAATTATTTTCAATAATAATAAAATTCTTTTCTGAAATTCAATTATTTTCAAAAATTTTAGTAAAATTCTTTGCAAAATTTTAAATATTTAAAAATAATTTTTGACAAAATTCAATAATTTTTATTTTCATAAATAATAAATTTCTTTTTAGAAATTCAATTATTTTTATAAATTAATAAAACTCATCAGGGAATATCAATTATTTAATTATTCAATTTTAAGAAACATTCAATTATTCAACAAATTATTTATTTTTGTTGTAATTAATTTAAATAATGAATTGTCGTAGAATTTTCAAATAAAAATTGATTTAAAAATGAATTTCAGTTAAAATTTTAGATAATAATTGAATTTTAGAAGGGGTATAGCTATTTTGTAAAGGTTTCAAATTAGAATCATTTGAAAATTTGAATTTTTCAACAATTCTGCAGAATTGATTATTTTGAAAAAATGTAATTGAATTTTTTTTTTTTTAATTAGATATTTGAAGTTTTTATTTTCTAATATTAATTAATTGAAGAATTTCCTAATAATCAGCGAATTTCGTAAAATTGAATTGTAGACGAAAGGATTTAAAAATTCTCAAAAAACTTTGTCAAAAATTATGAAAAATAATTAATTTAAAAAAGTTGCAGAAAATAAGAATTGAATAATTGAAATGATGAAAATAATTTTGATAAAATTACAGTAATAATATTTTTGTTAGATAAAATAATGCTATGAGCAGACGTGAGTGGGAGAGAGATGGAGATATATTTTTGTTACATTTGCACCAGGAAGGAAGAGTAAGGAGACCGAACTCTGCTTCTACCAGGAAGGAAGAGTAAGGAGACCGAACTCTGTGCAGATAGCGCTTTTAAAATGTCTGAGAAATATGCACGAAAAGTGCCAGGTTCGATGCGTTCTAGTCGACCACCAAATAAGTTGATCATGCGCATAAGCTGTGTTGTGTCTCTGTTTCTCATAAAAATTGTGCGAGTGAGACGTAAGATCTAATGTTTACATTTAGCCGGTCTTAGTGAGATACATATATAATACATTTCGTTTTAAAAATTATTTATTTATTTTATTTAAAAAAATGTCGTGTTGTGTGCCAGGATGTAAAGAAAGAAAAAGAGTCTAAAAACATTAGTCTCTTCTATCCTTCTACGGTATGTAAATATACTCTAGTTATAAACACAATTCTTCTTAACCATTTTTGCAAAATTTTTCCCTTTTCATAAATATATTATTAAATTATTTCGGAAATCTAAATAATATCACAATTACAAATAAATAAATTTTTTTTTCAAATTAACACAGTTTAAACTATGTAATATTTACCTTGACATAACCACACTTTTCATCTATGTCAACATTGAACTTTAGTTCAATGCGCATGATCGACTTATTTGGTGATCAACTAAAACACAGTGAGTCTGGCACTTTTCGTGCATATTTTTCAGACATTTGTAGAAGCAGAGTTCGGTCTCCTTACTCTTCCTTCCTGATTTCATAACAGTAACAATGCAGAGATGGGAAGTGACGCGTCACTTTAGGTTCTTTACGTAAAAAACTGTAAATTACACGTTCAATGTGGCGGAATGTAAAAATTGTCAATGAAAAATCTATATTGGAGTAAGAGAGACAGACTGTATATCTGTCTCTCTTACTCCAATGAAAAATTTTCCGTTCTGAAAAATTTTACCGAAGGTGTAAATGCCCCCTCACAGCCGTCACAGACTCTGCTATTAGGCCGACGCACAATAGATTCGCGAAGGAGATGTATGAGATAGAAAAGGACACAAATCAACAGAGGTCTATTGTGGAAACCCCTTAAGTTTGTCTGTAGATAGGTCATGTTGAATATTCTGTTTTTGTCTTTATTAGTCTACTTCTATGGATATACATATATGTATACTAGATTGAAGTGTAAACTATCTAAACTTTATATTTTTGTTATTTGATTGATTGACATGTTTGCTGTATTTTTATCCTTAGAAAATGACAGACGTTATGATTTATAAATATTTACTTCTTCCTGCATATTTCAATTGTTCGTACAAGTGATTTTTATAATTTGGAGCAAAATTCTTGTTTTGCAGTCTCATTATATGAGTGAGTGTTTTTAAAAGTTTAGTCATACATATTTAATGACAGCTGTACTTTTTAATTATGTAATGAAGAACGAAATGCTATTTAATTATTCTAGTTTTGTAATCTCTCATTTTCTTCGTAGAACTAGTGTTTTTAGAAATTTCCTTTGTCACTTTTTTTTAAATATGTGACGTTAATGTTATATTAAATGTATGTGTTTGTGTATTATTTTTTGTTGATAATCCTTTTTAATCTGGAGAAAAATTGATTTTTATATTTTCAGGCTGTCCTGATGGATGGCCAATAATGAAAGTAATCCTGAACATAGTCAATTCCAAATTTGGTGTCGCCAGTGCGCCAGTATAAAAACAAACGTATAAACATAACCACAAATTTTATTGATTTATTTATTTTCCCTTTGCTAACAAAAGTAGCTAACATCTAAGGAAATTTCATCAAAGGAACAAAGTTAAATATGAAAAGAAATTTTATGCGAACTTGTTTGATTGAAACAAATCATTTTTTCTGAAGCTTACTAACAATGGGAAGTTCAAGAAGTCAATTACGTCTTAACGCGATAATTTTCCTGCTCAGAAAACAAAACAAGAACGTAGCTTTTTAATATTAGAAGAAGAAAACTATTTTAAATCAAAAATAAAGAGCATGACTTTTCAAAATTATTTTTTTTACTTCTTTTAGTTTATCAGTAAAAGTCAAATTTTTAAATCTTTGATAAGAATTATAAGGTTTTCTGAATTTAAAAAATTCAGAAATTGAGAGAAATTAGTAGTAAATTTTACTGCCAAAAATTTGGCACACCAATGTGTTTCTCTATTCACACAATTTTTGCTGACATTTTTATTCAAGATTTGGAAGAAGAAGTTATTAAAATTTTAGATTTTAAGATTATTTCATAAAGGGTTTACCACAAAAATTTAATTTTGTTTTTCCCTGATTTCCAGACAAAATTTTGACTTTTTCCCTGACCCTAAAGAATATTCTGGTTTACTCTAAAATGATTAAATACTCCAAAAAAAATGTTTTCTTACATTTATTTACGAATTTCTTTAATTGTAAAATTATTCGAAAACATCAATAACTTTTCTAAATAAATATTTAATCATTATTATTTTTCCATAGAAATTAAGATTTTTAAAAATTTTAAATTCAAACCTTTTTTAAATTCAACAACTTATAATAATTAAAGATGACCGAGTGATAAAATAATTATTTTATATTATAAGAATATCATTACTGTAACTTCATCAAAATTATTTTCATCATTTCGATTCAATTATTATTTTCTACAATTTTTAACTAAAATTCTTCTTTAAATAAATTTTTTAAAATAAATTTTGGAAAAGTTCTTCGAGAATTTTCATATGCATTTGTTTACAATTTAATCAGAGAAAAGTCAAAAAATGTTATTAAAACTAATGAAAAAAAAAAAATTTTGTAGAATTTCAAGAAAATTCTGAATCTTGGTGTCTTTTTTGTTTGCCTCGTAAGCTATACAATTACATAGAATTCTAATACAAAGCCTTGAATTTTTTCTGTTTCTGATAATAATTTATTTTAAATAACTTAATTCTTGAAGAACTATCAACAAATTATTACTTAAAAATTATTTAATGATTCAATGATTTTCAGGAATTTTAATTAAATTCATTGCAAAATTCAACTATTTTCATAAATAACAATATTCGTCATAAGAATTCAATTACATCTTCATGAATAGATAAATTTTTCACCGAAATTCAATTATTTTTAAAACTTTTGACAAGATTTCAACTATTTTCAAAAATTTTTCTTAATTTGATGATTTTCAATATCTACTAAATTTTAATAAAATTTCCCAAAAGAATTCAATTATTGAAAATTTTTTTTATAAAATTCTACATAAACATTGAATTATTTAAAAATTGTTAATAAAATTCTTCTCATAAAAATTAATTATTTTCATAATGTTAAAATCTGTTACAGTAATTCATGTATTTTCATAAATAATAAAATTATGCTTAGAAATTCAATTATTTTCATAAACAATAAAACTCATCGCAGAATTACAATTATTTTTAACACAATTTTTTCCTCGAAAAATGTAATTATTCTAAAAATTTTTATTAAAATTTGTGGAAAAAATTCAATTATTTAAAAATTTTTAGATAAAATTCTTTATGAGAATTCAATTTTAAGATACTTTGAATTATTCAATAAATTATTTCTTTTTTGTATTTAAATAATTTATTCTCGTAGAATTTTCTAATAAAAATTGATTTAAAAATTAATTTCTGTTAATTGATTAAAGATAATAATTACATTTTTGAGAAGTTATAAACAATTGCAATTTTTAAGAAATAATTGAATTTTCAAAAGATTTAAAATTAAAATCTTTGAAAATCTGTTCGCAAATAAAAGTATTAGAACATTTTTTTGAGTGCCTAATAATTTTTAGAGTGAATCAGAATATTCTTTAAGGTCAGAATAATAGTCAAAATTTTCTCTAGAAATTCTTCAATTAAATATATATTAGAAAATTAAAACTTTAAATAATTTAAAAAAAAATTCAATTAAATTTTAAAAAAAAAATTAATTCTACAAAATTGTTAGTTAAAAGTATGAAAGATTCATATTTTAAAGATTTTAATTTGAAACTCTCTGAAGTTGACGTCGACACTAAGCTTCGAATAACGTCTTTTTTCAAAAAAAAAATTAATAAATCATCCTTTCGCAAATTTCATAGTACAAAAGTGCCTGGTTGGCAGGAAAAGTTCAATTTGTAACCATTCATATCGAGAAGCTTATTTGGAAACCATTGAAAATTTGATGATATCACTTCAGTGGTGAAGTTCTTGAAAAATGGGTTTAATTGATTTAGCATTGATAACACTGGAGAACTTGTTTCGATTTTTGTTTGTAATTGTTGTTTGTTGTATGACAATAAAGTAACGTCCAAATATTTATTTAGCCAAAAATTGTGCAAGATTTTGTTGATGCCATCTTGAGTGGTTGCAAAAGAGTTTAATACTAGACATTTTGGTTTTGAAGATCCCATCAAAAAATTGTAAAAGTTCAAAAATTTTTCAAATTCGTAAAGGGTAGACCCATCTTTCCATTGTAAAATAAAGAGTGTAGTACTTCTTGGTCGGCTAAGTAACTTCATGTGCAATTTGGCAAGATGGTTGTATTTCATGTCATTGTATTCGATACTAAAAGATGGGAAATGCGAATTTACTGTTGTCCTAAGAGAATTCATTATTGGATCCGTATTATTTACTGAATCGTCCAAGATGAACACTACCTGATGCAATTTAGATTCTTCGTTCAGATACTTTATCAATCCATCAAAGTAATTACTTGTTGAAGACGTTAATATTTCTTTCCAAAAAATGAAACTTGAAAAATAAAAGCCAGTAAACTTCATTGTGCAGAAACACCTTCCCTCACATTTAGAAATGAACTGAAAATATTGGTATTAAAATATATTTTTATTCTTCTTATTAGTTTTGTAAAAGAACTTATGTTTGACATATTTAACAGAAAGTTTGTTTTTGAGGTATGTTAATAAATATAAGTGTGATGCATACATGAGGATAATTTCCTCTCAAGATAATTTTGGAACTTTTTTGTCATTGACTGTAAGGTGGTTGTTATGGTTATTAACATAAGCGTTTGCTCAAAAAATATCCATAGTTTTTTTTTAAAATAATTATGATATTCTTGTACTTTGTTGATATCGTGAATTGTTATAAATTAACGAAGTGAGCAATGTTGTTTTTTTATTTACAAATCGAAATTTCTGCTTGGAGATAAATTTGCTTCTGAGCTTGACTTCAGGAATTCGAAATGCAAAAGAAAATTTGCAATAATCAGAAATCTTATTGACATTGCTTTAATACTTTCTGACAAATGTTGCAATGATAAAAATATTGCTTTAATGAAAATTAATTCCCTCATCAATCATGAGTGACCATTTGTGTGATTACATTGATAATTGACGCAGATTTAAAATTTAAATTTACATTTTTTTTGTAGTGTTCTATTTGTTGAAAATAAGACAAGATCCGGTTTCAATTTCGAGAACATTTACCAATTTCACGTCATTTAAATCGTCAAAACTATAAAAATATTGATCGAAATACCTACTTTCTTTATGAGAAAAATTGAAAGATGTATTTCATTTTGTTTCAGTGATGATGACTGTTAATTAGGAATTAAAAATGCACGAATTTTACAACGGAAATGGGAGCAGAAAACAAAGTTTTGTTAATTACAGGTAGGTTGGGCAACAAATATAAAAAAAATTTTAACCTATAAGTAAACTATTGTAAATTGTAGTGTTTAATGAAAATTTTATTACACAAATACAAAAGTATTTTCCGCTTTTCAGGTTATATCAGTTCCTGATGTCGAATTAAAAAGATTGAGAATAAAATAGATTGTTCAGAAGAGAAATTTTCATTTAAGACAGTAAAAATGTCTCGAATAGATGTAGCCGCTGTACCGTTGCCAAACAACCAGAATGATGCACCTGCAGATAACCATAATTTAACAAATGCAGTTGGTGCATCATTTAATAACAATAATAATAATAATAATAATCATAATCATAACAATAATAATAATAATAATAATGCGAATGTTACGAGAACCAATAACAATCAAAATCCTCTATTTCGTATGCGTGACAGACTGTTTCATGCACTATTTATCAAAGCTTCCTTAACGTATGCAAGAACCTTTCCAAGACCTGTGAGACGTTTCATTGAATTTTTAATCTTAATGAAGGTAAATATTATCTGTACAATATTTCATAAAATTATGTAAAATTTTTTTTTAAACTATCAATTAAATTTCAATGGAATATAACCCTTTGCCTACTCTACTCTACTCCACTTGGTCTAAAATCTTCTATTTTGACGTCTGGTGAGGACTATGGAAATTACATTCAAGAACACTGAAATGGGGTTAAGTTAACATAGGCAGAGGGTTAATAATAAATTAATTGAGGGTCTGGTTGCTATAAGGTGTTACGCGCCGTTTACTTAACATGGCGCGTAACACCTTATAGCATCCAGTCCCTCAATTAATGATTCCTAATAAGTGATCGTCCATAAACTACGTAGCCCCATATTTTGGAGATTTAACACACTGTAACATTACCGACATTTTTTCTGATAGTCATACCCCCTTTTCTTTCTTAAAGTGCAACGTAGTTTATGGGCATCCCCCTCATTAAGTTGCTCACTATGATATTTATATTTTGTTTCCCCAAGATTCGATGTAATCATTGATTTTAAAAAAGTATCTGTTTTGAAACTTTGTTGCAGGCCATAATGGCATTTTTTGTACTAGCTTATATTCATATAGTTTTCTCAAGAACACCAACAACTTGCTTAGAACACGTGAAAGACGGTTGGCCTCGAGATGGAATTCTTAGAGTCGAAATCTTGAGGAATGCAGCCGATGATTATAGTATAGAAAAGAGTTATGCTAAAGAAGAAAAGCTGCGACAAGTTAAAGTAGATGATCTAACCAATGTACTTGGAATATTATCCAGAGATGGGTAAGTTAGAAATACAATTGAAAAAGTCTCAAGTAATTTTAATAGATTATATTGTAGTATATACCTACACATAAAACATTTAATTTAATCTAATATTTAATTCATTAAAACATTCGGTTAATAATTCTTTAATAATAACAAATTTTTAATAATTTTACAGTTTTATAAATATTGAACCATCAGCAGCAGATGAGGAACGTGAAAGTCTAAAAGTTGTTAATAAAAGAAATTCTCGACATTTAAATGTGATTGATAGTAGAGTAGTAGGGATTCAAAGTACGCAACTTCTGAGTCAGGATGAAATTACTAATTACAATTTAACAAGTAGCACTCTTAGTTCGATTTCTTCTACAAAACTTTTGTCTGAATTGAACATGGAAAATAGTACGGTGTGTATAATATTAGTTTTAATAACAAAGGCTAATTTTATAACCCACTACTTTTTTCTTACTCAAAGCTTATTTACAGCCAATGCAAAGTGAAATACGTTCAAACATTCCTCTGGATAATATGTCGAATGAAGATGCAAATAATATAATTTCTGAAAACTCTGTATATCAGTTGAAAAGTTCTGTACCTGAATTGGAAAAAGCCGTGAAAGCAGGTAAGAGTTTTGTCGTTAAAAAATACTGATTAATTTTTATAGAAATATCGGCTAAGATAATTATGCTTTTTGGCGAATATTCATATTTAGAATTATTAAATAATTTGGAGTTAATTTTTGTTCATCACTTTCAGATGACGAGTATATCGTGGAATATTCTTTAGAATATGGATTTTTACGATTGTCACCTGCAGCCCGACAAAGACTGAACATTCCAGTGAAGATAGTTACATTAGATCCTTTAAACGATGAATGTTTTGGCGACACATTTTCACGATTTATTCTTGATGAATTCTTAGGTTATGATGATTTATTAATGGCTAGTGTTAAAACTTTGGCGGAACAAGAAGATAACAAAGGCTTTTTGAGGTAAACTAGTACCTTTAATCCTCTGCGTACTCATGTGACATTTCGTTTTCAGTAAAGTTTTCTCTAAAGAAATACTCTTTTTTCTAGAAACGTTGTAACTGGAGAACATTATCGGTTTGTAAGCATGTGGATGGCAAAAACTTCTTACTTGGCAGCATTTTTTATCATGATTGTATTTGTGAGTATATCATCTATTTATTTCAAATATATTACATGGTATTAAATTAAAAACAATAATATCATGTGTTTCATTTTTGAAATTTTTTACCAGAAATTATTATTTTAAAGTCAAATCACACCGTTAAAAAGCGGACTCCAACTTTGATTGAAAATTATGTTTTTTTAATCTCAAAACTTTTTGGTGTAAAATTGAAGTCCAATTTTTAACAGTGTACCTTTAGAAGAAGGAGAATAAACGATAATATTTAGATAATTAATTTTAAAATATTTTGTAGACGGTGTCTGTTTCAATGCTTCTGAGGTACTCTCATCATCAAATTTTCATATTTATTGGTAAGTTTCTACACCCATTGAAAAGTGGTGTTACATTTTAAAAATTTGTGTTGCATTAATTTTTTTCGGTGTTAACAAATTTTATATTTTAAATTTGTAGTAGATCTGCTACAGATGCTGGAATTCAATGTGACAGTATCTTTTCCTGCTGCATCACTTCTGACCGTTATTCTAGCTCTTGTTGGTAAGTAATTGAAGAATAACTTATAATTTTTAGGAAACAAGAAAAGGATTCTCATTTTGATGGACAATTTTTCTAAAAGTTGATAATTTGCAATAAAAGAAAACAAATTACGCGTAACAGAATACAGGGTCGCTATACATAAATTGGAATTACTTTTGTGTAAATAATCAAATTTTTTAAGATATAAGCTTATGATACTTTTAAAGCTTCTAAATAACCTTCGCGCTACCGAAGATTACTAGGGTAGCTAAAACTTTTATTTGTATATTGAAAAAAAAGTTAAATTCATAATTAATTTTACATAAACTGCTTATATCAAAAGAAATTCAAATGTTGTTCCGTGACTTAAAATCTTGAAATCGAGTAGAAATAAAATAGACTCCCGGACATTAATTTTAAAGCCTGGATATAAACTAAACATGATTCTAAAGGATCCGGATTAAAATCTTTCAAAATATTCTTTATTTTCACATAAAGGATCAAACGACAGAAAAATCGGATAGAAATATTGATAAGACCAGAATATGGAATTAAATACAAATTTTGATAGAAACCCAGAAGGAAAACCGAAATCACTTCAGATAGATTCAAAAAGAAACTTACCTTCTTCTGGTATTCGGATTTTATTCGATAATGTAAACAGGGAAATAAATTTACTATTTAGAGTAACATGATGTAAATATTTGATTTCAGGAATGGAGGCCATAATGTCAGAATTCTTTAACGATACAACTACAGCTTTTTACATTATCGTCATAGTTTGGATATGCGACCAGTATGATGCTATTTGTTGCCACACTCCTATTACAAAAAGGCATTGGCTAAGGTAAAGTATTCTTTTATAAAACCTAACGTTACTTATTTTCTCTCTCGCACCATTTTACACCATCTGCCTACCCATTCTTACCTCTCTTCCATTCCATCTCTCCTAGTAACCGTATTATTCTTCTCTCTCCATGTTCCATCCTCATCTATCCTCTGAACACATCCTTTCAACATCATCACTTTTCCTTCCTTCTTATCCTCACTTCCTAGCTCTACCAACCATATTTTTGGAATCCCATTCACACTATTTCCTATCGATTGCAATCACCTGTATTCTTTCTATCACCTCATCAACTGCATCAATCTCTTTATTTCTCTCCTCATCTGCTTCATAAACTCTTTCAAAATTCTTTCTTACTACCATAAAACGATCTTCCACTGACTCACTTATAATCTCTATTAATTCTTACAAATCCATACAGTTGACAATAAAAATTATTTTGCCAATTTAATAAAATAATTATATTTCCTTTCAGATTCTTCTACCTATATCACTTTTCGTTTTACGCATATCACTACAGGTTTAATGGCCAGTACAGCAGTTTGGCCTTAGTTACTTCCTGGCTATTTATACAGGTAAGCTTCTTTAATGTTAAATTTGAGGCATTCCGGGTGAAGTGACCAGGTCAGAAATTTTATTTTCGGTTTAAAGTTGACACAAACTTTAGTTCTATTTGTAACGATGGACTATAATACAGCAATAGCATACATTGTACAGTACAGCCATCGTAGTCGGGTACAGCGTGAAGGCAAAGAGAGAGTAGCGACTTTTTCTTGCTCTGCACCTGAGGTGTATAAAGGTGCTTCTCTTACACCTAAGGCTAAACTACGGAGATGAATTCTTATCTCAGGGTGCTACCTGGATAATAAATCGCCATTGAGTTTTCTTATTTTACAATTTTTCGCGTCGGGCAAGAATATCGGCAGCGTCTCGATATCTGAGTTTGGTTCTGCCCCAACAAAGTCAGATTCAACTACTCAGAGTGCACGTCTTGCTCGCTTCAGTCACGATAGATCATGGGACGAATTCTAGAATAGTTCCGTATAATAAGAAACGGACAATGCACTATATTCAATAGGAAATTAATAAACACGTAAACTGCATAAAGTTGAAATAAATAGAAATATGCATGGTTGGAAGTCAATGTAAATGTCAAGACGTTACAAGCGTTAGGAATATGTGATACGGATATACCAAGATTATAGTTGGTGGAGTTCGGTTGTGAGGAAGATAAAATGGATGTGATGAGCTTAAAAGGGAGACTGAATAGAAGTGTGATAAGAATAGATGAGGATAGAACATGGAGAGAAAGAAGAATAATATGGCTGTTGAGAAAGAAATCGCGGAATGAAATAAGGAATGAAAGAGTGGTAAGAATGGGTAAAGAATGTATTTGAGTAGTTGGGGTGAAGTATGAAGTAAGGGGAGGATATTGTACGAGTGGTTGAGATGAGGGTAAATAATAATAGAAATACTCAAGCAGCCCAAGCTTAATAATCTGTTTGTTAAATTTTGAAATAAAAATGTCATAAATGATGTTTAAGAATATATTCTTTATTTTTCAGCATTCTATGTTGTATTTCTTCCATCACTACGAATTGCCTGTTATTTTGGAACAAGCTCAATTACAACATTTATTTTATGGGAATCATGCACAACCGACACAGGCACCAACATCTAATAATAATTCACGCTCTTCAAGAATAACACCTACTATTTCATCAGTTAATCTTGATAGAACTTCAGCAAGTGTTGAACAAACCCAGCAGAATTACATAACTGAACTCTCATTACTGGATTCTGATTCAAACAATTTTGAAAACAGTCATACACCAGAAGAAGAAAGTACTCCACCTTCAACGAGTGTAGAAAGTAGTTCCAGCGAAGGTACGAACATTGTATTCTGTTCTTTATCTAATGACTTTACAAACTGTTTCATCACCCCTAGTTTAATTTATAAAAAAAGGTGGAATTACGTTTGTGGGTTCAATTAGAGGTTTTTTCATGATATTTATGAACCTTGTGTAAAAGATATTCTTTTGGGCCGTTCTTTTTGTACGTAATGATTCTTTCGATCTCTACTTTCCCACAAACATAAAAAACAAGTTGTTTTCGTAAAACCTGCTTTTTGTCCCAACATGATACTTATAATCTTAAAATATACATAGATTGCCAATTGTGTTCTTTATATTTAATTTTCTCCAAAACTAGTATGACAGTTTCATAATCTTCTTTAAGTTCTGTTGAATGGACTTTGGGAATTCAAGTAAAAACATTAGTGTTATGAAGTATTACTGCCTTTAGGCTTCTTTTAGAAGAGTCAATGAATAACCTTCTAAAAATCATAATATATTCTAAAAATCGCAAAGTTGATTGTACTTTTTATTTCAGTGTTGGAATCCCAAACACCTGAAATTCAAGAATCCATATCAACAGAAAGATATAGCGAAACGCATAATGAAGACAATAATATTCAGATGTCATCGCCGCAAGAAATGTCTTTGTCTGATGGATTTGAAATTATAGACTCTTCTGGAAGTACACAAGCTGAGGAAGCGCCTTATTCTTTAAATGAAAATTCGTAGTTATTTTATTAAAATTGTTATATTTGTTATTGCTCTAAAAAACAAAAAAAAATAAAGCTATGTATTGATTATTTATTGATATAAAGTTTTTAATAGCATATTAAGTCAATAAGGATAGTGATTTTATTGAAGTGTAAAATAATTTTTAATTATAAAAAAATGTTTATTGTGTATATATAATGTCGATATAATGTCTAGAGTTTTGGATTAACATTCAATTACTATTGTAATGTATTTTCTCGAAGCATTTTGAAATTTTTTACAAAACAGTCATTTTCTATAAAAATATACGTTGGAAGAATTTTTTGACAAGTTATTCTAACTTAATTTTGAAATTAAATTTCAAATAGTAGATTCGAAAATAAAATACAAACAAAATAATAAATTCGAAAGATTAAACTTTCGCAAAACTGAATCAATAACGAAGTAATTTTTAATAAAATATCAAGATAATTATTGTAAATCCAGTTTGGCATATAATAGTGGGTTAATTAGAAATAAAAATAGAAATAAGCTAAAAAGAATTTATGTTCTCTTGTAAATGTTCATTAATTCGCGTGGATTTTTTAGAATGTCTTTTTATAATACTGCAACAACTAATAGAATGTGAATCCCAAACTTTTTTAACAATATTTTTTATTAAGAAATTAATTCACCATTTCTGGTTAATTTAATAAAGATTTTTGTTCCGTAAATATACATATATATGTTTTAATTGGCTGAGAATAAATATTTGTTACATTTTTAACAAAACAAATTTAACTTTATAAAATTTTAATTTAAATAATCTTAAAAACAATTTATTTGCTTTTCGGCATTTTCTATTTGAAATGTAAAATAAATGAATATTTAACTACATACTCGATTGTTTTAAATGTTGTATTAGTTATGTTTAAATCCTGTATAAGTAGCGTTACCTATAGATATAGTTTTTATTAATATTATTTATCGAGATGCCATTGTGGAAGAATTTAATAGACAATTAAACAATTCAATCATATCTAATAAAAAAATTTGTGTGCAAAATGTGATATATCAAGAAAACAAGATAAGAGATTGTTTATTATAAATTTAGATGTTCATTAAATGTAGAGCAAGTTTTAAAAAGCTGATAAATCCATTTGTCAAAAAAATTTAGATAAACATAAATTTAATAATTTAAGGACTTCACAAATCGACTTGTCACTGTTAAAATTAAGAGAAAATTTATTAACAACGAATTTTGAATTTAAAAACTTTTTGAAATAACCAAGAGGAGTTATAATTTTTTTGTTTTTTTTTATTTTTATGTTTTTTATTAGAAAAAATTACCAAAATCTTTAAATCAGTAAATTATGATAATGTTTAATTAAAAATAGAACGTCATAAAACATAAAAACATTGTTATAAAAATAAATTAATAAAATAAGTACAGGTTTAAAAAAAAATAAATGAGAAAATTTTATAGTGATGAGGGAAGTCATTTGTTTCAATTTCTCGAAATAAGAAAAACATTTTTTTACAAATCGATACATTTTTATGCATGGAACATAATTATTTTGAATATTTACTTGGCCTAAGTATGTAATTATAATATTAATTTTAATTAATTCTTTAAATTACCAAAACAATGCGTTTGAATAAAAATTACAATTCTTTGTCAATAAGAAATGTTTGTAAACTTTTAGGTTATGCTATCTAAATCATTTCTTATCTTCTTATTGACAGAAAATTATGATTTTTATTCAAATGCAACTTCAATGTATTTAAAATTAAATTCATTACGCTTTCACCAAAACAATTTCAAAATTAAAGTGTCTTTCTTTTATAATACGAAATTATGACATTGGATTAACTTTTGTTCCGAGCCGAGGTTCCGATTACTTGCGTTAATTCTTCTTTAAAATTCATGTTTAAAATTTCAGACGTTTTTATAGGTTATGTGAGTAATAACAGTGGGAAAAATAAAATTGAATGTTATAGTTTCAATTTATTTATTTAATATTTAAAATAAACATTTCTTACAATAAATTGTACAATTTCTTCCTCAGTGTTCTTCTTCTATGTGCTCGCTCTGCATTCTTCTGCCCTCTACTGGCCACCGGCTGTAAGGCACTTCTTGCAGTGTGTCATTATGGTCATTATATTAATCTTAGATTTTACAACTTTTCATTTTACAACCGCGTTTCTGCTTGGATTTAAATAATCTTTTCGATTATTGTAATTAAGAAAATACTTACAGAAGAAATGCATGTTCTTTTCTCTCTCACACTGGCCTAAAAGACAACAGACAACAGAGTGCGGTTCTCAAGCATTCTCAAGGAAATGTCATTCAGAGTTGGGTAGATACAGAAGATATAAACGATGAATTCATCAGCTCACAGTCAAAGTTGGTACCATTGTTGGTTTGATGAGAAACATTGCACGCAGAGCACGCAGCTAAATCAGGTGATTGTTTAAAGGCAAAATAACTGTCAACCGATCAACAATTACTTCAATATTGAGTGAGTATAATATGCTGTATTGTATATGTATAAGTATTTTACTTTTTTATATTAAAGAGTGTTAATTAAGAAATATTTTGAACTAAGACAATTAATTTGATCCACCAGGCTGATAATAAGCATATATTCAAAACGACAATTCCAAATCCTGTTCGCGTATCTTTTTTGTAGTTAAAAGGAGGGGTCATGTTAATTCGGTAAAAAATACATATCAATTAAAACAAAAAAAGAAAAATGTTAAAGTTATTAAAATCAATCAATCTTTCGTAGCACTTGAAAGCCAAAAGACATCTTTTCTACAAAAAATCGGATAATTTGTTATTGTAAATTTAGTAATTTTTTCTTTTTTAAAAAAAGCTCCCAAGGATACCTATAAGGAATTTTTGTGAAGAAGTACTGTTCCAAATTTCAAAATGGTTGGTTTGAATTGACTCATAACTCCGTCAATTTTGATCCGACTGACTTGAAATTTTAACACAATATTTTAGAGATATGCAGTCATTTAAACCAAATTAGAAAATTGCGAAAAAAATTTAAACACCTTATTTCCCCTCCCCCTTTAACAAAGAAACAAATAGTAGTTCAGTTATTAATTATACAGTTGAATTCCAAAATTAACTTCAAAATCTTATTGTTCCAAGAGTACATTCTTAATTGTTATATGAATATAAAAGTTTAATATTTTTAGTTTAAATCCTATGAGTTTTATTATTTATATGATTAATCAGTGTATTTTTAAGTAGACTTTCTTGTGCAGAATTGGTAAAAAAATACACGTTTTTAAACTCTTATCGTAAAAAATGTATTATAGTCATTGCAAAAATTCCTTTTGAATATTGTTACATATATTACAAGAAGGTAAACCTATTTTATTCAGGAAGACAGTTTCCAGGCAACCAATTTTATATAAATTAAAAATTCAAACGGAATTCTCTTCATAAGGGTTTTTTCTAGACAACAAACCTCGAAAACTATTTTTTATAATTTTTTATACACATTTTTCTCAAAAATAGAAAAAACGATGTGTTTTTGAGTCAATTCACCCCCGTAGAAAAGAACAGGGGGCGAAAATGTAAAATTTTAGAGATTTATTGTCTACTCTCATCTAAAGTCTGTCTCTAATTCAAATTAATAAACATTTTTACTAATTCGAATTTAGAGAGTATGTAGTTTTTTAGATAAAGAATCGAATTAATTTTTGGTTTTTTAAAATCCGTTCAGTAGATTTCCAGAAAAGTGTTTCCACGTTTTCAAAGATATGTTTTCGAGAAAAACGCGATCAAAGTTTTCGTAACGTATTGCAGTGAGTTAATAACAGGATCATAAAAATTGCTATAACTTTTTCCATTTGCATATTTCTTAAAAAATATTTTGGGACATAAATTTTATGTTTCTAAGGAACATATTTTAAATTAAAAAAATCATTCTATTTTTGCCTAGATTTAATAAATTATTGACATTTTAAGAATAAAATTTTTGGAAAAAATAACTTGTTTGTTTCTTAATTGTAAAAATAAATGGCAATTATGCAATTTATATTACTCATAAAATGAAAATTTTCATGATAAAGCAAAGTACACAGGAAATGAACACTAAAATTTCAGACTTTAACTTTGCAGAGATTTTTACGTTCTAAGCAATTTTGATTAATATTAAAATTTTATAGGGTTTATTAGAGTGATTTGAGGGTATTAATCGATTTTAGAAGTAACAAATAATTTTTCTCGATTTGTAATAATTTTCTAAATTACAATATTTCCCACTATCCAATTTTAAAAGCAGTCTAATGCATATCCGCACATTAACATTAAACAGTGATACTTGTAGAAGAAACCATAGAAGCGTAGATATTCGAGCATCGGAGGTTCCCTGTCGCTTTGCACAATTACATCCAATTCAACCAATTTAGATCAATTAGTGTTAACTAGCTCAATTGGCAGATCAACTAGTAGGACTTGCTGAGGCGAAGTCGACATATACTTCCCAGGCAGTAATGACGACGATGCTTTTATACACATGTACTTTTATACTTCTCTTGTAGTTTTTAATATTGTTTCGCTTTTTTTATTGCCTCCTGTTTTTTGAATATTCTTAATGTATAAAAATACACAAGTATTTTTACTACTGGTGGAAAAATTCCCAATCGAAATGATACTTTTTGTTGGTACAAGTAACGCGACATCAAAAGAATATTTGAAATAACTTTACAATAAATTAATTTTCATATTATAATTTTTAACCAGTTTTCCTTAATTTTTAAAAAAATATGTTTGAAGAATGACTTAAACATTAAATTGAAAACTTTAAAATAGACATTTTTGCTTTTACGTAAAGAGCGATATTTAAAAATATAAAATATTCCAAAGCTTAGAAGGTCCCAATCAGAAAACGGGTTATAATTTTTTTTAAACTAAAAATCATCGTCAAATAAAATAAAAAACTTTTAAATAATAATTTTTGCAGAAACACTTTTTCGTAATATTTATACAAATACGAAGAGCTTACAAGAAATTGAAATTTTGAACCCTTTTTCAATTTAAAAGGGGAGAATTTGAAATGAAGAATTTATTTGGAACGTTTTTTTAATTTTATTCGATTCTATAAAGAATATTTAGCTGATTATTCTATAATAAAACATTCCTGACTCGATGTTCGTAGAATTATTAAGAAATTTTAATTATTATTGTTATTATTATATAGAAACGACTTTTTTACAATACTTTAATAATAATAAATGAAATGAATAATAACAATTTTAATGTGACTTTTAGCACAAATTATTTATATTCGCCAATAAATGAATAATTGATAATCATTTTTAAAAGAAAGTAAATTGTTTAAACAATATTCTTTGAAAAATTATTTAAACAAATTAAAATTATTATTGACAACAAATTATTGTTGTCAATACTATTTTTTCTTCAAAACAGAAAATATTTTCATTAAAAATTCGTTCAGTTTAAAAAATCAATAAAAATGCGAAATCATTTTTGTAACCTTACGCGGCAAGCTTGCAGAAAATTTGACGCATTAGTTGTTGCAAGCTTGCTGTGTAAGCATGAAAATTTTCAAAGAAGCATAATTAGGGTTGCTACAAAAATTTAATTTTGTTTTTCCCTGACTTTTCACTGATTTTAAGATAAAATTTTGACTTTTCCCCTGACCCTAAAGAACATTCTGATTCACTCTAAAAGTTAATTATTTATAATTTATAATTATTTATGAAAATAATTAATTATATTTGGGTAGAATTTTATCAAAATTTTTTAAAATAATTGAATTTCTGGAGAGAATTTTGATATTTATAAAGATAATTGAATTTTTTTGAAGAATGCCGTTAAAATTATTTAAACAATATTAAATTTATATATTAAACAATTCTACTAATTTCAACATCAGAATTGAAATAAAATTTTTCAAAGAAGTTAGTTTTACAGAATTGTTAAATAAAAGTATGAAAAATTCAGATTTTCAAAACTTTGAATTTGAAAACTTTTCAAAATTTAATTATTTCTAAAAATTCACGCTATAATGGTTTTAATATTCAATTAATACCTCAAATTTTAACTGAAATTCATTTTTCGAGGAATTCGATTAAAATTGTATTAAAATTTATTTAAATAATTAAATGTTTGCGTAGAATTTTATTAAAATTTTTTTTAAATAATAAATTGAATTCTTTTGAAAAACTTTATTAAAATAGTAGATATTGAAAATAATTGAACTTTGAAGAAGAATTTTATTATTTTGAAAAATAATTGATATTTGGACGAGAATTTAAAAAAATTTTTTAAATAATTGGATTTCTGCGAAAATTTTTATTAGTTTTGAAAATAATTAAATTTCTGCAATCACTTGTAACTTCTCCGAAATTCCATTTTTTTTAGTGCTTTTAACTAAAATTAAAACTTTTCAAAAATGGAAGTTCTTTAATATTTTTAATGAAATTCATTCAAAATTAAAATTTTCTAAAATTTTAAATTGAAATCCATTGTAAACGATAATCACAAAAAATTAACCGGGAATAAGAATAAAGCATTCTTGATAAATAGAGAAATCTCGTAAAAATAGCTTTCGCCAAACTAGAAATCAGCTAGATTGACGTAGCTATCTGGAAACTACAAATAGATGCTATTTTCTATATAGTTTATGTATTGAGTCTAACATGATATATATTTTCATAAAGGGGGAGTGAGACGTCTCAAAACATTAAAAATTTGCTTACGTAATACTTGAATAGTCCCTATATCAATTTATTAATTTAAGATCAACTGGAAGAAAACTGTTCAAGAGGTTAAAAATACGCTCTACAATCTACAACTATTATTATTTTGTCCATTTATAATAATAACGAATTTTAGTCGTTTTCGCCGATAAGATTTTAAATAATAATACAGTAAAAATACTTTTATTAAAATTTACAAAAGTTTTTTCTTTAAATATTAGTTTTTTTAAAATCACTTATAATAATTACATAAAAAGTCAGTCAACGGTTAAAAAAAATTACAATTCTGTTAACAACTTTTTTTCTAAAAAAAAAAATAACAGTTCTGTCAGAAAGACGAATTTTTTTTTAATAGGGCGACTGGACTGCATATAAGTATACAGAGGGAGGACGAAAGAATGTGCTAATTTTTCGGCCGATCTGTGCGGCAATGAAAAATTTGACCACGGTCATTTCACATATGAAAACCCACATGTTCGTCAATGTGAGTAATACCTGTATAATATGAGTCAAACGGAGTAATGGAACTTAATCGAAAACTAGCCACCCGCAGCTTGGAGCAAATCTTATGCGGGACGAAATGACTTCTCTGCGCCTACGATTCAGTTTCCCCTTTTGAGTATATGTCTGCTCTCACTCTTTATCCTAATTTCTCCCCTTTTAATATCTCCAAAATATTGTGGGAAACTTAAACTCATGATTTTTTTTTCTCACAAAATATGTGGGTTGGATGTTTGACAAAAACTATAATAATCTCCTTTTCAGTTCTGCACTTTATCACATAAGACGTAAAAGAGGAAATTAGTATCTTACAAAATGTATTCATTTTCATAGAATAATATAGTATTATATTATTATATATACGATATATTTCGAAGAATAGATGTTAAGGGCATCCGGGAAATAATACTGGTTTCGTGATAGACGTCTCATTTAAAAAGAAAAGAATATTTTGAGTCGGGAATTTTTGGTAAATATAGAGAAATGCTCTGGGACCAGCGGTCCTCTCGGAATTTAGAGAAATTTTGATAAATAATTATTGAAAAAAATTGTTTAAATATACGGAAAAAGGGGTTTTTCACGGTTCAGTATAGACGTCTCATTTTGAGAGGATAAAATATTTCGGGTTCATATTTGGAGGGGTGATAGAGGAAGACTCTCCGAGGAGCGGCCCTCTCCGTTTTTGCAATAATTTTGCGAGGAAATTATTTTATTAACGATTGAAAGTGGAGTAATTTGAGGTTAATACATTTCCCTCAGTTCAACTCGCGACCACTTCCGAGAATTGGCGCCACCTCCTTGACCACTGACACATAGATCCACTTGTCTGTGTGCTCGCCGCCATATTGCCTCTCACTTTCGCCAAAAATCCAACTTTTGTAATTTCGTTTTTCAATATTTATTTCAAAAATTACTTGCAAATTTCGAGAATATTCTTTATCACCATGAATTCCCCTAATTATCATGATAAATCCGAACTAAATATCTCTAATTATTTAGGAGTGAGACGACACGCGGGAAAACACTTTTTGGGCTCGATTTTTCCCGGATGCCCTTAATATCAATAGTTTTTTTCTAGAGCAAAGAAATGAAATTTCGCTAAAAAGCAATAGGGTTCCGTATGGTATAAAAGTGTACGGAACCCTAAAAATCACATGCAGTTCTTAAATCCTAACCAAATTTATTTCTAAATTTTATTAAATGATCGACCTTAAATTTATAAGTAAACTATTTTTCTAGATTTAGTAATTATTAATTAATTACTCTTAAAAATAAACAAATAACTTTTGTGCCATTAACAGCAACTAGAGTACATTTTTAACCTTTTAGACAGTTTGACCTAATTACAAACAATGAAAAATATATTTTCTTGAATGCATTTTATTGAATAGATATTTTTATATTCAATCGTATTTTGCTGGAAAAATTTATTTTAAAATAAAAAAAGAGAAGAAATAGACTTTTTCGGTGAAATACAGAAGCAAAAGAAAAACATATAGTGTCAAGTTAAAAGAACCTGTAAAATCTTTATGCTTGGATAACACAGGGGTAGTGCCCTTTATTCTGAATTATACGGAGTAGCACTTGAGCCAGCTATATAATACAAGAATAAGACACAAATGCGCAGGTGAAGAAAGCCAAGACTTGGGGTCTTGATTCTACAGACTTAGAAAACATTTTATTTGTAATAAAACCAAATAAAAATGCATTGCATAAAACTTTTCTTTAACTTTACCACATTTTTCATTTCAATTTAATATTTTTATTTGAATGAATCAAATAATTATTCCATTCGATTGCAATTATTAAAAGAAAACTAAAAAAATTCCAAACAAACCATATCCGACTATTTTTGGGGGTCGCTCTTTTGAATAGTGATTAAAATTTCCAAAAATGATATTTAACCCACTTTTTTAAAGAAATTTTCCAAAAAATGCAAGTTTTTTGGGTGGAATATTTTTTTTATTGTACTTCTCATTATTATATCGGTTTCTTCATATCGTCTAAGGTATAAAAAACGATAGCTGTACTTTAAACATTAGCATTAGTTTTTTTTCATCTTTCATTCAAAAATAGCGCCCGAACGTTAAATTTTTTTTAAAAATTACACATAAATTTTTTTTTCTAATTTTATTCAAATTCGCTTGAAAATTGTTACTCGGGGGTTCATGAGGTCGCTGTTTATGAATCTGATGTTAGTTTTTAAAAGTACAAAATGGCGGATTCAATATGGCGGACGAAAAAAATAAGAATTATTCGGATTGGATTGAAAATTGTTACTCAGGGGTTTTTGGGGTCGCTTATTACGAATATGAAAATTCAATTTTGAGAAAAATTTAATTATTCTTCAATAAATTATTTATTGTTGTATTTAAATAGTTGAATATTCTCGTAGAATTTTTTCTAATAAAAATTGATTTAAAAATTAATTTTACTCAATAGTTTAGATGAATTTTTAGAAATAATTGGATTTTTAAAAGTTTTTAAATTAAAGTATTAAAGAATCGGAATTTTTCAATACTTTTAACTAACAATTTTGTACAATTATTTTTTTTTTTTTTTGAAAAAGTTTAATTGGATTTTTTAAAAATTTATTTCAAGTTTTGATTTTCTAATTAATAATTAAAGAATTTCAAAATAATCGAAATTTCACGTAAAATTGAATGTAAACAAATATTTTGAAAATTCTTAAAGAACTTTTTCAGAAATGATTATAAAACTAAATTGTTTTAAAGAAGAATTTTAGTTAAAAATTCTATTAAATAATAATTGAGTTGAAGAAAATAATTTTGAAGAGAAGTTACAGTAACAATTTTGTTATATAACTAATGATTTTATCACTCAGTCATCTTTAATTAAAGTTATTCAATATCAAAATGTTTGAATTTGAAATTTTTTAAAATGTTAATTCCTAAATGGAAAAATAATGATTAAATATTTATTTAAAAAGAAGTTTTCGAATAATTTTACATTTAAAGAAATTGGTAAATAAATGTTATAAAACATTTTTTTGAGTATCTAATAATTTTTAGAGTCCAGGGTTCCTACAGAATCTGGAAATCATGGAAATGGTATGGAATTTTTAAAAGGCTTCTGGAAATCAAAAAAATCATGGAAATTGCCTGAAATTTTTAAAAGTTTCTAAATTTTTCCTGTTTTCTATTTTTTCTCTTTAATAGAAATTCAATATGAGAAATTTTAAGATATAATAAATACTAGCAACGTATCCTCGCATTCGCTTACGCTCGTTCGGTTGAATTTAAACTTATTTGTTTTTATTTATTTGATCTAAGTAAATATTTATTGGTCATAAATATATTTTAATTTATAGTATCAAATAAATAGTTATTTGCACCAAATACGAATTACTTAAGTCAAGTAAATAGAATAATTGGATCTAATAAATATAGCTTTAAATCAATTATGAAAATTACTTGATTCAATAATAGTTTTTAATTCAAATAAATTAAGTGGTCATAAGTAGTTTTTTTACCGAATGGTGAAGTTTAAAAGACGAGTAAAGTATTTTTAAAGAGCCCAAAAATAATTAAGAAATTTTCCAAAAAATAAAAGAAAAATGTTGAATTTTAAGAATTTTCGATTTTTGGTACTAGTGGTCACAGTAGTTTTTTTTGACTAAGGATGAAGTTTAAAAGACGAGTAAAGTATTTTTGAAGAGCCCAAAAATAATAAACTTAAGTGCCATAAAAAAGAAGCAAAAATGTTGAATTTTCAAAATTTCTATTTTTTGCAAATTTTAGAAAATTAGTTTTTTAACCAAAGGGCTGAGATAAAAAATTAGGTAAAGTGTTTTTGAAGAGCCCAAAAATAATGAAGCTAAATGCCATAAAAAAGAAGAAAAAATGTTGAATTTTCAAAATTTCGATTTTTCGCAAATTTTGCCATTTTTTTTAACTAAAGAGCTGAGATAAAAAATTGGGTAAAGTGTTTTTGACGAGCCCGAAAATAATGAAGCTAAGTACCATTAAAAAGAAGAAAAATGTTACATTTTTTTTGGACATATGAATTTTTTAATATTACACTGAGGAAACATACTAAAATGAAATACAAAAATAATTTTAAATGATTTTGTTTAATTAAAATTAGTTTGTACGTTTAATCTCAATATAAAAGAATTATCTACTGCTTCAAAAGTATTATTCGTTTGAATAATTATATTTAATTCAAACATATTTTGACTATTTTGACTTAAACAAAAAATGTGTTTAAAATTTTTATATTTAATTAACTTAAAAGTTGATTATAAATAATTTCAAATCAATCATAACTCATATTTGAATTAAATATATTATTTACATAACTGAACGAAAAAATAGGTTTTAATAAATTATAAAAACGTTTTACTGTATGGCATTATTGGCAAAATTAATCGCCATTCTGTTTCCATTTCGGTGCAAGTTTTATCAAAAAAATTGGAAACGAAACCTAAGTATCATTGCTGTAACCCGCATGGCACCTGACCGTTTACTGAGTTTGGATAAAAAGAATAAAAAGTGCCCCTGCATCATTCCTGTTGGACTATAGGGAAAATAATTTAGCCGAATAATAACCTCACCACTAACTCTGTTGAATTAGGGCCAATGTGGGTGTTTTCTACACAAGATACACACTTACACATATTTTATTCAAGTAGAGTGCAGGGTGAAAATAACATTTGGATTTTATAGAAAATTATTCAACCGTTTTATCAGATATTTAAGTTCATTTATATACGCAACTAATGATTCAATTTTTCGTCTAATACTTAAATTTTAGAGTGTCAACTGAGAACCACATTCAATATTGAAAATAATTCAGTTAAAAAAAATAATAACAATTAAAAATAATTCGATGCAATATTAAAAATAAACAATAGTGACCTGCTAAGTTAAAAGGGACCTTAGGTCAAAAAAATCAATTTTTTACGTTATTGTTATAGAATTTTTTTTTCTAATAATAAAATTAATCATTTGGGAAATTTTCATTTCAGTCATTAAATAGAGAGAGATTTTTGGAAATAATTATAATTTTGACAGGAATTTTATTAAAATTTTCGAATTTGAATTTCTGCAAAAAATTTTATTGCTTTTGAAAATATATTGAATTTTTGTGATGAATACTGTTATTATTTATAAAAATAATTGAATTTTACAATGAATTTTATTTAAATTACAGAAAATAATTGAATTTTTGTGATGAATATTGTTATTTATGAAAATAATTGAATTTTAGTAAAGATGTAGTAAACTTGTTTTTTGGATTTTTTAAAATTTAGTAAAGATTTTAAAGGTTGTTTTTGTTGAGAATTCACATTTATTTAATTTCAATTAAAAATTGTTAAGCTTTTCGTCCATCGACGAATTTTGATATTTATCAAGATAATGGAATTTTTTCAAAGAATTGCGTTAAAAAATTTTAAAAATATTATTAAATCCTATTTAAAAAATTCAACAAATTTCAACACAATTATTAATTAAAAATTTTCAAAAAACTGAGTTCTTCAAAATTTCTATTTAAATAATTATGTAATTGATAATTATTAAAATTGAAATTTTCGAAAATTACAAATTGAAATCTTTTAAAGTTTAATTATTTTTGTAATCTTTGAGTAAAATTATTCACAATGAAAAAAAATTTATTTAATTTAAATAACCGATTACTTGACTATTATTAATTAAATATTTACTTGAATCAAATAATTTTTATTTGAGTCAATTAAATGTCATTTGCTTCAAATACTGATATTATTGGTTCAAATACCATTTAATTAACTCAAATCAAAATTATTCGATTGAAGTAATTATATTTAATTGATAATAGTCAAGTAACCCGTTATATTTGAATCAAATTAATTTTTTTTTTTTTAGTGTAATAATTTTATATTGTTTTTTAAGAATGAAGTTATTTAAAGAAATTATTGGCAAAAATAGAAAAATTTGAAGCTTCCCGAGTCAAAATTTAGACCATCTTTTTTTTTAACTTTTTTTGAACCTGAAAAGAGGATTTCAAATTTTTATGAAATTTAAATTTTTATCGATGCTAATAGATTTATTGAAATCATTCAGAAAATATTGTTTGCATCTTCTATAGGACAATTAAAATATAACTCTGCGAAAAAAATTCCAATTTTAATTTTCGAAATATTTTTAAAAATCTTTTTTTGGACCTCTTTTAAGCCTCTTTACTTCTCTTTTCAACCTCTGATAGTGCGGAAAAATCCATTTTTGCAGTTTTTAGGTTCAAAAGAGGATTTAGAAGTTTAAAGAGGCTTAAAAGATGTTTTTAGAGAACTAAAAGAGGGTATAAATTTTGACTCGGGTAAGCACCCTGAATTTTAATCAATCTGAAGTGTAAAAATGTAAGAATTTATAAAAAAAATTTTTTAATTTTTAAAAACTTATGTATTTTGAAAAGTAAAGCCATTTTGTTTTGCTTTTGTCTCAATAGATTAATTATTGGACTTAATAATAGTAACCCCCTACAGACACGCGATGAACAGAACTTGGACGAGCTGGAAAGTTGAGTATATAGGGGTAACCGCATGAACTCTTTGCACTACAAGACTCGTCAGACAATACTCAATACAGAAGTCGTTCACTATAAGAATTATTTTTCTCACCCTTCTTTTCATCTTTTTCTCTCACACTGTCGAAAAATAAAACATTTCCTAAAAACCTCACAGAAAAAAGTGAGTGTCATTTTAACACTGAATTCGGTGTTAAAAGTGTCTGCATCAAACTTTAGCTCGGAAGTGTTATTTTAACACCGAAAATAAGGTAAATTTTCTATTATAGAAAATTTATCCTCACTAAAATTACCCTACCAAAATTTACCCGCATCAAAAACAACACTCGCTTTTCTCTGTGCTATATATGAAAAGATTAATTTCCACTCACTTTGTTACTATGTCACCAATAAGGAAAATTAAAAACTATTTTTTCATTATTTGCGATAAAATGAAATTAAAACATCCCTTTAATAAATTAACTCCCGCCAAGGAGAATTTTTCTTCAAAGTTCTTTTCATGTCGGCATCCATTGCACTTTCCAAAGTGCTTTATTGAAATTTTTTGTCAACAATTTTCAATTTATCATTATTGTCACATTCAACAACTATATAAAAGGAATTATTTTTAATTTTCTAGTTTTCAATTTTTACATGTTCCTTGAGTGTAAAAAAAATATTTGCATCAGCGTATGAATTCTGTTTTGAGAATTTCCCTCGTGGACCGTGTGAGAGTGCTTTTTAGGTAAGGGCGGGTAAGGGGATAATTGATGAAGCCTGGGAAGAGAAAGAAAATTATAGCATATAAGCGACGACGCGACGGGCGCAACGAAATCAACGTTTACTACATAGTCCGCGTTAATTAGTTACAATGAAAATTAACAGTTAATACACGCGCGTACGCAAGGAATGGGGGTAGTTTGATTGGGCCAATTCGAGGCAATTCTTGGTGATTGTTGGTTTCATTGAGTCTGTTTAAAGAGCTCAGTGCCATGTTGCCGGTCAACGAACATAGGTCTGTTCAAAATAACTTACATATCTTTGGAAACATTCAATAACAATTGTTTTCCTGTCATTTCATTTACTGGAAAAAAATTAGTGCCTGGCGAAATTTTCCTCCTTGGGAGATGGGATTGTGTTGTGTACGTGAGTGTGTGTGAGATGCGTGAAGAAGCGGTGCATAAGGAGAAGAAGAAGAAGAACAAGAAGAAGTAGAACAAAGGTGCAAGGATAGTTGGAAAGCATTTGACGAAGGTCGAGTATGTTGACCTACAAATGTCAGGTCACACTGGAGAACTGAAAACTCCTTTCTGCATCCGCAGATAGCACAGTTCTTTGCAGGAAATTAACTGAGTTAAGTCGGTTAACTTCCTGTTTAGTGTTAACTTCCTAGAAACTTTATATGTCCTCCGAGGCACGCTTCAATATTTCCGAAATCTTAGTTGACATTAAATCTTTTAATAGAAAAATTCCATTTAATATGAAATTTATTTGACAAGATTTTTTGAACGTAAAATTCATTTTTTTTTGTTGGTTACATGGCTTGTTGCATAGCAGGTAGCCAAAAAATTCATTTAACATAAGTCTCTTTGGACGTAAAATGCATTTGACATAAATATCATTTGACCTAAAATTAATTTAACATGATTCCCATATTTAACATGAAACTCACTTAAGTCGGTGTCAAAGTCGATTGGATTTTTACATTAAGCTTCAATGGGAAAATCACATCGACTTTGACACCGGGACCTTCTGGTGCAGAATTGGTAATAAAACAAACTTTTTTAAACTCATATTGTCAAAAATGTATTATAGTTATCACAAAAATTCCTTTTGGATATTGTTACATCTTACAAGAAGAGAATTACAAAACTTTTAGTATTTTTTGTTCATTTTCGCAGCTGTAGGTGGCGTCTTCCAAAAAGGTGCCTCTTATTCAAGGAGACTCAGTTTCCGGGCAACCTATTTTACATAAATTAAAAATTCGAACGGTACCCTCTTTACAAGAGTTTTTTCTAGACAACAAACCCAAAAAAAATCGTTTTTTTAAATGTTTTACAATTTTTTATACACATTTTTCTCAAAAAATCGAGAAAATGATGTTTTTTTGGGTCAATTTATCCCCGTAGAAAATAACAGGGGGTAAAAATGTAAAATTTTAGGAATTTATTGTCTAATTTTTTAGATAAAGAATCGAATGGTTTTTGGTTTTTTAAAATCGGTTTAGTAGATTTTGAGAAAAGTATTTCTCTCAGTTTTCAAAAATTTATTTTCGAGTAAAATGTGTTTAAAGTTTTTGTAAAAACTTATTGCAGTGAGTGAAGAAAGGTTCATAAAAATTGCTATAAACTTTTTTCTTTTGTATATTTTTTAAAAAATATTTTGGGGTAGAAATTTTATGATACTAACACCGAAAAAACGTTAATCTAAATTTAAGAATTTCTTCTTGGCTCCTATTTAAGTATATTATATACTTAAATAAAATATTATACTATTCTTAAAATGAGAATATATTCTTATTTTAAGAAACTATATTTTAGTACATATTTTTCTTAAAATATATTTTCTTAAAATAAGAATATATTCTGATTTTAAGAATATTTTATTACTTAATTTAAATATACAATAAACTTAAATAGGAGCCAAGAATATATTCTTAAATTTAGATTAACGTTTTTTCTGTGAAGGAACATTTTGAAGCAAAAAAAGAAAAATCGATTTTTCTGAAATTCTTGACCGCAGAAAGTCCCAAAAACATAATTTCCAATTGACATAAAAATTACTTGACACAAATCTTAATAATTAACATAAAACTCATCAGAGTTGCCAAAAAAATTTAATTTTGTTTTTCTCTGACCCTGAAGAATATTCTGATTCACTCTTAAAATTATAGATAATTATTTATGAATATAATTGAATTTTACAAAGAATTTTATTAAAATTCCTAAAAATAGTTGAATTTTGGAAAAGAATTTTGATATTTATAAAGATTGAATTCTTTCGAAGAATTGTGTTCAAAATTTTGAAATAATATTAAATATATAATATATTAAAAATTCAACTAATTTCAATAGAATTGGAATAAAATTTTTCAAAAAAAAATTAGTTTTACAGAATTGTTAATTAAAAGTATGAAACATTCAGATTTTCAAAGATTTGAATTTGAAATCTTTTCAATAAATTCAATTATTTCAAAAATTTACATAATGCTTTCAATATTCAATTACATATTAATATTATCTAAAATTGTAACTGAAATCCATTTTTTACTAGATTTTTTATAGAATTTTATAGAATTTTTTATAGAAAATTCTACGAGAATTCAGTTATTTAAATACAAAAAGAAATAATTTTTTGAAATTTGAATTGAATTTTCATAAAGAATTTCAGCAACAAATATTAAAATATAATAGAATTCTTTTGATGAATTTAAATATAATTTTTAATAATAATTACATTTTTCAAGGAATTACAATAAAATTGTATTGAAAATAATTGAAATTCTGTTAAGTACCTATTATTATAAAAATAATCGAATTTTTGGAAAGAATTTTACTACAATAATTTTCTTAAATAATTAAATTTCCATGATAAATTTTATTATATATTTGTGAAAATAATTAAATTATTACGATGAAATTTATAAAAAAAAAAACTTGTAAATAATTGAATTCCTGTGAAATTTTTATTATTTATAAAAATAATTAAATGTTTGAGTAGATTATTATCAAATTTTTTTTAATTAATTGAATTATAGGAAAATTTTAGGATTAAAATAGAAGATATTGAAAATCATTGAATTTTGACGAAAATTTTTGAAAATAATTGAAATTTTGACAAGAATTTCATTTAAATTTTTTAATATAATTGAATTTTTAAGAAGAATTTTATTATTTATGAAGATAATTGAAATTTTGTCTATAATTTTAAAAAAATTTGATAACTGAATTTCTGCGAAGAATTTTATTACTTTATAGAAAATAATTGAATTTCTGTAATTATTTGTAACTTCTTCAGAATTCAATTTTTCTTAGTGTTTTTAACTAAAATTCTTCTATAAATCAATTATTTTCAATAATTAATTAAGTATATATTAAAAAATTTAACTAATTTCAGAAGAATTTGAATTATTAAAATTTTTTAAAAATCTTTTTAAAATTTCTAATGAAATTCATTCAAAATTGAAATTTTCTAAAATTTCAAATTAAAAACCTTTTGTAGTTCATTTATTTATATGAAAATTGTAAACGCAACTCTTTTAAAATTGAATTAGTTTTCAAATATTGAAGTAAAATTATTCATTAAATAATTTATAAATTATGAGGATATTTTGCTACTTGCAGCCATTTTGCACTGCAAGTTTTGAAAAATTAAATTTTTAGCAAGTATGCAAAAAGGAAACTTGCTGAAAACTTACAGGCTACTTGAGAAAATTTGACAATACAATAATTTGACGTACACAAAAACATAAGTTTTTTGATAATATCATCCACCGAAACTACACTAAATAATAGCATAAAAATTTCTCCTAAAGTTAAATAATTAGTTTCTTTTTTCCATTACTTTATATATTTTTTTGATGTGTTTTGATATGTTTATGCAATTCTTTTTTTTCGATATTGTGAATTTCTGAAAAGGCAAGCACCTTCTTCTATTGTGGGAGTTCAACAGCCCATTTTTCTCATTGCCGGTGGAGTGTTCTGAAATATAATTGACCCACATGGGAAATTTCGAAAGCCCCACTACACCGTTTTATTCTATATATGTACGGGAGACTTCTCCTAAAGTGTCTAATTTCAAGATAAGTTTTCGTCAAGCTTACAAATTAATTAAAAGGTATTTTCTATCAGTTATTATCATTATTATGGTATCAATTTTTAAACTTTCTACTATGGTACCATTATTCGTCTATATTTACAAGGCACACTATTTTACGTTTTTGCATTATTTTATAAAATTTTAAAAATTTTTGCAAAAGTTTACTTCTCTCTAAATTCATTTAGTAAAAATATTGTAATAATAATGAAGTATTTTTAAACAATTGCTAAAACAGAGTGAATATTCTTTCTGTGCAAATGTTTTGCCAAGTTTAGAATGGGACGCGAAAGCGCAGTGAGTACGAGTTCAAAATGTCCGACCCTCGCAGATAATGACTCACCGCGTTTCCGTTCTTTAACCATGTCCGACAATCTAAGCAGATTTCAGTTTAAAATTCATTTTAAAAAGAAAAAATTAATTGAAACAAATTTCATTCTGATCTTCTACTAACTTATATTTATTACTTAAAGGGTAGATATTTATTATCATATAATATACAGTTTGGAAGGAAACATAGATTCTCGCATAAATTTCACTTACCATCTTCCAAAGTATATTCTTTCAAAATAATACCAAGCGATGTATTCGTATTTTTAAAAAATAAATTTTTAAAATTTTATAAATCTTTTTTGTAATCGTTTGCTATATCTATATATATATATCTATCTAAAGAATATTCTGATTTACTATCAAAATTATTAAATACTCAAAAAAATGTTCTTAATTTGCGAATTTCTTTAATTGAAAAGTTATTCATAAACATCAATAGTTTTATTTAAAATAAATACATATTCAATCATATATTATTATTAATATGTAGATTGAATTGATCACTCGGCAGTATTATTATATATTATATTATATTCTTCCATGATTAAGATTTTCAAAAATTCAATTTTACGAAATTTCGATTATTCGGAAATTCTTCAATTATAAATATAAATTATTAGAAAATAAAAACTTGAAATAATTTCAAGGAAAAAACTTAATTAAATTTTTTTCAAAAAAATTAATTGCTAATAATTAAAAATATGAAAATTCAGATTTTCAATGGTTTGAATTTAAAACATTTTCAAAATTCAATTATTTCTAAATATTCAATTATTATCTATAGCTTTAACCGAAATTCATTTTTAAATTAATTTTTACTAGAAAATTCTACAAGAATTCAATTATTTAAATGCAAAAATAAATAATTTATTGAATATTTGAATTTTTCACAAAACTTAATTCTTTCGATCAATTATAATAATATTTTTAAGAACATTCGAGAAATTTGATTAAATTTCCTGTAAAAAATTTTATTATTAATGAAAATAATAGAATTATTGCGAAGAAATTCATGAAAAATTTGTAATTTGTAAATTTCTGTGGAATTTTGAGGTATTTATGAAAATAATTAAATGTTTGCGTAGAATTTTATCAAAATTCTTTTTAAATAATTGATTCATTTTGGAAAATTTTTGAAAATAATTGAATTTTGCCAAGAATTTTATTAAAATTTTTGAAAATAATTGAATTTTGAAAAAAATTTTATTATTTATAAAGATAATTGGAATTTCAAAGAGAATTTTTTAAATTTTTGAACATAATTAAATGTTTGCGAAGAATTTTATTACTTTATAGAAAATAATTGAATTTCTGCAATCATTTGTATATTCTCAAAATTCAAGTTTTGTTAGTGTTTTTTTACTAAAATTCTTCTATAAATCCATTATTTTTAATAATTAATTTAATATATATTAAAATATTTAACTGATTTCAGAAAAATTAGATTTATATTAAAATTTTTCAACAATCTAAGTTCTTTAATATTTCTAATTAAATTCATTCAAAACTGATATTTAATAAATGCTATTCAATTCGTAGTTCTTTTTTTCAGTTTATCGCTTGCGAAGCCTTGAAGTGTAATTAAATTTTTTACGTTTTTTAGATAATAGGTTAGCTGCAACGGGTAATTTTTCTACAAAACATGGATAATTTTGAGGCCCAACTTCAAATCAGGTAGTAAAATTTTAAAATATTAGAAAATAATTAAAAATATTCTTATAATCATTATTGTACCATGTATAACTGCACTCACTGGTAAATATATTCTTTTATATCTAATAATTCTGTCGCTCAGGGTGACCTCTAAATTTTGAAAACTAAATTTATAGCTCTTTCGCGATTTTTTTTAAGATTTCGAAAAAAGATTCAAATTTTTTTTGAATTAAGATTCTACTTAAAAAAAGAAGTAAATGGAATTTTAAATGTATTAAAAAATTAGTTATTTTTCATATTTTGCTTAAGGGGTCAGTCCGTAGGTCTTTTGCATTATGTTTTGAAAAATTTTGTTTTTTAAAATTTATTTAAAATGTCGACTGTAGAATTTAGATGCAAAAAAAGGGTCGAAATATTTAGTTGTCTACAATTCTGTTTTAAAATTTGATATATTAATACAATTTAATATTATACTAATTTAAAATCTTATATTTTAATATTCCCTTTAAATTTTTTGTTTCAAACGTTTCTAAAACTCTAGATTGCTATATCAAGCAAATTTCTACTGATTAATCTTTCAATCGCCATAAATATAAAAATTACAAAAAAAATATTTCATCTATTTAAAATATTTAATGTATGTGAGGTAAAATATATAAAAAATTTTAAGATATTTGAATAGATTTTACTTTGAAAAAAGATTTCTTCAAAATATGTAGTGTAAAAGACCTGGACTGTCCCTTTAATAATAAATTTGTCAGGAAGGAAGTAAATGTAAAACTAATTTTATACAAAAAATTCTTGCTTCTGTAAATATATTCCCCACAGCATTTAAACTTGCATAGGATCAGAATCAAAAAATGGTAACATTTCAATAACTAATTTTTTTATCAATTTTATAAATTTACTGATTTTTGATCGAATTTTGATTATTCGGTATAAATATTTTTTGACGTCTTTAAAAAAATGTATTCACGTCTTTTACCCGGTTTTCAAAGTTTGGTGTTCACCCTGTCGGTGTTTTTATTGCGAACACATCTCCCATTCCTTGCGCGCAATTATATTTGCATTTAATATAAAATTAAGAAAAAAGCAGGTATGAAAATTGACAATGTTCAAATGAGAATCACAACGATATTCGATAACGATAGCAAATAACCAAAGAAGTAGAAGAAGATGACAATATACGACTGTTTGGAAAGTCATCTTGACCATCAGGGAGTTTGGAGGCCGAACAAAGCCCGCATGTAACTGCCCTCTCAAACATTAGCTTCGAAGAAGAGCAGCTCCCCATTGGTCGCTCCTCATATGTAGGGGGCGTTTCTACGCGAGATTGTTAAATTATATAAACGTGTGTGAGTGTGGAGTGATTAACTCAGTCTTTGGATCATCAGACAAGTACTCATCGTGAGATTCGTATGGGGATCAGTCTCCATCGGTCGCGCTGCAAGGTCCAGTACAACTAGTTTACTTCGTTAACTCAGCTTAAAACTAATCAAAATTAATCATAACTGCTAACAATTGATCACAATTGGTTCAGATTCCATTACACGTGGTCCGCACGGGTAATCATCCAAGTTTTTGCATAATTGTTTAAGTGACACGCGCAACCATCGAAAAGCGGCGGCAACTTTTTTTTCAAATAAAGATTGAGGACACAAGTCGCGAATTAAGCGAATTAATCTTTTAATTTAGCCATCAAGTCAGTGGTTAAGTCAAGTCAGTCTATTAACAAATCATCAACAACACTGTGATTGAGGAATTAAACAAGTGCTTTGCTATTTTTCAAGCCTTTGGGAATTATAGTTCTTTTTTGGAGAAATGGACGGTGGTCCTTTCGATGATCAGATATTTTCGGAATTCGGAAATCGAACTGGTAGCGGTGTTCACAGTATTCAAGTAATGTTGGGTTTGCATAATTCGCATCATGGAAGTGACATAATGCCGAATAGTGGACATCTTCATAAATTAGATACTTCTAATAGTCCGCCTCCGCATCATCAAACTTCGCATCAACATCTTCAGCAGCAGAAAGAGCTGAAGGAGCTCGAATTAGTTGGAATGTACGCTCCACTTCCTCAAACGCAAGACATTACGACTTCTACTTCGACGACTGGCACCTCCACATCCACCACTCTTCAGCAGAGTTTACAACTTGGAAATTCCTTGAAGAGGAAACCCGAGGATCCCTTGGTTAATCTCTCGTCGGGTAAGAATTCATTCTTGTGCCATAAGATGATGTCACCCACACAGTACTGGAAATTTACTTTTCTGCCACCTTCGGAATCTTTAGTTGCAAAGCTCAAGAAACTGCAAGTTTTTCTTTAAATTTCAACTGTTTTTCAATATTTGAGGCAAAAGTTGACAGAAACGTTGCAAAAGTTTAATACGTTCGGTGAACTTTTATATCATACATTTATGTTTTTATGAGCTTCGCAACTAAAGATTCCAAAGTCTACAGTCAAATTAATTTCAACTTTTAGGAAATTTTCCGTACTATGTGGACAGAGTCGATGAGATGAGCTTGCATGACTCAAAAACAAGGTCTTAATATTATTTTTCACTTCTGACACAAATATTTTTAACTCACTCCCCACACAGCACCGAAACTTTCCTAAAAATTTATTAAAGACTTACTTGAAAAGTTCAAAGTCAAGTATTTACTTGAAAAGTTTAGTGAAAATTGTGTAAAGATTTAAATGTCCCACTTCAATAAATGTTTAGCATGAAACTTTCAAATTTTCAGTAAAGTTTGACGCTAAATTTTCGCTTATAATATAGAGTAGCCGAAGATGTAATTTAAATGTTCAGAAAAGTTTCAAGCTAAATTTTCAGTAAAGTTTGACGATAAATTGATAAACATTTATTGAAGTGGGACATTTAAATCTTTACACAATTTTCACTAAACTTTTCAAGTAAATTCTTCGAAGTTTGCAAGTAAATCTTTAATAAATTTTTGGAAAAGTTTCAATTTATAAACACATGTTTTATTTAAGAATAAATTTTAAAAATTTTACTCACAAAAATGTTCTATTACATTAATTTAAATCGTAAATTTCGAAAAGGGCTCAACTCGGTTTTCTGGAATTTGTAACTAAAATTCTTCTTTAAATCAATTATTTTTTAATCATTTTTAAAACAGTTCTTTGAGAATTTTCAATTCCATTTGTTTACAATTCAATTTTACGAGCATTCGATTATTCGGAAAGTCTTGAATTAATATATTAGAAAAAGTAAACTTGAAATAATTTAAAAAAATATTCATTTAAATTTATTCAAAAAAATTAATTCTACAGAATTGTTAGTTAAAAGTACGAAAAATTGAAAAAAAAAATTTATCATTTTAAATAATTAACATTTTTAAATAATTGAATTCTTATTAATTTTAACAAAATTTTTAAAAGTAATTACATTTTTCGAGAAAGTTGATTCACATTGTATTTATAAAAATAATTGAATCATAAAAAAAATTTGTAAATAATTGGACTCATGTGAAATTTTTTTAATATTTACATATGAAAATAATTAAATAATTGAATTCTTTTGGTATAACTTCTATTAAAATAGTAGATATTGAAAATCATTAAATTAAGGAAAATTTTTGAAAATAATTGAAATTTTTGCAAAGAATTTTATTAAAATTTTTTGAAAAATTTTATTATTTTTGAAAATAATTGTATTTCTGCAATCATTTATAATTTCTCCAAAATTCGATTTTTTTTAGTGTTTTTAACTAAAATTATTCTATAAATCCATTATTTTTAATAAATTAATAAAAAATTTAACTGTAATTAAACATTTTTGAGATTGATCTATTTATGAAAATTGTAAACGCAACTCTTAAAATTCAATTAATTTTGAAATATTTAAGTAAATATTTGTATATGTAAACCAATTTTTAGTTAATGGTAAAAAATTAAACTTTCGAAATATTCAACAAAAAAACTTGGATATCCATAGGGATGTTTGAAGAAAAGTAATTTTTGATTTTTCGTTTTTAAAAATGAAGACTAAAATCTCATGTAGTAATGTATGTCGAGCAGAAATATTCCTTTTTCCCCCTTCTTTCATAAAAACAAGTGAGATGAAACCATAAAATTCAATTATTTGATTGGTATTTTAACGACATTCTCGAGAATTGAACCATGTGCAATAATTATCGGTTTGATAGTAAAAAAAAAATATCAGCGTGTGAAGAAATATTGAACTCAATGCGACGATATTTATTTTATTTTGAGTTTAAATTCACGTTATTTTTGAACAATTGTCTTTTAAGAAACTATTAATTTTTCAATAATTTACACACATAAAAATTTTAAATAAATTTTTGCTTGAAAAAAATTTTTTTTTTTTTAGTTTTCAAAATATTGCGAACTTCAGCCTTATATGAAAGTATTGTATGTACTAGTAAATTTTCTTATAGAGATTTTGTTTTTGTCACTGTTTCAGTTAATAATGAGGTGCAACCTGTCAAAAAGGATTCTAAAAAGAAGACTGATAACAATGGAATTAAAAAGAAGAAAACAAGGTATGTACTCTTGTGCTTCAAAAATTGGATGAAAAATTTAGAGTTTATCTTTTACAATAAGTAAAAAAGAGTAGGGGGAGAGATAAACATTTGTCCAAATTACTTGTTTGAAAATTGAAGGAAATTCAGGCATCACAAGTATATATTACTATAAGGGACCCCTATCTACCCATACGGTAGATGCAGCATATTTTTTTCTAAAGCATAGGGCATGAAACACTAAATCTATCAAAACCCTCGTACCTTTAAAAAGTGATCTAACTTCAATATAAAAAACGAAAAATTAAACAAAAAATTTCGATAAAGTTTTGTGCCACATTTATTTTAACGACAAAGTACTCCTTAAAATTTATCAAAAAATTTAAAAATTCGAAATTTATGTTATTATTTAAGGATTTCAATTTATATTCCAACTTTTTTGTAAATTTTAAACTATTTAAAAAAATATTTAATAGCAGGTTTACAACTTGCAACATCAACGATTTAGAGGAAAGAATAAGTTTTTAAAATTCTTACTGAACTTTGTCTAAAGTATTGTTTAATTAATTTTTGAAGTCACATTACTTTGGTAAACTTTTTATTTCTAGTATTATTATTAGTAAATTTGATTTAAGAAAAAATAAATTTTTCTAAATTGATAGCATTTTTGTTAATCTTAGAACAACGTTTACGGCCTATCAATTAGAAGAATTGGAAAGAGCTTTTGAAAGAGCTCCCTATCCAGATGTATTTGCACGAGAGGAACTCGCCTTGAAATTGGCACTTTCGGAATCACGAGTTCAAGTTTGGTTCCAAAATCGACGGGCCAAATGGAGGAAGCGAGAACCACCAAGGAAAACAGGCTATATGGCAACAGGATCAGGCAGCCCTGGTTTGACAGGTAAATATTCCCTAAAATATATCAACAATTTTTATGCATGACTGTTGAAAAACAGAATGCTAGGTACAGAATTAGTAATATGCACAGGACAACATTAAACAATACAATAAAAGTATTAAACAACATTGTTGTTTGCTTTCAGGTTCATTCACTTCAATAAACAACAGTATAAATCCTTTCGGAACATCAACAACAACTGCAGGACCACCAGACGCTTGGTCCTACACGCCAACGGCTTACGATCTTGCGCCACATCTAAATCTCTTGAGTTCAAACAGGTTCTCCTTACTCCACGTCCTTCGGAGGACCCAGCAACAATGGCTCTGCCTACTCCTACGCAACCATGCTGCCCCAACACGATCCATCCCTCTTCTCCACGCCATCAGCCAACACCATGAGAGTCCATCAGGACTACATGAATGCCAACAACAGTCCACCGCCCTCACTAACCCGCGACTATCAAACCATGGTCACACACTCCTCACCCCAACATCTCGCCAGCTCCATTTCAGAAGACGAGCATCAAAACAAGCAACTCGACTACGTGAGCGGCCTCAGTCCCACTGAAAAGTATCAACACGAACAGGCAGAGTACTCCCATCAGCACGATCAGAAGCAGGACTATGGAATGCATTCCCCTTCAAGTCGACAGGGCCTAAAGGACCAAGTCCTCATTAAAACCGAGCCCGGCGGCCAACAGAGTTACGTTCAATTACCCCCTTTTTTAAACTAACCAAAACTCTCAAAACAAGATCTAGATGTTTCATCACAAGATGATATAATCTGTTTTCCAAAATTTTCCAAACATTTCAGGATTGCCACAAAAAATTAATTTTGTTTTTCCCTGACTTTTCCCCGATTTCCAAACTTTTTCCTGACTGATTTTGACTTTTTCCCTGACCCTAAAGAATATTCTGATTCACTCTAAAAATTATTATAAACATTCTATTACATTTACTTACGAATTTCTTTAATTGGAAAATTATTCGAAAACAATAATTTTTTTTAAATAAGTATTTATTATTCCATAGAAATTAAAATTTTTCAAAACGTTCAAATTCAAACATTTTTAAAATTCAACAACTTATAAGAATATTTTATTATAAAACATGAAGATATCAATTACTCCGAGTTTTCGACTCGGAGTCATTGATATGTTTTATAAAAATTTTAATTTCCATAAAATTTTTCAAAAAAACAATTAAATTATTTACAAAAATTATAAAAAAAAATTATTTTCATAAATAATAAAATTCTTCATAGACGATTTTAAATAAAATTCTCGAAAAATGAAATTATCTTTAAACATTTTTTTGCAAGAATTAAATTACATTTTACAAATAATGAAATTCTATGCTGAAATTAAAAAAAAAAAAAAAAAAAAATTTCAAAATTTATTATTTTAATAAAAGTTTTTAAAAGAATTCAATTATTTAAATAATATATAATAAAATTCGTTGCAGGAATTCAATTATTTTTACAAGTAATAAAATTTTTCTCATAAATTCAATTATTTAAAAAAAAATGATAAAATTCGTTGTAAGAATTCCATTATTTTCATAAATTATAAAATTTTTATGAGGATTTCAATTATTTATAATACAATTTAAAGTAAATTCCTAAAAAAAATGGAATTATTTTCTCAAATTATTTGCATAAATTTAATTACATTTCACGATTATAATGAAATTCTTCGTTGAAATTCAAATATTTTCAAAATCTACTATTGTAATAAAAGTTCTCAAAAGAATTCAATTATTTTTAAAAAAAATGTATTAAAATTCGTTGTAGGAATTCAATTCTTTTCATAATTAAGATTCTTTACATTATTTCAATTATTTAAAAAAAAATTTGAAAAAAAGTCATTGCAAGAATTCAATTACTTTCATAAATTAAAAAAATTCTTCACAGGATTTCAATTCTTTTTAATACATTTTTGAATTTTAAGTAAACCTTCGAAAAATGTAATTATTTTCCAAAATTTTATCAATATTCTTCGAAAGAATTCAATTATCAATTATTTTAAAAAATTCATGATATAATTCTTTTCATATTCAATTATTATCTAAAATTTTAACTGAAATTAATTTTTATGAAATGAAAATCAATTATTATTAGAAAATTCTACGACAATTCAATTATTTACATACAAAAAAAAATAATTTATTGAAGAATTGAATGTTTCTCAAAATTTAATTCTCATAAAGAATTTTATCAACAAAATTGAATTTTTTCGAGGAATTTTAATAAAATTTTCAAGAATAATTAAATTTTTCGAGGATTTTAATTCACATTGTATCAGAAATAATTAAAATTCTATGATGAGTTTTATTATTCATGAAAATAATTGAATTTTTGTAAAAAATGTTATTATTTATGAAAATAATTGAATTATTGCGAAATTTGCTTAGAATTTTATCAAAAATTTTTTTTAAGTAATTGAATTCTTTTGCAAAGAATTTTATTAAAATTTTTGAAAATAATTGAAATTTGGAGAAGAATTTTATTATTTTTAAAGATAATTAAATTTTGACGAAAATTTTTTTTTAATTTTTGAACATAATTGAATTTCTGCAAGAATTTAATTACTTTCATAAATTAATAAAATTCTTCACAGGATTTCAATTATTTTTAATACAATGTTAAGTAAATTCTTCGAAAGAATTCAATTATCAATTACTTTTAAAAATGCATGCTTTAATGATTTTAATATTTAATTATTATCTAAAATTTTAACTAAAATTCATTTTTAAATCAATTTTTATTAGAAAATTCAATTATTTAAAATCAATTATTTAAATACAGAAATATATAATTTATTGAATAATTGAATGTTTCTCGAAATTTAATTATCATAAAGAATTTTATCAACATAATTGAATTTTTTCGAGGAATTGTAATAAAATTTTTAAGAATAATTAAATTTCTCGAGGAATTTAATTAAAATTGTATAAAAAAAGATTAAAATTCTATGATGAGTTTTATTATTCATGAAAATAATTTAATTTTTGTAAAAAATGTTATTATTTATGAAAATCCTGTGAAATTTTTAATATTTTTATGAAAAAAAAATAACTGTTTACGTAGAGTTTGATTAAAATTTTTTGAAATAATTGAATTCTTTTGAAAATTTTTATTACAATAGTAGAAATTGAAAATCATTGAATGGAGGAAAATTTTTTGAAAATAATTAAATTTCTTTCATTTGTAACTTCTCCAAAATTCAATTTTTTCCAGTACTTTAATAAAAATTCCTGTCTTTTTCCTGAATCCCCTGATTTCCCTGACCTGTGGCAACCCTGCATTTGTTAACTTATATTAAAATTTTAAATCGTTTATAAGAAGACGGAGATTAGAAACAATGTATGTAAAATTCTCCAAAATTCTCCAAATACTCTCGATTATTATTTGTAGCCAATATTGAAAAACTATTATTAAGGATAATAAAATAATAATTTATATATTAATAATAATAGTATATAAATTTTGAATTATTCTTTCCTATAATCAAAGTGAAATGTGCACAGCCCTATCAGAGTACATACGTCCATTAAAAATTCACTTTGGTCGCGTATTGGACACATTGTCCTCGATTAAATCACATTTAAAGAAAAGTTAAACATGCATTGTGTTTTTTTTTGTTTTATATTAAGATTAACCATTATTGTTACGTATTTCAAAAAAAAAATATATTTATCAATTTTACTATTTCGTCGATTTACTCTATTTTCAAATTTTTCTACTGTATAGCATAGATTATTGAAAATTTAAAAAGTATTAAAAAAGTAAAAGAACTTCTTTATTAAAGAGCTCACTTTCTGCTGAACTTTGAATCAAATTAAAAAAATTCTAAAAAATTATGAATGAAAATAAAAGAAATTCATGTCTAGAGAATATGTTTGTTTCTTGAAACATATTCATGGATATTTTTTAAAACTCAAGGAAGCTAAATACGAAAGATAAAGAAGTTCACCTTTTTCTCGAACAATGTGGAACAATGTGAACCAATGTTTTCTATATTGCTAAGATTATATTGCAATTAAAATAAAGAAATTATTTAAAGAACTGTTTTAAATTATGTATATTTCTTCAAGTTTATAATATGTGAAAATTTAAGTTTTTGTTTGAACTATTTTTGTTTAGAAAAGGAGAAACAATTTTGTTAATATTCTAATACGACGTGCATACAATTATAAATGTGCCTTAAAAAAAAAAAATTTGTACACAATATATATTTTCAATCTATGCTACAATTAAGAATATAACAAAATATAATATTTTTATTAAAATAGTATATATTCAGATTTGTACATTTACTGATCTCATTTATTGTGTCTTTTTATCATCATCGTTATATAAAATAATGTCTAACTTTAAGAGAGTTAAAAAAACATGAATTTTTACAGATTTCTCGGCACTATAAACTATGTCCAAAGAAACTAGATATGACCTAAGAAACTTGATTGTAAAAAGTTATAATAACTCTACGACAAATTTTTTGCAAAATGAGAGAAAAAAAATTCAAAAGTGCTAAAATCTGTTTTCTCGCTTGTAAGTTTATGAAAAAAATCACAAAATATAATAAAATTTTTAAAAGTAAGAATACATTCTTGAACTTCAGTTTTATTATGTTCTCAAGGGTATGAGATGAAGAAAGGTATGTTTTTAAAAATGGTATCAAATTGTACCTTATTTGAATGAAGTTCCAGGTTTTTTCAAGGATAATTAATAAATTATAAATGAATTCAAACGATTTAAAACAGTTTTTGTAATTTTACATTATTATTATTTATGATAGTTACATTTTATAAAGATAATAAATTTTAATAGCGTGCAAGTGACGTTAGACGTAGTCTTTAAGGCCGTTCTGAACATGTTTCAACCTTAATGGTGATCATATTTGGCAAAATATTCTGAAAAAATTTAAATACGGTTTTCAGTTAAAATCTAATCAGTCTAAAAAAGGTCATGATTAATAGTTTAAAAATTCCAATACAAATTTCATTATTGTAAGTCTTCAATTTACCACTCAAATAGTCTGTAAAAGACTTCTTCTTATTTGATGCAGAATTTTCGGCCAAACCTGAAAAATAATAATTATATTCTTGTCTGTATAGGTATAGACAAACTGTTAGGATTTTTTGAGTGGTAGAAAATTATTTTGCAAAATTTTTGTTTAATTGAATTTAAATTCACTTGAATTTTTTAACGGAATTTTAAATTGACTGAATTGACAATTAAGAGAATTTCTATATTTAAATCACTTACCAGAAAGGAATAAACTTGTGAAGCACATAAGTAATAATAATGAATAGAAAGAAATATTCATGATTTTTATAGCAAAAATAGCAGAGAGTGTATAAGAAAACAACTGAAAACTGAGTAGAAGAAACATAAAAGTCGCGCTTCATTTATACGGAAGTCGGTCACGAAAAACATCTAAAATTGTTAGATAGATATTGCAGTAAATAATTTATTTTTATATTTTTGAAAACCAATATTAAAAACAAACATCTATTTCCAATGAATATTATTTTTTTATGTCAAATTACAAAAAATACAAAAATAAATAAATATCGAATGTTTCTTAAAATTTAATTTTTACGAAGAATTGTATCAACTTTTGAAAATATTTAATTTCTTTTAAGGAATTTAATTGAAATTTTAATGAAATTTATTATATTATAAAGAATTTTATAACAATTTTTGAAAATAATTAAAAACTTTTTGAAGAATTTTATTCAATTTTTTAAAAATAATTGAATTCCTGAGAAGAATTTAAATAAAAAATTTTGAAAACAATTGAATTCATGAGAAGAATTTTATTAAAATTTTTGAAAATAATTGACTTCTTGAGAAGAATTTTTAAAAAATTTTAGACAATAATTTAATTTTTGAGAAGAATTTTTCCTATCTATTTATAAAGATAATTTAATTCTTGACGAGAATTTTTAAAAAAAATTTTAAATAATTTAATTTATGCAAAGTATTTTATTACTTTTTCAAAAGAATTGAATTTTGATATTTATCAAAATAATTGAATTTTGGAAAAGAATTTTATTAAAATTCCTTAGAATAATTGATTTTATGGGAAGAATTTGTGCGAATTTGTTGTTTATCAAGCGAATTGAATTCTTTTGCAAAATTAATTAAAAATTTTTGAAAATAATTGATTTTCTGCGACGAATTAAATGTTATTTATGAAAATATTTGAATTATTGCAACGAATTTTATTGTTTTATTGAATAATTTAATGTTTCTGAAAATTGAATTCTTTTCTCAAGTTTTAATAAAATTTTTCATAATAATTGCATTTTTCAAGAAATTTATTTAAAATTGTATTAAAAATATTTGAAATTCTGCGATGAAAATAATTGAATTTGTAAATGAAATTTTATTATTTATGAAAATAATTGAATCTTTTCGTAGAATTGTATCAAAAAGTTTTTTCTATAATTAAATCTGTTGATAAATTTTATGAAAATAGTAAATATTGAAAATTATTGAATTGCAAAAAACTTTTGAAAGTAATTGAACTTTTGCAAAGATTTTTATAAATTTTTGAAAATAATTGAATTTTTGGCGAAAACTTTTGCTATTTGTAAAGATAATTGAATTCTTGACGAGATATTCGTGACAATTTTTAAAAATAATTGGATTTCTTCGAAGAATTTTATTACTTTTGAAAATAATTGAATTCTTGGGATGAATATTGTAATTTATGAAAATAATTAAATTTTGCAAAGAATTTTATTTAAATTTATTAAAATAATTGAATTTTTGGCGAAAAATTTTGCTATTTATAAAAATAATTGAATTGAAATTTTGACAAGAATTTAATTAAAATTTTTGACAGTAATTGAATTCTTGATAAGAATTTTGATATTTTATCAAAATAATTGAATTTTGGATTCATTAAAAGATACAAGAAAAAAATAGGGGAAATTTCCCAAATAGTACGGTAAGAAGTCAAAATTAAAAAAAGGTGTAATTGTTTTATAAATATTTACAATGAAAAATTTTTTTCAATTATCTTTTTAATATTGACGTTCTGAAATGTTAATATAATCGCAAAATTTTATTGCATAGAAAATCACGTATTCTAAAAATATAGGTTTCAAAAGTTTTTTTTTTTTTTTAATTTAAACTATTTTTTATTGCTGCTCTAAAATTTCATTGCACAAAAAAATGCGTGTATCAGAAATAAAGAGTAAACTTTTCAAAGTTTATTTACTGCTTTATTCTTAAAATAAATTTGTTTTTCAAAAATAAACCATTACTTTACTGAAATAAATTTAATTAAAAAATTTAATAAAGTTTAGGTAATTTTTGTTAATGAAACAAAAGTTTAAAAAAAAATTTAATCCTTTAACGCAAGTGAGGACTGCACTAGAAATGTTTCTTTTAAATCTATGAACCAACTACATTATAAAACAGTCCTGATAATAAGAATTATGTTTACACTCGAAGTATCTTGATTTATAACATTGAACATGTTTCTTGATATAAAGGAACGTGGACAGGAAAAGAAATTCAAAAGAAAGAAATAATTTGCACTTTTCTATTCACAATTTTAACATTTTTAACATTTATAAATATAAAAAGTAGGAACTGTTTGCCACATGAATTAATATAAAAATATTCGTATTACTTAAATTTATTACATTATATTATCCAAGGCTCAGAGTAGATGTCAGAAATATCTAAAATTTTTATAATAACTGAACGTCGCCACTTTTAACAAACTTTGAAATCACTCCATACTGCACAATATGCTGTGAGCCTGCTTCAAAAGTAATGGGATCTTCCATTGTTTCTGGAATTATAATCCCATCAATTTCTTTGTTTGCAGTGAGAAACACTTGACTTTGTAAATTAGGATTAACAGACAACGTATCATAATCGAATGCACGAAATTTATCCGGCATGTGCTGTAGAGCAACTGTTTGAAAAAGTGTTTCGAAATTTCTAAAATAATCTTTGGCAAAATTCAATTCAGATTCAGTGAGACAGAAATTTTCAGAGTTGCTAGCAATTAAATTACTGTGCTCTTTGAGAATGTGTATCACGTGATTTTCTATTTTCCTAAGACGAGTCCTGAGGTAACTTGAAATAAGAAATCTTATTCTATTCAGTTCCATGGTATGAATCGTAATTCTAATGTCATCTTTGTCTAGACTCTCCAATTTTTCTTCCATGTCTGATAAACATTGCATCATAAAGCGTACCAGGTTTTCCTTGTGTGGAAGAAGTTCAGGAGCGAATTTCTCATTTAACCAAGCACTTTTAAGAACCTTTAGGGGTTCTTGTAAAAATTCCTGCAAAACATTTTTAATTTAATTTTTAATTTTAATTTTTTTTTTAATTTTTAAAATTTAAAATTAAAAAAATTTTTTTTTTAAATTTTTTTAATTTTTAATTTTTATTTTTTAAATATTTTTCTTTATTTATGTTCAAATTCAAACCCTTTTCAAATTCAACAACTTGTAATAATTTAAATTAGTAACTACCATAAAATTTTTCAAAAAAAAGTTAATTATTTACAAAAATCCTAATAAAATCCTTCTCAAGAATTCAATTATTTTTACAAGTAGTAAAATTTCTTAAAAAAATTCAATTATTTAAAAACAAATGTAATAAAATTCAATTATTCTCCTAAATAATAAAATTCTTCACCGGATTTCAATTATTTTTAATACAATTTTTATAAATTCTTCAAAAAATATTATTATTTTCAAAAAAATTATTAAAATTCTTCGAAAGAATACAATTATTTTTGATAATTTTTGGAAAAGTTCCTTGAGATGAGAATTTTCAAATCAATTTGTTTACAATTCAATTTTACGAAATTTCGACTATTCGAAAATTCTTCAATTATTTAGAAAATAAAAAGTTAAAGTAATTTTAAAAAAAAATCCAATTAAACTCTAAAAAAAAATTAATTTTACAAAATTGTCAGCTAAAAGTTTGGAAAATTCAGATTTTCAAAGATTTTAATTTTTGAAACTTTTTCAAAATTGAATTATTTCTAAAAATTCACGCTACAAAGCATTTAATATTCAATTATAATCAAAAATTTTAACTGAAATTCATTTTTTTAAATCAATCTTTATTAGAAAATTCTACTAGAATTTAATTATTTAAATGAAAAAAAAACAATTTATTGAATAATTCCATGTTTCCTAAACTTGAATTCTCATAAAAAAATTTTATCAACAAATTTTTAAATATATTGAACGAATTTTAATAAAAATTTTTAAAATAATTTCATTTTTCGAGGAATTTGATTAAAATTGTATAAAAAATAATTAAAATCCTGCGATGAATTTTATTAGTTTTGAAAATAATTTAATTCTTCCAACAAATTTTTTTCAAGTTTATAAAAATAATTGAATTTCGGTGAAGAATTTTATTATTTATAAAAATAATTGAATTCTTGAAAAGAATTACATTTTTTTTAAATAATTGAATTCTTGCGACGAATTTTAATAAAATTTTTCAAAATAAATACATTTTTCGAAGAATTTGATTAAAACTTATTGTATCAAAAATAATAATTAAAATCTTACGATGAGTTTTATTATTTATGAAAATAATTTAAATTTTCCCAGAGAATTTTATAATTTGTAAAGATACTTGAAATTTTGCCAAGAATTTTTTTTTTAATTTTTGAACATAATTCAATTTTTGCGAGCAATTTTATTACTTTTGAAAATAATTGAATTCTTTCAACAAAATTTTTATCAAGTTTATAAAAATAATTGAATTTCTGTGAAGAATTTTATTATTTATCAAAATAATTGAATTCTTGAAAAGAATTTTATTCAAGTTTATAAAAATAATTGAATTTCGGTGAAGAATTTTATTATTTATAAAAATAATTGAATTCTTGTAAAGAATTAATTTTTTTTTTAAATAATTGAATTCTTGCGACGAATTTTATAAAAATCTTTTTAAATAATTGATTATTTTTCGATAAATTTTATCAAATTTTGCAAATAATTAAATTCCTGTGAAATTTTGCCGAGAATTTAAAAAAAATTTTTTTTAAATAATTTAATTAAAAAAAATATTTAAAATATGTCTCATAAAATGAAAACTTTTCATGTACGAAAAGTAACGTGTAGCAGAAATAAAGATTAAACGTTTCAAAAGTTTATCTTCTGCGCTTCATTTTGTAAACAATATTTCTCACAAAAAATTTTTTATCCAATTTTTATTTAAAAACTTTAATTGGATTAAAATCTCGATATATATTTCAGGAAATTTCAATACATTTCGTATTTTTTGAAATATTTAGATTTTTCAAAAAAAAAAAAAAAATAGATTTTTTTGAAATTTAGACAAACGTAGAGACTAAATTTCTAAACGGATTTGTAAAATATTTTGGAATATTATTAATTGGTTTAAAAATTTCGATATATGTTGTAGAAAATTTTAATACATTTCGCATTTTTTGAAATATTTGTATTTTTCTCAAAAAATTGGATTTTTTAAAATTTAGCCAAACGTAAAGACTAAACCCCTAAACGGATTTGTAAAATATTTTGGAAACATTTTTGTAATCTTCATACAAATGCGAAATACAAGAAATTGAAATTCTAAATCTTCTTTTTTATTTAGAGGTCGAGAATTTTGAGTCTCAAAAATTTATAAAACCATTTCGTCGATCCGGATCCTCAATTGTTACTTTTTTAATACAATTGCTGGATATTTGTAATCATAAAACATTACAGATTCTAAATTTTATTATTGTAAACTTTCATTGTTTATTGTAATAGTTAGGTATAAGAATTCAAGGATTTTAGTAACTTTGGGATCATTTTACAAAAGAAAAAATGAACAGCTTTATAAAATGTTTGAGAAAATTCTTAAATTAATGACAAAATTTAATAAGAAAGTGGATTAATTAATAATATATTAGAATGTTCGTTAGAAAAAATAATTTTTACTTAAAATTAAAAATGACAAAAGTTCTTTTGGTTCCAAATGTTAATTTACGTATAAACAATTTTGAATATTAAAATAGCTTGGATTATTTTCCCTGTAAGCAGGTGATGTAAAATAAAATTTAATATGTGCAATAGAATGCTTGGTTAATTTTTCTCAACGTTCGACGTTGTAAAATTACTTGATTTAAAACTTTTACTATGCCGGTGTAAACAATACTGTTTATGTTTAAAACTAACCTCTTGTGTCTCAACATTGCTTGCATCAAATTCATGTTCATCTATAGTTTCATCAGACATTATTTAAAACAATACTGCTACTATTGCAGTTGTTGACTTGAATTGTTTCTTAAATTGTGTAATTTTCCCTTTAAAAAATGTCTTTGTAAATAAATAAAAATAGGTAAACTTTTTGACAATTTTCCTCAGGAAGGAAGAGTAAGGAGACCGAACTCTGCTTCTACAAATGTCTGAAAAATATGCACGAAAAGTGCCAGACTCACTGTGTTCTAGTTGATCGCCAATTAAGTCGATCATGCGCATTGAACTAAAGTTCAGTGTTGACATAGATGAAAAGTGTGGTTATGTCAAGGTAAATATAACATAGTTTAAACAGTGTTAATTTTAAAAGCAAATTTATTTATTTGCAATTGTGATATTATTTAGATTTTCAAAATAATTTAATAATATATTTATGAAAAGGGAAAAATTTTGCGAAAATGGTTAAGAAGAATTGTGTTTATAACTAGAGTATATTTACATACCGTAGAAGGATAGAAGAGACTAATGTTTTTAGACTCTTTTTGTTCTTTCTTTACATCCGGGCACACAACACGACATTTTTTAAATAAAATAAATACATAATTATTAAAACGAAATGTATTGTATATGTATCTCACTAAGACCGGCTAAATGTAAACATTAGATCTTACATCTCACTCGCACAATTTTTACGAGAAACAGAGACACAACACAGCTTATGCGCATGATCGACTTAATTGGCGATCAACTAGAACACAGTGAGCCTGGCACTTTTCGTGCATATTTCTCTGAGATTTTTAAAGCGCTTTCTACACAGAGTTCGGTCTCCTTACTCTTCCTTCCTGATTTTCCTTTTAAAATGTTTCAAACAACTGGTGCATGCTAAAGCCCTACACACAATAGTTACACAGACCGCAATCGTTAAGGCCGACGCACAATAGTTTCGTGAAACTCGTTCTGAGCAGGGATGGGAACGTAAAATACTTTAGGTAAATTACATGGTTTTTTTTATTTATTTAGTAATGAGGAAAATCAATAATTATTTATAGCGTGATGATTTGGTTTTCTGAAATAAGCTGATAAGTTACGAGTCGCAGTAGCTTTCTGCGCATATTATTTCGGCAGAATGAATTAGAAAAGGATAGGTATATTGTTTGTCCTTCTCTAACTCATTCTACGTTTGCGATTACGATCAATTACGATTTCGGTTACGTTTCTATTCTGTTTTGACCTTTTAGTAAGCTTTTTGTTTTAAAGTGCTTTAAAATTTATAAGTTACTTACTTTTTGCAAACCATAGTATACTTATTTTCAGTTACTGTGATTGAAAGATAATTCTACATTTCATACATTTTAAGTAAAACGTTTTAGTGTGAACGCATGCTTTACTATAGTTTGCGCATAAAAAGTTTCCTCAAATATCCATACCGGTGTATAATTTTTTGTCCTTTTTATTTTTATATATGTGACCTACTATAAAAAAAATTGCATGGCATAAAAAGGACGAAGCGAACTTTTATATTCATTTGAGAAAAAGCGAGAAAGAGAGTTATCGAAGACAGTCGTTTGCTACCGCATCGACGGTGGTATTTTAGTAGAGATAAAAAAAGACAAGTGCTTCATAACCCGTACTTTTGTTTTTAAAAATCCATTACAATGAGCTCGGTATTTTGCACTCGGAAAATATTACAGAAAACGTAATTAGACAAAATTATTTTCTCCTTTTGTAAAGTCAATAACTATTAGGCATTTTCAGAAATTCATTCAATATCATTCAATATTATTCTTATAGATAAACTGCAAGTAGAATTTAGTTCAGAATAATGCCACTTCTTTTTTTATGGCGGCTTCCATATAAGTGAGGTCACACTCTGGGTGGATGAGAGGTGTCAAGTAATTTGTGACAATTAGTGAAAAAAAATGGCGCTAATGTATATAATAGTGTCTGAGGTTGAGTCCGCACGCAAACAGACATTTATTTCGTAGCCAATGCATAACTGCCCACTCTACCATGAGAAAGCCATACAGAAAAAACAAGCATTGATTAAGAAATATTTGTCTATTGTGCACTCACTGTGAAATTATAGCGAAGGCGGAAACATTTTTCGAAAAAACTTTACTGTTTCATGGAAGCTGCCTAATTTAGACCTAATTATCAGGGATTAATAATTATGACAAAAAAATTTAGGCTCAAGAATTTTTCGTCAAATTAAAAATTATTTAAAAAAATAATACTAAATTGTATTTCGCAATACAAATTAAATTGTTATTAGTATTTATACATTTTCGATTATGTAGTCATTCGGAGGATTAATAATTATGAAAAATAGTCATTCGGAATAACAAAATTTATATCAAAGAATTTTTCGTCAAAATAAAAAATATTTTAAAAGACGATTATCTATTATTTAAAAATTAGAATCAATGATTATTCGATAAAATGAAACTTATCTTCAATATAGTATTTCGAAGTATAAAAATTATGTGAAATGAAATTTCGCAAACATACAAATTTAATTGAATGCCGATTATTGTGAATGAATTTTAGGTTATGTAGTCCCTGATTCGGAGGATTAATAATTAATTCAGGGTTCCTACAGAATCTGGAAATCATGGAAATGGTATGGAATTTTTAAAAGGCTTCTGAAAATCATGGAAAAGGCCTGGAATTTTTAAAAGTTTCTAAATTTTTCCTATTTTCCATTTTCTCTCTTCAATAATTTTATGCAAGCTGTAACATTTCATTGCAGTCTTTTGAATTCGCGTACACGAAGTTTAGCAATAAGTTATATTAAAATGTTATTCAAATTTATGATATTATTGATATTTTATCATAAGCACAAGATAAGTGCTTTTGTTGTTTGATACGTAAAAAATTGCTAAGTGATAACAATTTTAAGGTAGAGTAAAAGTGGGTATTATCACAAATAATATATTTAAAAAAATTTTGACTCCAAAAAGTCACTCCTTGAACCTGACACATAAGACATTATAATTTGTATCATATTTTGGATTATTTTTGTATTAATTAATTTATTAAAAATGATTTAAAATTTGTTGTCTGAAAAACGTTCAAAATGGCTCACCTCGGATTGAAATTCAACTCTGGAGTGGTGTGCAAAATTATTGTTTTTATATTATTTCTTTTTTTATATTTCGGTAAATATATTGTTGTTCTTCATAAAAAAAATTTGTTTAGTTAAAAAAAATTAATTTTTATTAAATATTTACAGTGTGTATCTAAAGATTAAAACGTTGAAATTTATAGCCGATATTATTTTTGCTTGTTTTAATTTATATTTTATTAAAAAATACTTTGTATATATATCAAAAAAAGTAATTTTCAGCTAAATAAATGTTGAATTAACATTGTTTAATTTCCATTTTGCACAGTAACTGTTAAACTTAGACACAATAAAAATTTCGTTTATTTGAACGTTCAGAATTTTAGTAAATCTTATATAACAGTTACAAAATACAAGCAAGAAAATAAAGAGTAATGGGAGCAGGGATAAAAAAATTTGAATAGCTGTAAAAAAGGAGCAAAAGTGTCAAATGAGAATTGACTATACGTTAGAAATATTTGATAATAATTGCTTTAGAATATTATATCAGAGTATTATTTTATATTATGAGACTAATTAAATTATTATAATAAAACCAAGTATCTTTCTTCTAGTCATACTAGTTTACTATTGAATTCGTCCATTTATTAGGTACAAAATTTATAAAACAGTTGCTTAAAATTGCGTTATTTAAATTATGGAATTTTCTGGACTTCTATCCTAAGTACAAGATTATAAGCACTTTTGTACATAATTCGATCAGTATTCAGTACTCTTTATAATTTTTTTTTATAAAACCATATTAAGGGCATCCGGGAAAAATCGAGCCCAAAAAGTGTTTTCCCGCGTGTCGTCTCACTCCTAAATAATTAGAGATATTTAGTTCGGATTTATCATGATAATTAGGGGAATTCATGGTGATAAAGAATATTCTCGAAAATTGCAAGTAGTTTTTGAAATAAATATTGAAAAAACGAAATTACAAAAGTTGGATTTTTGGCGAAAGTGAGAGGCAATATGGCGGCGAGCACACAGACAAGTGGATCTATGTGTCAGTGGTCAAGGAGGTGGCGCCAATTCTCGGAAGTGGTCGCGAGTTGAACTGAGGGAAATGTAGTAACCTCAAATTACTCCACTTTCAATCGTTAATAAAATAATTTCCTCGCAAAATTATTGCAAAAACGGAGAGGACCGCTCCTCGGAGAGTCTTCCTCTATCACCCCTCCAAATATGAACCCGAAATATTTTATCCTCTCAAAATGAGACGTCTATACTGAACCGTTCAAAACCCCTTTTTTCCGTATATTTCAACAATTTTTTTCAATAATTATTTATCAAAATTTCTCTAAATTCCGAGAGGACCGCTAGTCCCAGAGCATTTCTCTATATTTACCAAAAAATCCCGACTCAAAATATTCTTTTCTTTTTAAATGAGACGTCTATCACGAAACCAGTATTTTTTCCCGGATGCCCTTAAATTCAACAATTTTTTATGACATCTAAATAATTTATTTTAAAATTATATTACACTTATATTAGCAATTTTAAGATAATATACATTATATGACGTGGAAATGGAAATTAAATTAATTTTATTATTTAAAATTCCACTGGAATTTCCAAAAATTTGACCTGGAAATCATGGAAAAGGTATGGAATTTTAAATTCGGTTTTCTGTAGGAACCCTGATTATGACAAATAGTCATTCGGAATAACAAAATTTATGTCAAAATTAGATGATTTTTTAATGTAAATTTAGACCCTATTGACTCCGCCCCCTCCCCATGTATCCGCCATTCCTAATTATGGATAATTAACTATTTTTATAAATATTTCAACAAAAATCATTATTTCAAATTATTTTCTTTAATAATCGAATATTTATAGAATTGTATACGAATTTTAGACCGTACAAAAAAATGTTTTAAATCTAGTCATCAAATATGTCCTGCGACAATAATATTAAAGTTGTAATACAAAATGGATGACCTCACACTGGATTGATGTGAGATACTGTTATACTCAATACTTCCTGTGCAGGGAACCTATATACACGAATTATGTAACTTTATTTTTGTATACTATTTTTTTTTGCGTTTAAAAATAATTCAAAAAGTGGATTTCATTTTTCACTTATAGATTTTGAATTTATTTCTTTGGATTCATTGAAATAATAACTCCTTTTGAACAATACAATAGAATTTTGATTTTTCTAAAAAATTTTCAATGACCGATCCCTAGAATATGTTTATAGATGTATAGACAATGCATAAGGTTACAAAAATAATCCTCTATATGTAGATTTGGTAGCGAGATCTGATAGCAAATATAGTTCAGCTCGAAAAATTAATACCGAGGGAGGGGGGGTGGGGATAACCTTGGAGCTAAGGGATCTTCAAGTCTTCAATAGTATGTACCAATTTGGTTGGTGGGCAGGAGACTCTCATTGCCAGCTGAGCTGACTGTGTGTTGTGTGTGTGCGACTGAATGTGTGTGCAACAGAGAGGGGTTAGCTTGCGCCTGTGTGTGCGAGAAGGTTCACAATCTCGAGCGAAATTTCAGCCCAGTTGTGCTGGTTGAGTTCTGCGTTTGACTGTACTCTTGCTCCTCACTTCTAGACTTGTAGTCCACTTTCTTCCTGGTCCGCGTATTTGTCTGACGTTCAATCTCACACAAAGCGGTCGTCGAGAGCATCGTTACCTGCATTTTTTCTCTCTTCAAACTCAACGAAGGTATGATAACTAAATATTCTAAATTTTTAACCATTTTTCTAAAAACTAACCATCATTATTTCCAATTTCTGTCAATATTTCAAAATTTCTCACATTTTTTCATTGATGAACATTGAAAAAACTTTATGTGCATTTCAAGTTTGATCCTGTCTATTCCTGCATTACGTGTCTTTTTATGCATGCATAGGCAAAGGTGAAAATCTAATATTGAATCTAAATTGGAATTTTTTTTTCAAAAAAAGGGAAAAATTGAAATTCTTTTAAGAAAAAAGGAAAAATTTTCTAAATTCGGTAATGCTCGTTTTTTGTTTTCTCGATATTTTTCAAATCGTGAAAATTGACTAAAAGAAATGTGTTGTTGCTAACTGATTTTTAATTCTCTGTGTGATAAATCTATTTTAAAACAATTGCTGAATATTTTAATTGAAATGATAGCAGGTGTGGTCTTGTAAGATTATACTTTGTTATAGTTGAATACTCGCATATCAAACACTGCCAGTATTAAATTTAAAACGAATTGCTCGCATACCTGAGATATTCTTCAGTTCTTTGCATCTATTATATCACAATAAAATAATTTCTCATCCACAGTCTTTTCCAGCTGATTTTTTTTCATTATTATTTCTATAATAGTGTCCTTTTAAGAAACCTAACCATAAATTAATATTCCGGTGATTATTTTCTTATTTTTTCGATAAATAATTTTCAATGTCGATGTGGTTTTTATTTGTTTAAAAAAAATTCGGTACAAGTACGTCATTACATATATTTACTTATCTAGTGGGCGCAGCTCTTATATAAGCTGAAAGATTTCAACGATCAGGATGACAATGAATCTGTTTATTTTTAAGTTGCCAAAAATTTAAATTAATTTCTTTTATAAACATTAGAATTTCTATTGTACTTTATTACTTCGAATTGCACTATTAAATAATTTTATTTTTAAACAAAAACATTTCTTGTTTTTTAAAATTTTATTTTTAAATTTAATTTTAATTCTTAAACTTATTTATTTTTATTACTAAAATCTTTTTTAGTTTGAATGTAAACTATACATATTTCTACACTCAATTTTTCTCCTTTATTCATTAATTTTAAATTTCTTTTCCATTTTTTTTGTTTGAATTCTCTATTGCTGTTACTAAGTCATAAATATAACGTTTGTCAGAAATCAATAAGAACTTTTTTGCTCAAATGTAAGAATTTCTATTCATTTCTGTTTCATGATATTTTCGCGATAATGATAGAAATTTTTTTAAAATAAAATTTGCTTGAATAAACAACAGAAAATTATATTAAAATTAAACAATATTTTTAACAATTTTGTTTCTTATAAATATTTTTTTTTAAATATACTACACGTTCAGATGGAAAATATTTCTTGTTTTAAAATCGGTCAGCTGGAACTTTCAGAAAAAAAATTTTACATTATAAGTTTGTGAAAAATGTCTACAATGGAAATTCTTTTTAAACTTTATTTAATTTTTTTAATTAAATTAAATATAATTAATTAAATATTATTTAATATTGTTTATTTCAATAATAAAAAATTAAATATTAAAAATTATTTATTTTTTTAATTTTATTGCCGAAAAAAGTAAAAAAAAATTTTTTTTAGTTTTTATTTATATTTTTTTTAGTTTAACATTAAAATAATTCCCCTTATTTTTAAGAAAAACTTGTAAAAATTCTTATTTTTTTTGTAAGTTAGAAAAATTTCTATTTATACTTGAAAAAATTTTTACAATTCGCAAACTTTGGAAAATTTTTAGTATTTTGAAACTTAAAAATCTTTATATTATTTCTCAGTCTTTAAAATTGGAAATTTTTTCATAAATGGTAAAAAATAGAAAATAAATTTTACCTCTAAAAAAAATTCAAATTGTTTGGAATTTTTGACAAATTTTACTAATTTAACAATAAATTTTACTAAATTTAAAGTATATTTTACTAATTTTCAATAAAATTTACTACTATTACAAAATTTACTCTGGAAGTAACGACTTTTAAATATAGCAAAATTTACTATTTTCAATGTCAATTTTTTTAATAAAAATTATTCAAATTTTCCTCGTAAATTTCAATTAGCTATTAAATATTGTTATTTCTAGAGTAAATTTTACTATTTTTGAAATAAATTTTTCTAATTTTTATTTTTATAAAAAAAAATTGTTTTTGAAAATAGTAAGTTATTCCGGAAATAACAATTTTTTATATTAAATTTTACTATTTTTGAAGAAAATTTTTCCAAGTCCCAAATTAATTCAATCATAAAATTTATGTAACTTTTAAATATTTAATATAAATATTTTTAAAAAAATTATATTTTCACAAATTTTTTAACGTTCAATTGAAAAAAATATTTTTTCTTAAAAACTATTTTCCAAAATATTGCAATAAAAATTAAAAACTTATAGTTTACATTCAGAAACATAATTAATTTTTTTTACAGTGAGAAAATATTATTTCAATAAAAATTCAATTTGAAAAAGAAAGAAATTTTGTTTCCTTTAACGTTCAGAATTTTAGGGGCATTTTTATTCACTGCACATTTTTTTTATTTTAAATGACACATTGACGTCTTCTATCTCAAAATTTTTTATGACAATTCCAATTATCTAATTGTCGAGTCATTTCAGTACTTTCTGGCATATTTAAGATGCTAAATTGAGGACATTGTTAAATTAAAATTTTAAATCTACATTTTGTCCGTGCATTAAAGTCTATTTTAGCAACGCTATTAATAATGGGACTTTTAATGCTTTTTTCGTACTTATTAGAAATTTTATAATTAATTTTTTTTACTTAATGTCATTTTACTTTTTTACACTAAACCTACGTTCAGTGTCAAAAAATAAAATAACAAAGAGTATTGCCCTTAATTTATAAATAAATATGAATTAAAACAAACAGTTGAAAAGTGTATTAAACCGTAAAATTTCTTTCGTGACTATGAATTTAACCTTGAGGAATATTTCGAAGTAGCAGAAAAGTAAATTTTTACAAAATAAAAGAGACTCTTAGTGTAAAAATATTTATATTTGAAATTTAAAGTCGCAATTTTTTCGGTAATACGAAAATTTGGTTAATTTTCTCGTCTCCTTCTCATGTTTGAATTGCCCCGTTATACATATATTGGCCAGTTCTCCTAGCTTGCTTTTTCCGATCTATAGTTTCATTTGTCAAGGTTACAAAGTCAAGGTTGTGTATTCAAGGTTACCTGAAGCGCTTACCACTAATCGATCACTAGCTTTAAATTACTTGTCACGACAAGGATTTTTCTGTTTCAACAAAAAGAAAAAGAACTACTGATAACCTATAAATTATTTGCAATAATCTATTTGACTTTCCTTTTTACGAGGGTTGTTAAAATAAATTTTAAAATAGTTAATATACTGTTTAGTGCACTACATACCCTTGGAAAGATATTATAAAACCATCCACTTTCTATAATGGAAAAAGTTATAAAAAACAACTTTTAATAATAACAAAATAAAAAATATACAATATCTAAAAAGTTTCATTCCATATTTTTCTTAAAATCGATAGTAAATTTAATTATGAACATTCTTCATAAGTCGGACAAGTCCGAACGAGCTTCTATTCCTCGAAAACAAAAAAAATATTTACCTTTTTGTGTAATAAATTTTATTGCACTTTTTACAAAAAATTTTGTAAAAATTCAATTATTTTCAAAATAATTAAAAAGTAAATGAAATTGTTTTATATGGAACATGTGTTGTATTTTATTTATTAATTTATTATTTTTTACTTTGACAAATTAAAACGTGTCTTCATGTTTTAATGAATTAGGTTGGATAATAACAACTGTTATTACTTTTGCGAAAGATAGTGTTATGGACCTTTATAAATATTGAAGTGTTTTTTTTCTGTTTTAATAAATTTAGCCTGATGAGATTTGCAAACCTTAGCCAACGAAACGACGCTTTACTGACGATATACATTGGATTTTTTATTCAATTTTCCACCTTCCCATGATCATTTATTTAATCATATCAACTAAATTATGGAAGGATTTAACTCTACTTTATTTTGAAATATATTTTTGTAGATATGCTTTAATAATGAGATGCGTGAAATCTCGAAACGTATGCAATGACTAATTTTTTAAAATAAAACTGACTTATTAAATGATAAATATGACTTTGTCTTCCTATAAATAAAATGAATTATTTTTAATACAACTTTAATGAAATTCTTTGAAACAATTCAATTATTTTCGAATTTAAATAAATATTTTGAAAAATTCAATTTATATTCTTAAATAAAATAATTCTTTTGTAGCTTTTGAAGGTTTCATGCGATTAATTTTCATAAGAATAAATATTTTAACTTTAGTATTTAAAGTACGAGTTTGTTATGTATTTTCAATAAACTTTTTGAAAAAAATATTCGCGAGCTTAGACAACTTTTGGTTGGTTAATAAGAGTTATAAAATTGTTAGTGTAAACATATTAAAGAGGTCAGTTTTTTTCACGTACACAACATTGCAATTGGCAAACTTTCATTATTTCTTTCTGATTGTTTTCTAAAATGTAATAATTCTCAATTCTTTTGTAACTATATGATCGGTATTTATATCCATTAAATTGTGTACTATTTTTGTTCTCTTAAAAATTTATTGTAAAAATTATTGAATTTAAATTTAGATACAGTAATAATTTTAGTTAGTGACGTTAGTACACGATCAATGTTATGCAGGCCTCGGATATTAAGACTTTCAACTTTTTCCGACTATTTTCATTTTTCAAAAAATGCTTCAACAATTATTTTTTAATATTTTTGAATAATTTTTCCTTTTAAATTTTCAAAATCTACGCATAAAAATATTTTTAATATTTGAAATTTTTGTAAAATTAAATTAAAAATAACTGATTTTTTCAAATAAAAATTTTCTGGCAACTGTTTAAATTCTGTAGTTGAGTTATACTATTTTTTCTATTATTTTCTACAGTAATAAAAATTAGTTATATTTTAGTAATAATCAGTAATTGTTGACTAATTAAAAATTGTTGTACCGTCCAAATGCTAAATTTTTAATTATGTAATTGAAATTTAGAGAGCATTTATAAATTGTTTAAGTCTCTGAAAAGATAGCTAAAAATGTGTGGATTATGTAATCGACATTATACAATAGTATCGTAAATGATTTTCAAATTGCTTAATTCATAAAATGGAGTGCAGGCAGAATTATTATTAGGAGTTTGCGATGTGCTCGCGCAACACTTTTCACGGTGATTTGAGAAAAATCTGACTTGAGATATTTTAATTATTCTTTTTTTTTCTTAATTTTATTTAAATTAATATAACTATTATACTTTATGAAATTCCTAGAGAAAATCTATTATTTGTAACTTTATATTGTTAATACTTGTAAAAAGATATTTTTCCGTTAGAAATTGAAAAAAATTTTATAGTCAAATTGTTTTTTGTCACTTTTTTCATATCATGATGTTGCGCAAGATTCGGAAACACCTAACCACAATTCAACCTCAATCTTTTCTTTTACAGATTAAATAATTTTGAAATCACTTAAGAATATTTTTACGACAGAAAAATAATTAGAATGGAAAAAATTGAAACCGTTAAAATTTTTCCTAATAAGTTTAAAGCATTCGGGCCTCGGATATTATTACTTTTTCGACTATTTTCATAAAATGTGACTTTTTTCGACTTATTTTAAAAAATTGCGACTTTTTCTACTTTTCTTACAAATATTACAAAAAAACCACATTTTTAGTATGAAATAAAACTTTATTTCGATTTTTAATATTGCGAAAAATAACTACAGATTAAACTTTCAAAAATTATTTTTGAATGATTTTTCTAATTGAATTTTCAAAATACAGAAATAAAAAGATTTTGAATAATTGAAATTTTGTACAATAATTGATTTTTTTCAAGTATTTTATAACAATTTTTGGGAAAATCAACTTTTGAAGAACTTTAATTGCAAAATTTGAAAAGAAATTAATTCTCTATTTTAATGAAAAATCTTCAAGTGTAAATTAAAAAATAAAAATCAATGAAAATTAGCTTCAAAAATTCTATTAATTTTTGAAAAAAATATAATTCTTATAAAATTTTTTCTAATTTTTTGAAATTTAATTACCTTTAATTTTTTTAAATATTTTGCAAAAATTCTTTTAAAAATTCAATTATATTTTCGAAAAATTACAAAAAAATATTTTTAAAGAACTTGTATAAAGAGAAAAATAAAATAAAATGTGGAATAGAATATTTTCTCTTAAAATTTTTACGCAATATAAATCTACATTATTTTTAACATATAACTGTTTTTAATTGACATTTTTTTCTAATGAGTGTGAATATGGTTTGTAATTACATATCCACACAGTGTAACTTACGGTCGCGAGTAGTGAGCTTCTTTGTTTTAGAAACCATAAGATATCGCCTTAAGAATTTCTTTTTTTCTATTTGCAAAAAAAATTATTAAGATAAATACGCATGAAATATATAATTTCAAAATATGAGGTCGAAAATTTAAAAATGAACAACTAAAACAGCCTTCCTTTCTTTTTCAGGCTTTATTATAATTTTGTATTATTTATCGTATTTATAAATTTTTGTAACTAATGGATTGTAATAATTAATATTTTTATATTAATATTTTTGTATTTATTTATTTTTTATTTATATTTTATCGTATTTATAAATTTTTATAACTAACGGATTATAATAATTAATTTTTTTTATATTAATATTTTTCCCAATACTTTAGGAAAAAATTTTATCGAAATTGAACATAAAATTGTTTATCAGTTGCATAAAACATTACTAAATTATATTAGTTTAACCTTATTAGATATATAATTACGCATATACTCGAAAAATGGGGAGTGAAAGTAATTGTCCTGGGTCAAAAATACTTTATTGGAGGGTAAATATACCATTTACTGTTATTTATATTTAATTAGATTGTCCTGAAGGGAAAATCAAACATCATTGGGGGGAAACATTTTCACTATATATATTTAAGAGGGGATAATCAAAGAACACTTAGTCAATCTGGTTAATAACTAAATCCACTATTTTCGAATGGATTTGAGGAGTATATGTTTTCTCAAGTTGATAAATCTGTATTTTATTATTTCGGAAAATTGAAATCAATAAATTTCTTACATAATTGTGATTTTAAGATGAGAATAAATTATAGACTGAATTTAAAATTTTCGAATTTAAACTTATCAGAATTTTCGTTTAGATAAAATTTTATTAGAATATTAGGTTACTGAATTTTTATTTAGTAGAATTTTAGTGAATTTTCAAATGTCGAAATTTTTATTTTACCATCAGATGTTTGTTCAGAGAAATGAATATTCCATCAATTAATATTTCGGCATTAGAGTTCCATCAAATGATAATTGGAACAAATAGAAATTCGGACAAATGAAAATCCGGGGAAATGGAAATTTTAACAATTAAAAGTTTGACTCGATAAAATTCTATTAAATTTCGATTAGATTAGATTTATTCTAAGTGAAAAGTAGGTTAATTAAAAAATTTGTCAATTAAAAATTCAGTGATCTAATATTCTGTTGAGTAAAATTTTAATCTTGTAGGATTCGAGATTTTACATTAATTTGTTTATTTCCACTTTCTTTGGAAAATAGTTTTACCGACTTTCGAATACTTAATGCCATTTATTTTAATAATTTTGTTTTTTTTTTTGCATTAATTTAATGGTATTGTTGTAGAACAGTGAAAATGAGGAAAATTAGAGTAATTTGGTTCAATTACACAGTTGATGAAAAGTAGCGATAAATTTTGCTAAAAATTTTGAGAAGTGCAAAAGCATAAATTACTCATCGTGTCAACCGCTTGAGTAAACAATATTCAACTTGTACTCTAGAAAGTTTTATGCTCACTTTTCACGCCCACATTTTGTCCCTCTAGAATTGTTGGGCAGAATATTCAAGGAGAGTACTCTTCACTGTATGAAAACTAAAAATAATTTTAGAAGGTTAATTGAACTAACAAGAGAATAAAGTGGAACGTCTTCATTTTGACCCTTTATGTTTGACACTCCAGTGGTTTCTCCGTATACATGCTTGAAGAGAACCCTACTCCTCGGGGGCAATAACAAAATTTTAAACTTGCTTTTCTGAAAATGACTTTTTCATTCTATTCGTAAGAAGGAAACTCGCTGAAATTTTGACCATTTCATCTAGTTTTTAGTATACAATTATTATTTAATAATTCTTAAAAAATGAAGCTGAAACTACCCACTTAATTTTGGAAATTAAATTTTGAAGTTGAATATTTTTTAAGAAGCTGTAATACAAGCACCTACTTGATTTTAAAAATTTGATATTGGTTTTAAATAAAGAAGAAATTTAACTTTAAAATTTATATTTTTAAAATTAAGGGGGTGCCAGTTTCGGAATCATTCTTAAAGAACGGTTTTTCGAAATTCTTTTTATACTATACTTGTTCAGCTTTTAAGTTGTAAATTCAGGAATGTATCTTTTTTTTGTGTACTTCAGAAACTAAAGTTGTGCTGACACTTAAATTTTGTCAGGTTTCCCATGGCCACATGGTGTTTTAAACAAAGAATCGTCGAGGAAGTGAAACACATGTTGTACAGTATTGTTTTACTATTCAAGAAAGCCCAACCCAAAAAAACATACCATAAAAATTGTAGGTATTTTTATGGTAATTTTTAAATTTAAAAAAAGTCTTTTTTTATTAAGATCAGAAAATATTTTGATCCTTTTTGAATGTTTATTTTTCTTAAAAATTGGTAAATTTTGAAACCCATGCGTAATTTTTTAGAAAATATGTTATTGAATCCACAAAAAATACCAAATAAAAAAAATTGATATTTGATAAATAAATGATCATGGGAAGGTAAATAATTGAATAAGAAATCCAATGTGTTTCGTCAGTAATGCGACGTTTCGTTGGCTAAGGTTTGCCAACCTCATCAGGCTAATTCATTAAAACATAAACACACTATTTTAATTCATCATGAAGAATAAAAATTAAATAAATAAGTAAATAAATTAGAAAACAAAACACGACACATATTCCACACAAGAGATTAAATTTATAATTATAAGTAAGAAAAAAAGTCATTCCTCTACAACGTCTCAGTGTCAATTATCAAATTGAACGTCAACTCAATTATCAAATAAAAAAATTGATTTTTACAATTTTAACAATTTTTTTTTTAATGGTTTTATGCTGAAAATGCTAAAAAATTTATTCAATTCTTTTATTTTCATTTGGCAATTTTTGGTTCGTTCAAAAACATATTTTTTAAAAAATTACGCATGAATTTTAGAATCTACCAATTTTTAAGAAAAATAAAAATTTTTTTTTTGTTAAATTTAACAGGTCGATTCTACAAATAAACCAAAAAATTCGGAAAACTCAGGAAAATGAAATGATCTTTGCTTTTTATTTTATAGGATTAGTTACATAAATAAAAAATATAAATAATAGTAAACATAAAATAGTTTAAAAAAATTAATAAAAATTAGTTTTCCAATCCAAAATACATACTTCTTTTCATTTAATTAGACAACAACAAATGTAATATTTGTTATTATATATAAATAAATCATTACAGTCAGAAATTTGAAGATGAAAATGATTTATTGTTGTCAGATTCGAAAATTAATAGCAGAAGGACAAAATCTTTTGGCATTTCTACGTATCCTGAGGTTGAAAACGCAATAAATTATTTATAGCAAACGTTCGGAAATTACTTAACACCACATAACTTGTCAAGAAGCTCACATTTCATATTTTTTTCAGTAAAACGTAAAAATATCGAACCTCTCAACACACGCCACGTACCTATATTATTCTTTAAAGTTATTTTTTCTTTTCCTAGAATGAATAATGAAGTGACAGTAATTTAAAAAAAAACTAGACTAAACTTAAAAATAAATATCACAAGTGAGCGACCAAAAAAATTTTATTCAATTATTAAAAAAATTTTTGGGCTAATTTAACCAAATTTTTGACTAAATTTTTTGTTTACAATGTAAAACTATAACCAAAAAACATAGAAAAATTTTTTTTATTTTATTTAGTAGTCTTAATTTTGTTATTCAAATTTTAATGGGAAATTGGAATTTACTAAAAATTAGTTACATTTGACGTAATTTATAAAAAAGGTCATATTCAATTGGTCACAACTTCGATCTAAACAAACAGCTGTTCTTTTTTTAGAATTGCTTGCAATCAGTAGCTGAAAGTAGTGTATCAAGGTGGAGTGCATATTATGAAGGAGGCTAGATGGGGAGGGGATTGAGAGGCAAATTCATGAGGGGTGTTGAAGAGTTTTTAGATTAGTTGCAATGATAAGAAAATAAATATAGCAAGATTGAGATAACTGGATTTATTTTTAACTAAAGTCGTGATTGATGGTTTAATTATTATTTATCAAAATATAATTCAAAAGTAGATGTATCATTACTTTATGAAGAGATTGAGAAAACTTTTGGGGTGTATGAGGAATTTTTTTTTTCACTTTTAACTTACGCGTGGAATATATTTTTTGAAAAGTATTTTAAGATTTTTATAATTTTAATCAAAAGTTTTTTATTTCATGACAGTAAATAAATTTATATTTAATAAAAAAATATTCACGATATTTCAAAATATCTTAAAGTTTTGTACTCACAGGCCTCGGATAGACTTTAAAGCGTAAAAAAGTATCTTTAGTCGATTAAAAATAATTTAAATATTCCACAAAATTATTTTTAAAGTAATATTTTATGAGGAATTCAATGGTCAAAAGATTTAATCGGTCAGAAAATATTTTGACCCTTTTTGAATTTTTATTTTACTATTTTGAAATCCATGCGTATAATTTTGTAGAAAATATGTTTTTGAATCCACAAAAAATTGCCGAATGAAAAAATTGATTTTCCTAATTTTTAAAAAATTATGAGAATCAATTTTTTTATTTAGAAATTCTCTTTGTAGATTTAAAAATATATATTCTACAAAATTACGCATGGATTTCAAAATCTGCTAATTTTTAATTAAAATAAAAATTGTTTTTCCATAAAAAGAATTTAAATTTAAAACCTCTTGAAATTTGATAATTTTTAAAATTTACAACTAACACTTTCAAAATTTAAACATTTTCTACAATTTCAACTAAACTTTATCTCTAAATTAATTATTTTTAATAAATTTTCGAAAGCTCTTTGAGAATTCAATTCTTTAAATACAAAAATTCAAATTTTTTATAATAATTGTATCTGCAACTTTTCATGTTTCTTTAAAAGTTATTTCAAAAAATTATATTAAAGAAATTCATTAAATGAATCTTTTAGAAATATTTTAATAAATTTTTGATAATAACTGTCAAACAATTAAAATTTGGTAAAATTTTTAAAGTGTATTGAATTTTTGAAAAATATAAAAAAAATAATTTTTTTAAGAATTTTAATTAAAAATTTTGAACAAGATTGTTTTCTCCAAAAAGTTAAAAAACGATTCTATAAAATTTGAATGTTATTTATTGTATGTATTTGATTTTTCGGAAATATTTAATTGAAAATATTGAAAATAATTGAATTTTAAAAAAATTAGAATAAATTCAAATATTTTCAAAATTTGCAATTAAAATATTCTTCAAAAGTTGATTTTTTAAAAATTATAATAAAATACTTGAAAAAAATCAATTATTTTCTATGAAATTTTACAAAATTTCAATTATTCTAAAATTTAAAAAATTTTATTATTATAAAAAAATTTTTCAAAAAAAAATAAATATTAAATTTTGTAAAAGTATTTCACAATTTGGGGAAAAAATGCGACAAAGCGAAATTTTGAAATAAAAAATACTAAACTTTAAAAAAAAACTTATGTGAAGTATAATTATATGGAATATAAGAATTTTAGTTGAATTTTAATACAACTTTACTAAATTTCATATTATTTCTTTCACTGTTTAGTATTTTCTATTTCAAAATTTCGGTTTGTTGCACTTTTTCCCCAAATTGAAATAAATACTTTTACAAAATTAATTATATATTTTCTCTCCATGTGCAGAAGTGGTAAAAAATACTCTTTTTTAAACTCTTGTCGTAAAAAAACATATTATAGGTATTGCAAAAATTCCTTTTGTATATTGTTACCCATCACAAGAAGAGATTAGAAAAAAATGTTGAGTATTTTTAGTTAATTTTCACAGCTGTAGGTGTGACGTCTTTTTAAAAGTGACTTTTATTCGGGGAGACAGCTTTATGAAAAAATTAGTAGAAGAAAAATGATCCAAAGTATATTTATAGTAATAAAAGAGGTGTGCGTAATTATATGCGTTTGCATGCGTTTGTTTATACCCATTTATAAAAAAAAGTATTTTAAGTATGTCAATATTTCACCTATAACCTCTAAAGCAGGTTGCACGCTTATACACGCAATTAGGTTCAAATAATTCATCACATGTCAAAGCTTTATTTATAAACTCAGACAAATTTTACAATGTTTCAATTATATTCCTTTTCTATATTTATCCTCTAAACCTAAATTATACTCATTTTTCACTAATTTAACGAAATTGAATTAGTTCATTAAAATAAATAAGTATTTAACCATTTGGACTAATTTTTGTCCAAAGTTAAAATTAAAGGTGCAAAAATAAAAAATTAATTTAAAATCGTTTTTAACTACCTACTTACTTACAATTAACTTTAGTAAGTTAGTAAAATTAAAACTAATTAAATTAGTAGTTGTACTCTTTATAATTTATTTATTATTAATAATATTTCTGATAATATTTGTAAATCCGCAAAAATTTAGTTAGTTTTAGGAAAACATATCTCTACGTGTGTATTTATACTTTCTTCACCGGATAAGACTCATTTTTCCATAACATTAGACGTGCTTATATGTACCTATTAATTTAATAACTACATTTTTTTATTAAATTTAATGTAAAGCTAACATGCAATAAGGTTATTAAAACTCAAGATATCTATCTTAAATTTATAATACACGACCAAAAGTTCAATTCACCAAACAGTGCAATACTCTCTCTCTCTCAATCTGAATTAGTGCTATGAGTATACTCTATACTAGACACCACTAATTCTAATCAAAGTTAGTGAAAGAATGAATCATCAAAATTATCTCATACATAATGGAGAACAAGGTAGTTTCCTAATGCTGCTTCCGCAAACAGAAAAGACCTGCTTCATAGTGATCGAAATAATTACTCACGATATTAAAATCTCTAATTATCTTCATTTCGTATATTTTTTATTATAAAAATGATATTATTTTTCAATAAATAATCATTAATTACGTAATCCAAATGTCATAATTCTTATAATCTGTAATGAAAATTGACTTCATTCTAATAACTGATTACTTGTCTATTATCAAATAAATATTTACTTGAAACAAATAATTTTTATTTGAATCAATTATTAAATGGTATTTGCGTCGAATTTTCACTGATTTCTAAATTCAATTATTTAAAACTTGAATAATTTCGTTAAATAAATATTTAAATACTTCTTTTTTGTTTTTCCACGGGATATAAAATTTAAAAAATTTAAATTTAAGACCTTCTGAAATTTAATAGTTTTTAAAAATTACAATCATAACCCTACCAAAATTCAATTATTTTCTACAATTTTTAACTAAACTTCATCTCTAAATCAATTATGGTATCTATGTATATTAATTTTTAATAATTTTCCGAAAGTTCTTCGAGAATTCAATTATTTAAATACAAAAATTCAATTTTTCTATAACAATAATTGTTAACAATACTTTTTTTTTAAAGTCAAATATCTTCAAAAAATTATAATAAAGAAATTATTAACATTAATTTTCTAAAAATATTTTAAAATAATTTTTGAAAGATGTTTAAAGAGCAAATTTCTACTTTTCGCAAAGTTTGGAAAAATTTTTGTATTTTGAAACTTAAAAATCTTTTTATATTATTTCTCAGCCTTTAAACTTTAAAATTTTTCATAAAAGATAAAAAAAATATAAAATAACTTTTACTTCTAAGAAAAATCCAAATTATTTGGAATTTTTGACAAATTGTACTAATTTCAGAATAAATTTTATTAAATTCAAAGTATATTTTACTAATTTTCAATAAAATTTACTACTATTATAAAATTTACTCTGAAAGCGACGATTTTTAATTGCAAAATTTACTATTTCCAATGTCAATTTTTTTAAATAAAAATGATTCAAATTTTCCTCCAACATTACAATTAGCTATTAAATATTCTTATTTTTAGAATTAATTTTACTATTTTTGAAATAAAGTTTTCTAATTTTTATTAAAAAAAACTGTCTTTGAGAATAAATAGTAAAAGTTATTTCGAAAATAACAATTTTGAATATTAAATTTTACTATTTTTGAAGGAAATGTTTTCAAGTCCCAAGTTAATTTTACTAATTTTTTCTGAAATTTACGTCGTATACCTATTATTGTAAAATTCGTGTAATTTTAAAACAAAAGTAGCGTTGTAATAAAAATGTTGATTAAAAATTTTGAAAAAGTTACGGATTACGGAAAATAAAAGAAATATCAATAATTAACAGAAAAGGTTTAGCAAAAAAATAATTTAATTTAAAAAAGCTGAATTTAAAAGATAAAGTAAAAAAAATCTTTAAATAGATTTTATACACTATAATACAATAATTTTTACTGAATTTAAAAATTGCCCTTTTTTGAAAAGGCAACAATTGAATTTTAAAAAATTAGAATGAATTCAATTATTTTCAAAGTTTGCAATTAAAATTCTTGAAAAATTGATAACATGTGAAGTCAAAAGTCTTACTAGCAATAAAAATTGTAACCAGTGAGACTTGATTTTTATAATCTAGCCAAATAAGATAACTGTGTCTACAAGTAGAAACTAAAAAACAACTTTTTTAATAATAATTAAAAAATTTTTTTTTAATAATATCAATTTTTTGGATTAAGAGAAAAACATTTTGATGTTTCGAGATCGGCACCGATCTTCTTATTGGAATTTATTAATCGTCAATTCTGACCAATTAGTGAACAATTGAGATGCAAATGTCGGATAGAAATATTCTCTACCATTATGAAGAGATATTTTCAAAGTATTTCTTTTTAAACATATGAAAATTAATAATTAAAACTGCTGCAAAGTTCAAACAACAAATTTTTGTCTTTATTTTACGAATACTTTGCTTCTCTCATGAGAAATTTTATTTTATAAATATTATAAATTGCATCATTGCCGTACATTTTTACAATCTGAAAGAAAAAAAAACGTTTTTTTAGGTTCCTGAAGTAGCTTTTTTCTTAGGAAACTAAAAATAATAGGACAATTTTTCAAAAAGTTTTAGGTTAAAAAATTACTTATAAATTTTTTATCTTCTAGGCGAAAAATATTTTAAATTAAATGACAATTTATTATTAAAAAAAGGCAAAAGACACTTTTTAAAAATTTTTAATTTTGAAAATAACTTTTCAATTCTAGGCCGTATAAAGTTGAAAACTTCGATGCGTTTCTGGAGCGTCTATACAATGACTAGAAAATATTTAAACTTAAATGTCAATATAATACCAAAATATTACAAAAGGTAACTTTTTTTCAAATATGTCAATAATTTATTAATTCTAGGTTGTATATAGTTCAAATGTAGTCTTTTCATGCGTTTTTGAAGTGTCTATATTTAATAGATATAAAATATTTAAAATTCAATGCCAAACACTTGAAAAAGTTATTTTTTTAAATTTTTTATTGCTACAGGTCAGGGAAAAGTCGAAATTTAGGGAAAAAGTCAGGAAAAGTGGAATTGGTTAGAAATTTTAAGTAAAAGTACTTTAAAAAAAATTTTAAATTCATAAGAAAATAAGTGCAGAAATTCAATTATTTTCAAAAGTAATGAAATTTTTCGCATAAATTTAATTATGTTTACAAATTTTTTTAAATTATGATTATCGTCCAATTTTCAATTATTTTTATAAATAATAGAATAGGAAAAGCTTCATGTTCAAATGCCCTGAAAAGAATTTTTTAACAATTTAAAATACTATTTAATTAAAATCTTTCAAAAGTTGATTTTCAAAGTTTTTAATAAAATACTTTAAAAAAGCAATTATTTCTATAAAAATTTTACATTTTTAATTATTTAAACACTTTTTAATTCCAAAAATTTAATTGTAGTATAGAAAATAAAAAAAAACCTATTTTTTTTAATTTTAATTTTTAAAAAATTTTCATCAAAATTTCAATTATATCTTTATAAATAATAAAATTTTTTCCGAAATTCAATTATTTTCAAAAATTTGAATATAATTCTTATCAAAATTTCAATTATCTTAATAAATAATAAAATTCTTCTCGAAATTGAATTATTTAAAAAAATTTTAATAAAATTCTTGTCAAAATTTCAATTATGTATTTTCAAAAATTGTCATCAATTCAATAATTTTCAATAGCTACTTTTTTATTAAAATTTTCCAAGAGATATCAATTATTTAAAAAAAATTTTGATCAAAGTCTACGGAAACATTGAATTATTTTCATAAATATTTCAATTTTTTATAAGGATTCAATTATTTTCATGGTTAATAATACAGTTCTGTTTAGAAATTCAATTATTTTCATAAATAATAAAACTTATCGCAGAATTTCAATTATTTTTAATACAATTTTAATCAAATTCGTTGAAAAATGGGATAATTCTTAAAAAATAAATTAACATTCGTCGAAAGAATTCAATTATTCAAAACTTTGTTGATAAAATTCTTTATGGGAATTGAATTTTAAGAAACATTCAATTTATTCAATAAATTATTTATTTTTGTATTTAAATAATTTAATTCTTGTAAAATTTTCTAATAAAAATTGATTTAAAAATGAATTTTAGATAATAATTGAATATTAAAAGTATTATAACGTGAATTCTTAGAAATAATTTTTTATACTTTTTACTCACAATTTTGTAGAATTAATTTTTTTCAGAAAGTTCAATTAAAGTTTTTTTTTTAAATTATTTAATTTATTTTCTAATAAATTTTTTTTTGAAGAATTTCCGAATAATCGAAATTTTGTAAAATTGAATTGTAAACAAATTGATTTGAAAATTATCAAAGAAGAATTTTTTCAAAAATTATTACAAATAATTGATTTAAGGAAGTATTTTAGTTAAAAATTCTAGAAAATATTAATTGAATTGAAATAATGAAAATAATTTTAAAAAAGTAAAGTCAGGGAAATAACAAAAAAAAAAAAGATTTTTTGTCAGGGAAATTAGAAAATTGAGATATTTTTCGACTTTAAAAAGATTTTGAATAATTGAAATGTTGTAAAATTTAATTAAATTTGTTAGAATTTTTGAAAATCAACTTTTTTAGAATTTTAATTGCGAATTTTCAAAAATAATTGAATTAACAAAAATTTCAATGAAAAATCTTTAAACGTAAATTTAAAAATGAAAATTAACTTATAATTTTTTAAGTTTCAATATTTTCAATAATTTATTTCCGAAAATTCAAATACATGCAAAAATAATTTTCTATTTTTAAAGTATTTTTAACATTTTGAAGAAAAAAATCATGTTCAAAATTTATAATTAAAATTCTTCAAAAAATTTTAATGCGTCAGTAAATTGTTAGGGAAATTGATAAACTGAAACTTGTGACCACCCTGTTCTTAAGGGTCAGGGAAAGTCAAAATTTTGTCTGGAAATCAGGAAAGAAACAACATTTTGTGGCAACAACCCTGTTTCATTTTATATCCGCACGTGAGACCTAAAATTTAAACAAAAAGGATGGTAATAAAGAGAAATATTTCGGTCATTTTGAGGTGAGAATTTCGGTCTAAAATTTAGAAATTGCATTTCTTTTAAGAAAATTATTCCAAAATGAAACTAAGGGTACTTTTCGAAAAGGAGGAATATTTATTTGATCTTTAAAAGAATGAATATTGTTTGGATTTTGAAAAATGAAATAATTAATTTTTAGCGCAGGTGAAATTATTTGAATAAATATATTAAAATTGGGAATGTATATGGAGTGCGGGTTTATGGTATAGGTGCGTGTTATCGACCGTTTATCCCATGCTGGACGGCGTTGTGCCCCACCCTGAAAAGTAGGGAGAAAGAGAGAGAAGGACTGATCACGGTGTACTGAATACCCACTGCTTGCTGCCTCCCTGCTTAGTGATAGCGTAGATACTGTAGTGCTCACATCATCACGCAATATTATTATAATTATTAAATCACATCCATATATATTTCATAATTTTACAACACCCGTTGTTTCACCAACCAACCAACTATATATACATCACATGTTACACTTATAGTCTATATCTTACAATTAACTTTAAATATTAAGATACCCAATGCTCGGAGAATTGAATTAGACTCTATATGCTCCAGTTACTGATAATCCACGTACTTTGAAAAATTATACCTTCAATTCGTGTATAACCTCGTGGAGAAAGCAACACCCCTAAAAAAACATTTTTTTAAAGCAAAAATTATCAAAATTAGTATTTATCCAACAAACGTTATTTTATACATGCGAAAAGGAATTTTCAATCTTGTAACTGGATTGATAAGTGTACTTCTTCTTTGAGAATTTTGAAAAGAAGTTGTGTTTTTCCAGTCGGAGACAATCTTTTAGTAGAGAAGAAAAGTGCAAATGAACACTTAGTGGAATTTATTGCACTCTTTCAGTGATAACAACCGTTTTTCAGGTTGTGCCATAGTGTTCGCATAGACAGTTTTTTGTACGTTTTGTAAATTTTTGAATCTAAAAAAAAGGAAGGGAAAAGAAGCGGGTCTTCGGCAATGGGCGGATGTACTTCCAAGGATACAGCTTCGGCTGATGAGTATGTATTTAAACGATGTCTAGGTGTCAGTTTTTCCAGTCGATTCAAGATTGGAGCACACTTCATTTTCAATTAATTTTCACAATTTCGGATGTCTGAATTTGCCGATCATGTACGTACATGTATCAGTTTTTTTCATTAGTTTTTTTATTTTTAGCCGCACATTAGAAATTTAATTTAATTTCATCAGTAATACCGATGATGATGATGATGATTCACTGGAATAAAATTTTTCCATTTCAAATTTTTTATTTCTCTCTTTTTGCGAACTTCCGGTCAATCAATAAAAAGGCCGGTATAGAATTATAGATATTATTGAAAATACATGGGAGAAATGCACTTTTTTTTTTATTGAAAGAAAAAGGTCAAAGTCGTTTCGATTTTCATGTGGAGCTTGAATGGAAAAAGTGCCACCACGACTTTGACCTGCCCTTAAGCTAAAAATTTACCGGGTCACAAGTGAGGTTCTCGTTTTTAGCTTTTCCTGCAAGATGGCACTTTGGGGAAATTTAATTTTCGAAAATTTCAAAATGGCGGATGTGCAAATGAAAGTGCATTATAATTTATGCATTTTTCCGATTGAATATTCAAGGGAAGTTGTAGGTCTTGAAGTTTCCGGATCGTTAATATTGAGGATTCGATGTTTAATTAATTTTTTCAAATTGTGGAAACAAAATGGCGATGAATATTATGACATTTTCAACATTTTTTTCGACTATTTTTGAAAAATTCTACTTTTTCGACTTATTTTCAAAAATTGCGACTTTTCGACTTTTTTCCAAATGTTGCAACAAAAACACCACATCTTTAGTATAAAATGCAACTTTTTCGATTTATATAGTGTTATTAATTATTTTTAAATGATTTTTCTAATTACATTTTCTGTATTATAATTTTTTGAAAATATTTAAATTTTTTAAAAAAATAAACAGTTATAGTTACAATTATTATAAAAAAAAATTGAATGTAATGTTGAAATAATTGAATTCTCGAAGAACTTTCTAAAAATTATTAAAAAATAATTTATTTAAAGTTGAAGTTTAGTTAAAAATTGTAGAAAAATAATTGAATTTTGGATTTTTTTTTTTTTTTTTTTTTTTTTTTTTGAATAATTTTTCTAATTAAATTTTTAAAATATACAAATAAAAAAATGTTTAATATTTACAATTTTTGTAAAATTAAATTGAAAATAATTGATTTTTTCCCAAGTATTTTATGACAATTTTTAAAAATTTTTAATTTAAAATTAAAAAAATTTTTTTTTTTTTTAAATTTAAAATTTTTTATCAACTTTTGAAGAATTTTATTGGTAAATTTTGAAAATATTTCAATTCTCAAATGATTTAATGAAAAATCTTCAAGTATAAAATTTAATAATGAAAATTATTGAAAATTAACTTTTGAAAAATCTATATTAAAATATTTTTGAAAAAAGTTATTCTTTGAATTTTTTCATTATAATTTTTTAAAATTAAATTTTCACTATTTTCAATTACATATATTTTGATATTTCCGAAAAATAAAATACATACAAAAAATAATAGCATTAGAATTTTTTAGAATTATTATATAAAATTTTGGAGAAAACAGTTGTGTTCAAAATTTTTAATTGAAATTCTTCAAAAACTTAATTTGTTTTTTTAAATTAAACAAAAATTTTTTTAAAAAATTCAATTATTTTAAAAAAATTGCATTATAATATTTTTAAAAAAAATAGTTCTTAGAATTGTTTTGTTATAATTTTTTAAGATTCAATTATCTTCGAACAAAGTAAATTAAAATTTTTTTAAATTATCTTGTTTTTTTAAGTTATTAATTATCGAAGAAATCAAGTTCATAATTATAATTAAACTTCTTCAAAAATATGGTGATTTTAAAAAAATTGACAAAAATATAATTTCAAAATTACTTTAAATGATGGAAAACAATTTTCGAGACCGTCATATAAGTTTCTTTTTTTTGTTTCGTATTTTTATTTTGTTATTCGATTTTTTTGTAAGTTTTGAAAATTTTAATATTATTTCTATTTTTATTTTGTTATTCGATTTTTTTTGTAGTTTTTGAAAATTTTAATATTATTTCTCAAAGTGCTTTCTTGCGTAAGTTAGTTAACAAACATTATTTTTTTTGTGTAGGATTTAAAAAATCGTTTTCATAAAAATATGCGGTTAAAAAAGAAGCTGCAATTATTGTAAATTTTTTAAAAGCTTTGAAAAGTATTTTTGATAAACTTTAAAATAATTTCTTTAGGTTAATTAACTTCAAAAATAATAGTTTATAAGTTTTTGAGTTTATGTTATAAAAATTTTAATTATTTTCAATTTCCTACTATAATCGACTTATAAAATCAATTCTCATCTTCTGTATTTTTTATTATAATTAAGATTTTCATAAGTCGTACAGATTGGGATGCGATTCTGAAATTCGTAACGTTTTTACAAAAGAAAAATAAAAAAAAAGATAAATAGTTTTACAAACTAAAAATAGCTTGTAGTGGAATAGCCCCGATTGAATTTTATAAAGTTGAAAAACTTACAAAAATAAATTTTTCTAATTAACTCTTTTAATGAATTTTAATTAATTATTAATTAAAATGTGTTGGATTCAAAAAGTTACGTCAAGTTAAAGTTATCTTAACTTTGTTCACTTGGCGTGAATGTTATTAAAAAGGATTATACCATGAAACATTATAATGACTAGAAATCTAATTAGAAACAATGAACAAATTTAATTGAAAATAAACATTAGGTTTCTATAAACTTGAGGAACTTTCGTTTCATAAATTATTTTTTCTATTATAAATTCAACCCTTTTGGTCAATTTATCTAAAAGTTGCTATACAGTTGTACTTTTATTTAAAAATTATATGAGAAGAATTCTTTATAGAATTTTGTTTTCAAAGAACAAATAGAATTTTGTTTTCAAAGAACAAGTGGTCCATTTTATTTTAAGAATTTTAAGAAGCTAAAATTCAGTAGTGTTGTATATTTTATGGGTAAATTTAAATAAAAGTAAAACAAACAATTTTAGAAAAATAAAATTTATAGAAAAAAAAAAAAATTTAAATAGAAAAATAATAAAATCTTGACTGACTTTTTGCTTCTGTAAGTAGTGGAAAAAATGACCGGTTACTAAAAATAGACTGGAAGTTATTTTTAAATTTTAGTTATCATTAACTGAGAATAATTTAATGAAATATAAGTATATTTGAAGCAGTGGCAGATATTTTTGCTTCTAAACTATTGCTATTTTTATTCGATTCAAATTTAGTCTGCGAATCTTTTTCGATTGAGCTGTAGAAAATTATTACTGGCTTTAAAAAAATTAACTCGGGTTAATTGGTATGTAAAACAGTCGGTTAAACAGCAAAATAGAAAATTTTATGACCTCTATGAGGAAGCACTGTGCTCGTGACATGAATACAAATGCATTACGCATCCCGAATGAATGTTAAGATAGGTACAGCTTGACTGCAATTTTCATTTATAAAAATCACTATAAAGTTATTTTAGCGTTTCAAAATTTCTACAACCAATTGTAGTGAAATATTTATATTTCCTCTGAGACAATAAATTTAAACAATTTTTTTTTTTAAAGATTTTGGAGTTGAAACAAAAGTTTCAACTGTATAGATAAATGGAAACAATGAATTTAGTGACATTTTGAATCACTAAAAATAATAGAAAATATTTTTAGACGCTGAGCGTGGACGCCAACTTTAGGGACTTTATTAACTTAACATAACAAGAACATTTTTAACCTGATAAAAATTGAATAACATGGAACTGAAGTTTGCACAAAGTACTAAGTTTGTCGTTTTCTCCTTCGAATGAAAAGAAAATTTTCTCATTGAAAAATGAAAAAATAAAAAAATCCCGTCATGTCCTTATCTTATCAGTTATCACTGGTCTCGTTATATTTGTACTCTATTACTTGCTTGATTCACACGTAGTGAGATCAAAGCATATTCAGGATCCACAGCGTGTTCACCTGACAAATTCGACAAGAATATATTGTACCTTGTATATACAATGCTTTTCTCTCAATTTATGTTAGATAAAGGGATTAAGTAACCTTATCTGCAAGCTGTTGTTAAATTACTCATCCCCTTAAAAGCTTTTATAGCTTCGCAAATGAAACAGTTTATATTCATTCAAATGTAATGCTGTCTTTACATAATCAATTTTTATACACAAAATTTTAATTTTAAAAAAATAAATAAAAATATTAAGTAAATTCAAATAAATATAAAGTAGAATTTTAATTCAAAATTATTAAAGTTTCTAAACAGGCTTAGAAAGTGAAAATTAATCAAAATTGTCAAATTTTCGGACAATACTTATTATAATTTTGTTGAGATTGTTGTTCAAAAAAGTTTTTTTCACAGAAGTTTTTTTTTTAATATTTAAATTGACTCGGAATTAAATTTTGTGACAAATAAAGGCAATCGTTGTAGCTGGTTTTGAATTAGAGTTCAGGGTGTGAACAGTGCTAATGAGTAACTGTTAATAAGACGAGAAACTCCGTCAATTGAATTCAATGCGTGGAATTAATTGTTTTGGAACTTGAAATAGTAGCAAAAAGAAATTTGTTGCACATTCCACGCACTGAATCTGCAGATGTAGTTTCTTGTCTCATCAACTGTCACGTAGCACTGCTCACGTCTCGAGCTTTAATTTAAGACCCAACAGCTACGATGATTGTACGAAGCTTGTCGCAAGATCAATTTTAAAGTCAAAAATTCAACACCCAAAAATATAGTTTGGAATTTTTAAAGAATCAAAGTACTTTTTAAAGTTAGAATCTTTTTTAAAAAAATACCGCCAATCTGACCCTATTTTTTTCGTCGCAGGAAATCAATTATTTTCAATAATTTTTAATCAATTCAATTAATCAAGAATTCAATTGTCAAAAATTTTAATTAAATTCTTGTCAAAATTTCAATTATTTAAACAAAATTTAATAAAATACTTTGCACGAATTCAATTAATTTTATAAATTTTAATGAATATCTCGTCAAGAATTCAATTATTTTTATAAATAGCAACATTTTTCGCCAAAAATTCAATTATTTTCAAAAATTTAAATAAAATTCTTTGCAAAATTTCAATTACTTTCAAAAGTTTTTCACAATTCAATGTTTTTAAATATTTACTATTTTCATAAAATTTATCAACAGATTTAATTATAGAAAAAACTTTTTTATACAATTCTATGAAAATATTTTCATATATTTTCAAATATTTTCAAATATTTTCAAATATTTTCATAAATAACATTTAATTCGTCGCAGAAAATGAATTATTTTTAAAAATTTTTAAATAATTTTGCAAAAGAATTCAATTAGCTTGATAAACAACAAAATCGCATAAATTCTTCCCATAAAATCAGTTATTCTAAGAAATTTAATGATAAAATTATTTTTCAAAATTCAATTATTTTGATAAAAATATCAAATTTTTTAAAAATTCTCGTCAAAAATTAAATTATCTTTATAAATATAGATAGGAAAAATTCTTCTCAAGAATTAAATTATTGTCAAACATTTTTTAAAAATTCTTCTCAAGAAGTCAATTATTTTCAAGAATTTTAATAAAATTCTTCTCATGAATTCAATTGTTTTCAAAAATTATTATTTAAATTCTTCTCAGGAATTCAATTATTTTTAAAAAATTCAATAAAATTCTTGAAAAAGTTTTCAATTATTTTCAAAAATTGTTATAAAATTCTTTAATATAATAAATTTCATTAAAATTTCAATTAAATTCCTTAAAAGAAATTAAATATTTCCAAAAGTTGTTAATACAATTCTTCGTAAAAATTAAATTTTAAGAAACATTCAATATTATTTATTTTTGTATTTAAATAATTGATTTCTCGTAGAATTAAATTATTGTTTTTCGTACTTTTAGCTAACAATTCTGTAGAATTAATTTTTTTTGAAAAAGTTTAATTGAATAATAATTGATATTATTGATTTAAAGTAGAATTTTAGTTAAAAATTCGAGAAAATGTTAATTGAATTGAAATGATAGAAATTATTTTGAAGAAATTGCAGTAACAATATTCTTGTAATAATAAAATAATTATTTTGTCAGTCAGTCATCTTTATGTTTTATAATAATATTCTTATGAGTTGTTCAATTTGAAAAGGTTTGAATTTGAAATTTTTGAACATCTTAATTCCAATGAAAAAAAAAATGATGAAATATTTATTTTAAATAAAACTATTGATGTTTTCGAATAATTAGACTTTTGAAGAAATTTGTAAATAAATTTAATAGAAAATTTTTTTGAGTATCTAATAATTTTGAGAGTGAATCAGAATATTCTTTAGGGTCAGAAAAAAAGTGAAAGTTGTGTTTGGAAGTCAGGGAAAAGTCAGGGAAAAATAAAGTTAAATTTTTGTGACAACCCTGTATAAATATAAATTATATTTTTATCTTTATTTAACTAATTTTTATGGTCCCCTAAAAGTCCCCTATTTTTTAATTTTCAGTCCCCTATTTCCCCTAAAATACTTTTAGGGGCACTGTGAAGCCTGCAGTGATATATTATTAATTATTATTATAAATTAAAGTTAAATAAGCTGACTTTTTTTTGGGGTGGGGGAATATTTCTTCTATAGGTTAATATAGAAAGAATTGTGGGGAGTCGGAAAGCCAGTGATAAGAAATGACAGTGATGTATGTTCATCATTCTCTAATTCTTCGCTCCCCTTCTCGCTCAAGAATCTATTATGCCTTGGGCGTATGTGTTCTAATCAGGGGTATTAATATTGTTGAAAGCGTGTGTAAATGTATTTTATTAAAGGCACTTCAAGAATGTGGTGCTTGACATTTATATTAAGTGTATTTGTAAAACATGCACTCACTAATTGCAAGAAAAACTTCCTCTAGATTCCTTAATAATTAATACAAAATTTTGCCACTTTTTCTATTTTCCTCAAATTATAATCCTGTCCGATTTATTTCAATAAATAAAAAAATGAAATAGAATAGAATTTATTTAAATTCATATCAGAATTTTAGATTTTTGAAAAATTTTAATTAAAATTGACGAAAGCTTCAATTTTTTTTTTGATAAATAATTTACTGATTATAAAATAGTATTTATTTTTTTAAGACTGAAAATTTATAATCCTTTTACAGCAATAGAAAATTATGTAATGACTTTAATTATTTTTCAATTGTTTACTTTGAAGTCTCATTCTTATAGAACACACTTTTTAATTTCAGTGTTGCATTCAAAGCAATTCTTTTTGTCGAATCTAAAAAGGCAGTTTGTACTGCTTTTTTTGCAAATTCATCGTTGTTTGTCTTAAAATAAAAAAAAATCAACGTTATAATTGCATAATTGTATGTACAATCGTTAAGTAGCCGTCAACATTAAGAGATTTTTTTTGAACAGCGATTTACCTGAAAATTTTTTTCTTATGAAATATTTCTCAACTTTTCCAAAGTAGTTCTAAATTAATTTCAAAAAGGTTTGAATTTGAATGTTTTGAAGAATTTTAATTCCTATGGAAAAATAATGATTAAATATTTATTTAAAAAAGAAGTTATTGATGTTTTCGAATAATTGTAGTGTTAAAGAAATTCGTAAATAAATGTAATAGAACTTTTTTAGAATCTAATAATTTTTAGAGTGAATCAGAATATTCTTTAAGGTTAGGAAAAAAAATAAAATTAAATAATGAATTATTTAAAGTAGACTCATATCAATATCATTCACATAAGTTAAATTATTTTTTAAGAGAATTGCGTCAACCTGAGTTCGTTAATAACATGGAATTTTTCTTGTACTTTGCAGTAAAAAAAGCAACATGGTGGATCAAGCAGTGCTCGATAAATTGGAAGCTGGTTTTTCCAAGCTTGCTGCTTCGGACAGTAAATCATTGCTTAAAAAATATCTGACGAAGGAGGTGTTCGATCAATTGAAAACGAAGAAAACTTCATTTGGTTCTTCTCTATTGGACGTGATTCAATCTGGCGTTGAAAATCCCGACTCAGGAGTTGGCATCTACGCACCTGACGCTGAATCCTACACTCTTTTCGCCGATCTCTTTGACCCAATCATCGAAGATTATCATGGTGGATTCAAGAAGACCGACAAGCATCCACCCAAAGATTTTGGAGATGTTGATACTCTTGGAAATCTCGACCCAACTGTAAGTAGACTTTGTGAATTTTACTCATTTTTAATTATTTTTTTGTTAATATTTATTTATTTTCAGAATATTCTTTCAGTCATACATTTTTCATTTCTTCTCATTTTTCAACAATTGAAGCCGAATTTTTATATTGTTCCAAGGATCATAGTTAGTCGCCATTTTTACCTAATTCCATTTTTTCCTCTTCTCTCCTTTTTTATCCCATTACATTTAAAATCTCCTAAAACGTCTAAAAATCATAAATTTTCTCCTTTTTTTAGATTTCAGCCACTAAAAGCTACTAATTCTGTTTTTTTCTAAGAATTTTCACTACTTTAAATTCACTATAATACTAGAAATCAAAAAACTATTCTTAAAAATTACAATCAAATTCTTCAATACGATTCAATTATTTTCAAAAAATATTCAAAATTCAATTATTTTTAATATCTAGTATTTTCAGAAAATTTCGCAAAAGAATTCAATTATTTAAAAGAAATTGATAAAATTCATTTAAAATTTAATAATTTTTTTGATAAGTAATAAAATTTCCACAGAAGTTCAATTAATTTCTAATAACATTTTCAAAAAAATTTCGAAAAAATCAATTATTTAACAAAATTTTTATACAATTCTTTACAATAATTCAATTACTTTTAATTAACTTTCATTCAATTAACATTTTTCATAGAAATTCAATTTTAAAAAAAAAAAATTCATAAAATTCTAAGCATGAATTAAATGATTTTCAAAAATAATAATACTCAACAAAGAATTTCAATTATTTTTAATACTATTTTAAATTAATTAATCGAAAAATTCAATTATTTGCATAAATAAAGTTTTCCACAAGAATTCAATTATTTAAAATAAAATTTTCATAATATTTATTATATTTCGAAAAAATTGATTATTTAAAACAATGTTTATAAGATTCTTATGAGGAATTCAATTATTTCCAAAAATAACAAAATTTTTCACTAAAATTCAATTCTATTTAAACATTTTAATCAATTTTTTCGCAATAATTCAATTATTTTCATAAACAATAAAATTCTTCTCAGGAATTCAATTATTTTTGAAAATTTTAATAAAATTCTTTGCAACTATTCAATTATTTTCACAAATAATAATATTAATCGCAAGATTTCAATTATTTTTTATACAATTTTACAGGAATTGCCCAAAAATGTAATTATTCTTCAAAGTTTAATTGCAATTGCTCAAAAAATCAATTATTTAAAAAAAGTTTTTTTTAAATTCTTTAGAAAAATTCTAATATTTTAAAAATAATTGAATTTTTCACAGGAATTCAATTATTTTCAAGTATTTTAATAAAATTGTTGGAATGAAATCAATTAGTTGAAATACAATTTGAATTAAATTTTTTTGAAATAATTCAATTCGTCTTTTAGATTTTAATAAAATTCTTCCCAATATTTCAATTATTTCCATAAATAATTCTTCGAAAGAATTTAATTATTAAAGATAAATAACAAAATTATTCCACTATGATCCCTATTATTTGTATATAGAACAGAATTTTTATGCTATCTGATTTTTATTTAACACAATTTTTATACAATTGAATTACAATTGAAAAGAATTTTAAGTGAAACAAAATTTTCATTTAATGGAATTTGCATTAGAAAGAATGTCGAGCTACCTTGAATTTTATTTTTATCTTGAAAATCTTAAAATCACCTTGAATTTGATAACAAAAGATTGAATAATACTCTTTTTAATCCTACTAAATGATTAAAAGAAAGATATTTATTAAATTTTTGGCCATCATATTTTTCACCTAACAATCAAAATAAGAATGAAAAAAGATATAATTTACCAGTTTTGAACGTTTAATTGAAGAAAATATTTTTTATTAAAAATAATTTCATATTTATATTTCATATACATTTCATACATTACATTTTGAAAAAAATTTTAAGATTTGTTTAGAGATTATCATTTGTGATACAAAAACGCTTTATAATTTAAAGATAGTAAATCGACAATTAAATAAAAAATTTTTATTGAAATGTTTTAAACAAATTGGTAAAGAATATTATTATATTCTTGTAATAAAAATAATTTTTATATAAATTTTTGAATTATAAAAAGTCTATAAGAAGTCTATTCTATAAGAAATAAGATTTTTAAAAATTTCAATTTTTGAAAATCTTAATTCTTATAGAAAAATAATAATTCTTTAAATTTCTTTAAATTCTTCCAACAATACTTTTAGTTTGTGCGATTGGTGAAACATATGGCACGAAAAGCAAAAGTTTCTGCATTTTCGCTCCAAACTTGTGAAGTGACACTAAAATCTCCTTGATAGGCAGTAAAATTTTTATCTATATGCCATTGGACGCAGAATTTTACAACCTCTTCTATGATTTTCGTTTGAACTTCCCAACTTATTGTTTGAGTTAATAAGCTTTAAAGAGAGTTGTCCATTTGGCGGTAGTAATTTCATTTTCATAACTTTTGAGAGAAAATTAATTTTTTTCTACAACTTTAAATCTGTCAGTTTCTTTTTTAATTTTTATATTAAAATAATGAAAAAAACATATTTGATAAAATTCTAAGCAAGAATTCAATTATTTTCATAAATAATAAAACCCATCGAAGAATTTCAATTATTTTTCATACTATTTTAAATTAATTAATTAATTGAAAAATTCAATTATTTTCACAAATAAAATTTTCCACAAGAATTCAGTTATTTTAAATTAAATTTTCATAATATTTATTATATTACGAAAAAATTAATTCTTTAAAACAATGTTTATAAAATTCTTATGAAAAATTCAATTATTTTCAAAAATAACAAAATTTTTCACTGAAATTCAATTCTTTTTAAACTTTTAATTAAAATTTTTCGCAATAATTCAATTATTTTCATAAATAATAACATTCTTCTCAGTCATTCAACTATTTTTGAAAATTTTAATAAAATTGTCCTTAAAAAATATTAAAAATTGTAACAGGAGATCAATTTTTAATCGACTAAATGAAACCGACGTTTGTATTTAAATATTTAAAAATATGTTCTTTTAAAAACTGAATTGAAACGAAAAATATAAAATTTAAAAAAGGTGTACTTTTTACATTGTGATTATATTAATATTATTAACTGGTATTAATTTTGACAAGTTGCAATATTTCTAATCGAGTTTAAAATATTTTTCCAGGGCGAGTTTATCGTGTCTACACGTGTGAGATGCGGTCGCTCATTGGAAGGCTACCCCTTCAATCCATGCTTGACTGAGGCTCAATACAAAGAGATGGAGGAGAAGGTCTCCAGCACTCTTTCCGGACTTGAGAATGAATTGAAGGGAACATTCTATCCCTTGACAGGAATGAGCAAAGATGTTCAACAAAAATTAATCGACGATCATTTCCTGTTCAAAGAAGGCGATCGTTTCCTTCAAGCCGCCAATGCTTGCAGATATTGGCCATCTGGACGTGGTATTTACCACAACGATGCTAAAACTTTCCTCGTTTGGTGCAACGAAGAAGATCATCTTAGAATTATCTCCATGCAAATGGGAGGCGATCTTGGACAGGTAATAAAAATAATTAAAGAAAAAAACGGTTTAACAAAATATACAAAGCAATTTTTAAAAAGTAAAAAAAATTAAATTCTTTCAACAAATTCAAACAAGATTAAAAATAAATTCCTTCAAATATAACATTTATTTCAATGCAATTTGACAAAGAAAAGTTTTAATTGTTACAATTTTTTTCCAATTACCTATTTTCGGATCTTCGAAATAATTTTAATTACAATTTTTCAAAAAAACCTCATTTTTTTTAAGTATTTCTACAAACTATTCAACACTTGAATGATTTTTGTCCAACAAATAATTTAAAAACCTATTATTTATTTTAATTGAAATTTCAAATATCAATGTAAAAACTTTTGAAATTTACTTATTTCTTAAAATTACAACTGTAATTCTTTCAAAGTTCAATTACTTTTTCGAATTTTCGAATAAAATTATTCAAAAATTTGATTATTTTTAAAGGAAAATAATATAATTTTTATAAATAAACTTTTAAATATTATTATACTTTTCTGGCGATTAAAATGTTAAAAAGATTTCAATTTAAAAACTTTTTAAAATTTAAATATTTCGGAAAATTTCTCTTATAACACTTTTCATATTCATTTACTTTTCAAAATTCTAATGGAAATTTTTTAAATTCAAAAATTATTGAAAAATTTAATCATTTTCCAAATTTTTAGTAACGATTCTTTAAAAAATATAATAATTTTTTCAAGCAAGAGAATTAAATTTGAGAAAATTCTGTTTCTTTTCCAATTTTTTTAAAATTCTCTTCGGGAAATCAAATATTTTCAACAAATTTTAATTACGATTTTTTAAAAACCTCGCTTTTTCAGAATTTTAAAATAAAATTTTTCAAATTTTATTAGTTTTTTGTTTATTATGAAACTATCAAATGTTACGCGCGCCAACGTGTGGAACGTGATATTTAATTTATTGTTACATATTATGCGAATTAAAAAATTATTCAAATATGAATTTTTGCATAATTTCAGATTGGAACTTTAAAAAAAATTCAATTATTAACTAATTTACTAATTAATTATTCTTGTTTGTTAATTTTAAAAATACTAATAAAAATTCTCTAGAATTGAATTCTTTTCATAAATAAAAACATTTTCGTAAGAATTCAATTATTTTTATAAAAAGTAAAATTTTTTGCAAAAATTTAATTATTTTTAAACAAAACTTTAATACAATTTTACGAACGATGAAAATTATTTTCTAAAATTTTAATAAATCCTTCGAAACAATTCAATTATTTTTTCAAATAGTAAAATTTTTGCAAATATTCAATGATTTTCAAAAAAATTTCACTAAAGTATTCAATTTTTTTTCTTAAGTCGTTATAAAATTTTTCAAAAGAATTCAATTATTTTCTAAAATTTTAATGAATTCTTCGAAAAAATTCAATTATATTTATAAATTGTAAAATTCTTTCCAAAAAATCAATTATTTTCAAAAAAAATTTCACGAAAGAATTCAATTTTTTTCTTAATTCGTTATAAAAATTTTTCAAATGAATTCAATTATTTTCTAAAATTTTAATAAAATTCAATAATTAAATGTTTAATTTAAATTATTAAGTAACACGATTGTTTTAAAAACTTGAAAGAAATTGTTCATAAAATTAAATTATTCTTAATATTTTTAATTTAAATTATTAATGAAACTCCATTGTTTTAAAAAAATTTCAAAAAAATTCTTCAAACAGAATTTAATTAGAATTTTCATGAAATTTAACAAAATTCTAAAAAAAATAATTTAATTTTGGAAGACTTACAGTTTAAATTTCATAAGAAAAAATTTTTTAAATAGATTTACATTGAAAGTATTTCCAAATTTTAAGCAAATAAAGAACAAATAAGTATTTAAATATTTATTTTACAAAAATGATTGAAATTTAAAAGATTTAATTTGGAAATTTTGAAAAAAATTAGGTTTTTGAAAAATAGTAATTAAAACTTTTTGAAGATATACCTACTTGAATTCCCGAAAATAAGTTTAGAAAAATTGAAACAATTGGAAAATTTTGTAAAATATCGAATATTTAAAGCGTTATAACAGGAATTTTAGGAATTTTTTAATAATTTAATTTAGAAATACCGAAAAAATTTGTTTCTTGAGAAAAAGTAATTAAAATTTTTTTTAAATAATTCTATTTCCAAAATTAATTTTAAAAAATTGAAACAATTGAAAATTTTATCAAATTTCATTGAAATAATTTTTGTATTTTAATTGAATTTACAGTTGAAGTACTGTTTTGCTGATTATCCATTTTTCCCAGTTTAATACTTCTTATTTTATTTGTTTTCCCTCAACCTTCTCGCGGCAGACTTAAAACAAGTTGAATTGACACGGATAGGGATTACATCCTTCCGAAGATTCTTTTATTTGATACGAGGGCTTCTCTTGTGCCAAGTAGGGTAACCTACCCGGATAAGTCGATTATCGCCGACTTGATAGCATTCTAGCTCGATTACCAAGCACACTTTACAATACTCACACCCACGTGAGCACTTTTCGTCACTTATTCTTTTTTTTTATCCAAACCTAATGAAGCTGAATAAATGCTGAGCTGACAAGAAATTACAGATATTTCTAGTTTTCATTTCTTGGCTTGGGACTTTAGAGTACAAATTGAAGTACTTATATAAATAATAATAATAATAATAATAATAATAATAATAATAATAATAAAATTGAAAATTTTTATGCTTTTCTTCCAAATATTGCAACAAAATACCACATTTTTAGTATAAAATGCAACTTATTTCGATTTTTCTTAGGGTGAAAAATAAATATTGTTAAATCTTTCAGAAATTATTTTTCAATAATTTTTCCAATTAAATTTTCGAAATATACGCATAAAAAGATTTTGAATAATAGAAATTTTGTGAAACTTAATTGAAAATAATTGATTTTGTTCAAGTATTCTATTCTAATTTTCGAAAACCTATTCAAGTTTTGAACAATTGAATTTAGAAATCAGTGAAAGGTCAGAAAAATACTAAATAAAACGAATTTTTTTTTCTTTTTTGTTTATAGACAAATTATTTTAAAGCCTTGAGTTAATGAAGTTTATAATCCCAGATAAGTAGTGAGTAACTGGTTTTGTTGGGATATAATAGTTTGTCTCTAAAGTATAGAACATTGTTGGTTATTTATTGTTAATTAGAAGTAAATTCTTGCACATAAAGAAGAAAGTAACAATTTGGCATTATGCCCACGAGAAATACACTTTAAATTTTATGTCTTTGTCTGGCACGTAATATATATACTCTTAACAGGTGGAGCTTTTTCATTTTATTAATAGAACTATCATTTTTACGGCAAAAATATCAACAGACATGTTCATAGAAAATAACAAATTAAAAGCAAAAGCAAGCATTGCGCGTGCATCTTCTTCTTCTTTTGACATTGGAAAGTTTGCGCATGCTCTAAAATTGTACTCAGTAGAATGCGTAGCGTACCCTTCAAATAGACTAATTTTTTTTTAAATCAGCTGAATTTTTCATCATATATGGTTTAATGAGAAAACTTTCGAAAAATCGAAATTTCGTAAAATTAAACTGAAAAAATTAAATTCATAAGAAAATATTCAATTCTTTTTTTGTCTTTTTTGTCAAAAACTTTCATCAATTCAATGATTTTCAATATCTACTATTTTAATAAAATTTTCCAAAAGAATTCAATTATTTAAAAAAAATGTTATACAAATTTTACGCAAACTTTTAATTATTTTCATAAATAATAAAAGTTTTAGAGGATTCAATTATTTACAAATTTCTTCGCATTAATTCAATTATTTTCATAAATAATAAAATTTTCTACAAGAATAATTTATTTATTTTCATATTTAAATAATTGAATTCTCGTAAAATTTTTATACAATTCTTCACAATAATTCAATTACTTTCACTACTAATAACATTTTTCATGGAAATTCAATTATTTAAACACATTTTTGATAAAATTCTAATCAAGAATTCAATTATTTTTATAAATAATAAAACTCGTCGAAGAATTTCAATTATTTTTAATACTATTTTAAATTAATTAATTGAAAAATTCAATTATTTGCACAAATAAAGTCTTTCCACAAGAATTCAAATTATTTGAAATAAATTTTCCATAATATTTATTAAGTATTTCGAAAAAATTAATTATTTTAAACAAGGTTTATAAAATTCTTATAAAGAATTCAATTATTTTCAATAATAACAAAATTTTTCACAGAAATTCAATTTTTTTAAAACTTTAATAAAAATTTTCGCAATAATTCAATTATTATTTTCATAAATAATAAAATTCTTCCCAGGAATTCAATTATTTATGAAAATTTTAATAAAATTCTTAGCAATTATTCAATTATTTTCATAAATAATTAAATTCATTGCAGGATTTCAATTATTTTTAATACAATTTTACAGGAATTGCTCAAAAAATGTGAGATTTTCTTAAAAATTTAATTTCAATTCCTCGAAAAAAATCAATTATTTAAAAAAATGTTTTTTTATATTCTTTGAAAGAATTCAATTATTTACAAAAATATTAAAATTTGTCACATATTTTCAAATATTTTAATAAAATAAATAAAATAAAATTGAATTATTTACAAAAATAATTCTTCGTAAGAATTCAATTATGTCGATAAATAACAAAATTATTGCCAAAAATTTATTTATTTTGAGGCATTTCTAATAAAATTCTTTGCCAAATTCCATTATTTTTATAAATAACAATATTCATCACAAGAATTCAATTATTTTTAAAAGTAATAAATTTCTTCTTGAAAATTCAATTATTTAAAAAAAACTTCTAATAAAATCGTTCGCAAGAATTAAATTACTTTTAAAAATATTGAAATTCTTTGATGAATAATAAAATTCGTTGCAGGAATTGAATTTATTAGCAGGATAAGAAAGAAGTAAAAGTGAGGAAAATAAAATATAGAATGGAATTTTTGTCAGTTTTGTTAAGTGTCTAAAACGAGTTTAATTTTTCAATATCTATTTTTTTTAGTTTAAAAGCTACTTTTTAAAAATTAATTATCGAGTGCGAAGTCTGCACATGTTTAAAAGAATTGTAGAAAAAAATTGAATTTCAAAAGAATTACAGTTAAAAATAATTAAAGTTTTATGATTGGAATAAATGTTGTTGATCCGCATAATAATGAATATAAAATTTCTTCTCCAGGTGTACCGCCGCTTGGTGACTGCCGTGAACGATATCGAGAAACGATTGCCATTCTCTCACAACGATCGCCTAGGCTTCTTAACTTTCTGCCCAACCAACTTGGGAACGACAGTTCGCGCGTCGGTGCACATCAAGGTACCGAAACTGGCGGCCAACAAGGCAAAGTTGGAGGAGGTCGCATCCAAGTTCAATCTTCAAGTTCGCGGAACACGCGGCGAACACACTGAGGCTGAGGGTGGCATTTACGACATCTCCAACAAGCGGCGACTTGGTCTCACTGAATATCAAGCCGTCAAGGAGATGTACGACGGCATCGCTGAGCTTATCAAAATAGAAAAAGAATTATAAAATCAGAACCTATCTATTTTACGTTACTATTAATACTCTTCGTTACTTTAGTATTAATGCAACTCCCAAAGCAAACACACTTACTGTTATAATTACTGAATTTATTTTTAACATATTATTTTTCAGCTGGATCAAAAAAAGAAAGGAAATTGATAGTTAATAAAATCGAATAGTAAAATACATGTTGGTTTTATTATTATTCATCTACCCTTGTTCCATTGCCGTTTACTTGTCACATAATTGTAAGAAAAAAAGCTTTACAATTTCTTATAGTAAAGAAAAAGGAATTTACAATTTCTTTTCCCTCTCGTGTACTAAAAATCAAAAAACTATTCTCTAAAATTATATTCAAATTCTTTAAAACGATTCAATTATTGCTTCCTCATAGAGAAAGTATTTTAAAATATTTCAAATTCAATTATTTTCAATATCTAGTATTTTCATCAAATTTCTCAAAAGAATTCAATTACTTAAAAAAAAATTATTATACAATTTTTCACAAAAATTCAATTACTTTCACTAATAATAACATTTTTCATAGAAATTCAATTTTTTAAAAAAATTATTGATTAATTTCTAAGAATTAAATTATTTTCAAAAATTAATAAAACTCATCGAAGAATTTCAATTATTTTCAATACTATTTCAAATTATTTAATAAAAAATTCAATTATTTTCACAAATAAAGTTTTCCACCAAAATTTAATTATTTAAAATAAAATTTTCACAATGTATATAAATATAACAGTCTTATAAAGAATTATTTAATTATTTTCATAAATAATTCTTCTCAGGATTTCAATTATTTTTGAAAATGTTAATAAACTTCTTAGCAACTATTCAATTATTTTAATAAATAATAATATTCATCGCAGGATTTCAATTATTTTTAATACAATTTTACAGGAATTGCTCAAAAAAAGTAATTATTGTTAAAAATTTCATTTCAATTCCTCGAAAAAATCAATTATTTTAAATACAATTGTAATTAGATTTTTTTGAAATAATTCAATTCCCAAGAATTCAATTATTTATATAAATAATTCTTCATAAGAATTTAATTATGTCGATAAATAACAAAATTGTTTCCGAAAATAATTGTATTTTTAGGCAGTTTAATAAACCTCTTTGCAAAATTAAATTATTTTCATAAATAAAAATTTCTCTGAAATTCAATTATTTACAAGAAAATTTTTCATAATATTTATTACATTTCGAAAAAAATTAATTATTTAAATTAATGTTTACAAAATTCTTATAAAGAATTCAAATATTTTCAAAGATAACAAAATATTTCACATAAATTCAATTCTTTTTAAACATTTTAATGAAATTTTTCGTGTAATTCAATTATTGTCAAAAATTTTAATTAAATTCTTTATAAAATTTAATTATGTTTACAAACTTTTTGCAATTCAATGATTTTTAATATCTACTGTTTTCAAAAAATTTCCAAACATAATTCAATTATTTAAAAAAATTTTTTGTAAAAATCTTCGTAAGAATTTAATTCTTTTCATAAATTATAAAAATTTCTCAGGAATAGAATTTGCATAAAATTAGTCGAAAGAAATCAATTACTTAAAAATTTTATAAATTCTTCTCAAAAATTAAATTATTTTTATAAATATTTATATTCTTTTATGAATATTAAAATTCGTTGCAGGGATTGAATTTATTAGCAGGATAAGAAAGAAGTAAATATTTTTGATGAAAATTAGGAAAAAGTGTGTAAAATAAAATATGGAATGGAATTTTTGGCAGTTTTGTGAAGTGTCTAAAACGATTTTTTTGGTCATCTACAGTTTAATTTTTCGGAAGCTACTTTTTTACTTCTTTTTTTTAGTTTGAAAGCTACTTTTTGCTACTTTTTTAAAATTAATTATCGAGTGCGAAGTCTGCAATTTTAAAAAATATAGTTTTGTGAAATTTTTTTATGAATTTTTTTTTATTTCAATTTAGCATTTTTTCAAAAAAATGACTAACTTTATATAATTTTTTATAACTTTCATTTTTTTTGCATGAGATAGGCTTCGGAGTTTAAAAATGAAAATATTATAAAATAAACGTGATTAGAAAATTTATTGCCCTTTACGACATATATTCCATTCCAGCAAGCATTATATTACTTTAAGAATATATCAGTGCATACGTAGACAAAAATTGTTCATTACTATGTCAAAAATGGTGTTCCGAAGTAAGGAAATTTTGATACTTTTATCTTTGATCGCTTCTGCTATTGGAGAAAATACGGTATGTAAAAAATCAAATATTAAAGCCTTATCTGCTATTTAATAACTTCTATATATAACGTTAATTAATAAGATTTAAAACTTTTAGTAAATTTTCATCATTAATTCACTTATAATTTTAATTTTCTTCTATTATCTTTATTTAATAATATTCTCGTAAATAGCAACATTTTAAGAAATAAATCAATATTTATGTTATTTAACACGAGTTGTTTAAACTTACTTTTTTCGTAAAATAATTTTTGAATAATTTAAAAATATTTCTTCAACAAAAATAATGCTATAACTTGAAATATTTATTACTTGCATTCTTCAAAAATGATAAGATATACAGTTTAAAAATAAAAAATCAATACAAATATGTATTAAGCAGTTGTGAAACGTTAAAATTTGTCCTTTTGAAGAATTAAGTATTTTTTTTTCCGATTTTATCTGCGTATATTTTAAAAGATCATTAACATTTCTACTGACGGAAAACCTGAATAAACACTGAAGAAAATTATTTGATTCAATTAATTCAAACTATTTGATTCAAATAATTTTTTTAAAAATATTTTAAAATAATTTTTTAAAAATAAGAGTCTTTCAATTAGGGGCCGTACACATAATACGTCACGCGGCTAGGGGGAGGGAGGGGGTCTGAGAATTGTGACTAAGTGTGACATGGGGGAGGGGGGGGGGTGAACTCATGTGTTACGTCACGATCTTTTAAATTCCCCAGTGGGCACCCTTGTTCAAAAGACGTCCTAAGGATGTCTTTTTGCGGACGTCTTTTGGACCTGTACAAAAAGACGTCTTTAAGACGTCTTAAAGACGTCCTATTCATGTTCTATGTCTTGGCCATTAGATGTCTTTAAGGTGTCTAAAAGACGTCTTTTTCATTCAACATTTGAAAATAGAAAAATTTTCATAAATAGAAAATATTATTTTCTAAGTGCAACTTGGACTTAGAAATTTTTGAATGTGAAATTCATTGGAATTTTTCTAAGTTAAATTCATTTCATTGACAAGTGAGATCGTTAACTTTGTAGAGGTTCATATCTGTCTTGAACGGCTGAGGTGCTTAAGGCGCCGTGTTTCAAGCCCAAGGTATCCGAGTTCGATCCCAGCTTCGTAGGAATTTTTTCATTATTTCTCCACATTTTAGAAAAAATAAAATTAAACTTAAAATAAATTTAATACAATATTACTGAATTTCAAATTAGAAAATGTTATAAAAGAAATGTTTATTTAAGATTTGAAGGAATGTAAAAAGGACGTCCAAAAGACGTCTTAAAGACGTCTTTTAGACGTCCCTTTTATGTCTTTTAGACGTTCAAAAGACGTCTTTTAGACGTACTTTAGACGTCCTTTTTTATGTCTTTTAGAAGTCTTTTGGACGTCTTTTGGACCAGACATAGAACGTCTTTTAGACGTCTTTTAGCTGTCTTTTTGATGACTCAGAGACATTGCCATCATTGTCCCCGAATCGTCCGCGGACAAGAAGGGACGTCTTTAAGACGTCTTTTAGACGTCCCTGTGCCCACTGGGTCAAAGATAATAAGAAATTATATGTGACAATGTCACTTTTTCTAAATAAAACAAGTTAAAAATGTTTTGAACTATTTAATATCTATTATGTATCTGTTTAAGGGGTAACATCACCCAGAGCCTATACAAAATATGGTCTATTTCAATTAATTATTTTAAGAAAACGGTCAAGTACAATGTTGCTGGGTTTACTCCAACGTTAAACACATGGGTTAAACTTAATTTAAAAATAAAACAAAAAAAAATTTTTTCAAAATGGCGCCTTTACACATCCAACAGTGAAAAAATTGTAAAAAAAACTGGCCGGAAGGATTTCTCCAAAATTTTTTGACGGATTCAATTAAAATTTAGACTGTAGCTTTAAAACAACATTCTTTATCGAAGTACATAGGATTTTTTAGATCGGTTAATGCGTTTCCGTTTTATAACCATTTTTACCTTGATTTTTTAACAAAAAATAACATTTTTGTCATCGAAGTCATACTATTTTGCGAAAAATTGATATTTTTAAAATATCCTATGTACTTTTCTAGTAAATGTCATCCTCTTTCATAATTCGTTTGAATTTTTTGCCTAGGTGCTTATGGAACGTAGAATAGCTTCCGGCTGCAGAGGTTGTTTTAAAAAACGTGATCTACGTTGAACTGTTGTGAAGGCGCCATTTTGAAAACAAAAAATTTTTTTTTATTTTTAAATTAAGTTTAATTCATGAGTTTAACGTTGCAGAAAACCTAGCAACATTGTACTGAACCGTTTTCTTAAAATAATTAATTGAAATAGACCGTATTTTGTATAGGCTCTGGGTGATGTTACCCCTTAACATCTATTGGCATATTATTTATAATATGATAAATAATATCCCGTGTAGAAATATCCCTATTATGGCCATATTAGGGAATGAAAACACACGGCCCGTCCTGGGCCAGATCGGGGCGACGATCAAATGTGGATTTCCTGATCAGGGCCATATCAGGCCGTGTGTTTCATTCCCTAATATGGAAGGCCCGATGAGTCCCTGATCCGGACCATAGCGAAATTTCTACACGGGATATTCTCTTAATTTGAATCAGTTAAAAATCATGGTTTTAACTGTCAATCAGCAGTGACTGACTTTTTGCTTCTGAATCAGTTAAAAATAACTGAAAAATTATCCACAAAACACCGAAATTTTTCTAAATATTGTATATTAAAGATTTGCTTGCATAAGTTAAAAAATTTACTTGCAAAGTTTATTTTAAAATTGTGTAAAGATTTAAATTTCTCACTCCAATAAATGTCTATCGTCAAATTTTCTTAAAAATATAGCTTGAAACTTTCCTGAACATTTGAATTGCATTTTCGACTATACTTTCGTGAAAATCTTCCTGAAAATTTAACTTAAATTTTCGGAAAAGTTTCCCGCTAAACATTTATTGAAGTGGGATATTTAAATCTTTACACAATTTTAACTAAACTTTGCATTTAAATATTTCGAAGCTTGCGAGTAAATCTTTAGTAAATTTTTAGGAAAGTTTCGGTGCTATGTAGGTAGTTAAACGTGACTAATTGAATCAATCAAAAACAATTGTATTGAAACATCAGTTATTTTCAACTAATTGTCAGAAAAAAATATTACTATTTGAATTAGTGACTGATTTTTTGCTTCTAAATCCGATATTCTTAACTGATTCAATAATTTAGAGTGTAAGATATAATATACATATATATTGTCCAATGTATAAAATTTACAGTGAAATTTACGTGTGTGACGTGACGTAGGGGGGAGGGGGGGTTCAAGATTTGTGACGAAGTGTGACATAGGGGGAGGGAGGGGTTAAAAGTGGTCAAAAATCGCGTGACGTATTATGTGTACGGCCCCTTATATATGAGGCATTCTCCGTGAAATTTTAACTCAAAATTTTTTTTTAACTAAAACAATTTTTTTCGAATTCTATATGAAAAATAAGTAAATAGGGTCATTTGGGGTAAATGTAAACAGTAGATGTTTCAGCTAAATTTACAAATTTAAAAATAAGTACGACGTCAATATTTTTACCTCAGCTCACCTACAAGATGTTTTGAGTATTGTCAATATTTTATTTTGACAATTGGCAATGCCATAGTGTAAGTTATTTTTTAATGCAAAAAAGATTGAAAATCAAAGTTTTACTGTTTCAGTATTTTGTCTCGCATTTGCATAAAAATAAATTTAAAAATCAAACAAAAATATGTAATTCTTCACTAATAATGTTTTTCGTGAAAAATAGATATTCCGTTTACATTTACACCAAATGACCCTACCTGTTTTTTTATTTTTCTATTTGATCAAAATTATACGGAAGTTGTGATTTTTTTAAATTTAACGTCTTCAGAAGCAAATGAATTTTGAAACACTTTTTTCTCTGTTATAACAAAAGATAAAAAATAATATAATATATACAAAAAATTAGTTTTTTCTTGAATATTTCAAATATGTAATAAAAAAAATAACGTTAATAGAGCGAAAATATTAAATAAATTAAAATTACGTCGAAAAAGTGACTTTTCTCAAAACCGAAGTAAACGATTTTCGATTTTTTTCTTTCATTCCAATCACTGATAAATAAATACATTTTTCCTTCTTATGTCAAAGTGGTGTTCTTAAGGGATAAAATGATATTTGAAATTATATATCAATCGTTGCACAGAGTTTAGTAAAAGAAATTGAGAAATTAAACTACTTCATAACTTCATTCCATTAGTAAGGCATTTGTTTTCTTTTGTAATTGAAGGTGAATTTTTAACAAGTGTAAAAGACGAATAAAACTTTGCAACTACTGATATAATTTTAAATATCATTTTATTCCTTACGAACACCACTTTGACATAAGAGAGAAAAATGTATTTATTTATCAGTGATTGTAATGAAAAAAATAAATCGAAAATCGATTACTTCAGTTTTAAGAAAAGTCACTTTTTAGACGTAATTTTAATTTATTTAATATTTTCGCTTTATAAACGTTATTTTTTTTATTACATATTTAAAATATTTAAGAAAAAACAAATTTTTTGCATATATTATATTATTTTTTATCTTTTATATTATAACAGACAAAAAAGTGTTTCAAAATTCATCTGCGATCTGCTTCTGAAGACGTTAAATTTAAAAAAATCACAACTTCTGTAATTTTGATCAAATAAAAAAATAAAAAAATAGGTATTTACTTATTTTTCATATAGAATTAGAAAAAAATTGTTTAAATTAAAAAAAAAGTTTGAGTGAAAATTTCACGAAAAAAAAAAAATTTTAAAAAAAGAAAAGAAAATTTTACATATATGTACAATTAAAAACTTTCCTGACATTTGAATTTCCGTAAAATCGTTTAAAAATAATTGAAATTCTTGACAAAATATTTTAAAAATAATTGGATTTTTGCGAAAAATTTAATTTACTTTGTTAGTACCTAGATAAGTAAATCTTTCAAAATTATGATAAAACAATTCTAAGAATTAGTTTCTTAAAAATATTCTAATGTAATTTTTCGAAAATGATTGAAAAATTTCTGTATAATGTGAAAAAAAAGTAACCAATTTTTTGAAGAATTTTAATTAAAAATTTTCACAAAGATTGTGTCTTCTCCAAATAATCTTAAAAATAATTCTGAAAAATTTTAATGTTTGTATTATTTTTTTTACCTATGTATTTAAATTTTTTGGGTTATATTTTTGAAAATATTGAAAATAATTGAATTTTAAAAATTTGTAATAAAAAAAATTCTAAGAATTACTTTTTTTTTAAAATGTTAATATTATTTTTTAGAAGCTAGTTTTCATTAATTTTCATTTTCATATAAATTTACACTTGAAGATTTTTTATTAAATTTTTTTGAGAATTCAATTATTTTCTCAAAATTTGCAATTAAATTTTCTCAAAAATTGTAATAATAAGACTTGAAAAAAATAAATTATTTTCAATTAAATTTGACAAAATTTCAATTAATTTTTCAAATCGTTTTAATTGTATATTTCGAAAATTTGATAAGAACAATTATTCAAAATTAATTTTTGAAACATTTGTCCAGTTCTTTTTCACTCTGGAAAATCGAAATAATTTGCAATTTATACTAAAAATGTATAATAGACAATTAAACCATTTAATTGAATCAAATGATTTTTTTCAGTTTAGATTGTAAGAAGTAATTAAACTAAATCACATGAAACTTGTTACTCAGGGGTTTTCGGAGTCGCTGATTGCGAATTTGACATAATACCAAAGATTCTCGATCAGCGACTCCGAAAACCCTCGAGTAACCAATTTCAAGCGGTTTTGATCAATTTTTAAGAAAAAAAAATTTGTTTGTCAAAATTAAAAATGTCGGATTCAATATAGAGGACAAAATTTTAAAATTGAATGAATTCGATTAATATACAATTAAAACGATTTGAAATTAATTGAAATTTTGTAAAATTTAATAGAAAATAATTGATTTTTTTCAAGTCTTATTATTACAATTTTTGAAAAAATTTAATTGCAAATTTTGAGAAAATAATTGAATTCTCGAAAAAATTTAATGAAAAATCTTCAAGTGTAAATTTATGAAAATCGATTATTCCTCGGATATATATATTACATTTTCGAAATTTTACATTCTTTCAACGTTTTCTTTATTATGCAATTTTTAGTTTTTAAAATCTGAGGCCAAATTCTATAACAGTGGAACCAAAATCATATAATCTTAAAATTTAAGAATGTTTTTTTAAAATAAGGGTTTTTCAGGCAGAAGAAATCGGAAGAAACTCATCACTTTTTGACAATGACGTTTGCACTCTTTACGATTATTCCGAAGAAATCAATAATTTGCTGTTCAAAGAAAATTATAAGCCGTTAGTAGTAGTTATAGCAGCTGAATTTATTGACGGCATAAACAGAGTTAAACAATTAACTCAGTGGAAGAGAATTTTACCTGATAATAATGAAATGAAGAACAGTACCTACTTCAGTCACTTATATCACATAATTCAGGAACATTTTTATCTATTCAAAGCCAATAACCAAAATTATTTCGTTTATCCGGTAAACATTCTAGACAATGTTTTTACACTATATTTTCAAAAAATGCTTCTAAATGATTCTTTGGGTGTTACCTTCGACTTTGTTAACATACTCAAGGGATATTCCTTTTTTGAAGATATTTTTATTCCTCTGAATCCAAACTGGCCAAATTGTACTCTTAGTGAGTATGTAAACAATAAACTGCAGAGAGGTGAAAGCTTCTCAGAATTATTCGAACTACGAGAACAATTGTTTGGAAATAAGGAGAGTAACTATTTTTCCATTAAAGCCCAGAATATTGATAACATTTGTGATTCAAATGGATTCAACTTCATTTCTCAAAGTGAGAGTTTATGGCGTTTTAACTCCTTACTGCTACGAATTCAATACAATATCAACAGTGCAAAAAATGAGGAAAAGAAAAGTATTGTGGAAAAAAGTTTATCCTGCTTGCAATCGAGACATCTAGAAGTGACGGATGAAGTTTTTGATAAAAATATTAACTGTCAACAATATTCGAAATGCGCTATGATTGGAATTGATTATTTAAATTGGATTAATCAAACTGTATCTTCATTGAGTAGTAACGATACTTCGTTTGGCAATCTCTGTGAATATCGACACAAAATAAAAGTACTTGAACTATTTTGTTTTATAAAAAATGTAACTGGTATTACATCTCAGGATATGACAGCGTCGATAGATACACTAAAGCAACTTGTTGCAAACTCACTGATGAGTCAACTAGAATGGTTCAATGATTTGATTTCACTCTACAAATATGAATATATTACAGAAATAGATTTAAGGTTACAAGTATTTCGCAGGCTGAAAGGGGAAATTCAAAATGTAAATGAGAATTGGAGGAATGTAATGAGTACTGTCTACAACTATGTCGAGTATGCTTTAATGGTAAGTTATTAAATTATACTTAACAATCTTTTTCAAAGAACCTTATGTCAGGGTTGCCATCACTATTATGGCTCAAAATTTCTGAAGCGTGCCACTAATTTTTCGATAGAGATATTTTTATATTGCATATACATATATATAAAATTTTTTAATAAAATTCCTGTAAAAATATCAATCATCTTTATAAATAATAAAATTCATCCTAGAAATTTAATTATTTTCAAAAGCAATAAAATACTTCGCAGAAATTCAATTATATTCAAAAATTTTTTTAAATTTCTCGTCATTATCTTCATTAATTAATAAAATTCATGATGGAAATTTAATTATTTTCAAAAGTTCTGATAAAATTCTTTGCAAAATTCAATTATTTTCAAAAATTTTTTTTAAATTCTCCTCAAAACTTCAATTATTATCTTTATAAATATCAAAATTCTTCTGCAAAATTCAATTACTTACTAATGTTTTATAAATTTCTTCCCAATAATTCAATTATTTTCATAAAAAATAATTAAAATTTTTTTTTTTTATAAAGTCTTTTAATATAAAATAATGATTTTATCACTCGGGCATCTTTAATTATTATGAAACATGAAGATATTGATTTCTCCTAGTCGAAGACTCAGAGTGATCGATTTTTTCATGTTTTATAACAATTTTTTATAAGTTGTTTAATTTCAAAAAGGTTTGAATTTGAATCTTTTGAAGAATTTTATTTCCTATGGAAAAATAATAATTAAATATTTATTTTAAAAAGAAGTTATTGATGTTTTCGAAAAATTTGAAAGAAATTTGTAAATAAATGTAACAGAACATTTTTTTGACTAAAACTTTTTTGGTCTAATTGTTTAATTAATTTGTCTATAACAATTTGTAATCTTAGAAACAATTTTAAAAAAATTATGAACAAAATCAAAAAAATATTTTTTGTTCGAAGGTATATGTATATGATTATTGTATGTTACTTATACCAAATTTTATTAAAATCCATCAAATAGATCGGTAGGAAAAAATGTTTCAATAATTTGATGTTTAAAAATTGTTTAAACAATAAGTGTTAAAAAAAATTAAAATTTTGCAAAATCAACTTTGGGGTCATGTTTTGGTTTGAAAATACAATAAAATTATTGATATGCAATATAAAAATATCTCCATCGAAAAATTAGTGGCACTAATTGGTTAGTCAAAAGTTTCGTTCAGATTAATATTTTTTAATTTTCATATTTCAAATTTTTACTACTAAAAATATGATGAATTATGCAGGAAATAATTAAATTTGGGCAATGCTCTGACAAAAGTCTGATTTTATTAATATAGATTAAAAATAATAAAACGTTTAATTTTATATATTATAACCATAAATATTTTCATTCTACAGAGGGAAAACGACAATATCAAGCATTCGCCAACGTACAACTCAATTGATACAATCTACAAACATTGGGAAACAATTGATGATTTAATTTTTGACGTGAAATTCAAGAAATTAGTAATAATTGTCGTTGATCATATGAGAACAGGGCTCGAAATTACTAAACAAATTAAAGCCAGCAGAGTTTTGCCAAAATTAAAACGAGAAGATCTTCATCATACAGAACAATTTCTGTACGATATAATTATGAAAAATATTTATCTAATTGAATCCAACGATACTCATTACTATATCTACCCTTTCACGGTTACCAAACAATTCGACACAATGACTACCTACTTCGAGTACAAGATGATAAATGATTATTCCAAAGTTTTATTCTACTTTGTAAACTTTTCAAGTCATTTTTCTTTTGATCAAGATATTAAGAATGGTTATAATGACTTAGTCATTCCTGCGCTACCAATGTTTTGTAAAAGCGATTATCAAAATTGTGAGAAGCATTTCGTAAATCCCTATCATTTAATTAAACTACATAAACAATTTGAAATCGAAAATCCAGCATATTTTCTTAGATATGCTACTTTTTATAAACAATTTTCCGACTTTTTATATGATCAGAATCTACAACAGAAATTCGAAGATTCTTTTACATACTCCAATAGGTTTTATAACTACTTAAAAGAAGTAAAACTTTCTTACTACTCGGAGAAATTATTTGAAAACTTACAGTTCCTATATTCCCAGGAAATTAGTAAAAACAATCAGGTGGATTTAAAAATTAATAAATTGAGTGATTTGTATTACTATGAGAGTTTAATGTCTTTTGTTAATACAGTCGTATTTTTTGAAAACATGTTCCAAGAGGAATATTTCTACAATGTTTGTAGTAATGATCTGTTATTAAAAGTTTTTAAACTCTATTGCTTCATAAAAATAAACTATATCGAGGGCATGCTAAAAGTGGTAAATAAGGAATCGGATGATATTAAGAAAGCGAAAGCACTTGCTCAAAATTCTTTATCTATTATTAGGGAGGCTTTGTTTTCTATAAACATATGGATAGCAAATTTACGTTTCACAATTAACAACGATTACAAGAATAACGAAAATAGTGCTTTAAGAGACTGGCAAACATTTTATTCCAATATGCCAAAAAATCTCATAATCAATAATGATATATCAAAAAAAATATTTCTGATTTTTAGGGAAGATGCAAATTTACTTAAATGTCAAGAAACATCGTGTGTTATACCATAAAGCACTATTTTCCATTATGACCAATTTCATTGGCTAATGTTAAAATATAAATTTTAAAAATATATAATAAAACTATTTAATTATAACGTATCATCATTTTATTTGCCTCTTATTTATACCCGAATGCGGAAACAATTGCGCGTTCATAAAGATCAAGTCAAACTTTACATTGATACTTTTAAATCGTTCAATATTAATTTAAAATTCACTCATGAATTAGAAATGGATAATAAAATAAATTTCCTAGATATGACATTAATAAAAAACAATAATCAACTCATCACTAATTGGTATCAAAAATCCATTTCTTCTAATAGATTGATAAATTATTTTTCACGTCATCCAATTCAACAAATGAAAAACATTGTTTACAATTTATATGATAGAGCAATTTTATTGTCTCACAAGTCCTTTCATAATGAAAACCTTTTCAGGGTAAAAACAATTAACGAAAACTACCCCAAAAAACAAAACAATTTAAAAATCAACCAAATTCGCCTAAAATTTGTTACTCGGGGGTTTTCGGGTCGCCTATTACGAATCCGATGTCAGTTTTCAAAAATTCAAAATGTCGGAAAAATAATTGTTCGCAAGAATTCAATTATTTTCACAAATAATAAAATATTACACAGATATTCACTTATTGTCAGAAATTTTAATTGAATTCTTTGTAAAATTTAATTATTTTTAAAAACTTTTCACAATTCAAATGTTGGAGGTATCCCATTTATTATCAGGATAAGAAAGAAGTAAATATTTTACGCAAACATTTAATTATTTTCATAAATATGTAGTAAAATTTTTGACAAGAATTTATTGAAATTCGTTGCAAGAATTCAATTATTTAAAAATTTCTTAATAGAAGAATTCAATTTCCAGAAACTTTCAATTTTTTACTTTTGCAGTTAAATAATTGAATACTCGTAGAATTTTCTAATAAAAATTTATTTTAAAATGAATTTCATTAGAAATTTTAGGAAAAGAAATAAAATATAGAATGGAATTTTTGTCAGTTTTGTGAAGTGTCTAAAATGAGTTTTTCTTGTCTTTAAGTTATATTTTTCGATAGCTACTTTTTTTAGTTTGAAAGATACTTTTTGCTACTTTTTAAAATTAATCATCGAGTGAGAAGTCTGTTGTCTCCTAAGTAAAAAGTTTTACAATTTCTTTTCTCTCTCGTGTAAAAAATGACAATATGCGATTTAGAGATAATATTTTGTGGATTGAGGTAAATAAAGGCCAAAGAAAATACTTACGATCCGATGAATTTATTTTCAAATTTATACATGGTGCCTTACATGAAATCATATTAAATCTGAACTACGCTTATTTAAGAAGTGATATTAAAAAATAATATATAGAAAAAAAACATAAATTATGTATCTTTAGCAGCGTTATTAAATTAAAAAGGTTTAAATAGTCCCTTTTAACTCTGATCCATAACATTCGTTTCGTTAATATTGTTACCCGAACAATCTTTTTGAATCATATCGAACAAAGGTTGAAGTTCAACTGTTGCCTTGATTTGAGACACAAATTCATTTAGTGCTGGATTCTTGTCTGAAAGGAGAATTAAAATATTTAATTACGATTTCTAAATTTATTCCTAGGATTATTTAAATTTTATAACTCAAGTAAATTTAATTTATAGCTTTAAGTAAAATGTTCTCTTATTTGACTCGAACTGGTTATATTTTTGTCAGTAATTGGTCCGTAGAGTCCGTATTTTTAAATATTTTCACTGGTTCAAGCCCTGTTTTTGTTGGGATAAGTATTTTTTCAACACATAAAAAATAAATGTCGATTATTATTTTGCAAGAGAATAAAAATTTAATTCTTACCAGCATCAGAAATTGTGAGTAAAGCAGCAACGGCTCGCAATGCAGAACGCTTTAATTCGTCTTGTTTCTCATATTCCTGCTTGACAGAGTTCGCCTTCACTTTCATGGTGCAAGTACTCTTTAAGGGTTCTACAAGTCTTTCTAATCCTGAAATAGTAACAAAAACAAGACACATTATTTCATAATTTCCGTATAAATTAAAAAAAAATTCATTGATTGAATAGAGATTAAATCGAGTTTTTCCAAGAAAAAATGAATGGTAGAAAATTGTTCTTACTTTGTAGTACGGCTGTAGGGCACAGTTGGGCTAAGCGTGCTGTCATGAGGTAAGTCAACATTTTTATATCGTAATGGTCTCTCAAACCATTCTCCACGTAGTTCAAAAATTCGAAAACATCGATTCGATCGAGACAGGAATCCAATAATGTATACATACATTCAAACGCTGCTTTTCTCAGATCTAAACCATCATCCACTGTGTGTTTGAACGGTCCCATTTCAACTTCTCTGATTAATTCTTTCTGTAAAAGAAGAAGAACAAATTGACATAAGTCGGATGTAAATTACTTTACTGTGGATACATTTTAACAGGACAAAATTTCCTATTTTCAATGTCAATTCTTTTTAATAAAAATTATTCAAATTATCCTGTAACCTAACAATTAGCTATTAAATATTCTTATTTTTAAAGTAAATTCCACTATTTTTGAAATCAATTTTTATAATTTTTATAAAGAAAATTGTCTCTGCAAATAATAAAATTTATTCCGGAAATAACAATTCTTAATATTAAATTTTACTACTTTTGAAGGAAATTTTTCCAAGTCCCAAGCTAATTTTTTTCTGAAATTTACTTTGTAACATTGTAAAATTCATGTAATTTTAAAACAAAAGTAGCGTTGTTATAAAAATTTTGACAAAAATCAAAGAGATTTATTAACATTTTTTGAATCGTTTGTAAGAATTTTATTATAACTTTTAGAAAAATTTTTTTATTGCAACTATTAGTAAATTCAAAGTTTTGCAAATTCTCAAAAAAAAATTATCTTTTAGTGTCACAAATGCAAAAAAAGTATCCAAATAGTAAACAGTATGTTTTATTAGATAAGTGCAAAACATGAAAATATTACCTTTATCATTGTTTCAGTGTAAAGCTTGGGTAAAACTGTGTCGAGAAGATCACGTATCAGCATCGGTTTGTTATGAGCCGCTGAATTGAAAGCAACCAAAGAAACTCTTCTAACATTAAGATCGGGATCTTCCAATGACGCCAAGAAATTGCCCATACACTGCTTCAACATCGGATCAATTGGCTGTGGCTGCGCAAAAAATAATTTTTAATTATAGTCCAAAACAATTAGTTTTAGTAAATAAATTCACTAAACTTAAAATAATCGAACTTAACTAAAAAAATGAATTTGTGACGTGCTCCCAAGAAAAATAAATACAAAGCAAATAACTAGGTTATGTTTATAATTTTTAGAGCAAAAATACAGAAAAAGAATCAATAACCATTTCAAACTCTTCATTACATTAAATATATTCAATAAAAGACACTCTCAAAATACAATTTAAAAGGAACTTTTAATCAAGAATTTCAGACTTCGCACTCGATTATACATTCTAAACAAGCTGTTCATTTTATGATCATTAAGCTTCCCAATATAATATATATACCAATTGTTTAATTTTTTATTTTAGAATAATTACTTTAAAGTATTAAGATACAATTTCAAAAAATACAAAATTTCAATTTTATATGAAAAATAAAAATATCGTCTAATTTTAAAAATATTGACAAAAAATGCATACACTTTATATACATGATAGCGTACGGTTGAGGATGCTACTACTTAAAAATATAATTAAAATTCTCTATTCTTCAGGATAAATTGGAACTCAGTCCCTACTAGAACTCTGGTAATTTTCAGATGAGTAGAATTATTAAATTTAGAAAAAATTAATTTTTATTTTCATTTTAAACAAATTTTGATTGTCTGATAGCGTTCGGGTGGACCTGCTACTACTTAAAAATTGAAATAAAATTCTCTATTCTTTACGATTAAGTAGGGCTCAGTCCCTACTAGAACTCTGGTAATTTTCAGATGAGTGGAATTAATAAATTTAGAAAAAATTAATTTTTATTTTCATTTTAAACAAATTTTGATTGTCTGATAGCGTTCGGGTGAGGGTGCTACTGCTTAAAAATTGAAATAAAATTCTCTATTCTTTACGATTAAGTAGGGCTCAGTCCCTACTAGAACTCTGGTAATTTTCAGATGAGTAGAATTATTAAATTTAGAAAAAATTAATTTTTATTTTCATTTTAAACAAATTTTGATTGTCTGATAGCGTTCGGGTGAGGGTGCTACTGCTTAAAAATTGAAATAAAATTCTCTATTCTTTACGATTAAGTAGGGCTCAGTCCCTACTAGAACTCTGGTAATTTTCAGATGAGTGGAATTATTAAATTTAGAAAAAATTAATTTTTATTTTCATTTTAAACAAATTTTGATTGTCTGATAGTGTTCGGGTGGACCTGCTACTACTTAAAAATTGAAATAAAATTCTCTATTCTTTACAATTAAGTAGGGCTCAGTCCCTACTAGAACTCTGGTAATTTTCAGATGAGTGGAATTATTAAATTTAGAAAAAATTAATTTTTATTTTCATTTTAAACAAATTTTGATTGTCTGATAGTGTTCGGGTGGACCTGCTACTACTTAAAAATTGAAATAAAATTCTCTATTCTTTACGATTAAGTAGGGCTCAGTCCCTACTAGAACTCTGGTAATTTTCAGATGAGTGGAATTATTAAATTTAGAAAAAATTAATTTTTATTTTCATTTTAAACAAATTTTGATTGTCTGATAGCGTTCGGGTGAGGGTGCTACTGCTTAAAAATTGAAATAAAATTCTCTATTCTTTACGATTAAGTAGGGCTCAGTCCCTACTAGAACTCTGGTAATTTTCAGATGAGTGGAATTATTAAATTTAGAAAAAATTAATTTTTATTTTCATTTTAAACAAATTTTGATTGTCTGATAGCGTTCGGGTGAGGGTGCTACTGCTTAAAAATTGAAATAAAATTCTCTATTCTTTACGATTAAGTAGGGCTCAGTCCTTACTAGAACTCTGGTAATTTTCAGATGAGTGGAATTATTAAATTTAGAAAAAATTAATTTTTATTTTCATTTTAAACAAATTTTGATTGTCTGATAGCGTTCGGGTGGACCTGCTACTACTTAAAAATTGAAATAAAATTCTCTATTATTTTGGATTGGGTTGAACTCAGTCCCTACTAGAACTCTGGTAATTTTCAGATGAGTGGAATTATTAAATTTAGAAAAAATTAATTTTTATTTTTATTTTAAACAAATTTTGATTGTCTGATAGCGTTCGGGTGGACCTGCTACTAATTAAAATTTTAAATAAAATTCTCTATTCTTTACAATTAAGTAGGGCTCAGTCCCTACTAGAACTCTGGTAATTTTCAGATGAGTGGAATTATTAAATTTAGAAAAAATTAATTTTTATTTTCATTTTAAACAAATTTTGATTGTCTGATAGCGTTCGGGTGGACCTGCTACTAATTAAAATTTGAAATAAAATTCTCTATTCTTTACGATTAAGTAGGGCTCAGTCCCTACTAGAACTCTGGTAATTTTCAGATGAGTGGAATTATTAAATTTAGAAAAAATTAATTTTTATTTTCATTTTAAACAAATTTTGATTGTCTGATAGCGTTCGGGTGGACCTGCTACTACTTAAAAATTGAAATAAAATTCTCTATTCTTTACGATTAGGTAGGGCTCAGTCCCTACTAGAACTCTGGTAATTTTCAGATGAGTAGAATTATTAAATTTAGAAAAAATTAATTTTTATTTTCATTTTAAACAAATTTTGATTGTCTGATAGCGTTCGGGTGGACCTGCTACTAATTAAAAATTGAAATAAAATTCTCTATTCTTTACGATTAAGTAGGGCTCAGTCCCTACTAGAACTCTGGTAATTTTCAGATGAGTGGAATTATTAAATTTAGAAAAAATTAATTTTTATTTTCATTTTAAACAAATTTTGATTGTCTGATAGCGTTCGGGTGAGGGTGCTACTGCTTAAAAATTGAAATAAAATTCTCTATTCTTTACGATTAAGTAGGGCTCAGTCCCTACTAGAACTCTGGTAATTTTCAGATGAGTGGAATTATTAAATTTAGAAAAAATTAATTTTTATTTTCATTTTAAACAAATTTTGATTGTCTGATAGCGTTCGGGTGGACCTGCTACTAATTAAAAATTGAAATAAAATTCTCTATTCTTTACGATTAAGTAGGGCTCAGTCCCTACTAGAACTCTGGTAATTTTCAGATGAGTGGAATTATTAAATTTAGAAAAAATTAATTTTTATTTTCATTTTAAACAAATTTTGATTGTCTGATAGCGTTCGGGTGAGGGTGCTACTGCTTAAAAATTGAAATAAAATTCTCTATTCTTTACGATTAAGTAGGGCTCAGTCCCTACTAGAACTCTGGTAATTTTCAGATGAGTGGAATTATTAAATTTAGAAAAAATTAATTTTTATTTTCATTTTAAACAAATTTTGATTGTCTGATAGCGTTCGGGTGGACCTGCTACTACTTAAAAATTGAAATAAAATTCTCTATTCTTTACAATTAAGTAGGGCTCAGTCCCTACTAGAACTCTGGTAATTTTCAGATGAGTAGAATCATTAAATTTAGAAAAAATTAATTTTTATTTTCATTTTAAACAAATTTTGATTGTCTGATAGCGTTCGGGTGGACCTGCTACTACTTAAAAATTGAAATAAAATTCTCTATTCTTTACAATTAAGTAGGGCTCAGTCCCTACTAGAACTCTGGTAATTTTCAGATGAGTGGAATTATTAAATTTAGAAAAAATTAATTTTTATTTTCATTTTAAACAAATTTTGATTGTCTGATAGCGTTCGGGTGAGGGTGCTACTACTTAAAAATTAAAATAAAATTCTCTATTCTTTACGATTAAGTAGGGCTCAGTCCCTACTAGAACTCTGGTAATTTTCAGATGAGTGGAATTATTAAATTTAGAAAAAATTAATTTTTATTTTCATTTTAAACAAATTTTGATTGTCTGATAGCGTTCGGGTGGACCTGCTACTACTTAAAAATTGAAATAAAATTCTCTATTATTTTGGATTAGGTTGAACTCAGTCCCTACTAGAACTCTGGTAATTTTCAGATGAGTGGAATTATTAAATTTAGAAAAAATTAATTTTTATTTTCATTTTAAACAAATTTTGATTGTCTGATAGCGTTCGGGTGAGGGTGCTACTGCTTAAAAATTGAAATAAAATTCTCTATTCTTTACGATTAAGTAGGGCTCAGTCCTTACTAGAACTCTGGTAATTTTCAGATGAGTGGAATTATTAAATTTAGAAAAAATTAATTTTTATTTTCATTTTAAACAAATTTTGATTGTCTGATAGCGTTCGGGTGAGGGTGCTACTGCTTAAAAATTGAAATAAAATTCTCTATTCTTTACGATTAAGTAGGGCTCAGTCCCTACTAGAACTCTGGTAATTTTCAGATGAGTGGAATTATTAAATTTAGAAAAAATTAATTTTTATTTTCATTTTAAACAAATTTTGATTGTCTGATAGCGTTCGGGTGGACCTGCTACTAATTAAAAATTGAAATAAAATTCTCTATTCTTTACGATTAAGTAGGGCTCAGTCCCTACTAGAACTCTGGTAATTTTCAGATGAGTGGAATTATTAAATTTAGAAAAAATTAATTTTTATTTTCATTTTAAACAAATTTTGATTGTCTGATAGCGTTCGGGTGGACCTGCTACTACTTAAAAATTGAAATAAAATTCTCTATTCTTTACGATTAGGTAGGGCTCAGTCCCTACTAGAACTCTGGTAATTTTCAGATGAGTGGAATTATTAAATTTAGAAAAAATTAATTTTTATTTTCATTTTAAACAAATTTTGATTGTCTGATAGCGTTCGGGTGGACCTGCTACTACTTAAAAATTGAAATAAAATTCTCTATTCTTTACGATTAGGTAGGGCTCAGTCCCTACTAGAACTCTGGTAATTTTCAGATGAGTGGAATTATTAAATTTAGAAAAAATTAATTTTTATTTTCATTTTAAACAAATTTTGATTGTCTGATAGCGTTCGGGTGGACCTGCTACTACTTAAAAATTGAAATAAAATTCTCTATTCTTTACGATTAGGTAGGGCTCAGTCCCTACTAGAACTCTGGTAATTTTCAGATGAGTGGAATTATTAAATTTAGAAAAAATTAATTTTTATTTTCATTTTAAACAAATTTTGATTGTCTGATAGCGTTCGGGTGAGGGTGCTACTGCTTAAAAATTGAAATAAAATTCTCTATTCTTTACGATTAAGTAGGGCTCAGTCCCTACTAGAACTCTGGTAATTTTCAGATGAGTGGAATTATTAAATTTAGAAAAAATTAATTTTTATTTTCATTTTAAACAAATTTTGATTGTCTGATAGCGTTCGGGTGGACCTGCTACTACTTAAAAATTGAAATAAAATTCTCTATTATTTTGGATTAGGTTGAACTCAGTCCCTACTAGAACTCTGGTAATTTTCAGATGAGTGGAATTATTAAATTTAGAAAAAATTAATTTTTATTTTCATTTTAAACAAATTTTGATTGTCTGATAGCGTTCGGGTGGACCTGCTACTACTTAAAAATTGAAATAAAATTCTCTATTCTTTACGATTAGGTAGGGCTCAGTCCCTACTAGAACTCTGGTAATTTTCAGATGAGTGGAATTATTAAATTTAGAAAAAATTAATTTTTATTTTCATTTTAAACAAATTTTGATTGTCTGATAGCGTTCGGGAGGACCTGCTACTACTTAAAAATTGAAATAAAATTCTCTATTCTTTACGATTAGGTAGGGCTCAGTCCCTACTAGAACTCTGGTAATTTTCAGATGAGTGGAATTATTAAATTTAGAAAAAATTAATTTTTATTTTCATTTTAAACAAATTTTGATTGTCTGATAGCGTTCGGGAGGACCTGCTACTACTTAAAAATTGAAATAAAATTCTCTATTCTTTACGATTAGGTAGGGCTCAGTCCCTACTAGAACTCTGGTAATTTTCAGATGAGTGGAATTATTAAATTTAGAAAAAATTAATTTTTATTTTCATTTTAAACAAATTTTGATTGTCTGATAGCGTTCGGGTGGACCTGCTACTACTTAAAAATTGAAATAAAATTCTCTATTCTTTACGATTAGGTAGGGCTCAGTCCCTACTAGAACTCTGGTAATTTTCAGATGAGTGGAATTATTAAATTTAGAAAAAATTAATTTTTATTTTCATTTTAAACAAATTTTGATTGTCTGATAGCGTTCGGGTGAGGGTGCTACTGCTTAAAAATTGAAATAAAATTCTCTATTCTTTACGATTAAGTAGGGCTCAGTCCCTACTAGAACTCTGGTAATTTTCAGATGAGTGGAATTATTAAATTTAGAAAAAATTAATTTTTATTTTCATTTTAAACAAATTTTGATTGTCTGATAGCGTTCGGGTGAGGGTGCTACTGCTTAAAAATTGAAATAAAATTCTCTATTCTTTACGATTAAGTAGGGCTCAGTCCCTACTAGAACTCTGGTAATTTTCAGATGAGTGGAATTATTAAATTTAGAAAAAATTAATTTTTATTTTCATTTTAAACAAATTTTGATTGTCTGATAGCGTTCGGGTGAGGGTGCTACTGCTTAAAAATTGAAATAAAATTCTCTATTCTTTACGATTAAGTAGGGCTCAGTCCCTACTAGAACTCTGGTAATTTTCAGATGAGTGGAATTATTAAATTTAGAAAAAATTAATTTTTATTTTCATTTTAAACAAATTTTGATTGTCTGATAGCGTTCGGGTGAGGGTGCTACTGCTTAAAAATTGAAATAAAATTCTCTATTCTTTACGATTAAGTAGGGCTCAGTCCCTACTAGAACTCTGGTAATTTTCAGATGAGTGGAATTATTAAATTTAGAAAAAATTAATTTTTATTTTCATTTTAAACAAATTTTGATTGTCTGATAGCGTTCGGGTGGACCTGCTACTACTTAAAAATTGAAATAAAATTCTCTATTATTTTGGATTGGGTTGGGCTCAGTCCCTACTAGAACTCTGGTAATTTTCAGATGAGTGGAATTATTAAATTTAGAAAAAATTAATTTTTATTTTCATTTTAAACAAATTTTGATTGTCTGATAGCGTTCGGGTGGACCTGCTACTACTTAAAAATTGAAATAAAATTCTCTATTATTTTGGATTGGGTTGAACTCAGTCCCTACTAGAACTCTGGTAATTTTCAGATGAGTGGAATTATTAAATTTAGAAAAAATTAATTTTTATTTTCATTTTAAACAAATTTTGATTGTCTGATAGCGTTCGGGTGGACCTGCTACTAATTAAAATTTGAAATAAAATTCTCTATTCTTTACGATTAAGTAGGGCTCAGTCCCTACTAGAACTCTGGTAATTTTCAGATGAGTGGAATTATTAAATTTAGAAAAAATTAATTTTTATTTTCATTTTAAACAAATTTTGATTGTCTGATAGTGTTCAGGTGGACCTGCTACTACTTAAAAATTAAAATAAAATTCTCTATTCTTTACGATTAAGTAGGGCTCAGTCCCTACTAGAACTCTGGTAATTTTCAGATGAGTGGAATTATTAAATTTAGAAAAAATTAATTTTTATTTTCATTTTAAACAAATTTTGATTGTCTGATAGTGTTCAGGTGGACCTGCTACTACTTAAAAATTAAAATAAAATTCTCTATTCTTTACGATTAAGTAGGGCTCAGTCCCTACTAGAACTCTGGTAATTTTCAGATGAGTGGAATTATTAAATTTAGAAAAAATTAATTTTTATTTTCATTTTAAACAAATTTTGATTGTCTGATAGCGTTCGGGTGAGGGTGCTACTGCTTAAAAATTGAAATAAAATTCTCTATTCTTTACGATTAAGTAGGGCTCAGTCCCTACTAGAACTCTGGTAATTTTCAGATAAGTGGAATTATTAAATTTAGAAAAAATTAATTTTTATTTTCATTTTAAACAAATTTTGATTGTCTGATAGCGTTCGGGAGGACCTGCTACTACTTAAAAATTGAAATAAAATTCTCTATTCTTTACGATTAGGTAGGGCTCAGTCCCTACTAGAACTCTGGTAATTTTCAGATGAGTGGAATTATTAAATTTAGAAAAAATTAATTTTTATTTTCATTTTAAACAAATTTTGATTGTCTGATAGCGTTCGGGTGGACCTGCTACTACTTAAAAATTGAAATAAAATTCTCTATTCTTTACAATTAGGTAGGGCTCAGTCCCTACTAGAACTCTGGTAATTTTCAGATGAGTAGAATTATTAAATTTAGAAAAAATTAATTTTTATTATCATTTTAAACAAATTTTGATTGTCTGATAGCGTTCGGGTGGACCTGCTACTACTTAAAAATTGAAATAAAATTCTCTATTCTTTACGATTAGGTAGGGCTCAGTCCCTACTAGAACTCTGGTAATTTTCAGATGAGTGGAATTATTAAATTTAGAAAAAATTAATTTTTATTTTCATTTTAAACAAATTTTGATTGTCTGATAGCGTTCGGGTGAGGGTGCTACTGCTTAAAAATTGAAATAAAATTCTCTATTCTTTACGATTAAGTAGGGCTCAGTCCCTACTAGAACTCTGGTAATTTTCAGATGAGTGGAATTATTAAATTTAGAAAAAATTAATTTTTATTTTCATTTTAAACAAATTTTGATTGTCTGATAGCGTTCGGGTGAGGGTGCTACTGCTTAAAAATTGAAATAAAATTCTCTATTCTTTACGATTAAGTAGGGCTCAGTCCCTACTAGAACTCTGGTAATTTTCAGATGAGTGGAATTATTAAATTTAGAAAAAATTAATTTTTATTTTCATTTTAAACAAATTTTGATTGTCTGATAGCGTTCGGGTGAGGGTGCTACTGCTTAAAAATTGAAATAAAATTCTCTATTCTTTACGATTAAGTAGGGCTCAGTCCCTACTAGAACTCTGGTAATTTTCAGATGAGTGGAATTATTAAATTTAGAAAAAATTAATTTTTATTTTCATTTTAAACAAATTTTGATTGTCTGATAGCGTTCGGGTGGACCTGCTACTACTTAAAAATTGAAATAAAATTCTCTATTCTTTACGATTAAGTAGGGCTCAGTCCCTACTAGAACTCTGGTAATTTTCAGATGAGTGGAATTATTAAATTTAGAAAAAATTAATTTTTATTTTCATTTTAAACAAATTTTGATTGTCTGATAGCGTTCGGGTGGACCTGCTACTACTTAAAAATTGAAATAAAATTCTCTATTCTTTACGATTAAGTAGCGCTTAGTCCCTACTAGAACTTTGGTAATTTTCAGATGAGTAGAATTATTAAATTTAGAAAAAATTAATTTTTATTTTCATTTTAAACAAATTTTGATTGTCTGATAGCGTTCGGGTGAGGGTGCTACTGCTTAAAAATTGAAATAAAATTCTCTATTCTTTACGATTAAGTAGGGCTCAGTCCCTACTAGAACTCTGGTAATTTTCAGATGAGTAGAATTATTAAATTTAGAAAAAATTAATTTTTATTTTCATTTTAAACAAATTTTGATTGTCTGATAGCGTTCGGGTGGACCTGCTACTACTTAAAAATTGAAATAAAATTCTCTTTTCTTTACGATTAAGTAGGGCTCAGTCCCTACTAGAACTCTGGTAATTTTCAGATGAGTGGAATTATTAAATTTAGAAAAAATTAATTTTTATTTTCATTTTAAACAAATTTTGATTGTCTGATAGCGTTCGGGTGAGGGTGCTACTGCTTAAAAATTGAAATAAAATTCTCTATTCTTTACGATTAAGTAGGGCTCAGTCCCTACTAGAACTCTGGTAATTTTCAGATGAGTGGAATTATTAAATTTAGAAAAAATTAATTTTTATTTTCATTTTAAACAAATTTTGATTGTCTGATAGCGTTCGGGTGAGGGTGCTACTACTTAAAAATTGAAATAAAATTCTCTATTCTTTACGATTAAGTAGCGCTTAGTCCCTACTAGAACTTTGGTAATTTTCAGATGAGTAGAATTATTAAATTTAGAAAAAATTAATTTTTATTTTCATTTTAAACAAATTTTGATTGTCTGATAGCGTTCGGGTGAGGGTGCTACTGCTTAAAAATTGAAATAAAATTCTCTATTCTTTACGATTAAGTAGGGCTCAGTCCCTACTAGAACTCTGGTAATTTTCAGATGAGTAGAATTATTAAATTTAGAAAAAATTAATTTTTATTTTCATTTTAAACAAATTTTGATTGTCTGATAGCGTTCGGGTGGACCTGCTACTACTTAAAAATTGAAATAAAATTCTCTATTCTTTACGATTAAGTAGGGCTCAGTCCCTACTAGAACTCTGGTAATTTTCAGATGAGTGGAATTATTAAATTTAGAAAAAATTAATTTTTATTTTCATTTTAAACAAATTTTGATTGTCTGATAGCGTTCGGGTGGACCTGCTACTAATTAAAAATTGAAATAAAATTCTCTATTCTTTACGATTAAGTAGGGCTCAGTCCCTACTAGAACTCTGGTAATTTTCAGATGAGTAGAATTATTAAATTTAGAAAAAATTAATTTTTATTTTCATTTTAAACAAATTTTGATTGTCTGATAGCGTAAGGGTGAGGGTGCTACTACTTAAAAATTGAAATAAAATTCTCTATTCTTTACGATTAAGTAGGGCTCAGTCCCTACTAGAACTCTGGTAATTTTCAGATGAGTAGAATTATTAAATTTAGAAAAAATTAATTTTTATTATCATTTTAAACAAATTTTGATTGTCTGATAGCGTTCGGGTGGACCTGCTACTACTTAAAAATTGAAATAAAATTCTCTATTCTTTACGATTAGGTAGGGCTCAGTCCCTACTAGAACTCTGGTAATTTTCAGATGAGTGGAATTATTAAATTTAGAAAAAATTAATTTTTATTTTCATTTTAAACAAATTTTGATTGTCTGATAGCGTTCGGGTGGACCTGCTACTACTTAAAAATTGAAATAAAATTCTCTATTCTTTACGATTAAGTAGGGCTCAGTCCCTACTAGAACTCTGGTAATTTTCAGATGAGTGGAATTATTAAATTTAGAAAAAATTAATTTTTATTTTCATTTTAAACAAATTTTGATTGTCTGATAGCGTTCGGGTGAGGGTGCTACTGCTTAAAAATTGAAATAAAATTCTCTATTCTTTACGATTAAGTAGGGCTCAGTCCCTACTAGAACTCTGGTAATTTTCAGATGAGTGGAATTATTAAATTTAGAAAAAATTAATTTTTATTTTCATTTTAAACAAATTTTGATTGTCTGATAGCGTTCGGGTGAGGGTGCTACTGCTTAAAAATTGAAATAAAATTCTCTATTCTTTACGATTAAGTAGGGCTCAGTCCCTAATAGAACTCTGGTAATTTTCAGATGAGTGGAATTATTAAATTTAGAAAAAATTAATTTTTATTTTCATTTTAAACAAATTTTGATTGTCTGATAGCGTTCGGGTGAGGGTGCTACTGCTTAAAAATTGAAATAAAATTCTCTATTCTTTACGATTAAGTAGGGCTCAGTCCCTACTAGAACTCTGGTAATTTTCAGATGAGTGGAATTATTAAATTTAGAAAAAATTAATTTTTATTTTCATTTTAAACAAATTTTGATTGTCTGATAGCGTTCGGGTGGACCTGCTACTACTTAAAAATTGAAATAAAATTCTCTATTCTTTACGATTAAGTAGCGCTTAGTCCCTACTAGAACTTTGGTAATTTTCAGATGAGTAGAATTATTAAATTTAGAAAAAATTAATTTTTATTTTCATTTTAAACAAATTTTGATTGTCTGATAGCGTTCGGGTGAGGGTGCTACTGCTTAAAAATTGAAATAAAATTCTCTATTCTTTACGATTAAGTAGGGCTCAGTCCCTAATAGAACTCTGGTAATTTTCAGATGAGTGGAATTATTAAATTTAGAAAAAATTAATTTTTATTTTCATTTTAAACAAATTTTGATTGTCTGATAGCGTTCGGGTGAGGGTGCTACTGCTTAAAAATTAAAATAAAATTCTCTATTCTTTACGATTAAGTAGGGCTCAGTCCCTACTAGAACTCTGGTAATTTTCAGATGAGTGGAATTATTAAATTTAGAAAAAATTAATTTTTATTTTCATTTTAAACAAATTTTGATTGTCTGATAGCGTTCGGGTGGACCTGCTACTACTTAAAAATTGAAATAAAATTCTCTATTCTTTACGATTAAGTAGGGCTCAGTCCCTACTAGAACTCTGGTAATTTTCAGATGAGTGGAATTATTAAATTTAGAAAAAATTAATTTTTATTTTCATTTTAAACAAATTTTGATTGTCTGATAGCGTTCGGGTGGACCTGCTACTACTTAAAAATTGAAATAAAATTCTCTATTCTTTACGATTAAGTAGGGCTCAGTCCCTACTAGAACTCTGGTAATTTTCAGATGAGTAGAATTATTAAATTTAGAAAAAATTAATTTTTATTTTCATTTTAAACAAATTTTGATTGTCTGATAGCGTTCGGGTGAGGGTGCTACTGCTTAAAAATTGAAATAAAATTCTCTATTCTTTACGATTAAGTAGGGCTCAGTCCCTACTAGAACTCTGGTAATTTTCAGATGAGTGGAATTATTAAATTTAGAAAAAATTAATTTTTATTTTCATTTTAAACAAATTTTGATTGTCTGATAGCGTTCGGGTGAGGGTGCTACTGCTTAAAAATTGAAATAAAATTCTCTATTCTTTACGATTAAGTAGGGCTCAGTCCCTAATAGAACTCTGGTAATTTTCAGATGAGTGGAATTATTAAATTTAGAAAAAATTAATTTTTATTTTCATTTTAAACAAATTTTGATTGTCTGATAGCGTTCGGGTGAGGGTGCTACTGCTTAAAAATTGAAATAAAATTCTCTATTCTTTACGATTAAGTAGGGCTCAGTCCCTACTAGAACTCTGGTAATTTTCAGATGAGTGGAATTATTAAATTTAGAAAAAATTAATTTTTATTTTCATTTTAAACAAATTTTGATTGTCTGATAGCGTTCGGGTGGACCTGCTACTACTTAAAAATTGAAATAAAATTCTCTATTATTTTGGATTGGGTTGGGCTCAGTCCCTACTAGAACTCTGGTAATTTTCAGATGAGTGGAATTATTAAATTTAGAAAAACTTAATTTTTATTTTCATTTTAAACAAATTTTGATTGTCTGATAGCGTTCGGGTGAGGGTGCTACTACTTAAAAATTAAAATAAAATTCTCTATTCTTTACGATTGAGTAGGGCTCAGTCCCTACTAGAACTCTAATAATTTTCAGATGAGTAGAATTATTAAATTTAGAAAAAATTAATTTTTATTTTCATTTTAAACAAATTTTGATTGTCTGATAGCGTTCGGGTGGACCTGCTACTACTTAAAAATTGAAATAAAATTCTCTATTATTTTGGATTGGGTTGGGCTCAGTCCCTACTAGAACTCTGGTAATTTTCAGATGAGTAGAATCATTAAATTTAGAAAAAATTAATTTTTATTATCATTTTAAACAAATTTTGATTGTCTGATAGCGTTCGGGTGGACCTGCTACTAATTAAAAATTGAAATAAAATTCTCTATTCTTTACGATTAAGTAGGGCTCAGTCCCTACTAGAACTCTGGTAATTTTCAGATGAGTAGAATTATTAAATTTAGAAAAAATTAATTTTTATTTTCATTTTAAACAAATTTTGATTGTCTGATAGCGTTCGGGTGGACCTGCTACTAATTAAAAATTGAAATAAAATTCTCTATTCTTTACGATTAAGTAGGGCTCAGTCCCTACTAGAACTCTGGTAATTTTCAGATGAGTGGAATTATTAAATTTAGAAAAAATTAATTTTTATTTTCATTTTAAACAAATTTTGATTGTCTGATAGTGTTCGGGTGGACCTGCTACTACTTAAAAATTGAAATAAAATTCTCTATTCTTTACAATTAAGTAGGGCTCAGTCCCTACTAGAACTCTGGTAATTTTCAGATGAGTGGAATTATTAAATTTAGAAAAAATTAATTTTTATTTTCATTTTAAACAAATTTTGATTGTCTGATAGCGTTCGGGTGGACCTGCTACTAATTAAAAATTGAAATAAAATTCTCTATTCTTTACGATTAAGTAGGGCTCATTCCCTACTAGAACTCTGGTAATTTTCAGATGAGTAGAATTATTAAATTTAGAAAAAATTAATTTTTATTTTCATTTTAAACAAATTTTGATTGTCTGATAGCGTTCGGGTGGACCTGCTACTAATTAAAAATTGAAATAAAATTCTCTATTCTTTACAATTAAGTAGGGCTCAGTCCCTACTAGAACTCTGGTAATTTTCAGATGAGTAGAATTATTAAATTTAGAAAAAATTAATTTTTATTTTCATTTTAAACAAATTTTGATTGTCTGATAGCGTTCGGGTGAGGGTGCTACTGCTTAAAAATTGAAATAAAATTCTCTATTCTTTACGATTAAGTAGGGCTCAGTCCCTACTAGAACTCTGGTAATTTTCAGATGAGTGGAATTATTAAATTTAGAAAAAATTAATTTTTATTTTCATTTTAAACAAATTTTGATTGTCTGATAGCGTTCGGGTGGACCTGCTACTACTTAAAAATTGAAATAAAATTCTCTATTATTTTGGATTGGGTTGGGCTCAGTCCCTACTAGAACTCTGGTAATTTTCAGATGAGTAGAATTATTAAATTTAGAAAAAATTAATTTTAATTTTCATTTTAAACAAATTTTGATTGTCTGATAGCGTTCGGGTGGACCTGCTACTACTTAAAAATTGAAATAAAATTCTCTATTCTTTACGATTAAGTAGGGCTCATTCCCTACTAGAACTCTGGTAATTTTCAGATGAGTGGAATTATTAAATTTAGAAAAAATTAATTTTTATTTTCATTTTAAACAAATTTTGATTGTCTGATAGCGTTCGGGTGAGGGTGCTACTGCTTAAAAATTGAAATAAAATTCTCTATTCTTTACGATTAAGTAGGGCTCAGTCCCTACTAGAACTCTGGTAATTTTCAGATGAGTAGAATCATTAAATTTAGAAAAAATTAATTTTTATTTTCAGTTTAAACAAATTTTGATTGTCTGATAGCGTTCGGGTGAGGGTGCTACTACTTAAAAATTGAAATAAAATTCTCTATTCTTTACGATTAAGTAGGGCTCAGTCCCTACTAGAACTCTGGTAATTTTCAGATGAGTAGAATTATTAAATTTAGAAAAAATTAATTTTTATTTTCATTTTAAACAAATTTTGATTGTCTGATAGCGTTCGGGTGGACCTGCTACTACTTAAAAATTAAAATAAAATTCTCTATTCTTTACAATTAAGTAGCGCTTAGTCCCTACTAGAACTCTGGTAATTTTCAGATGAGTAGAATTATTAAATTTAGAAAAAATTAATTTTTATTTTCATTTTAAACAAATTTTGATTGTCTGATAGCGTTCGGGTGGACCTGCTACTACTTAAAAATTGAAATAAAATTCTCTATTCTTTACGATTAAGTAGGGCTCAGTCCCTACTAGAACTCTAATAATTTTCAGATGAGTGGAATTATTAAATTTAGAAAAAATTAATTTTTATTTTCATTTTAAACAAATTTTGATTGTCTGATAGCGTTCGGGTGAGGGTGCTACTGCTTAAAAATTGAAATAAAATTCTCTATTCTTTACGATTAAGTAGGGCTCAGTCCCTACTAGGACTCTGGTAATTTTCAGATGAGTAGAATTATTAAATTTAGAAAAAATTAATTTTTATTTTCATTTTAAACAAATTTTGATTGTCTGATAGCGTTCGGGTGAGGGTGCTACTGCTTAAAAATTGAAATAAAATTCTCTATTCTTTACGATTAAGTAGGGCTCAGTCCCTACTAGAACTCTGGTAATTTTCAGATGAGTAGAATCATTAAATTTAGAAAAAATTGATTTTTATTTTCATTTTAAACAAATTTTGATTGTCTGATAGCGTTCGGGTGAGGGTGCTACTACTTAAAAATTGAAAGAAAATTCTTTATTCTTAACGATTGGGTTGGGCTCAGTCCTTACTAGAACTCTGGTAATTTTCAGATGAGTAGAATTATTATATATGAAAATAGTTTTTTGATTTCTAGTATTATCGAATTTGCAGTAGTGGAAATTTAAAAAAAAAAGAAACAGAAATAGTAGATTTTAGTGTCTGAAATCTAAAAAAAGTACCCAAATAGTAGTAAATAGTAGGTTTTAGTAGATGAGTGGGAAGCCTGCAATTCATTAATATATTGAGGAATAATTTTTGAACAAAGTATTTTATCTTGTTAGGAGATTATTTAGTTAAATACCTGGTCAGAAATGGTGAATTTAATGGCAGTAACGACTGTCGTGCGCATTAACGCTGATGTAGAATTGAGAGATTCTTGCAACTTTGGAAGCAATGATGCTGGATCGATTAAAGTTAATTTACCAAGGCATTCTGCAACCACATTTCTTGTACCTTCCTCTGTACATTCACAGTGCCTATACAATAATAACCAAATTGAAGGCACAAAGTTCTGTAAATGCGAGACTCCCAATGGACTTGCTGATTGGCACGTAATTATCTACAAACAGATTAAAAAATACAAATTAAACAATTCTCCAAATGTATAGAAATATATATAAAAATGTATTTAAAAAATAATTACCTCTTTCAATGAATGAAGCAGCAAATATTGCTTTTTTGGTTGAGCTTCAATTTTTTTAAGGATAAAAGGCAAATATTCGGGAAGATTGCCAACAGCGATATTTCCGAGTGTATAACTTGCTGCTTGCTTCACTTCTTCGGATTGTGTTGAAAATGAATTTAAAATAATTACTTTCAATGAACTGATATTGCTTAAGTCTCTGTAAAAATAGAAAAATTAAATTTTGTTTTCTTTTAAAAAATCGAAATAAGAAATAGAAAAAATGAACTTACACGTGTCTACCAATTTCTCCAATGACTAATAATGCAAATATATGCCTGGCATCGCTCTGTGGATTCTGAACGTCCTTTAAAAATTGGCCAACCACACCTATTGCTTCTTGGGGCCACATAATCGTCAGGGCGGCAGCGCATTTCGCCAAGGAGTGATAAGCCTGTTTGTGAAGTTGTGGAATGTTCACTGGGGCCACAAGCATTGATAACAGTTCACGGTAGCTGAGACCAGGAACTCCTGCCTGAACCAAAGCTTGAAAGAACTCCAACATTGAGTTCAGTGCAGCACCTGCTTGGAATTTTTTAATTATCTCAAATGTGTATTTAAAACAAAATTTGGACTACATTAAAAAAATCATTTTGTTCGAAAGCTTCCTCATTATTCATATCGAATTCTACCAAAATCCATCAATTTAAAATTATTTAACAATGGTTAAACAATTTTCAAAAAATGCGACTTTTTCGACTTTTCTTCCAAATATTGCAACAAAATACGAAAATACATTTTTAGTGTAAAATGCAATTTAAAATTTCGATTTTTATAGTGTAAAAAATAATTATAAGTTTACAAACAATTTAAAGTAAAATTAAACTTTTGACTTAAGGATAAAAAGTTATGATTGTTTAAACAAAAAGAAAGACAAAATTTTTGGGGTTTTTTTTTATTGAAACTATATCCAGGTTTTCCAGGATTTCCAGGCTTTGCGGCAACCATGTTTTAATTAAATTTAAATTTAAGTAAATTGAAAAGTATTCTTTGATCTAAGTTATCAAGGAAGTAAATAAAAAATACTGTAAAAAGTATGAAGAAATTGCACTTACCTTGAAGAAGAGGGGATTTGACCAAAACGAGTATTTCAGGTAAAATATTCTCAGAAACCCTTGTTAGTGCAACAGGATGCAATTTTGCAATAGTCGTAAGAAGTGTAAGAGTCAGTTGGGCAATATGTAAATCAGATTCGTTTAATAATGCTGGAAGCTCGACTGTAACCTGTAAATTGCACGTTTTTTATATAATGAACAATTACTAACTAATATATATATTAAAAGCCATAAATCTTTCTACTTCAAAGAGATTCCTTTACCTTATCAAGTAGATCAGAATTTAGAGCAGAACTGTAATTCTGTACTAAAGTATCTAAAAGTGTTAAAGAACACAATTTTAAAGCTCTTTGGTTTTTTCTCAAAAATGATCCTAAAACAGGAATTGCGTCTGCCTGGAATGTAAAGTATGTTAAACGTTTGAAAAAAGTTTATGAAAATAAAAAAAAGAAATTGAAAGTGAAACAAAAAAAAAAAAAAATACCATGATAGACTTGAGATCAACTCTTAATGGTGAGGCTGCAATGTAAGTGAGAGATTTAACAGTCGTAAGGCGGGTAATTTCATTTCTGAGCCTGTCAAGGAAAATCGGAAGGCATACAACAAGCTCGTCATGAAGAGTGTCTCCAAAATGAGCCAAAATCTGACCCATACAAGCAATCGCCCGTTCTTTTACTTCCTGATCAATGTCGGCCGTTCTCAATCTCAAAAGTGTGCAGCGATAAATATCAGTTGACAGAGACGTGAAATCGTGATTGTAGACTTTATCTAGAAAGAGAATAATCACAACGGTGATAGTAAAAACGAGTTTTAAAAATCGAAATTTATAATCCGTAACATACCATGAGGTCTAATAACTTGGACCAACTCTTGCAACACTAAAAGCGCTTCAGCGGTAATTTTGTAGAACGGATCACCAACGGCGACAATTATTGGTGGAGCCAAAACAGACATTTGCTCATGAAAATCTTCAGGTTTATGAGTGATTAAAAGAATATGAATGAAAGCAAGTGTGTCAATCTTCATGTTGGACGAGGAATTCTTCTCTCCAAGGCAATACTGAATTCCAGGAATTAGAGCTGGTATATGATTTGTCAACGCTCCAGGCAAGACCAACACTAATTCCTTGAGCAGCAGCAAACAATCTTGTCTTGTTTTGATGCTCTTCTCCTTCATTTGTCTGTACACTGCCTTAACGATTAGGGGCACTTGCAGTTGAAGCAATGAAATTGGTCCCTCTTCATCTTCCATTGAATCCGGATCGAGAGAAACTCCAGTTGCTGGTTTCGTTTGCCTCAACATTGTAATGTATGCGTGAAAAATGTCCGACTTCACATTTTCTTCTCTTTCTAAACATACAATAAAAACATTTTTCATTTTTTGTATTGGTTTTTCTTGGAAAATTAAAGAAAATACGATTAATTAAAAATTTAATTATTTTTAAAAAATAATCGAAATTCACTTATTTTCAATATCTACTATTTTCAGAAAATTTCGCAAAAGAATTCAATTATTTAAAAGAAATTCATAAAATTCATTCAAAATTCAATTATTTTCATAAATAATAAAATTTTCACAGGAATTCATTAAATTTAAATAAAAATTGTTCACAACTATTCAATAATTTTCATAAATAATAAAATCCATCGCAGAATTACGATTATTTTTAATACCATTTTATGAGAATTGATCAAACAATTTAAGATTTTCATAAAAATTTAATTTCAATTCTTCGAAACAATCAATTATTTTAAATATAATTTTAATTAACTTTTTTGGGAAATAATTCAATTATTCTTTTTGGTTTTAATCGAATTCTTTCCAAGAATTCAATTATTTATATAAATAATTCTTCATAAGAATTTAATTATGTCAATAAATAACAGAATTGTTCCCGAAAATTCATTTATTTTTAGGCAGTTTAAGGGGCCGTCCATAAACTACGTCACGCTTTAGGGGGGGGGGGAATTCATTTTTTGTGACGTTCTATAGAAAAAATGGCGCTAAAGCATGTAAAATTTGTGACGTGGGTAGGGGGGGGGGGGTGGAAAATTATGCAAAATCGTGTGACGTAGTTTATGAACGGCCCCTAATAAACCTCTTTGCAAAATTCAATTATTTTCAAAAATAAAGTTTTCCCCAAGAATTCAATTATTTCAAAGAAAATTTTTCATAATATTTATTACATTTCGAAAAAATTAATTATTTAAAACAATGTTTATAAAATTCTTATAAAGAATTCAAATATTTTCAAAGAATTATAATAATATCGCTCGTAAGAATTCAATTATTGTCAAAAATTGTTATTAAATTCTTTATAAAATTTAAAATTATTTAATTTTCGGGTCGTTGAATTCGAATCCGAAGTCAGTTTTCCGCCATCACGTCATATCAAGTTTCTTTAAAATGTATACATTTAAAAACTTTTACAACAATTGAATTTTGCTAAAATCTTCTAAAAATAATTGAAATTTGAAAACATCTTTTAAAAATAAATGAATTTTTGCGAAAAATATAATTTTCATTTTTATAAATTTTGAAGAAGTTAAATTTTTTTTTAAAATTCAATTATTTTCACAAAATTTGCAATTAAATTTTTTCAATCTTAAAATTTAAGAATGTTTTTCAAAATAAGGATTTTTCAGGCAGAAGAAATCGGAAGAAACTCATCACTTTTTGACAATGACGTTTGCACTCTTTACGATTATTCCGAAGAAATCAATAATTTGCTGTTCAAAGAAAATTATAAGCCGTTAGTAGTAGTTATAGCAGCTGAATTTATTGACGGCATAAACAGAGTTAAACAATTAACTCAGTGGAAGAGAATTTTACCTGATAATAATGAAATGAAGAACAGTACCTACTTCAGTCACTTATATCACATAATTCAGGAACATTTTTATCTATTCAAAGCCAATAACCAAAATTATTTCGTTTATCCGGTAAACATTCTAGACAATGTTTTTACTATATATTTTCAAAAAATGCTTCTAAATGATTCTTTGGGTGTTACCTTCAACTTTGTTAACATACTCAAGAAATATTCCTTTTTTGAAGATATTTTTATTCCTCTGAATCCAAACTGGCCAAATTGTACTCTTAGTGAGTATGTAAACAATAAACTGCAGAGAGGTGAAAGCTTCTCAGAATTATTCGAACTACGAGAACAATTGTTTGGAAATAAGGAGAGTAACTATTTTTCCATTAAAGCCCAGAATTATTATGACATTTGTGATTCAAATGGATTCAACTTCATTTCTCAAAGTGAGAGTTTATGGCATTTTAACTCCTTACTGCAACAAATTCAAAACAATGCAAACAGTGCAGAAAATGAGAAAAAGATAAGTATTGTGGAAAAAAGTTTATCCTGCTTGCAATCGAGACATCTAGAAGTGACGGATGAAGTTTTTGATAAAAATATTAACTGTCAACAATATTCGAAATGCGCTATGATTGGAATTGATTATTTAAATTGGATTAATCAAACTGTATCTTCATTGAGTAGTAACGATACTTCGTTTGGCAATCTCTGTGAATATCGACACAAAATAAAAGTACTTGAACTATTTTGTTTTATAAAAAATGTAACTGGTATTACATCTCAGGATATGACAGCGTCGATAGATACACTAAAGCAACTTGTTGCAAACTCACTGATGAGTCAACTAGAATGGTTCAATGATTTGATTTCACTCTACAAATATGAATATATTACAGAAATAGATTTAAGGTTACAAGTATTTCGCAGGCTGAAAGGGGAAATTCAAAATGTAAATGAGAATTGGAGGAATGTAATGAGTACTGTCTACAACTACGTCGAGGATGGTTTGGTAAGTTTAAATTATAAACAATCTTTTTCAAAGGCTTTTGAGCCTAACATATATATAATTTAATATTAATTTACAAAACAGACTATCAATTTTTGACTAAAAATTTTGGATAAATATAATTGTTTATTTAATTTGTTTATATAAAAATTATAAAGTTATTTAAAAAAAAATTTATTTTCGATAATAATCTCTGGGCAGCTTAAATGAAAACTTAATTGAAAAAATTCGATTTATTTCGATTTAAAAATGTCCCTAAAATGCTATAAAAAAATTAAAATTTTGCAAAATCAACTCTGGGGTCATATTTTATTTTGAAAATACAATAAAATTATAGATATGCAATATAAAAATATTTTCATCGAAAAATTAGTGGCACTAATTAGTTAGTTATAACTTTCGTTCAGATTAATATTTTTTAATTTTCACACTTCGAATCTTGACTTGAATCTTGAATTATGCAAGAAATAATTAATTTGGAACAATGCTCTGACAAAAGTCTGATTTTATTAATATAGATTAAAAATAATAAAACGTTTAATATTATATATTATAACCATAAATATTTGCATTCTACAGAGGGAAAACGACAATATCAAGCATTCGCCAACGTACAACTCAATTGATACAATCTACAAACATTGGGAAACAATTGATGATTTAATTTTTGACGTGAAATTCAAGAAATTAGTAATAATTGTCGTTGATCATATGAGAACAGGGCTCGAAATTACTAAACAAATTAAAGCCAGCAGAGTTTTGCCAAAATTAAAACGAGAAGATCTTCATCATACAGAACAATTTCTGTACGATATAATTATGAAAAATATTTATCTAATTGAATCCAACGATACTCATTACTATATCTACCCTTTCACGGTTACCAAACAATTCGACACAATGACTACCTACTTCGAGTACAAGATGATAAATGATTATTCCAAAGTTTTATTCTACTTTGTAAACTTTTCAAGTCATTTTTCTTTTGATCAAGATATTAAGAATGGTTATAATGACTTAGTCATTCCTGCGCTACCAATGTTTTGTAAAAGCGATTATCAAAATTGTGAGAAGCATTTCGTAAATCCCTATCATTTAATTAAACTACATAAACAATTTGAAATCGAAAATCCAGCATATTTTCTTAGATATGCTACTTTTTATAAACAATTTTCCGACTTTTTATATGATCAGAATCTACAACAGAAATTCGAAGATTCTTTTACATACTCCAATAGGTTTTATAACTACTTAAAAGAAGTAAAACTTTCTTACTACTCGGAGAAATTATTTGAAAACTTACAGTTCCTATATTCCCAGGAAATTAGTAAAAACAATCAGGTGGATTTAAAAATTAATAAATTGAGTGATTTGTATTACTATGAGAGTTTAATGTCTTTTGTTAATACAGTCGTATTTTTTGAAAACATGTTCCAAGAGGAATATTTCTACAATGTTTGTAGTAATGATCTGTTATTAAAAGTTTTTAAACTCTATTGCTTCATAAAAATAAACTATATCGAGGGCATGCTAAAAGTGGTAAATAAGGAATCGGATGATATTAAGAAAGCGAAAGCACTTGCTCAAAATTCTTTATCTATTATTAGGGAGGCTTTGTTTTCTATAAACATATGGATAGCAAATTTACGTTTCACAATTAACAACGATTACAAGAATAACGAAAATAGTGCTTTAAGAGACTGGCAAACATTTTATTCCAATATGCCAAAAAATCTCATAATCAATAATGATATATCAAAAAAAATATTTCTGATTTTTAGGGAAGATGCAAATTTACTTAAATGTCAAGAAACATCGTGTGTTATACCATAAAGCACTATTTTCCATTATGACCAATTTCATTGGCTAATGTTAAAATATAAATTTTAAAAATATATAATAAAACTATTTAATTATAACGTATCATCATTTTATTTGCCTCTTATTTATACCCGAATGCGGAAACAATTGCGCGTTCATAAAGATCAAGTCAAACTTTACATTGATACTTTTAAATCGTTCAATATTAATTTAAAATTCACTCATGAATTAGAAATGGATAATAAAATAAATTTCCTAGATATGACATTAATAAAAAACAATAATCAACTCATCACTAATTGGTATCAAAAATCCATTTCTTCTAATAGATTGATAAATTATTTTTCACGTCATCCAATTCAACAAATGAAAAACATTGTTTACAATTTATATGATAGAGCAATTTTATTGTCTCACAAGTCCTTTCATAATGAAAACCTTTTCAGGGTAAAAACAATTAACGAAAACTACCCCAAAAAACAAAACAATTTAAAAATCAACCAAATTCGCCTAAAATTTGTTACTCGGGGGTTTTCGGGTCGCCTATTACGAATCCGATGTCAGTTTTCAAAAATTCAAAATGTCGGAAAAATAATTGTTCGCAAGAATTCAATTATTTTCACAAATAATAAAATATTACACAGATATTCACTTATTGTCAGAAATTTTAATTGAATTCTTTGTAAAATTTAATTATTTTTAAAAACTTTTCACAATTCAAATGTTGGAGGTATCCCATTTATTATCAGGATAAGAAAGAAGTAAATATTTTACGCAAACATTTAATTATTTTCATAAATATGTAGTAAAATTTTTGACAAGAATTTATTGAAATTCGTTGCAAGAATTCAATTATTTAAAAATTTCTTAATAGAAGAATTCAATTTCCAGAAACTTTCAATTTTTTACTTTTGCAGTTAAATAATTGAATACTCGTAGAATTTTCTAATAAAAATTTATTTTAAAATGAATTTCATTAGAAATTTTAGGAAAAGAAATAAAATATAGAATGGAATTTTTGTCAGTTTTGTGAAGTGTCTAAAATGAGTTTTTCTTGTCTTTAAGTTATATTTTTCGATAGCTACTTTTTTTAGTTTGAAAGATACTTTTTGCTACTTTTTAAAATTAATCATCGAGTGAGAAGTCTGTTGTCTCCTAAGTAAAAAGTTTTACAATTTCTTTTCTCTCTCGTGTAAAAAATGACAATATGCGATTTAGAGATAATATTTTGTGGATTGAGGTAAATAAAGGCCAAAGAAAATACTTACGATCCGATGAATTTATTTTCAAATTTATACATGGTGCCTTACATGAAATCATATTAAATCTGAACTACGCTTATTTAAGAAGTGATATTAAAAAATAATATATAGAAAAAAAACATAAATTATGTATCTTTAGCAGCGTTATTAAATTAAAAAGGTTTAAATAGTCCCTTTTAACTCTGATCCATAACATTCGTTTCGTTAATATTGTTACCCGAACAATCTTTTTGAATCATATCGAACAAAGGTTGAAGTTCAACTGTTGCCTTGATTTGAGACACAAATTCATTTAGTGCTGGATTCTTGTCTGAAAGGAGAATTAAAATATTTAATTACGATTTCTAAATTTATTCCTAGGATTATTTAAATTTTATAACTCAAGTAAATTTAATTTATAGCTTTAAGTAAAATGTTCTCTTATTTGACTCGAACTGGTTATATTTTTGTCAGTAATTGGTCCGTAGAGTCCGTATTTTTAAATATTTTCACTGGTTCAAGCCCTGTTTTTGTTGGGATAAGTATTTTTTCAACACATAAAAAATAAATGTCGATTATTATTTTGCAAGAGAATAAAAATTTAATTCTTACCAGCATCAGAAATTGTGAGTAAAGCAGCAACGGCTCGCAATGCAGAACGCTTTAATTCGTCTTGTTTCTCATATTCCTGCTTGACAGAGTTCGCCTTCACTTTCATGGTGCAAGTACTCTTTAAGGGTTCTACAAGTCTTTCTAATCCTGAAATAGTAACAAAAACAAGACACATTATTTCATAATTTCCGTATAAATTAAAAAAAAATTCATTGATTGAATAGAGATTAAATCGAGTTTTTCCAAGAAAAAATGAATGGTAGAAAATTGTTCTTACTTTGTAGTACGGCTGTAGGGCACAGTTGGGCTAAGCGTGCTGTCATGAGGTAAGTCAACATTTTTATATCGTAATGGTCTCTCAAACCATTCTCCACGTAGTTCAAAAATTCGAAAACATCGATTCGATCGAGACAGGAATCCAATAATGTATACATACATTCAAACGCTGCTTTTCTCAGATCTAAACCATCATCCACTGTGTGTTTGAACGGTCCCATTTCAACTTCTCTGATTAATTCTTTCTGTAAAAGAAGAAGAACAAATTGACATAAGTCGGATGTAAATTACTTTACTGTGGATACATTTTAACAGGACAAAATTTCCTATTTTCAATGTCAATTCTTTTTAATAAAAATTATTCAAATTATCCTGTAACCTAACAATTAGCTATTAAATATTCTTATTTTTAAAGTAAATTCCACTATTTTTGAAATCAATTTTTATAATTTTTATAAAGAAAATTGTCTCTGCAAATAATAAAATTTATTCCGGAAATAACAATTCTTAATATTAAATTTTACTACTTTTGAAGGAAATTTTTCCAAGTCCCAAGCTAATTTTTTTCTGAAATTTACTTTGTAACATTGTAAAATTCATGTAATTTTAAAACAAAAGTAGCGTTGTTATAAAAATTTTGACAAAAATCAAAGAGATTTATTAACATTTTTTGAATCGTTTGTAAGAATTTTATTATAACTTTTAGAAAAATTTTTTTATTGCAACTATTAGTAAATTCAAAGTTTTGCAAATTCTCAAAAAAAAATTATCTTTTAGTGTCACAAATGCAAAAAAAGTATCCAAATAGTAAACAGTATGTTTTATTAGATAAGTGCAAAACATGAAAATATTACCTTTATCATTGTTTCAGTGTAAAGCTTGGGTAAAACTGTGTCGAGAAGATCACGTATCAGCATCGGTTTGTTATGAGCCGCTGAATTGAAAGCAACCAAAGAAACTCTTCTAACATTAAGATCGGGATCTTCCAATGACGCCAAGAAATTGCCCATACACTGCTTCAACATCGGATCAATTGGCTGTGGCTGCGCAAAAAATAATTTTTAATTATAGTCCAAAACAATTAGTTTTAGTAAATAAATTCACTAAACTTAAAATAATCGAACTTAACTAAAAAAATGAATTTGTGACGTGCTCCCAAGAAAAATAAATACAAAGCAAATAACTAGGTTATGTTTATAATTTTTAGAGCAAAAATACAGAAAAAGAATCAATAACCATTTCAAACTCTTCATTACATTAAATATATTCAATAAAAGACACTCTCAAAATACAATTTAAAAGGAACTTTTAATCAAGAATTTCAGACTTCGCACTCGATTATACATTCTAAACAAGCTGTTCATTTTATGATCATTAAGCTTCCCAATATAATATATATACCAATTGTTTAATTTTTTATTTTAGAATAATTACTTTAAAGTATTAAGATACAATTTCAAAAAATACAAAATTTCAATTTTATATGAAAAATAAAAATATCGTCTAATTTTAAAAATATTGACAAAAAATGCATACACTTTATATACATGATAGCGTACGGTTGAGGATGCTACTACTTAAAAATATAATTAAAATTCTCTATTCTTCAGGATAAATTGGAACTCAGTCCCTACTAGAACTCTGGTAATTTTCAGATGAGTAGAATTATTAAATTTAGAAAAAATTAATTTTTATTTTCATTTTAAACAAATTTTGATTGTCTGATAGCGTTCGGGTGGACCTGCTACTACTTAAAAATTGAAATAAAATTCTCTATTCTTTACGATTAAGTAGGGCTCAGTCCCTACTAGAACTCTGGTAATTTTCAGATGAGTGGAATTAATAAATTTAGAAAAAATTAATTTTTATTTTCATTTTAAACAAATTTTGATTGTCTGATAGCGTTCGGGTGAGGGTGCTACTGCTTAAAAATTGAAATAAAATTCTCTATTCTTTACGATTAAGTAGGGCTCAGTCCCTACTAGAACTCTGGTAATTTTCAGATGAGTAGAATTATTAAATTTAGAAAAAAATTAATTTTTATTTTCATTTTAAACAAATTTTGATTGTCTGATAGCGTTCGGGTGAGGGTGCTACTGCTTAAAAATTGAAATAAAATTCTCTATTCTTTACGATTAAGTAGGGCTCAGTCCCTACTAGAACTCTGGTAATTTTCAGATGAGTGGAATTATTAAATTTAGAAAAAATTAATTTTTATTTTCATTTTAAACAAATTTTGATTGTCTGATAGTGTTCGGGTGGACCTGCTACTACTTAAAAATTGAAATAAAATTCTCTATTCTTTACAATTAAGTAGGGCTCAGTCCCTACTAGAACTCTGGTAATTTTCAGATGAGTGGAATTATTAAATTTAGAAAAAATTAATTTTTATTTTCATTTTAAACAAATTTTGATTGTCTGATAGTGTTCGGGTGGACCTGCTACTACTTAAAAATTGAAATAAAATTCTCTATTCTTTACGATTAAGTAGGGCTCAGTCCCTACTAGAACTCTGGTAATTTTCAGATGAGTGGAATTATTAAATTTAGAAAAAATTAATTTTTATTTTCATTTTAAACAAATTTTGATTGTCTGATAGCGTTCGGGTGAGGGTGCTACTGCTTAAAAATTGAAATAAAATTCTCTATTCTTTACGATTAAGTAGGGCTCAGTCCCTACTAGAACTCTGGTAATTTTCAGATGAGTGGAATTATTAAATTTAGAAAAAATTAATTTTTATTTTCATTTTAAACAAATTTTGATTGTCTGATAGCGTTCGGGTGAGGGTGCTACTGCTTAAAAATTGAAATAAAATTCTCTATTCTTTACGATTAAGTAGGGCTCAGTCCTTACTAGAACTCTGGTAATTTTCAGATGAGTGGAATTATTAAATTTAGAAAAAATTAATTTTTATTTTCATTTTAAACAAATTTTGATTGTCTGATAGCGTTCGGGTGGACCTGCTACTACTTAAAAATTGAAATAAAATTCTCTATTATTTTGGATTGGGTTGAACTCAGTCCCTACTAGAACTCTGGTAATTTTCAGATGAGTGGAATTATTAAATTTAGAAAAAATTAATTTTTATTTTTATTTTAAACAAATTTTGATTGTCTGATAGCGTTCGGGTGGACCTGCTACTAATTAAAATTTTAAATAAAATTCTCTATTCTTTACAATTAAGTAGGGCTCAGTCCCTACTAGAACTCTGGTAATTTTCAGATGAGTGGAATTATTAAATTTAGAAAAAATTAATTTTTATTTTCATTTTAAACAAATTTTGATTGTCTGATAGCGTTCGGGTGGACCTGCTACTAATTAAAATTTGAAATAAAATTCTCTATTCTTTACGATTAAGTAGGGCTCAGTCCCTACTAGAACTCTGGTAATTTTCAGATGAGTGGAATTATTAAATTTAGAAAAAATTAATTTTTATTTTCATTTTAAACAAATTTTGATTGTCTGATAGCGTTCGGGTGGACCTGCTACTACTTAAAAATTGAAATAAAATTCTCTATTCTTTACGATTAGGTAGGGCTCAGTCCCTACTAGAACTCTGGTAATTTTCAGATGAGTAGAATTATTAAATTTAGAAAAAATTAATTTTTATTTTCATTTTAAACAAATTTTGATTGTCTGATAGCGTTCGGGTGGACCTGCTACTAATTAAAAATTGAAATAAAATTCTCTATTCTTTACGATTAAGTAGGGCTCAGTCCCTACTAGAACTCTGGTAATTTTCAGATGAGTGGAATTATTAAATTTAGAAAAAATTAATTTTTATTTTCATTTTAAACAAATTTTGATTGTCTGATAGCGTTCGGGTGAGGGTGCTACTGCTTAAAAATTGAAATAAAATTCTCTATTCTTTACGATTAAGTAGGGCTCAGTCCCTACTAGAACTCTGGTAATTTTCAGATGAGTGGAATTATTAAATTTAGAAAAAATTAATTTTTATTTTCATTTTAAAACAAATTTTGATTGTCTGATAGCGTTCGGGTGGACCTGCTACTAATTAAAAATTGAAATAAAATTCTCTATTCTTTACGATTAAGTAGGGCTCAGTCCCTACTAGAACTCTGGTAATTTTCAGATGAGTGGAATTATTAAATTTAGAAAAAATTAATTTTTATTTTCATTTTAAACAAATTTTGATTGTCTGATAGCGTTCGGGTGAGGGTGCTACTGCTTAAAAATTGAAATAAAATTCTCTATTCTTTACGATTAAGTAGGGCTCAGTCCCTACTAGAACTCTGGTAATTTTCAGATGAGTGGAATTATTAAATTTAGAAAAAATTAATTTTTATTTTCATTTTAAACAAATTTTGATTGTCTGATAGCGTTCGGGTGGACCTGCTACTACTTAAAAATTGAAATAAAATTCTCTATTCTTTACAATTAAGTAGGGCTCAGTCCCTACTAGAACTCTGGTAATTTTCAGATGAGTAGAATCATTAAATTTAGAAAAAATTAATTTTTATTTTCATTTTAAACAAATTTTGATTGTCTGATAGCGTTCGGGTGGACCTGCTACTACTTAAAAATTGAAATAAAATTCTCTATTCTTTACAATTAAGTAGGGCTCAGTCCCTACTAGAACTCTGGTAATTTTCAGATGAGTGGAATTATTAAATTTAGAAAAAATTAATTTTTATTTTCATTTTAAACAAATTTTGATTGTCTGATAGCGTTCGGGTGAGGGTGCTACTACTTAAAAATTAAAATAAAATTCTCTATTCTTTACGATTAAGTAGGGCTCAGTCCCTACTAGAACTCTGGTAATTTTCAGATGAGTGGAATTATTAAATTTAGAAAAAATTAATTTTTATTTTCATTTTAAACAAATTTTGATTGTCTGATAGCGTTCGGGTGGACCTGCTACTACTTAAAAATTGAAATAAAATTCTCTATTATTTTGGATTAGGTTGAACTCAGTCCCTACTAGAACTCTGGTAATTTTCAGATGAGTGGAATTATTAAATTTAGAAAAAATTAATTTTTATTTTCATTTTAAACAAATTTTGATTGTCTGATAGCGTTCGGGTGAGGGTGCTACTGCTTAAAAATTGAAATAAAATTCTCTATTCTTTACGATTAAGTAGGGCTCAGTCCTTACTAGAACTCTGGTAATTTTCAGATGAGTGGAATTATTAAATTTAGAAAAAATTAATTTTTATTTTCATTTTAAACAAATTTTGATTGTCTGATAGCGTTCGGGTGAGGGTGCTACTGCTTAAAAATTGAAATAAAATTCTCTATTCTTTACGATTAAGTAGGGCTCAGTCCCTACTAGAACTCTGGTAATTTTCAGATGAGTGGAATTATTAAATTTAGAAAAAATTAATTTTTATTTTCATTTTAAACAAATTTTGATTGTCTGATAGCGTTCGGGTGAGGGTGCTACTGCTTAAAAATTGAAATAAAATTCTCTATTCTTTACGATTAAGTAGGGCTCAGTCCCTACTAGAACTCTGGTAATTTTCAGATGAGTGGAATTATTAAATTTAGAAAAAATTAATTTTTATTTTCATTTTAAACAAATTTTGATTGTCTGATAGCGTTCGGGTGGACCTGCTACTACTTAAAAATTGAAATAAAATTCTCTATTCTTTACAATTAAGTAGGGCTCAGTCCCTACTAGAACTCTGGTAATTTTCAGATGAGTAGAATCATTAAATTTAGAAAAAATTAATTTTTATTTTCATTTTAAACAAATTTTGATTGTCTGATAGCGTTCGGGTGGACCTGCTACTACTTAAAAATTGAAATAAAATTCTCTATTCTTTACAATTAAGTAGGGCTCAGTCCCTACTAGAACTCTGGTAATTTTCAGATGAGTGGAATTATTAAATTTAGAAAAAATTAATTTTTATTTTCATTTTAAACAAATTTTGATTGTCTGATAGCGTTCGGGTGAGGGTGCTACTACTTAAAAATTAAAATAAAATTCTCTATTCTTTACGATTAAGTAGGGCTCAGTCCCTACTAGAACTCTGGTAATTTTCAGATGAGTGGAATTATTAAATTTAGAAAAAATTAATTTTTATTTTCATTTTAAACAAATTTTGATTGTCTGATAGCGTTCGGGTGGACCTGCTACTAATTAAAAATTGAAATAAAATTCTCTATTCTTTACGATTAAGTAGGGCTCAGTCCCTACTAGAACTCTGGTAATTTTCAGATGAGTGGAATTATTAAATTTAGAAAAAATTAATTTTTATTTTCATTTTAAACAAATTTTGATTGTCTGATAGCGTTCGGGTGGACCTGCTACTACTTAAAAATTGAAATAAAATTCTCTATTATTTTGGATTGGGTTGGGCTCAGTCCCTACTAGAACTCTGGTAATTTTCAGATGAGTGGAATTATTAAATTTAGAAAAAAATTAATTTTTATTTTCATTTTAAACAAATTTTGATTGTCTGATAGCGTTCGGGTGGACCTGCTACTAATTAAAATTTGAAATAAAATTCTCTATTCTTTACGATTAAGTAGGGTTCAGTCCCTACTAGAACTCTGGTAATTTTCAGATGAGTGGAATTATTAAATTTAGAAAAAATTAATTTTTATTTTCATTTTAAACAAATTTTGATTGTCTGATAGTGTTCAGGTGGACCTGCTACTACTTAAAAATTAAAATAAAATTCTCTATTCTTTACGATTAAGTAGGGCTCAGTCCCTACTAGAACTCTGGTAATTTTCAGATGAGTGGAATTATTAAATTTAGAAAAAATTAATTTTTATTTTCATTTTAAACAAATTTTGATTGTCTGATAGCGTTCGGGTGAGGGTGCTACTGCTTAAAAATTGAAATAAAATTCTCTATTCTTTACGATTAAGTAGGGCTCAGTCCCTACTAGAACTCTGGTAATTTTCAGATGAGTGGAATTATTAAATTTAGAAAAAATTAATTTTTATTTTCATTTTAAACAAATTTTGATTGTCTGATAGCGTTCGGGTGAGGGTGCTACTGCTTAAAAATTGAAATAAAATTCTCTATTCTTTACGATTAAGTAGGGCTCAGTCCCTACTAGAACTCTGGTAATTTTCAGATGAGTGGAATTATTAAATTTAGAAAAAATTAATTTTTATTTTCATTTTAAACAAATTTTGATTGTCTGATAGCGTTCGGGTGAGGGTGCTACTGCTTAAAAATTGAAATAAAATTCTCTATTCTTTACGATTAAGTAGGGCTCAGTCCCTACTAGAACTCTGGTAATTTTCAGATGAGTGGAATTATTAAATTTAGAAAAAATTAATTTTTATTTTCATTTTAAACAAATTTTGATTGTCTGATAGCGTTCGGGTGGACCTGCTACTACTTAAAAATTGAAATAAAATTCTCTATTCTTTACAATTAAGTAGGGCTCAGTCCCTACTAGAACTCTGGTAATTTTCAGATGAGTGGAATTATTAAATTTAGAAAAAATTAATTTTTATTTTCATTTTAAACAAATTTTGATTGTCTGATAGCGTTCGGATGGACCTGCTACTACTTAAAAATTGAAATAAAATTCTCTATTCTTTACGATTAGGTAGGGCTCAGTCCCTACTAGAACTCTGGTAATTTTCAGATGAGTGGAATTATTAAATTTAGAAAAAATTAATTTTTATTTTCATTTTAAACAAATTTTGATTGTCTGATAGCGTTCGGATGGACCTGCTACTACTTAAAAATTGAAATAAAATTCTCTATTCTTTACGATTAGGTAGGGCTCAGTCCCTACTAGAACTCTGGTAATTTTCAGATGAGTGGAATTATTAAATTTAGAAAAAATTAATTTTTATTTTCATTTTAAACAAATTTTGATTGTCTGATAGCGTTCGGGTGAGGGTGCTACTGCTTAAAAATTGAAATAAAATTCTCTATTCTTTACGATTAAGTAGGGCTCAGTCCCTACTAGAACTCTGGTAATTTTCAGATGAGTGGAATTATTAAATTTAGAAAAAATTAATTTTTATTTTCATTTTAAACAAATTTTGATTGTCTGATAGCGTTCGGGTGGACCTGCTACTACTTAAAAATTGAAATAAAATTCTCTATTCTTTACAATTAAGTAGGGCTCAGTCCCTACTAGAACTCTGGTAATTTTCAGATGAGTGGAATTATTAAATTTAGAAAAAATTAATTTTTATTTTCATTTTAAACAAATTTTGATTGTCTGATAGCGTTCGGATGGACCTGCTACTACTTAAAAATTGAAATAAAATTCTCTATTCTTTACGATTAGGTAGGGCTCAGTCCCTACTAGAACTCTGGTAATTTTCAGATGAGTAGAATTATTAAATTTAGAAAAAATTAATTTTTATTTTCATTTTAAACAAATTTTGATTGTCTGATAGCGTTCGGGTGGACCTGCTACTACTTAAAAATTGAAATAAAATTCTCTATTCTTTACAATTAAGTAGGGCTCAGTCCCTACTAGAACTCTGGTAATTTTCAGATTAATGGAATTATTAAATTTAGAAAAAATTAATTTTTATTTTCATTTTAAACAAATTTTGATTGTCTGATAGCGTTCGGGTGAGGGTGCTACTACTTAAAAATTAAAATAAAATTCTCTATTCTTTACGATTAAGTAGGGCTCAGTCCCTACTAGAACTCTGGTAATTTTCAGATGAGTGGAATTATTAAATTTAGAAAAAATTAATTTTTATTTTCATTTTAAACAAATTTTGATTGTCTGATAGCGTTCGGGTGGACCTGCTACTACTTAAAAATTGAAATAAAATTCTCTATTATTTTGGATTAGGTTGAACTCAGTCCCTACTAGAACTCTGGTAATTTTCAGATGAGTAGAATCATTAAATTTAGAAAAAATTAATTTTTATTATCATTTTAAACAAATTTTGATTGTCTGATAGCGTTCGGGTGGACCTGCTACTACTTAAAAATTGAAATAAAATTCTCTATTCTTTACGATTAAGTAGGGCTCAGTCCCTACTAGAACTCTGGTAATTTTCAGATGAGTGGAATTATTAAATTTAGAAAAAATTAATTTTTATTTTCATTTTAAACAAATTTTGATTGTCTGATAGCGTTCGGGTGGACCTGCTACTACTTAAAAATTGAAATAAAATTCTCTATTATTTTGGATTGGGTTGGGCTCAGTCCCTACTAGAACTCTGGTAATTTTCAGATGAGTGGAATTATTAAATTTAGAAAAAATTAATTTTTATTTTCATTTTAAACAAATTTTGATTGTCTGATAGCGTTCGGGTGGACCTGCTACTAATTAAAATTTGAAATAAAATTCTCTATTCTTTACGATTAAGTAGGGCTCAGTCCCTACTAGAACTCTGGTAATTTTCAGATGAGTGGAATTATTAAATTTAGAAAAAATTAATTTTTATTTTCATTTTAAACAAATTTTGATTGTCTGATAGTGTTCAGGTGGACCTGCTACTACTTAAAAATTAAAATAAAATTCTCTATTGTTTACGATTAAGTAGGGCTCAGTCCCTACTAGAACTCTGGTAATTTTCAGATGAGTGGAATTATTAAATTTAGAAAAAATTGATTTTTATTTTCATTTTAAACAAATTTTGATTGTCTGATAGTGTTCAGGTGGACCTGCTACTACTTAAAAATTAAAATAAAATTCTCTATTCTTTACGATTAAGTAGGGCTCAGTCCCTACTAGAACTCTGGTAATTTTCAGATGAGTGGAATTATTAAATTTAGAAAAAAATTAATTTTTATTTTCATTTTAAACAAATTTTGATTGTCTGATAGCGTTCGGGTGAGGGTGCTACTGCTTAAAAATTGAAATAAAATTCTCTATTCTTTACGATTAAGTAGGGCTCAGTCCCTACTAGAACTCTGGTAATTTTCAGATAAGTGGAATTATTAAATTTAGAAAAAATTAATTTTTATTTTCATTTTAAACAAATTTTGATTGTCTGATAGCGTTCGGGAGGACCTGCTACTACTTAAAAATTGAAATAAAATTCTCTATTCTTTACGATTAGGTAGGGCTCAGTCCCTACTAGAACTCTGGTAATTTTCAGATGAGTGGAATTATTAAATTTAGAAAAAATTAATTTTTATTTTCATTTTAAACAAATTTTGATTGTCTGATAGCGTTCGGGTGGACCTGCTACTACTTAAAAATTGAAATAAAATTCTCTATTCTTTACGATTAGGTAGGGCTCAGTCCCTACTAGAACTCTGGTAATTTTCAGATGAGTGGAATTATTAAATTTAGAAAAAATTAATTTTTATTTTCATTTTAAACAAATTTTGATTGTCTGATAGCGTTCGGGTGAGGGTGCTACTGCTTAAAAATTGAAATAAAATTCTCTATTCTTTACGATTAAGTAGGGCTCAGTCCCTACTAGAACTCTGGTAATTTTCAGATGAGTGGAATTATTAAATTTAGAAAAAATTAATTTTTATTTTCATTTTAAACAAATTTTGATTGTCTGATAGCGTTCGGGTGGACCTGCTACTACTTAAAAATTGAAATAAAATTCTCTATTATTTTGGATTAGGTTGAACTCAGTCCCTACTAGAACTCTGGTAATTTTCAGATGAGTAGAATCATTAAATTTAGAAAAAATTAATTTTTATTATCATTTTAAACAAATTTTGATTGTCTGATAGCGTTCGGGTGGACCTGCTACTACTTAAAAATTGAAATAAAATTCTCTATTCTTTACGATTAAGTAGGGCTCAGTCCCTACTAGAACTCTGGTAATTTTCAGATGAGTGGAATTATTAAATTTAGAAAAAATTAATTTTTATTTTCATTTTAAACAAATTTTGATTGTCTGATAGCGTTCGGGTGGACCTGCTACTACTTAAAAATTGAAATAAAATTCTCTATTATTTTGGATTGGGTTGGGCTCAGTCCCTACTAGAACTCTGGTAATTTTCAGATGAGTGGAATTATTAAATTTAGAAAAAATTAATTTTTATTTTCATTTTAAACAAATTTTGATTGTCTGATAGCGTTCGGGTGGACCTGCTACTACTTAAAAATTGAAATAAAATTCTCTATTATTTTGGATTGGGTTGAACTCAGTCCCTACTAGAACTCTGGTAATTTTCAGATGAGTGGAATTATTAAATTTAGAAAAAATTAATTTTTATTTTCATTTTAAACAAATTTTGATTGTCTGATAGCGTTCGGGAGGACCTGCTACTACTTAAAAATTGAAATAAAATTCTCTATTCTTTACGATTAGGTAGGGCTCAGTCCCTACTAGAACTCTGGTAATTTTCAGATGAGTGGAATTATTAAATTTAGAAAAAATTAATTTTTATTTTCATTTTAAACAAATTTTGATTGTCTGATAGCGTTCGGGTGGACCTGCTACTACTTAAAAATTGAAATAAAATTCTCTATTCTTTACGATTAGGTAGGGCTCAGTCCCTACTAGAACTCTGGTAATTTTCAGATGAGTGGAATTATTAAATTTAGAAAAAATTAATTTTTATTTTCATTTTAAACAAATTTTGATTGTCTGATAGCGTTCGGGTGAGGGTGCTACTGCTTAAAAATTGAAATAAAATTCTCTATTCTTTACGATTAAGTAGGGCTCAGTCCCTACTAGAACTCTGGTAATTTTCAGATGAGTGGAATTATTAAATTTAGAAAAAATTAATTTTTATTTTTCATTTTAAACAAATTTTGATTGTCTGATAGCGTTCGGGTGAGGGTGCTACTGCTTAAAAATTGAAATAAAATTCTCTATTCTTTACGATTAAGTAGGGCTCAGTCCCTACTAGAACTCTGGTAATTTTCAGATGAGTGGAATTATTAAATTTAGAAAAAATTAATTTTTATTTTCATTTTAAACAAATTTTGATTGTCTGATAGCGTTCGGGTGAGGGTGCTACTGCTTAAAAATTGAAATAAAATTCTCTATTCTTTACGATTAAGTAGGGCTCAGTCCCTACTAGAACTCTGGTAATTTTCAGATGAGTGGAATTATTAAATTTAGAAAAAATTAATTTTTATTTTCATTTTAAACAAATTTTGATTGTCTGATAGCGTTCGGGTGAGGGTGCTACTGCTTAAAAATTGAAATAAAATTCTCTATTCTTTACGATTAAGTAGGGCTCAGTCCCTACTAGAACTCTGGTAATTTTCAGATGAGTGGAATTATTAAATTTAGAAAAAATTAATTTTTATTTTCATTTTAAACAAATTTTGATTGTCTGATAGCGTTCGGGTGGACCTGCTACTACTTAAAAATTGAAATAAAATTCTCTATTATTTTGGATTGGGTTGGGCTCAGTCCCTACTAGAACTCTGGTAATTTTCAGATGAGTGGAATTATTAAATTTAGAAAAAAATTAATTTTTATTTTCATTTTAAACAAATTTTGATTGTCTGATAGCGTTCGGGTGGACCTGCTACTACTTAAAAATTGAAATAAAATTCTCTATTATTTTGGATTGGGTTGAACTCAGTCCCTACTAGAACTCTGGTAATTTTCAGATGAGTGGAATTATTAAATTTAGAAAAAATTAATTTTTATTTTCATTTTAAACAAATTTTGATTGTCTGATAGCGTTCGGGTGGACCTGCTACTAATTAAAATTTGAAATAAAATTCTCTATTCTTTACGATTAAGTAGGGCTCAGTCCCTACTAGAACTCTGGTAATTTTCAGATGAGTGGAATTATTAAATTTAGAAAAAATTAATTTTTATTTTCATTTTAAACAAATTTTGATTGTCTGATAGTGTTCAGGTGGACCTGCTACTACTTAAAAATTAAAATAAAATTCTCTATTCTTTACGATTAAGTAGGGCTCAGTCCCTACTAGAACTCTGGTAATTTTCAGATGAGTGGAATTATTAAATTTAGAAAAAATTAATTTTTATTTTCATTTTAAACAAATTTTGATTGTCTGATAGTGTTCAGGTGGACCTGCTACTACTTAAAAATTAAAATAAAATTCTCTATTCTTTACGATTAAGTAGGGCTCAGTCCCTACTAGAACTCTGGTAATTTTCAGATGAGTGGAATTATTAAATTTAGAAAAAATTAATTTTTATTTTCATTTTTAAACAAATTTTGATTGTCTGATAGCGTTCGGGTGAGGGTGCTACTGCTTAAAAATTGAAATAAAATTCTCTATTCTTTACGATTAAGTAGGGCTCAGTCCCTACTAGAACTCTGGTAATTTTCAGATAAGTGGAATTATTAAATTTAGAAAAAATTAATTTTTATTTTCATTTTAAACAAATTTTGATTGTCTGATAGCGTTCGGGAGGACCTGCTACTACTTAAAAATTGAAATAAAATTCTCTATTCTTTACGATTAGGTAGGGCTCAGTCCCTACTAGAACTCTGGTAATTTTCAGATGAGTGGAATTATTAAATTTAGAAAAAATTAATTTTTATTTTCATTTTAAACAAATTTTGATTGTCTGATAGCGTTCGGGTGGACCTGCTACTACTTAAAAATTGAAATAAAATTCTCTATTCTTTACAATTAGGTAGGGCTCAGTCCCTACTAGAACTCTGGTAATTTTCAGATGAGTAGAATTATTAAATTTAGAAAAAATTAATTTTTATTATCATTTTAAACAAATTTTGATTGTCTGATAGCGTTCGGGTGGACCTGCTACTACTTAAAAATTGAAATAAAATTCTCTATTCTTTACGATTAGGTAGGGCTCAGTCCCTACTAGAACTCTGGTAATTTTCAGATGAGTGGAATTATTAAATTTAGAAAAAATTAATTTTTATTTTCATTTTAAACAAATTTTGATTGTCTGATAGCGTTCGGGTGAGGGTGCTACTGCTTAAAAATTGAAATAAAATTCTCTATTCTTTACGATTAAGTAGGGCTCAGTCCCTACTAGAACTCTGGTAATTTTCAGATGAGTGGAATTATTAAATTTAGAAAAAATTAATTTTTATTTTCATTTTAAACAAATTTTGATTGTCTGATAGCGTTCGGGTGAGGGTGCTACTGCTTAAAAATTGAAATAAAATTCTCTATTCTTTACGATTAAGTAGGGCTCAGTCCCTACTAGAACTCTGGTAATTTTCAGATGAGTGGAATTATTAAATTTAGAAAAAATTAATTTTTATTTTCATTTTAAACAAATTTTGATTGTCTGATAGCGTTCGGGTGAGGGTGCTACTGCTTAAAAATTGAAATAAAATTCTCTATTCTTTACGATTAAGTAGGGCTCAGTCCCTACTAGAACTCTGGTAATTTTCAGATGAGTGGAATTATTAAATTTAGAAAAAATTAATTTTTATTTTCATTTTAAACAAATTTTGATTTTCTGATAGCGTTCGGGTGAGGGTGCTACTGCTTAAAAATTGAAATAAAATTCTCTATTCTTTACGATTAAGTAGGGCTCAGTCCCTACTAGAACTCTGGTAATTTTCAGATGAGTGGAATTATTAAATTTAGAAAAAATTAATTTTTATTTTCATTTTAAACAAATTTTGATTGTCTGATAGCGTTCGGGTGGACCTGCTACTACTTAAAAATTGAAATAAAATTCTCTATTCTTTACGATTAAGTAGCGCTTAGTCCCTACTAGAACTTTGGTAATTTTCAGATGAGTAGAATTATTAAATTTAGAAAAAATTAATTTTTATTTTCATTTTAAACAAATTTTGATTGTCTGATAGCGTTCGGGTGAGGGTGCTACTGCTTAAAAATTGAAATAAAATTCTCTATTCTTTACGATTAAGTAGGGCTCAGTCCCTACTAGAACTCTGGTAATTTTCAGATGAGTAGAATTATTAAATTTAGAAAAAATTAATTTTTATTTTCATTTTAAACAAATTTTGATTGTCTGATAGCGTTCGGGTGGACCTGCTACTACTTAAAAATTGAAATAAAATTCTCTTTTCTTTACGATTAAGTAGGGCTCAGTCCCTACTAGAACTCTGGTAATTTTCAGATGAGTGGAATTATTAAATTTAGAAAAAATTAATTTTTATTTTCATTTTAAACAAATTTTGATTGTCTGATAGCGTTCGGGTGAGGGTGCTACTGCTTAAAAATTGAAATAAAATTCTCTATTCTTTACGATTAAGTAGGGCTCAGTCCCTACTAGAACTCTGGTAATTTTCAGATGAGTGGAATTATTAAATTTAGAAAAAATTAATTTTTATTTTCATTTTAAACAAATTTTGATTGTCTGATAGCGTTCGGGTGAGGGTGCTACTACTTAAAAATTGAAATAAAATTCTCTATTCTTTACGATTAAGTAGCGCTTAGTCCCTACTAGAACTTTGGTAATTTTCAGATGAGTAGAATTATTAAATTTAGAAAAAATTAATTTTTATTTTCATTTTAAACAAATTTTGATTGTCTGATAGCGTTCGGGTGGACCTGCTACTACTTAAAAATTGAAATAAAATTCTCTATTCTTTACGATTAAGTAGGGCTCAGTCCCTACTAGAACTCTGGTAATTTTCAGATGAGTGGAATTATTAAATTTAGAAAAAATTAATTTTTATTTTCATTTTAAACAAATTTTGATTGTCTGATAGCGTTCGGGTGGACCTGCTACTAATTAAAAATTGAAATAAAATTCTCTATTCTTTACGATTAAGTAGGGCTCAGTCCCTACTAGAACTCTGGTAATTTTCAGATGAGTAGAATTATTAAATTTAGAAAAAATTAATTTTTATTTTCATTTTAAACAAATTTTGATTGTCTGATAGCGTAAGGGTGAGGGTGCTACTACTTAAAAATTGAAATAAAATTCTCTATTCTTTACGATTAAGTAGGGCTCAGTCCCTACTAGAACTCTGGTAATTTTCAGATGAGTAGAATTATTAAATTTAGAAAAAATTAATTTTTATTATCATTTTAAACAAATTTTGATTGTCTGATAGCGTTCGGGTGGACCTGCTACTACTTAAAAATTGAAATAAAATTCTCTATTCTTTACGATTAGGTAGGGCTCAGTCCCTACTAGAACTCTGGTAATTTTCAGATGAGTGGAATTATTAAATTTAGAAAAAATTAATTTTTATTTTCATTTTAAACAAATTTTGATTGTCTGATAGCGTTCGGGTGGACCTGCTACTACTTAAAAATTGAAATAAAATTCTCTATTCTTTACGATTAAGTAGGGCTCAGTCCCTACTAGAACTCTGGTAATTTTCAGATGAGTGGAATTATTAAATTTAGAAAAAATTAATTTTTATTTTCATTTTAAACAAATTTTGATTGTCTGATAGCGTTCGGGTGAGGGTGCTACTGCTTAAAAATTGAAATAAAATTCTCTATTCTTTACGATTAAGTAGGGCTCAGTCCCTACTAGAACTCTGGTAATTTTCAGATGAGTGGAATTATTAAATTTAGAAAAAATTAATTTTTATTTTCATTTTAAACAAATTTTGATTGTCTGATAGCGTTCGGGTGAGGGTGCTACTGCTTAAAAATTGAAATAAAATTCTCTATTCTTTACGATTAAGTAGGGCTCAGTCCCTAATAGAACTCTGGTAATTTTCAGATGAGTGGAATTATTAAATTTAGAAAAAATTAATTTTTATTTTCATTTTAAACAAATTTTGATTGTCTGATAGCGTTCGGGTGAGGGTGCTACTGCTTAAAAATTGAAATAAAATTCTCTATTCTTTACGATTAAGTAGGGCTCAGTCCCTACTAGAACTCTGGTAATTTTCAGATGAGTGGAATTATTAAATTTAGAAAAAATTAATTTTTATTTTCATTTTAAACAAATTTTGATTGTCTGATAGCGTTCGGGTGGACCTGCTACTACTTAAAAATTGAAATAAAATTCTCTATTCTTTACGATTAAGTAGCGCTTAGTCCCTACTAGAACTTTGGTAATTTTCAGATGAGTAGAATTATTAAATTTAGAAAAAATTAATTTTTATTTTCATTTTAAACAAATTTTGATTGTCTGATAGCGTTCGGGTGAGGGTGCTACTGCTTAAAAATTGAAATAAAATTCTCTATTCTTTACGATTAAGTAGGGCTCAGTCCCTAATAGAACTCTGGTAATTTTCAGATGAGTGGAATTATTAAATTTAGAAAAAATTAATTTTTATTTTCATTTTAAACAAATTTTGATTGTCTGATAGCGTTCGGGTGAGGGTGCTACTGCTTAAAAATTAAAATAAAATTCTCTATTCTTTACGATTAAGTAGGGCTCAGTCCCTACTAGAACTCTGGTAATTTTCAGATGAGTGGAATTATTAAATTTAGAAAAAATTAATTTTTATTTTCATTTTAAACAAATTTTGATTGTCTGATAGCGTTCGGGTGGACCTGCTACTACTTAAAAATTGAAATAAAATTCTCTATTCTTTACGATTAAGTAGGGCTCAGTCCCTACTAGAACTCTGGTAATTTTCAGATGAGTGGAATTATTAAATTTAGAAAAAATTAATTTTTATTTTCATTTTAAACAAATTTTGATTGTCTGATAGCGTTCGGGTGGACCTGCTACTACTTAAAAATTGAAATAAAATTCTCTATTCTTTACGATTAAGTAGGGCTCAGTCCCTACTAGAACTCTGGTAATTTTCAGATGAGTAGAATTATTAAATTTAGAAAAAATTAATTTTTATTTTCATTTTTAAACAAATTTTGATTGTCTGATAGCGTTCGGGTGAGGGTGCTACTGCTTAAAAATTGAAATAAAATTCTCTATTCTTTACGATTAAGTAGGGCTCAGTCCCTACTAGAACTCTGGTAATTTTCAGATGAGTGGAATTATTAAATTTAGAAAAAATTAATTTTTATTTTCATTTTAAACAAATTTTGATTGTCTGATAGCGTTCGGGTGAGGGTGCTACTGCTTAAAAATTGAAATAAAATTCTCTATTCTTTACGATTAAGTAGGGCTCAGTCCCTAATAGAACTCTGGTAATTTTCAGATGAGTGGAATTATTAAATTTAGAAAAAATTAATTTTTATTTTCATTTTAAACAAATTTTGATTGTCTGATAGCGTTCGGGTGAGGGTGCTACTGCTTAAAAATTGAAATAAAATTCTCTATTCTTTACGATTAAGTAGGGCTCAGTCCCTACTAGAACTCTGGTAATTTTCAGATGAGTGGAATTATTAAATTTAGAAAAAATTAATTTTTATTTTCATTTTAAACAAATTTTGATTGTCTGATAGCGTTCGGGTGGACCTGCTACTACTTAAAAATTGAAATAAAATTCTCTATTATTTTGGATTGGGTTGGGCTCAGTCCCTACTAGAACTCTGGTAATTTTCAGATGAGTGGAATTATTAAATTTAGAAAAACTTAATTTTTATTTTCATTTTAAACAAATTTTGATTGTCTGATAGCGTTCGGGTGGACCTGCTACTACTTAAAAATTGAAATAAAATTCTCTATTCTTTACGATTAAGTAGGGCTCAGTCCCTACTAGAACTCTGGTAATTTTCAGATGAGTGGAATTATTAAATTTAGAAAAAATTAATTTTTATTTTCATTTTAAACAAATTTTGATTGTCTGATAGCGTTCGGGTGGACCTGCTACTACTTAAAAATTGAAATAAAATTCTCTATTCTTTACGATTAAGTAGGGCTCAGTCCCTACTAGAACTCTGGTAATTTTCAGATGAGTAGAATTATTAAATTTAGAAAAAATTAATTTTTATTTTCATTTTAAACAAATTTTGATTGTCTGATAGCGTTCGGGTGAGGGTGCTACTGCTTAAAAATTGAAATAAAATTCTCTATTCTTTACGATTAAGTAGGGCTCAGTCCCTACTAGAACTCTGGTAATTTTCAGATGAGTGGAATTATTAAATTTAGAAAAAATTAATTTTTATTTTCATTTTAAACAAATTTTGATTGTCTGATAGCGTTCGGGTGAGGGTGCTACTGCTTAAAAATTGAAATAAAATTCTCTATTCTTTACGATTAAGTAGGGCTCAGTCCCTAATAGAACTCTGGTAATTTTCAGATGAGTGGAATTATTAAATTTAGAAAAAATTAATTTTTATTTTCATTTTAAACAAATTTTGATTGTCTGATAGCGTTCGGGTGAGGGTGCTACTGCTTAAAAATTGAAATAAAATTCTCTATTCTTTACGATTAAGTAGGGCTCAGTCCCTAATAGAACTCTGGTAATTTTCAGATGAGTGGAATTATTAAATTTAGAAAAAATTAATTTTTATTTTCATTTTAAACAAATTTTGATTGTCTGATAGCGTTCGGGTGAGGGTGCTACTGCTTAAAAATTGAAATAAAATTCTCTATTCTTTACGATTAAGTAGGGCTCAGTCCCTACTAGAACTCTGGTAATTTTTCAGATGAGTGGAATTATTAAATTTAGAAAAAATTAATTTTTATTTTCATTTTAAACAAATTTTGATTGTCTGATAGCGTTCGGGTGGACCTGCTACTACTTAAAAATTGAAATAAAATTCTCTATTATTTTGGATTGGGTTGGGCTCAGTCCCTACTAGAACTCTGGTAATTTTCAGATGAGTGGAATTATTAAATTTAGAAAAACTTAATTTTTATTTTCATTTTAAACAAATTTTGATTGTCTGATAGCGTTCGGGTGAGGGTGCTACTACTTAAAAATTAAAATAAAATTCTCTATTCTTTACGATTGAGTAGGGCTCAGTCCCTACTAGAACTCTAATAATTTTCAGATGAGTAGAATTATTAAATTTAGAAAAAATTAATTTTTATTTTCATTTTAAACAAATTTTGATTGTCTGATAGCGTTCGGGTGGACCTGCTACTACTTAAAAATTGAAATAAAATTCTCTATTATTTTGGATTGGGTTGGGCTCAGTCCCTACTAGAACTCTGGTAATTTTCAGATGAGTAGAATCATTAAATTTAGAAAAAATTAATTTTTATTATCATTTTAAACAAATTTTGATTGTCTGATAGCGTTCGGGTGGACCTGCTACTAATTAAAAATTGAAATAAAATTCTCTATTCTTTACGATTAAGTAGGGCTCAGTCCCTACTAGAACTCTGGTAATTTTCAGATGAGTAGAATTATTAAATTTAGAAAAAATTAATTTTTATTTTCATTTTAAACAAATTTTGATTGTCTGATAGCGTTCGGGTGGACCTGCTACTAATTAAAAATTGAAATAAAATTCTCTATTCTTTACGATTAAGTAGGGCTCAGTCCCTACTAGAACTCTGGTAATTTTCAGATGAGTGGAATTATTAAATTTAGAAAAAATTAATTTTTATTTTCATTTTAAACAAATTTTGATTGTCTGATAGTGTTCGGGTGGACCTGCTACTACTTAAAAATTGAAATAAAATTCTCTATTCTTTACAATTAAGTAGGGCTCAGTCCCTACTAGAACTCTGGTAATTTTCAGATGAGTGGAATTATTAAATTTAGAAAAAATTAATTTTTATTTTCATTTTAAACAAATTTTGATTGTCTGATAGCGTTCGGGTGGACCTGCTACTAATTAAAAATTGAAATAAAATTCTCTATTCTTTACGATTAAGTAGGGCTCATTCCCTACTAGAACTCTGGTAATTTTCAGATGAGTAGAATTATTAAATTTAGAAAAAATTAATTTTTATTTTCATTTTAAACAAATTTTGATTGTCTGATAGCGTTCGGGTGGACCTGCTACTAATTAAAAATTGAAATAAAATTCTCTATTCTTTACAATTAAGTAGGGCTCAGTCCCTACTAGAACTCTGGTAATTTTCAGATGAGTAGAATTATTAAATTTAGAAAAAATTAATTTTTATTTTCATTTTAAACAAATTTTGATTGTCTGATAGCGTTCGGGTGAGGGTGCTACTGCTTAAAAATTGAAATAAAATTCTCTATTCTTTACGATTAAGTAGGGCTCAGTCCCTACTAGAACTCTGGTAATTTTCAGATGAGTGGAATTATTAAATTTAGAAAAAATTAATTTTTATTTTCATTTTAAACAAATTTTGATTGTCTGATAGCGTTCGGGTGGACCTGCTACTACTTAAAAATTGAAATAAAATTCTCTATTATTTTGGATTGGGTTGGGCTCAGTCCCTACTAGAACTCTGGTAATTTTCAGATGAGTAGAATTATTAAATTTAGAAAAAATTAATTTTAATTTTCATTTTAAACAAATTTTGATTGTCTGATAGCGTTCGGGTGGACCTGCTACTACTTAAAAATTGAAATAAAATTCTCTATTCTTTACGATTAAGTAGGGCTCATTCCCTACTAGAACTCTGGTAATTTTCAGATGAGTGGAATTATTAAATTTAGAAAAAATTAATTTTTATTTTCATTTTAAACAAATTTTGATTGTCTGATAGCGTTCGGGTGAGGGTGCTACTGCTTAAAAATTGAAATAAAATTCTCTATTCTTTACGATTAAGTAGGGCTCAGTCCCTACTAGAACTCTGGTAATTTTCAGATGAGTGGAATTATTAAATTTAGAAAAAATTAATTTTTATTTTCATTTTAAACAAATTTTGATTGTCTGATAGCGTTCGGGTGGACCTGCTACTACTTAAAAATTGAAATAAAATTCTCTATTCTTTACGATTAAGTAGGGCTCATTCCCTACTAGAACTCTGGTAATTTTCAGATGAGTGGAATTATTAAATTTAGAAAAAATTAATTTTTATTTTCATTTTAAACAAATTTTGATTGTCTGATAGCGTTCGGGTGAGGGTGCTACTGCTTAAAAATTGAAATAAAATTCTCTATTCTTTACGATTAAGTAGGGCTCAGTCCCTACTAGAACTCTGGTAATTTTCAGATGAGTAGAATTATTAAATTTAGAAAAAATTAATTTTTATTTTCATTTTAAACAAATTTTGATTGTCTGATAGCGTTCGGGTGGACCTGCTACTACTTAAAAATTGAAATAAAATTCTCTATTCTTTACGATTAAGTAGGGCTCAGTCCCTACTAGAACTCTAATAATTTTCAGATGAGTGGAATTATTAAATTTAGAAAAAATTAATTTTTATTTTCATTTTAAACAAATTTTGATTGTCTGATAGTGTTCGGGTGGACCTGCTACTACTTAAAAATTGAAATAAAATTCTCTATTCTTTACAATTAAGTAGGGCTCAGTCCCTACTAGAACTCTGGTAATTTTCAGATGAGTGGAATTATTAAATTTAGAAAAAATTAATTTTTATTTTCATTTTAAACAAATTTTGATTGTCTGATAGCGTAAGGGTGAGGGTGCTACTGCTTAAAAATTGAAATAAAATTCTCTATTCTTTACGATTAAGTAGGGCTCAGTCCCTACTAGAACTCTGGTAATTTTCAGATGAGTAGAATCATTAAATTTAGAAAAAATTAATTTTTATTTTCAGTTTAAACAAATTTTGATTGTCTGATAGCGTTCGGGTGAGGGTGCTACTACTTAAAAATTGAAATAAAATTCTCTATTCTTTACGATTAAGTAGGGCTCAGTCCCTACTAGAACTCTGGTAATTTTCAGATGAGTAGAATTATTAAATTTAGAAAAAATTAATTTTTATTTTCATTTTAAACAAATTTTGATTGTCTGATAGCGTTCGGGTGGACCTGCTACTACTTAAAAATTAAAATAAAATTCTCTATTCTTTACAATTAAGTAGCGCTTAGTCCCTACTAGAACTCTGGTAATTTTCAGATGAGTAGAATTATTAAATTTAGAAAAAATTAATTTTTATTTTCATTTTAAACAAATTTTGATTGTCTGATAGCGTTCGGGTGGACCTGCTACTACTTAAAAATTGAAATAAAATTCTCTATTCTTTACGATTAAGTAGGGCTCAGTCCCTACTAGAACTCTAATAATTTTCAGATGAGTGGAATTATTAAATTTAGAAAAAATTAATTTTTATTTTCATTTTAAACAAATTTTGATTGTCTGATAGCGTTCGGGTGAGGGTGCTACTGCTTAAAAATTGAAATAAAATTCTCTATTCTTTACGATTAAGTAGGGCTCAGTCCCTACTAGGACTCTGGTAATTTTCAGATGAGTAGAATTATTAAATTTAGAAAAAATTAATTTTTATTTTCATTTTAAACAAATTTTGATTGTCTGATAGCGTTCGGGTGAGGGTGCTACTGCTTAAAAATTGAAATAAAATTCTCTATTCTTTACGATTAAGTAGGGCTCAGTCCCTACTAGAACTCTGGTAATTTTCAGATGAGTAGAATCATTAAATTTAGAAAAAATTGATTTTTATTTTCATTTTAAACAAATTTTGATTGTCTGATAGCGTTCGGGTGAGGGTGCTACTACTTAAAAATTGAAAGAAAATTCTTTATTCTTAACGATTGGGTTGGGCTCAGTCCTTACTAGAACTCTGGTAATTTTCAGATGAGTAGAATTATTATATATGAAAATAGTTTTTTGATTTCTAGTATTATCGAATTTGCAGTAGTGGAAATTTAAAAAAAAAAGAAACAGAAATAGTAGATTTTAGTGTCTGAAATCTAAAAAAAGTACCCAAATAGTAGTAAATAGTAGGTTTTAGTAGATGAGTGGGAAGCCTGCAATTCATTAATATATTGAGGAATAATTTTTGAACAAAGTATTTTATCTTGTTAGGAGATTATTTAGTTAAATACCTGGTCAGAAATGGTGAATTTAATGGCAGTAACGACTGTCGTGCGCATTAACGCTGATGTAGAATTGAGAGATTCTTGCAACTTTGGAAGCAATGATGCTGGATCGATTAAAGTTAATTTACCAAGGCATTCTGCAACCACATTTCTTGTACCTTCCTCTGTACATTCACAGTGCCTATACAATAATAACCAAATTGAAGGCACAAAGTTCTGTAAATGCGAGACTCCCAATGGACTTGCTGATTGGCACGTAATTATCTACAAACAGATTAAAAAATACAAATTAAACAATTCTCCAAATGTATAGAAATATATATAAAAATGTATTTAAAAAATAATTACCTCTTTCAATGAATGAAGCAGCAAATATTGCTTTTTTGGTTGAGCTTCAATTTTTTTAAGGATAAAAGGCAAATATTCGGGAAGATTGCCAACAGCGATATTTCCGAGTGTATAACTTGCTGCTTGCTTCACTTCTTCGGATTGTGTTGAAAATGAATTTAAAATAATTACTTTCAATGAACTGATATTGCTTAAGTCTCTGTAAAAATAGAAAAATTAAATTTTGTTTTCTTTTAAAAAATCGAAATAAGAAATAGAAAAAATGAACTTACACGTGTCTACCAATTTCTCCAATGACTAATAATGCAAATATATGCCTGGCATCGCTCTGTGGATTCTGAACGTCCTTTAAAAATTGGCCAACCACACCTATTGCTTCTTGGGGCCACATAATCGTCAGGGCGGCAGCGCATTTCGCCAAGGAGTGATAAGCCTGTTTGTGAAGTTGTGGAATGTTCACTGGGGCCACAAGCATTGATAACAGTTCACGGTAGCTGAGACCAGGAACTCCTGCCTGAACCAAAGCTTGAAAGAACTCCAACATTGAGTTCAGTGCAGCACCTGCTTGGAATTTTTTAATTATCTCAAATGTGTATTTAAAACAAAATTTGGACTACATTAAAAAAATCATTTTGTTCGAAAGCTTCCTCATTATTCATATCGAATTCTACCAAAATCCATCAATTTAAAATTATTTAACAATGGTTAAACAATTTTCAAAAAATGCGACTTTTTCGACTTTTCTTCCAAATATTGCAACAAAATACGAAAATACATTTTTAGTGTAAAATGCAATTTAAAATTTCGATTTTTATAGTGTAAAAAATAATTATAAGTTTACAAACAATTTAAAGTAAAATTAAACTTTTGACTTAAGGATAAAAAGTTATGATTGTTTAAACAAAAAGAAAGACAAAATTTTTGGGGTTTTTTTTTATTGAAACTATATCCAGGTTTTCCAGGATTTCCAGGCTTTGCGGCAACCATGTTTTAATTAAATTTAAATTTAAGTAAATTGAAAAGTATTCTTTGATCTAAGTTATCAAGGAAGTAAATAAAAAATACTGTAAAAAGTATGAAGAAATTGCACTTACCTTGAAGAAGAGGGGATTTGACCAAAACGAGTATTTCAGGTAAAATATTCTCAGAAACCCTTGTTAGTGCAACAGGATGCAATTTTGCAATAGTCGTAAGAAGTGTAAGAGTCAGTTGGGCAATATGTAAATCAGATTCGTTTAATAATGCTGGAAGCTCGACTGTAACCTGTAAATTGCACGTTTTTTATATAATGAACAATTACTAACTAATATATATATTAAAAGCCATAAATCTTTCTACTTCAAAGAGATTCCTTTACCTTATCAAGTAGATCAGAATTTAGAGCAGAACTGTAATTCTGTACTAAAGTATCTAAAAGTGTTAAAGAACACAATTTTAAAGCTCTTTGGTTTTTTCTCAAAAATGATCCTAAAACAGGAATTGCGTCTGCCTGGAATGTAAAGTATGTTAAACGTTTGAAAAAAGTTTATGAAAATAAAAAAAAGAAATTGAAAGTGAAACAAAAAAAAAAAAAAATACCATGATAGACTTGAGATCAACTCTTAATGGTGAGGCTGCAATGTAAGTGAGAGATTTAACAGTCGTAAGGCGGGTAATTTCATTTCTGAGCCTGTCAAGGAAAATCGGAAGGCATACAACAAGCTCGTCATGAAGAGTGTCTCCAAAATGAGCCAAAATCTGACCCATACAAGCAATCGCCCGTTCTTTTACTTCCTGATCAATGTCGGCCGTTCTCAATCTCAAAAGTGTGCAGCGATAAATATCAGTTGACAGAGACGTGAAATCGTGATTGTAGACTTTATCTAGAAAGAGAATAATCACAACGGTGATAGTAAAAACGAGTTTTAAAAATCGAAATTTATAATCCGTAACATACCATGAGGTCTAATAACTTGGACCAACTCTTGCAACACTAAAAGCGCTTCAGCGGTAATTTTGTAGAACGGATCACCAACGGCGACAATTATTGGTGGAGCCAAAACAGACATTTGCTCATGAAAATCTTCAGGTTTATGAGTGATTAAAAGAATATGAATGAAAGCAAGTGTGTCAATCTTCATGTTGGACGAGGAATTCTTCTCTCCAAGGCAATACTGAATTCCAGGAATTAGAGCTGGTATATGATTTGTCAACGCTCCAGGCAAGACCAACACTAATTCCTTGAGCAGCAGCAAACAATCTTGTCTTGTTTTGATGCTCTTCTCCTTCATTTGTCTGTACACTGCCTTAACGATTAGGGGCACTTGCAGTTGAAGCAATGAAATTGGTCCCTCTTCATCTTCCATTGAATCCGGATCGAGAGAAACTCCAGTTGCTGGTTTCGTTTGCCTCAACATTGTAATGTATGCGTGAAAAATGTCCGACTTCACATTTTCTTCTCTTTCTAAACATACAATAAAAACATTTTTCATTTTTTGTATTGGTTTTTCTTGGAAAATTAAAGAAAATACGATTAATTAAAAATTTAATTATTTTTAAAAAATAATCGAAATTCACTTATTTTCAATATCTACTATTTTCAGAAAATTTCGCAAAAGAATTCAATTATTTAAAAGAAATTCATAAAATTCATTCAAAATTCAATTATTTTCATAAATAATAAAATTTTCACAGGAATTCATTAAATTTAAATAAAAATTGTTCACAACTATTCAATAATTTTCATAAATAATAAAATCCATCGCAGAATTACGATTATTTTTAATACCATTTTATGAGAATTGATCAAACAATTTAAGATTTTCATAAAAATTTAATTTCAATTCTTCGAAACAATCAATTATTTTAAATATAATTTTAATTAACTTTTTTGGGAAATAATTCAATTATTCTTTTTGGTTTTAATCGAATTCTTTCCAAGAATTCAATTATTTATATAAATAATTCTTCATAAGAATTTAATTATGTCAATAAATAACAGAATTGTTCCCGAAAATTCATTTATTTTTAGGCAGTTTAAGGGGCCGTCCATAAACTACGTCACGCTTTAGGGGGGGGGGGAATTCATTTTTTGTGACGTTCTATAGAAAAAATGGCGCTAAAGCATGTAAAATTTGTGACGTGGGTAGGGGGGGGGGGTGGAAAATTATGCAAAATCGTGTGACGTAGTTTATGAACGGCCCCTAATAAACCTCTTTGCAAAATTCAATTATTTTCAAAAATAAAGTTTTCCCCAAGAATTCAATTATTTCAAAGAAAATTTTTCATAATATTTATTACATTTCGAAAAAATTAATTATTTAAAACAATGTTTATAAAATTCTTATAAAGAATTCAAATATTTTCAAAGAATTATAATAATATCGCTCGTAAGAATTCAATTATTGTCAAAAATTGTTATTAAATTCTTTATAAAATTTAAAATTATTTAATTTTCGGGTCGTTGAATTCGAATCCGAAGTCAGTTTTCCGCCATCACGTCATATCAAGTTTCTTTAAAATGTATACATTTAAAAACTTTTACAACAATTGAATTTTGCTAAAATCTTCTAAAAATAATTGAAATTTGAAAACATCTTTTAAAAATAAATGAATTTTTGCGAAAAATATAATTTTCATTTTTATAAATTTTGAAGAAGTTAAATTTTTTTTTAAAATTCAATTATTTTCACAAAATTTGCAATTAAATTTTTTCAATCTTAAAATTTAAGAATGTTTTTCAAAATAAGGATTTTTCAGGCAGAAGAAATCGGAAGAAACTCATCACTTTTTGACAATGACGTTTGCACTCTTTACGATTATTCCGAAGAAATCAATAATTTGCTGTTCAAAGAAAATTATAAGCCGTTAGTAGTAGTTATAGCAGCTGAATTTATTGACGGCATAAACAGAGTTAAACAATTAACTCAGTGGAAGAGAATTTTACCTGATAATAATGAAATGAAGAACAGTACCTACTTCAGTCACTTATATCACATAATTCAGGAACATTTTTATCTATTCAAAGCCAATAACCAAAATTATTTCGTTTATCCGGTAAACATTCTAGACAATGTTTTTACTATATATTTTCAAAAAATGCTTCTAAATGATTCTTTGGGTGTTACCTTCAACTTTGTTAACATACTCAAGAAATATTCCTTTTTTGAAGATATTTTTATTCCTCTGAATCCAAACTGGCCAAATTGTACTCTTAGTGAGTATGTAAACAATAAACTGCAGAGAGGTGAAAGCTTCTCAGAATTATTCGAACTACGAGAACAATTGTTTGGAAATAAGGAGAGTAACTATTTTTCCATTAAAGCCCAGAATTATTATGACATTTGTGATTCAAATGGATTCAACTTCATTTCTCAAAGTGAGAGTTTATGGCATTTTAACTCCTTACTGCAACAAATTCAAAACAATGCAAACAGTGCAGAAAATGAGAAAAAGATAAGTATTGTGGAAAAAAGTTTATCCTGCTTGCAATCGAGACATCTAGAAGTGACGGATGAAGTTTTTGATAAAAATATTAACTGTCAACAATATTCGAAATGCGCTATGATTGGAATTGATTATTTAAATTGGATTAATCAAACTGTATCTTCATTGAGTAGTAACGATACTTCGTTTGGCAATCTCTGTGAATATCGACACAAAATAAAAGTACTTGAACTATTTTGTTTTATAAAAAATGTAACTGGTATTACATCTCAGGATATGACAGCGTCGATAGATACACTAAAGCAACTTGTTGCAAACTCACTGATGAGTCAACTAGAATGGTTCAATGATTTGATTTCACTCTACAAATATGAATATATTACAGAAATAGATTTAAGGTTACAAGTATTTCGCAGGCTGAAAGGGGAAATTCAAAATGTAAATGAGAATTGGAGGAATGTAATGAGTACTGTCTACAACTACGTCGAGGATGGTTTGGTAAGTTTAAATTATAAACAATCTTTTTCAAAGGCTTTTGAGCCTAACATATATATAATTTAATATTAATTTACAAAACAGACTATCAATTTTTGACTAAAAATTTTGGATAAATATAATTGTTTATTTAATTTGTTTATATAAAAATTATAAAGTTATTTAAAAAAAAATTTATTTTCGATAATAATCTCTGGGCAGCTTAAATGAAAACTTAATTGAAAAAATTCGATTTATTTCGATTTAAAAATGTCCCTAAAATGCTATAAAAAAATTAAAATTTTGCAAAATCAACTCTGGGGTCATATTTTATTTTGAAAATACAATAAAATTATAGATATGCAATATAAAAATATTTTCATCGAAAAATTAGTGGCACTAATTAGTTAGTTATAACTTTCGTTCAGATTAATATTTTTTAATTTTCACACTTCGAATCTTGACTTGAATCTTGAATTATGCAAGAAATAATTAATTTGGAACAATGCTCTGACAAAAGTCTGATTTTATTAATATAGATTAAAAATAATAAAACGTTTAATATTATATATTATAACCATAAATATTTGCATTCTACAGAGGGAAAACGACAATATCAAGCATTCGCCAACGTACAACTCAATTGATACAATCTACAAACATTGGGAAACAATTGATGATTTAATTTTTGACGTGAAATTCAAGAAATTAGTAATAATTGTCGTTGATCATATGAGAACAGGGCTCGAAATTACTAAACAAATTAAAGCCAGCAGAGTTTTGCCAAAATTAAAACGAGAAGATCTTCATCATACAGAACAATTTCTGTACGATATAATTATGAAAAATATTTATCTAATTGAATCCAACGATACTCATTACTATATCTACCCTTTCACGGTTACCAAACAATTCGACACAATGACTACCTACTTCGAGTACAAGATGATAAATGATTATTCCAAAGTTTTATTCTACTTTGTAAACTTTTCAAGTCATTTTTCTTTTGATCAAGATATTAAGAATGGTTATAATGACTTAGTCATTCCTGCGCTACCAATGTTTTGTAAAAGCGATTATCAAAATTGTGAGAAGCATTTCGTAAATCCCTATCATTTAATTAAACTACATAAACAATTTGAAATCGAAAATCCAGCATATTTTCTTAGATATGCTACTTTTTATAAACAATTTTCCGACTTTTTATATGATCAGAATCTACAACAGAAATTCGAAGATTCTTTTACATACTCCAATAGGTTTTATAACTACTTAAAAGAAGTAAAACTTTCTTACTACTCGGAGAAATTATTTGAAAACTTACAGTTCCTATATTCCCAGGAAATTAGTAAAAACAATCAGGTGGATTTAAAAATTAATAATTTAAATGATACTTATCACTTTGAAAGATTAATAACAACTTTTGTTTATAGATTCTCAGTAGACATAAATAAATTCGAGGATAAAAATTTCAACTATATTTGTAGTGATAATCGATTATTAAAAGTTTTTAAACTCTATTGCTTCATAAAAATAAACTATATTGAGGGCATGCTAAAAGTTGTAAATAAGGAATCGGATGATATTAAGAATGCGAAAGCACTTGCTCAAAATGCTTTATCTATTATTAGGGAGTCTTTGTTTTCTACAAACATATGGATAGCAAATTTACGTTTCACAATTAACAACGCTTACAAGAATAACGAAATTAGTGCTTTAAGAGACTGGCAAACATTTTATTCCAATATGCCAAAAAATCTCATAATCAATAATGATATGTCAAAAAAAATATTTCTGATTTTTAGGGAAGATGCAAATTTACTTAAATGTCAAGAAATATAATGCACTATTTTCTGTTATGACCAATTTCATTGGCTAAAGTTTAAAAATATAATAGAACTATGGAATTATAACGTATCAATTCATTTGCCTCCTATTTATACTCGAATGCAAAAACAAATAAGGGCCATTCATTAATTACGTAAGGACGATTTTAGACAATTTTGACCCCCCCCCCCTCCCCATGTAAGGAAACATAAGATTTCTCGGACATCTCTCTTTCTCGCAAAGTATCGAAATGCTTATACAAAATGGTGACTTTTATATATTGTTACAACTCGATTATATTTATACATAGAAGATAAATTTAAAACAAATATGTATGAAAAGTTTTTATTATATGAAGTGCAAGCATAGTTACACTGAACTGAAATAAATTTGATTCGATTAACCGATTTCTTGTCTATTATTAAACAATGATTACTTATAAGGTACATGTTAACAAATGTCATCATGGAAATAAATGAAATATTGGATCTCAATAATAAAAAAAATAATGTCATTTTATTATTTTAAATAGTTAATTTAACTTTTCTTGCAGATTACAGATATTACAATCTGTTACCGGTATCAAGTTTTAATAAAAACTTTTAATAATAATTGCATTTTTTAAGGAATTTATTTTAAATTGTAGGTATTAAAAATAATTGAATCTTTTCGTAGAATTGTATATCAAACAGTTTTTTCTATAATTAAATCTGTTTTATAATTTTTATCAAAATTGTAAATATTTAAAAACATTGAATTGCGAAAAAAATTTTAAAATAATTTAATTCTTGACGAGATATTCATTAATATTTATAAAAACAATTGAATTCGCTCAAAGTATTTTATTAAATTTTGTTAAAATAATTGAAATTTTGACAAGAATTTAATATAATTAAAATTTTTGGCAATAATTGAATTCTTGAGAAGAATTTTGATATTTATCAAAATAATTGAATTTTAGAAAAAAATTTCATTTAAAATCCTTAAAATAGTTGATTTTATAGGGAGAATTTTGTTGTTTATCAAGATAATTGAATTCTTTTACAAAATTACTTAAAAATTTTTGAAAATAATTGATTTTTTGCAACGCGAATTAAATGTTATTTATGAAAATATTTGAATTGTATTGAAAATATTTAAAATTCTGCGGTGAAAATAATTGAATTCGTAAATGAAATTTTATTATTTATGAAAATAATTGAAACTTTTTGTAGAATTGTATTAAAAAGTTTTTTCTATAATTAAATCTGTTGATAAATTTTATGAAAATAGTAAATATTTAAAAACATTAAATTTCGAAAAACTTTTGAAAATATTTGAAATTTTGCATAAAAATTTTATTTAAATTTTTGAAAATAATTGAATTTTTGTCGATAAATTTTGCTATTTATAAAAATAATTGAATTCGTACAAAGTACTTTATTAAATTTTGCTTAAATAATTGAAATTTTGTCAAGAATTTAATTTTTTGCCAATAATTGAATTCTTGAGAAGAATTTTTATATTTATCAAAATAATTGAATTTTAAAAAAGAATTTAATTAAAAATCTTTAAAATAATACAGTTAATGTGACTAACCTTTGAATCGAGCGATGAGTGCAGGAGAAATGACTTTATAAAATTCAGGCAAAAGTTCTCTTCTACTCGACACAACGGCTTCTAAACACTTGGCTGAAGCTCTTCGTACTTTCCAACTCATATCATCGTCGTCTGAGTACTCATCCTCGACATCTTCCTCTCCGTCTTCTTCTGTTTCCATCACAATTCCATCTCCATCTGCTGCGTCATTTTCATCGTCATCGTAATTGTAATTTGGATCGTACGTAATGTACATCAGGCAGATGCTTATAATCTAAACATTTGAAATGAAATTTTAAAATTAGATAGAAAACATTTAGTTTAGCCATGTTTATAGAGAAGAGTGTTTAATCAAAAAATGTACCTTATTAATGTGAGGTGTAATTTCTTTTGGACATCTGTAGACGAAAGCTTCAAATGCTTGCAGACAATATTCTCTGAGTTCATCATCATCTTCAGTGCTAAACTGAACAATTAAAGGCATAATCCTCTCTATGTGTTCTCCAAATCGATGACCGGCTTGACGGCTAGAATTCAAAATTGGACATAATGAAATGATCTTTTTAACAAAATGTATAATCAGAATAGATTAGAATTTACCAAATGGAAGCGATGCATTGAATGTAGGTACGAATAACATTTCTGGCCTTATTGCTTGAAAGTACTTTTATCAGGTGATCGAGAATTTTGTTGTACAACTGACTGTTGCTGGAAGTCAGGAGATGACTAAGGGCGACAATCGTACGCTTTCTAACTGCTTGTCGTGGCGATGAAAGTTGTGGCAGTAAAGCATCCAAAATGACCGAGTGAAATGTCACCATTAGAGAACCAAATCGGGAAAGTAAATCAGCTACTATGTCAAGAGCTTCAAGTTGCACTGGTACATCTTCTTGCTGTGAAATAAAAAAAAGTTAGTCAAACGATAATAGTAAATGAGTAGAAAACAGATAGAGTTGTTTTTTTTAGGATAATTTTTTACTTTTCTACAAACACCATTCATTTCTTTGTTTAAATAAGCTTTTATGGCTTTTTAAAGCTTTTAAACTTATTTTTAAACAATTATTAAATTTTTAAAAATTAGTCAAAATATGCAAAAAAATATATAGCTCAGGATATTAAGTTTCCAAGTTTTAGAAAAGTACCGAAGGTACTCTGAAGGTTAATATTAAAACAGATTGATCTAAGCAGAACTAAATATTATAACTCATAAAATGCATTGAGCATCATGCAAATTATATAATAATATATTAAAATGTGGAAAATAACCTTTTCTATGGCGGTGCTTAATCGGCCGGTGATTCTTTTACAAACGTTTGCAGCAAGAGCACTTGATCCAAGCGGCAATTCCGAAATAACAGTTTTTAATCCAATGCTTGAAATGTCCCTCAATTGTTCCTTATCCGAAACCATATTAGTGCAGAGAGCATCCACGATTGTTTCGACTTGGTACTCTTTTACTTTATTGACCAAAGGACCCAAACTGCAAATAATTGTTTCAAATTCAATATTATTTCAATGTTATTCAACAAAATTCCAAGTAATTAAATAAAAAGTACCAAAATTTGCATAATTTTTTATTTTCTAATCACAATTTTTAAGAAAATTCTGATTATTTAGAAATAAAAGAAAAAATTTGTAGAAATTTTTATATAATAATCAAAATGTTTGTTATACTATGTTTGTAATTCGTACAAACACAAGTATCACATTTTTTTAAAAATATTTATTTTAAGTTTAGGTAAATACTAAAAAAATGAATAAGTACATAGAGGAAAATTTGTAAAAAAAAATTATTGCAACAAATATTTAATTTTGATTTTTCCTGCATTTTTTCTGACTTTCAGACAAAATTTTGACTTTTTCCCTGACCCTAAAGAATATTAAGATTCACTTTAAAAATTATTAGATACTCAAAAAAAAAAGTTCAATTTCATTTATTTGTGAATTTTTTTAATTGTAAAATTATTTGAAAACATCAATAACTTCATTTTAAAGTAAATATTTAATCGTTATTATTTTTCCATACGAATTAAAATTCTTCAAAACATTCAAATTTAAACCTTTATTAAATTCAACAACTTCTAATAAAATTGAAGATGACCGTGTGATAAAATCATTATTTTATATTAATAAAAATATTGTTACAATATCTATATTTTTCAATTGTTACCATATAACTTCTTCAAAATTATTTTCATCATTTCGAATCAATTATTATTTTTGGCAATTTATAACTAAAATTCTTCTTTAAATAAATTATTTTTTACAATTTTTGAAAAAGTTCTTTGAGAATTTTCAAATTCATATGTTTAAAATCCAATTTTACGAAATTTCGATTATTCGAAAATTCTTCAATTAGATATACATTAAAAATAAACACTTTAAATAATTTCAAAAAAAAAAAAATTCAATTCAATTTTTTCAAAAAAATTAATTCTGCAGAATTGTTAGTTAAATGATGAAGGATTCAGATTTTTAAAGATTTCAAATTCAAACCTTTTCAAAATTCAATTATTTCTAAAAATTCATGATATAATGCTTTTAATATTCAATTATAATATGAAATTTTAACTAAAATTCATTTTTAAATCAATTTTCATTACAAAATTCAATTATTTAAATGTAAAAAATGAATAATTGAATGTTTCTCAAAACTGAATTCTCATAAAGAATTTTATAAAAAAAATTTTAAATAATTGAATTCTTTTGACGAATTTTAATAAAATTTTTATGAATAATTGAATTTTTTTGACGAATTTTAATAAAATTTTTGTGAATAATTAAATTTTTCGAGAAATTCGATTAAATTTGTATTAAAAATAATTGAAATTCTGTGATGAGTTGCATTATTTATGAAAATAATTGAATTCCTAAAAAGCATTTGATTATTTATAAAAATAATTGAATCCCTGTAAAAACTTTTATTATTTATGAAAACAATTGAATTTCTGTAAAATTTTTATTATTTATAAAAATAATGTTATTAAAATAGTAGATATTGAAAATCATTGACCTGAGGAATATTTTTGAAAATATTTGCAATTTTGCCAAGAAATTTATTAAAATTTTTGAAAATTATTGACATTCGGAGAAGAATTTTATTATTTATAAAGATAATTGACATTTTGCCGATAATTTAAAAAAAAAATTTTTGAATATAATTGAATTTCTGGAAAAAATTTTATTATTTTTGAAAATAATTGAATTTTTGCAATAATTTGTAACTTCTCCAAAATTCAATTTTTTTTTAGTGTTTTTGATTAAAATTCTTTTATAAAACCATTATTTTTAGTAATTAATTAAATAAATATTGAAAAATTTAACTAATTTCAGAAGAATTTGAATTATTAAAATTTCTGAAAAATTTAAGTTCTTTAAAATTTCTAATTAAATTCATTCAAAATTGAAATTTTCAAAAAGTTCAAATTTAATTCTTTTGAAGTTCATCTATTTATGAAGTTTTTATTCTCCACGAGAAAGCAAATGAGTTTCCAAATATTTGGAAATGATAAAAAAGTATTAAATATTAATTTTTGGTAGATGAGTGCGAAGCATTCACAAAACTTTATACGGCATGCACACTACTTATACAATCCAACCTTAAAAAATTGTCATGTAAAAATTAATTTCTTACCATTTAACAGCGAGATTTTGAACTTCACCATTCTTATCCTCAAGTAACTTTAACAGCATTTTAACCACTTTTCTTTCAGAATCGTCATCTAATTTTATGCTGTCTTTTTGCAATTCTGTCATCAAATCATTAGTCGCCATAAACCTAAAATCTTTATCGCTGGATGTCATCTGCAATAATCAAAAAAATTTCCACTTAATTATTACAGTACGAAAAGTAATAATATATAAAAAAAAGAGAAATAAAACAAAACTTTTTTTATTACATTCAATTTAATTTTAAACTCTAAATACATTTTTACTTTTTTTTTACTTTTTTCTAAATGAATTTTTTACAAAGCGAACCTTATGTGAACAGAGAAAATTTAATTATCGCATAGACACGGAATATTAACATTGGTAAATTTTCCAAAAAAACAGCAATCAAATAAAACCAAACAATTATTTCATATTTTTAAGCGAAAAAATACAAAACAGAAAAATGTCATTGGACTTTTCAATCTCGGGCGTGAAAGCATTTAAATTTCAAAAACAAAATATAAAATCCTGGAAGAAAGCATGGTTTATTTTTCGAAAGAGGAAAATGAAAAACACATCTGACATAAGGCTAACCTTAAATGCAAAGCGTATTGCCGAGTCGATACATTTTACATATCGTGGAAAGGAAAACTGAAGGAGAAAAAGAAAAAGAAATTTAATGTAAGTAAAATTTTGTGTACCTTTTCCAGCAGATTTGATATTTGATACGAAACAGTAGCCATTTCAAATTCGTTTTACTACTGATTAGAATTGTATTTTCCACCTATTCACCACTCTCCAACTGTGACAAATAATAAATTTCGAATCAAGATTATAAACAGAAAAAATAAAGTCGGATACTTTTAAGTATTTCAATACAACAAAATGCTTTTGCTTGTTATGCCGGTGCTTATCACGTCAAAGAGTATTGAGTATCTACAACTGACTCTTTGCTCTACTAAAAACATCGACATATAAGCCTGTTTTTACAATAAAAATAGTTTTCAAACTTAAGGGTGATGTCCACATGGCAGCGTTCGACGATGAGTCACTTGTGAAGAGCATAATGGGGCAGTCACACCGTCACACGCTTTCTTTTATTTCTATCCTTCTTTAAGGTTGAGTTTACAATAAAATAAACCGTCTCAATTTCAAAGACGATTTGATGCGCAGTAAACAAAAACAAATGTAAGCGCATCGTATTGTCTTGAAAGACGAGTCAAATAACTTTGCATTTTTTTTACTTAAAAAAAAACTATAAATTCAATTTTTCATAATTATAAAACATGAAGAAATCAATAACTCCGAGTCTTCGACTCGGAGTTATCGATTTCTTCATGTTTTATAATAATGATAAATAATTAAAATAATTGAAAGAAAGGAAAGATACCTAAGAAGCAAAAAATTTGAGGTTATGTTTTTCATTTGTTGAGTTTAATTTTTAAATCAATTCTTATTAGAAAATTCTACTAGAATTATTCAATTATTTAAATACAAATAAATAATTTATTGAATAATTGAATGTTTCTTAAAATAAATTCAATTCCCATATAAAGAATCGTCTCATCAACAAATTTTCAAATAATTGAATTCTATATATATATATATATATCAACGAATGTTAATAAGAATAATACATAATTACATTTTATCGAGAAATTCGATTAAAATTGTATTAAAAATAATTGAAATTCTGCGATGAGCTTTATTATTCGTGAATATAATTGAATCCCTAAGAAGAATTTTATTACTTTATTTAAAACAAAATTTAATTTTTGCGAAGAATATTATTACACTTTTGAAAATAATTGAACTTTTGCAATAATTTGTAACTTTTACAAAATTGAATTTTTTCTTAGTGTTTTTAACTACACATCTATAAATCCATTATTTTTAAATAATTTTTTAAAAAAGTTCTTTAAAAATTTTCAAATTTATTTGTTTATAATTCAATTTTATAAAATTTCAATTATTCGTGAATTCTCTAATCAAATATAAATATTAGAAAATAAAAACTTTAAATAATTTCAAAAATAATCCGCAATTCAAGTTTTTCAAAAAAAAATTAATTCCACAGAATTGTTAGTTAAAAATAGGAAAAATTCAAATTTTCAAAGATTATAATCTGAAACCTTTCCAAAATTCATTTACTTCTAAAAATTTAAGCTCTAATGCTTTCAAAAAAATTCAATTTTAATCTAAAACTTTAACTGAAATACATTTTTAAATCAAAATGTTTATGAGAAGATTCTACTAGAATTCAATTATTTAAATATAAAAATAATAATTTATTGAATAATTGCATGTTTCTTAAAATTGAATTCTCGTAAACAATTTTATCTATAAAATTTTAAATAACTGAATTCTTTTGACGAATTTTAATAACCAATTTAAAAGTTATTTAAAACTACAGGAAAAGGAATTACTGACAAATAGATTAAATAATTAAAATCTGAAAATAATTTTAAGGATTCAGATTTTTAATGAAATGTATATTATTATTTACAAATTCTCGTATTCTCTATATGAAAATAAAGGCCTCACTGAGGGTTAACAAAGAAGAAAAGCATACTTATGATTTAATATGTCACATTAATATTTCAAACGAACTTATAATAAGCGTTTAATTTATATAAATATTAATGTGCCGAAGTACAAAAAACTGTCTTAAAGCTCAAAGCTTAGTTAACGATATAACTGCAATATATACATATTATACATTTATAAATTTGAACTCTTTGTAATTAATGTAGTTTATGTTAATAATAATTATTATTAAGGATTAAACTAATTTTCAACACCTTCATGGAAATAAATCTTTAAATTACAATTCCTTCATCGTAGAAAAAAAATGCATAACGAATTATTCAACAAAACTGATCTTTGCGTTATTTATCATGAAATTCCATTTTAGAAACAAGCGGCTGAAAATCTTTGCAAATCTACAATAGATAGATACTGGAGAATGTGACGAATATCAGAAGTAGAAATTTGAATTCTGTAACATTTTTTAACCATACGATACATTAACGTCGTGCTCTCATTGATGAAATTCCTTCTTCTTTCGGCCATTTCGACATTTGCCTTCAAAAAATCAGCATATGCAGGAAATTTTATTTGTGAAGATTTCACTGCTGTAAGAAAATCTTCGTTATTTGCGTACCCTGCAACTTTATCCATTGATTTCGTTAATACATCATAGAAAGTAAAGTTCAGATTTTCATTAACTTTTGTACTTTGCATGACTCTTTTCTCCTTCAAACACATCTTTCGCCAATTAATAAGATCAATTAATTTACATTCTTCAAGCAAAGTTTGATGATGCTTTACATTCAACAATACTAGACGACATACTAATAATCTTAATAATTTAATCACTTCATTCTTTTTCTCTTCATTAAAGTTCAAATAATGTCGATCGTTATAATAGGATCCTATAACGTATTCACGAATAATTTTCGAAATTGTACGTAAAAGATTACGAGCGTTTTTTCGAGTAACCAATTAACAGCAACTGGCACTCGTTATTTTCATTCGAAATGTTAATTTCTATATCAAAACATGATTTCGAATTATTATAGTCAATCATAAGTTGTAACACATCTGGTGAATATGGAGATGGATTATCATCATTTAGAACTGTCTTAGAATATCTTTCGACTTTTTTATTACTTAGATAATTACATACGCATCTAACAATTTCAGGACGAAATACAGAATCACCTACAGACGATATTAGTTCTCTTGACTTTGGATTGGAATTATTGCTACTTGATGAAATTCTTATTTTAACAGCGGGTAAAAATAAATTTTCATTGGTTTCACTATTCGAATAATGAATTAACATTTTCGTCACTTTTATCAATTCCTCAAACACTAAAGGAGAAACAGGTAAGGAATAAAACGTACTTGAATGAATCTGCAAAGCTGTTTTTAATGGTAATTCACCACATTTAGAGGTTTTAGAGGAATCAGCACCATGGTTTAGAAGAAATCTAACTACAGCTGGCTGCGCTGCAGTTGCTGCGAAATGTAATGGTGTACGGTGATAATCTTCAGTTTGTAAATTAACATCAGCTCCAGCGTCCAATAGCAGTTTCACTAGTCTCGGGTGCTCGAATGTTGCTGCGAGGTGAAGGGGACTTATAAATTTAAACAGACTGTCAGTAACAGGATAACCAGCGTTTAGAAAAATCTCTAATATTTCTTCACTGCCACTTTCAACGGCAATGTAAACGGCTAATTTTCTGGCGAAAGTGTCCGATTCATATTCGTTTGATGGTTCATTTACAATTGACTTAACAGTTTCCAGTTGGCCCATTCGAATTGCCAAATGAAGCTCCTTTTCTTTAAAATGTGTTTCTGTATTAATTTTCGACAACCTTGTTACTAAATATTTCCACATGTCATGACGACACGAATTAAATGTATCATTAAATACGTCATCTAAGTTTTTTACTTTAATACCAATATCGACTAGAAATTTTAAAGTCTCCAAACTGCCTTGAAAAATAAGTGATCTAAATAAGCATAGTTTATCTTCCTTAACTGTTGCGATGCTTTTTACACCATTCTTCACGAGATATTCAAGAATGTCCAAACGACCAGATGACACTGCAAGTTCAAGAGGAGAACCACCTTTAGTTGAAATGTCGACTTTGTTACATTCTTTCGCCATGAGCAGCTTTATCATTTCAAAGTTCCCTTTTGAAACTGCGTTACAAAGAGGTCCCATATTAGTTAAATCGTTGTCACTTAAAACAGCACCATGTTGAAAAAGAACTTCTGCTACTTCAACGTTTCCTTCCGCCAAGGCAGCATAAAGAGGTGTTCTACCCTTACTATCTTTTTTCTCAATAATGGCGCCATTATTTATAAGTGTCTTTGCGAATTCAGGACGATTATACAAAGCTGCATAGTGAAGTGGTGTTTCATCATTAAAATTTCTTGCATTCAGGTTAATTTCCTCTAGAAGAAGATTGAATACTTCAGGGTGATTCTCCCTAATCGCCAGATGCAATGGTGTATCTCTAATTCTGTCTCGCTTAGGGATGAATAGTCTTGCAATCCGTTCATGTCCTCTTGCAGCCGCCACATGCAGCAACGTCCTGCCACGAATTGTTTCAGTCGCTGAGTATTTCTCGAGCAGAGAATGAACCCGACTCAATTCTCCTTTGTGGACTGCGAGAAACAATTCATTGTAGTCAGAAGTATCGTCGTAATTATTTGAACTATCCATGACAACAAATTGAAGAATTAGGTCCGAGTACAATTTACTGAAGCTTTGATAGTGATCGACAATCCCGAATAGGAGAAACAGCTCCAATTAAATATTCTGTAATAAAAATAAAAAAGTCTGTATCACTTATTTAAATAAATTCTTATTGCTTCCTCATAGAGGAAGGATTCTTTACTAAAAAGATAATCATGACAAAACAAATTAGACATATTGATTATATTCTTTAGGATTTTCTGATGCTTTTTTGTGACTCCGATGATTCATGACTTTTTTTCTTTCTGATATAATTTTATAGAATAATGGCTTTGATATTTTTGAGAACTCTGATACTTCATAAATCATTCTGACTATACATGAAGGGTATCTTTTAATATCTTGAAATTAAGATTTTCAAAATAAATTTTAATATTTTCGGGGAGAGTGATAATTATTTTTCATTATTGAAAGTAAATATTTTAATAAAAAAAACCTTTTAATTAATAATAATTTTCGTGAAACTCTGATACAATGAAAATATCCTATGGGGGTTTGTCCCACAGGCCCATTTTGAGAATTAATATTTGTTTAAAAAGACGCTTTGCAAATTCATCAAAGCTGTTGGTGGTAAATATTGCTGTGGTGCGTATACCTTTAAAACCTAAGGCCTAATGCTTGGGAACATTACACGATTTCGTTAATTGTAGCCGGAAATATTAAACTATTCAAAATCTAAAATTTTTAAAAATTAAACTTTAAAAATTTTGTTAAGAAATTTAAAGTAACTATAAATTCGCATAAATAATCCGCATATAAAAAATGTTACTGGAGTTGCTTTAAAAATTCAACTTCTTTAACATTTTTTACTATTCGCTGCTTGGGACTTCATGTTTGACGAGAAAATTGACTCAACATTGCAATTGAATTGAAATTAAATTTCATATCTGTTACGCAATTCAAAATATAACGTGAAACATATTGTCTCAATTCGGAAATGTGATTAGTAATATTAATAAAATCAATCAATATTAAAACTGTAGAAATAAATTTTACTAGGTAAACTTTTATTTCCTTAATTGTTTGGACAATTACAACAATTTTTACTTGGCGGAACTTTTTACATCAAAGATTTTTTTGTTGGGATTTTAAAACATCCATCTCAACTTTTTAATAAATGCATAAAGTAATATTAAAAAGAAAATTTGGTTAAAAATTTTTGTTTGTAAATTGAAAGACATAAAAATTATAAGTTACTAAACAGTGTAAGAGTAAGCTTTTAACAGTGTCTTACGTGTAAAGTATAACGTAAAATAAAATAATAAATTGTAAAAATATTGTGGCCATTGATCTCATAATTAAAAATACAATCAAGTTTTTGTGATATTGTTAACATTACTTATTATTAATATATATTTAAAAAACTGATATCTATAAACAAATACATAATTAAATAAGTTTCTATTAAAAATACTAACCATGATTAATGTAATATCTACATATCGCTTTTATAAACTCGACAATTTTCCATGACGAAACATTAAACTATAATGTTTACAAGCATGTAAACAATGTCTAAAGGTATGTATGCACCTATGTCAGAAGAAAAAAATAATTATGCCAAAAAATAAATAATTGTAATTTTCAAGAAGTCGCCATAATTATGGACCACTTGCCGTAATTATTGGCGAGTTTACCCTACATTTTTCTTTAAAAGAAATGTATATTATTATTAACAAATTCATGTATTCTCTATAAAAATAAAGGCGTCACTCAGGGTTAAAAAAGAAAAAAAGCGAATTTTTTATTTAATGTCACAATGTTTTACACAAAATTTTAATAAACGCATAATTTGTTAATGCTTATTTGCCGACGTATGTATACAAAACAATGATTTTAAAGCACAAAGCTTTGTTAACACGATGTAATCGCAATATACATCTATAAATTTGAACTCTGAAATTAACATGATATTAATAATTATTTATAAAATTAAAATTATATTTTAATACATTGATAGGAAGATGAATAATAAATTACTTAACAAAACTGATCTTTCCATTATTTATCATGAAATTCCATTTTAAGAACAAGCGGCTGAAAATTTTCGCAAATCTACAATAGAGAGATACTGGAGAATATGACGAATATCAGAACTAGAAATTCGAATATTGTAACAATTTTTAACCATACGATACATTAACGTCGTGCTCTTATCGATGCAATTTCTTCTTCTTTCTGCTATTTCGACATTTCCCTTAAAAAAATCAGCATATATCGGAAATTTTATTTGTGAAGATTTCACTGCTGTAAGAAAATCTTCGTTATTTGCGTACCCTGCAACTTTATCCATTGATTTCGTTAATACATCATAGAAAGTGAAATTCAAATTTTCATTAACTTTCGTACTTTGCATGACACTTTTCTCCTCTATACAATTTTCTTGCCAAACAATAAGATCATTTAATTCACTATCTTCAAGCGGAGTTAGATCACAATTTGTATTCAGCAATACTAAACGACTAAATAATAATTTTAATAATTCTATTTTAATCTTCTTCTCTGCGTCATTCTCATCTTCATCGTAATCATTAATAATTTCTGAAAGTGTGCCTAAAAGATTACGAACGTTTCTCGAGTAACCAATTAGGAGCAATTTAGACTTGTCATTTGTAATGCAAGTGTATATTTTTATATCAAAACACGATTTCACATCAATATTATATTCCATCATAAGTTGAAACAACTCTGGCGGGTAATCAGATGAATCACATTCAAGTAAAAATATCTCAGAAATTTTTATAATTTCCTTTTCACTTAGATAATTAAATATGCTTCTAACAATTTCTGGGCGAAATACCGAATCACCTACAGCTGATATTAATCTTTTTGACTTTGGCTTTGAATTATTGATACTTGATGAAACTCTTATTCCAGCTGCATAGTCAATAAGTAAATCTTCTTTACTTTTACTATTCGAATACTGAATTAACATATCCGTTACTTTTACCAATTCCTCAAACACTGAAGGAGTAATAGATAAGAATACATGAATTGGGCCTGAATGAATCTTCAAAGCCGTTTTTAACGGTAATTCACCGCTTGTAGAGGTTTTAGAGGGATCAGCACCATGATCTAGAAGAAATTTAACTACAGCTGGCTGCGCTGCAATTGATGCGAAATGTAATGGTGTACGGCCACAATCTTCAGTTTGTAAATTAACATCAGCTCCAGCTTCCAATAGCAGTTTCACTAGTCTCGGGTGCTCGAATGTTGCTGCAAGGTGAAGAGGACTTATACATTTAAACAGACTGCCAGTGACAGGATAACGAGCGTTTAGAAGAATCTCTAATATTTCTTCATTGTCATTTTCAACAGCAATGTAAACTGATAATTTTCTGGCGAAAGTGTCCGATTCATATTCGTTTGATAGCTCATTTACAATTGCCTCGACAGTTTCCAATTGGCCCATTCGAATAGCCAAATGAAGCTGCGTTTCTTTAAAATACGTATTTGCATTAATTTTCGACAACCTTGTTACTAAATATTTCCACATGTCATGACGACCCGAATAAAATGTAGCATTAAATACTTCATCTAAATTCATTGCTTTAATACCAATATCGACTAGAAATGTTAAAGTCTCCAAACCGCCTTGAAAAATAAGTGATCTAAATAAGCCTAGTTTATCTTCCTTAACTGTTGCGATGCTTTTTACACCATTTATCATTAGATATTCAAGAATGTCCAAACGACCAGATGACACTGCAAGTTCAAGAGGAGAACCACCTTTAGTTGAAATGTCGACTTTGTTACATTCTTTCGCCATGAGCAGCTTTACCATTTCAAAGTTCCCTTTTGAAACTGCGTTACAAAGAGGTGCCATATTTATCAAATCGTTGTCACTCAAAACAGCACCATGTTGACAAAGAATTTCGGCCATTTGAACGTTTCCTTTCGCCAGTGAAACATCGAGCGGTGTTTTGCCCTTAATATCCCCTATTGTAAAAGGTGACGTAAAAAAGGACGTAATTTTTTGGGATAAAAAATGACGTAATTTTTTACGTTAATTTTTAGTCACTTTTTAAGTCTATTTTTTATTAAAAATTTTTTTCATTTTCTTTGTCGTTTTCGGAGTTTTTCCGGAAATCTTTCCATCTGAAAAGGGAAAAACTGTTTTTGAATAGTAAACAATTTGTATTGTAAAATAAAAAAGCAGCACATAAAATAATTAATATTTTTATTACTAAGTTAAACTCTTGCACTTTAACAAAACGATTTTTCAGAAGGTTAATATTAATATTTAAATAATATTCAAATAATTTTGTTTATGTACATTTTTAGAATTATTAACAAATCGATTTTCTTTTTCTAATTTTTTTACCTCTTCACAAATTAAAGGATAAAAAAGTTTAATCGATTTTTACTAAACCTTTATTTAACCTTTTTCTTGAAAGTGCTAATTAAAGTTTTTGTTTTCGAATTGCAAATCCGGAGATTAACTGTTCGTCATTAGGTCATTACAGGGCATTTACTATATTTTCGATAAAAAAAAATTCTCGGGTTTTTCCCGGCTTTGTCCTAAATTTTTCCGGGTTTTTACCCATCAAATTTCAATTTATTTAATTTTGAATATAAATAAATGTACAAGTGGCATCAAAAATTTGTATTAGAGTTTCTATGAATAATTAAATTCTTTTGACCAGTTTCTTTAAATCTTTTACATATTTTAATTAAAAAATTGGAAAATAATTCAATTAAACAAAGGATTTTTTCAATTTTTTAAAATAATCTTGTCAGTTTCTGTTTATCATTGAAGGGCTGTATGCTATAATTGGAAATTTAATTATTAAATTTTATTAGAATTATAGTGATAATAATTGAATTTTTGCAAAGAATTGTACTATTTATCAAAGTAATTGAATCTTTCCAAAGAATGTTATTATTTATAAAAATATTTCAATTATTGCGAAGAACATTATTATAATTTTTTTATATAATAAGCAGTAATAATTAATCATTTACTTAATAAGTAATGAAAATTTAATTTGCTTAAGAAATAAACAAATTATTATTTATTTGAACATTCAGAAATTTAAAATTATAAAATTTTAAGAGAAGTTCAGTAATTACAATTATTGAATAATAATATAATTTTTAGACCGAAAAAATTGATTTAAAACTTTAAGAGGGACTATATGTTTTACAAATGAAATTGTAATTACAGTCACTAACATCCCTGGATTTTTTTCGAACAATTTAAATAAAATTTTTAAAAAAATTCAATTATTTTTCATAGAATGTAAAGAAATTTTAATTATTTCAAAATTTGTTTATTATTTGTTTATAATAATTTAATTATCTTGAAACAATAGAATATTGAATTTATAATTTAATTATCTTGAAACAATAGAATATTGAAAAATTTCAAATATCTCATTTTTCGGAATTAAAAAAAAAATTTGCGAAAATTAAATTTTAATAAAAAATTTTAAGTGTGTATCTTGTTTTAATTGAATGTGAAATTTCTTTATGAAAATTTATAACCTATTAACTATTAAATTAAAATACTTTGAAATTTCTATTTGTTAAAAAGTTTATAATTAAATCCTTTAATAAATTTTACAAAATTTATATTAATTTGATAATTTCTTTTTAATTTATTTACATACTATATTTGAATCAGTGCCTGGTATTTACTATCAAATTAATTATTTTTAACAAATTCAAATTTAGAGAAGAGTACAAATATCTATAGAAATTGTAATAAAACCCGATAAAATTTCCAGTTTGTCAAAAAATTCTTGGCTTCCGGTCAAATTAAATTCCCGGCTATTTTCCGGTTAGTAGACACCCTCAATGACTCATTAGTCCAGTCAAATTAGTCGAAAAAGAGGGCATATCAGGTTTTATCTCAGGACCGCAATTTTTTTTGCTTAAACCCTTCATTGTGGGGTCAAAATAAAGGGCCTAAATTTAGTTCCTCGAACTCCGTCAGGAAAGCAAAAAATTTTTGCAAAATAGATGCAAGAAAGCAGTTTTTTGAAAATTACCGCTTTCCATTACATTTAAGGGTAAAAATAGTTATTATAGAAAAGAAAGTATATAAAATTCTGAGCAATTATCAAAAAAGTGATCCTTGTAGCTCAAAAATTGACCGAGTTATGCCCTCCGCAAGAAAACCGTTTTTTCGTGATTTTAGCCAAAATTCGCTATTTTTTAGTTTTTTCAGAATGACTTCTAAAATATTAATTATTTTTAAAAATGACCTACAGAGGACTTAAAGCTGACTAAATTTCTGACAATTTGCGATAAAGAACAATAAAATAGATGGTAATATGACTTTATCACTCGTTCGTATTAGTTATTTCAATAATTAAAATTTAACGATAAATTTTAATTATTGAAATAACAATAAAATAGCATTAATAATTTTAGAGATACAGTATCTCAAAATTGACCCTTTTTGAGGTTAAATTGCAAAAAATTCTGTTTTTCGCAAATAAATATAAGTTTTTGTTATGTTTTAAATGTAGACATACACAAACGATATCAAACTTGATTAAATTGTGTGTGGATGAACTGTAAAATAAACAAAACACTTCAAAATACATGACCGTTTAGTATGAAGTAAAATTCTGTATTTTTCCTATTTTTTCGTATTTGAGTTTATTTACATGTTTTTCATGAACATATTAATCGTTCGATAACGTTTGTGTATGTCTATATTTAAAAAATAACAAAAACTTATATTTATTTTCGAAAAACAGATTTTTTTGCAATTTAACCTCAAAAAGGGTCAACTTTGAGAGACTGTATCTCTAAAACTATTAAAGCTATTTTATTGTTCTTTATCGCAAATTTTTTTTTTGCTTAGGGAATTTTGGGAAATCTGCCTACAGATACCTTGGATTCCGCACTCCAAGGTTATGTGGGGTTGGTATGATGAAACAAAAAGGAAATATAAAAAAAAATAAATATATAAAATACTAAATTTAATATTAATATCAATATTTTAGATGTCATTCTGAAAAAACTGAAAAATAGCGAATTTTGTCTAAAATCACGAAAAAAACGGGTTTCTTGCGGAGGGCATATCTTGGTCAATTTTTGAGCTGCAAGGTTCACTTTTTTGTAAATTGCTTAGAATTTTATACACTTTATTTTTTATAATAAGTATTTTACCCTTAAATGTAGTGAAAAGCGGTAATTTCCAAAAAACTGATTTTTTTCACCTATTTTGCAAAATTTTTTTGCTTTTCCGACGGAATTTGATGAACCAAATTTAGGCCCTTTATTTTGACCCCACAATGAAGGGTTTAAGCAAAAAAAATTGCGGTCCTGAGTTAAAAACTCTAAAAGTACTAATTTGACTGGACTACATTGGATATAACATTTTTAAAGGCATGTTTTTGATCAATATTACTCACATCCTCAAAATAGAGCAAATAAAACTTTTTGGTTTATCAAAATACAATTTAATATTCAAAAATTTGCTTAGTCATATTAAACATAGAGAGTGTAACTGTAAAAAATATCCTGTCTTAGGTTTTCTAAGGTGTCCTTTTAAATTAATACACATACGAATTCGGTACAGCGCACAAGTATTCTTTCCCATCCTTTGACATGTGAACGCATATTGTCGAAAGTTCAGTAATAGAAATCGCAGATTCTTCTGTGTCAATGTTTACAATTGTTTGTAATGTGTTATAACATTTTTCGAAAGAACGGACTGTATGAATTTTTTTCACTATTGCAAATTCAAATTTAGTATGTGAATCCATTACAAAAAAGTGGATTTTAACATATGAAAAATCACGCAATTGAGCAAACGTATTATCTGACCTTTTATTAATCTTTTTTGATGACATAAATAAACATCCATTTTTCACAATTTTATAAAATGAAAGAGCAGATTCAGACAATGATAATTTTACTTTCCAAGTTTGATCGACCGAGGATCCACTACCAAAGTATCTAGCTGTAGAAGTCTGCATTGTTTTTTGAACCATGGTTGTACCGATATTATTATAAAAATGTTTAACCGTGTATGAACAATGGGGGTAAATACGATCACGCAAACTAATCATACAGTATCGGAGACTAATGCGTCGACATACCTGATTATGTACACCTTTTGCCGCGTGAATGACTTTTAGTAATTGACCGTTCGCTGATTCGAATGCGTACGCATTATGAGACCAGAGAGGGCCCCATTCGAATACGCTTCTTGCTAAATGTAACAATAAGTGAATGTTGAATGTCATCGAAACTTTAGAATAAATTATTTCCGTCTGAGCAACAAACTCATGCAAGAGTTGATCCGCAAAATCTATATCTTGAATTCGAATGTCTTCTTTTAGTAGCAAGTAAAGGGCTTCCACAAACAATATCCAATGGCAAAATAATTCTTCTGGTAAGACATCTTTTAATATTATGGGACTATAAAATAGAATCCAATTCTCCCACTCTCTTGATTTCCAAAATGCTTTTTCAGAAAATGGACGTGTTAATCGAATAATTTGATGTGGAACTTTGAAATTATTTAGTGTTTTATCAATATCTTCGATTTTTGATTTGCTGAATATTCCAGACTTTTTTGCGTTGCCAAACCACGTAGTTGCAAATTGTTTTGCAATTCCTGAACAGCAGTGCATACTATCCACAACTACACCGTAAATGAAATTGAAACCAAGTAGATTTATAAGATGAGAATATGCCTTAACACCGAAAATAGGAGTTTTTTTTTCAACTGCACTTTTCATATGCTTTTCCGTTTCTTTAACGGTTCTATTCTTCGGAACTTTTTTTAGCAAAGGATATTTCATGTTTCCGGAACGTGGATTATTAGGATTACATTTTACCGATTCGCCTGGATGTAGGCATAGATGACAGCCATATTTCCCATTAAATTGTACAAATCCTAACATTGGAGCGCGAGCAACTGTATCTACGCAACACACTAATGGAAAGATTTTAATATTACGATTATTACCATTTATTTTACATGATACTCCTTCCGTTGACAGCTTGTTCATAGTTTCTACAAATGGGTCAAGAAAGACTTGCATGTTCGGTTTGTCTTTACCAAACCAAAGGCCTACGACTATTAGCTCTTTTGTTCGTACATTATATGGTAATTCATTTACCATTAGATACCCTACTAAAAAAATAATGACAAAACATCAGAAAAATAATCAGAATTTCTGGTGTTTTTGAGCAGTTTTTCTTACAATTGCAGCTCAAAAACATGAAAAAGAAATAGAACCCTTCAAAATACTGCCAAGAATCATGAAAACTTTTATGACTGCCACCGAATTTTGTTATAGCATAGCAAAAATCTTTTTTGGGGATGTATTCTTGTTCCTTTATGTAAAAAGGTCGTCACGCCTTTTATAACTTGGGTAGAAAATCGAAAAAACCATTATACATTTTTTAATGTTTAAAATCATTTTTGTTTATTTCAACATTATATTTAATGTTTATAAACTCAGATTATTTTGAAGACTGTGTTACGTATACCTTATACTCTCTTGGCTTAAAATTTAAAAATGATATCAGTTTTTTACATATCAGTTATAGTTCACGAGATAGCTTATAATTTCTTCAAAATAAAGGTTTTGAGAATAAATTTTAGATATTTGGAAACATGAAATATCACAGATTCTAAATTTTTAAATTATAAACTTCGATTAGTTAAATTGATCAAGTTTCAAGTAATAAAATTTTTGTTTAAACAATCATAAACCTTCAGAACAATGCCTTTTTTTGCCCACTCGACTCAACTCAGTCACAATGACCAATTCGCTACGCACCTTTCTTTAACAATAGATTTCCGAGTCTTTTGTGATGATTTTAAAACAAGAATTTTATAACTTAAAACTTTTGCATTTTAACTAATGCAACTTTGTAACATAAAAATTTTGAATCTATGGTATTTTACGATTCCAAATATCTAAAATTTATTTTAAAAATCATTTTTTTAATTATCACCCAAACCTTATAATTTATTTTAATAAATGTTTTTTGAAATAAATTTTAGATATTTGGAATCGTAAAATACCATAGATTCTAAATTTTTATGTTACAAAGTTGAATTAGTTAAAATGCAGAATTTTAAAGTTATAAAATTCTTGTTTTTAAATCATCACAATAGTTTCGGAAAATCTATTGTTAAAGAAAGGTGCGTATCAAATTGGTCATTGTGACTGAGTTGAGTCGAGTGGGCAAAAAATGCATTGTTCTGAAGGTTTATGATTTTTTAAACAAAAATTTTATAACTTGAAATTTGTTTAATTTAACTAATTGAAGTTTATAATTGAAAAATTCAGAATCTGTGATATTTCATGATTCCAAATATCTAAAATTTATTCTAAGAAACTTCATTTTGAAGAAAATAAAAGATACGCTTCAAGTATGGTCAGCTTGGTTTGTAAAGTGAAGTGAGAAGCTGATAGAGTTCTCACAAAACATCAAATCCATTCTAAAAATTCTGTCAGAAATAATCTGAAAAATTACAAATCATTAGAGTCAAGAAGAAGCATCAGAAAATCTGACGAATAATCAGAACTGTGATGTTTTGTCATGATTCCTCATTATTTTTTTAGTAGGGTATATGGGCCAAATCGAGTAAGACGAACTGGTAAAAAGTGGTGCACCGTCAGTATTAAAAATAACACTTGCATAAGCATGTTTATCACATTCATTCAATTTTTTAACAAAATTTCGATAACGCTTCCCGTCATAAATATCACGAATGTGACCTTTTTCGTACGGCCTTTCATTCATGACATAATTGTGGTAAGTACTGTTTGATTCCAGTAATTTTGAAATAGGTGCACTCGGATCTATCGTGACGAAAAAGTCTTTATGTTTATAATCGCCTACCTGAATTTTTGTCTTGCACACGCCACACTTTACAAACTTGTCTTTACGTTCGAATTTCCCAACGTACGCGCCACACTTGGTACATGTCGCATGAAGTTGCATACAATCTTTTGGGTGAAACAACTTGTCTATCAAATATCGAGTGTTCGGCAGAATATGAAAAGCAAACATACAATTAATGAGCATAAACAGATCAGTGATTTGTGTTAATGATAATGCATGCACTAAAGCGTACTTTACAATCATAAATATTATTTCTCCAACACTTTTATCAACTGGGACAGTAATAGGATTTTCGAAATCTTTCATATTTAACATGTCTTTAAAAGACTTAAACGGTTTTTCTGTAGATACGTCATCATCTTCATTTATTAAGTCAGCATCATTCAAAATATCCATAAAGCATTCAGCTTCTATATCGTCCTAAAATAAAATTTATTAATTAACTATTGATCATAAAATATTGAATTAAATATATAAGCTTGAGATGTTTTAAAAAAGTTGAATATACAAAACTTATGTTAAATTTTAAAGGTACGTCTGTATATTTAAAATATACATCACGGACGTATCTTTTTACCTAGGACTACAAAAAATAATTTATTAAAAAATTGTTCACTTTCTCATTTTTTCATATATTATTATTATTCGTGACAAATATCTGTTTCTTGTGTAGTATAATAAAAAATATAAAACGATATGCGACTTGGTGCATAAAAAGATACATTACCTCTACAAATTTTGAGTCATTTTTGTCCTCAATGTCGTCAATATCCTCTGCTAGATTTTCTACAATTTGATGAATATATCCAATACTGTTTTCTTCTTTCTGAAGTGAGTCAAGCTGAGTATTTACTAGTTCCTGAAAACATATAAGTGCAAATACTTTTTATGTCGAAGTCTAATTAATGGAATTTAATTTTTATAATTCAAAATCATAAACAAAAAATAAAATGCATTTAAGAATTCATTATGTAAGAGAGACTAATTTCGCTCATGTAAGGTAAATTCGGTCAACAGATACTTATTTTTTTAAATTAGATTAAAAAACTTTTTAGGCAGAAATATTTAAGATTTACAATTTTTTTTGGTAATTTTAATTAATAATAATTTATTTAATTATTTTATTTATTTATTTAATTAGTAATTTTAATTTAAAACACAAATGAATAATTTTCATATTGAACAAGTAGCATGAAAAAGTAGGGAATAAAGCTTTACTTCAACATTTTTAAGTTGAATCCTTTTAAACATTCCTGTATCTCCAACATGATTTTCGTAATGCACAAAACTGAAAGCAATTGAAAGCAGGTTTCTACAAAAAATAAAAAAAATTCAAATTTGTAGTGTAAATTCGCTCATGAAATAAGTCTACAAAAAAGATGCTTGCGCCTGGATAATTTAAATATGTTAATTATTTTTATTTATAATTCGATTTTTTTAATAATAGTGCTCTTATAATTGAAAAATAAACGATTTAAAACGGTTTATGCATAAAACTGTCAAACTTAACCTTATTTTTTATGGTCATGAGTACGTTTAATTGAATGATTATAAATCTAATTTTTATTGATAAAACAATATTAAATATTTATTCCAATAACTTTCGACATTGTTCTTAATTTTTTTTTTCATTCTAAAGAATATTTAGTTTTATTATTGCAGATTATAAATATAATATATTTTGCAAGAATAATAATGGTAAACGAATTTACCCTCATTTAAAGGTAAAGTCGCTCACAACAAAACGGCTTATAAATAATTGTCTGCAACATATTTTAATTTCTTTGTGCAGTAATAGAAAGAGAAAGGGTCAGAGATTATATATTTTTAAGTGCCAATGTTTATTTTCATCGTTTCCTAAAGTTATTTAAAAAATAATTGAAAAATTGAGCGAAATTAGCCTCTTTTCTGGTAATTAGTCGTCAACATAAATCGAATTTTATTCAACTGATTAAAAAAAAAATATTTCGTCCATTTTTCTATCATTTAAACCTTCAGATTCCCTCCCAGGGTGCTTAACAAGGATTGAGAAAAAAATGCTCTGACTTTTCCAAGACTTTTTACTAATTTTAAATGCGCTTTTGTCAGCCAAAAATATAGTGACCGACATATTTAACATTAAATTAATATTTAATGATTGAAACAAACAATAATAAAATTTTTTTAAGTTTTGTTAGATTAAAAAACATTTCATTCACAATAAATTTTTATTTTTATATAAATTTTCCTGATTTTAAATGAAATTCTCTGACATTCCCTGACTTTTTCATAACAAAAAAAAATTTCTTTACTTCCCTGACTTCTTAAAGTCAATTACTTTTTTTATGTCATTTTTTACAGTCCAAAACTTTTTTCCAAAAATAGTCAGTTTTTGATAATTTTGTTTAGAAATTGATAGCATTTAATGTAAAATATATTATTAAAAAATGCTTACATCATGTATTACTTGTGAAAGATTATCATTAGAGCTTTCATTTCCCATTAAAGGCTCTATATTTTCATCAAGCTCTACCTCCATTTGATTTTCATCTGATGAAGATTGAGACGCATCGTTAGTATCACTTTCCTGATCAGGAAATTCTTCCAAATTATCTTCATTCATCTAATTTAAATGAATTCAAAATTATGTAAATGTAGTTATACCAATAGTAGTATTAAAAAGTTTACCTCTTCTAAGAATTTTTTGCGTCTTCTGTACCAAGATGAAGAAGGAACAGATTCAGTTAATCCTGAATCTAAATAACGTTTATAGCCTCGCCGCTCATTCATGATATTAACTGTCAGAAAAAAATTGTAACTGATGTATTCAAGAACAGTGAATAACAAGAATGTCGAAATAAGATTTCTTTACTTAAAATGTAATTTTTTAATGATTTAATGATCGATAAATTTTAAAATGCACATTATTTATCGTCAACATCCCCCTGAGCACGGAAACGTCTTTGTTTTTAAAATGTTTCATGACGCTCGAATTAGTTGTCCCCTGAGTCGAAAAAATTTTTTTCTTCAAATTTAATATTTTATGAGTATATTCCGATAAAAAATATTATTCTGCACCTTTTTTCCTTTGACAAAAGTTCCTATATATTATAGTTTTTGAAAAACCGCTGCCAAGTTGTATATTTTTTTGTATAATTTTGGTGCTCATTTCATGAACACTTTACTTCCACATAGAGATAATAATAATAATAGGAAAATATATGAATAACTTTTTATAAATATGGTAAAACTGATTGAATCTTGGGTCAATCAATGTATTTTTAAATACTCTGCAATATAGTTATAATAGTTTAATAGTTAAACAAAAATTTTCAAACAAAAAAGTTGCGAAAATGTTATTTTCCACAATTTTTGGTTTTTAAAATACCAATAATTTCGAAATTTATTATCAAAATAGGTTCAAAAATAGATCAATCGAAGCGTTTTTTGAAGCTCTACAAGTCGGCAACGATAATTTTAAGATTACTTCTACATTTTTCAACAAAATTTTCAAAAAAGTCTTATTTTCCAAAATTCTGAATTTTTAAAAGTTTAATATCTACGGTTAACATGGACGAAAAATGTTGAATTAGGGCTCAAAAGATGCGTCTAAAAAAACTCTACAAAATTATGCAAAAACATTAACATTAATATTTTTTTAAAGTTATGGGCAAAAAACGTTTTTTGCAAAATTAAAAATCCAAAAAAAATTTTGTTAAACAGTATCAATCTATCTCAAAGTACTCTCATTTTATGTCCGCAGGTGAGATCTACAATTTAAAAAAAAATTCAACCCAAAAGCTCTTCATGATTTCGAGATATTTATGGAAATGTGATGTTTACACACACACACACACACATACGGAATGACATTTTTTAAAAATGTCATTTTTGAACTCCTGAGGTCAAATAACATAAAGATATGTCAAAAAATCGAACTCGAAAAATTTCGGTATTACAATACTTCCTCTATGAGGAAGTAATATTTTCAAAACAATGATTTTTTTTTAAACAAAAAATGTAATTATATTTTTGACTTCAACTCGCGATAAAGTAAATAATTTTCAACAGTTTTTAATGAAACAAAAATGAAAATACGCGTCTCTTTACTGTTCGATTGATAGTTTAAACAAAAATTAATTATAATTATAATTTAAAACGTTATTAATTTTTTTCTGAACTATTGCACTGTTATTGACTTTGAACTTTCCGGCGCTTCGTTTATCTGAAAAATTTTCATTTCCATAAAACTTTCAGTGACAAAGTTATTTACTAAGATCTGAAAAATATAAATGGACAAGAATAATTATTAATCAAGATATAATTATTTTTTACTGGCGTTAGCAGACGATTATTTCGCACACGTTAACTTCTCATACGTGATCCTGTTGGGAGTGACGTCACGCCAGGCTCAATCCACACTTGCAGAATGGTCGTCTGCTAACGCCAGTAAAAAATAATTATATCTTGATTAATAATTATTCTTGTCCATTTATATTTTTCAGATCTTAGTAAATAACTTTGTCACTGAAAGTTTTATGGAAATGAAAATTTTTCAGATAAACGAAGCGCCGGAAAGTTCAAAGTCAATAACAGTGCAATAGTTCAGAAAAAAATTAATAACGTTTTTAAATTATAATTATAATTAATTTTTGTTTAAACTATCAATCGAACAGTAAAGAGACGCGTATTTTCATTTTTGTTTCATTAAAAACTGTTGAAAATTATTTACTTTATCGCGAGTTGAAGTCAAAAATATAATTACATTTTTTGTTTAAAAAAAAATCATTGTTTTGAAAATATTTCAAAAACTATAATATATAGGAACTTTTGTCAAAGGAAAAAAGATGCAAAATAATATTTTTATCGGAATATACAGTAGGATCTTTGAATAGTGCAGTTCTGAACAGTGCAGTCATTAGTGAGTTGAGTAGACAAGGGGTTTCGGGGGGTAAAGGGAAAGGGAATCTGTGACGTCAAATACAGTGCCGTCGGTCATTTAATTGTTTAGTGCCATTTAGTGGTGCCCAGTATTTAGTAGTGGGGGACCCTTAATTTTCTTGACACGGACCTGAATGTTTTAGTTTCTGCACGCTTCGAACAGTGCACAATATTCCCAACGACTGCACTATTGAAAGATCCTACTGTACTCATAAAATATTAAATTTGAAGAAGAAGATTTTTTCGACAACTAATTCGAGCGTCAGAGAATTATAACCCTTTGCCGTTCATATGTTAAGAAATGTCGTTTAGAGTCCTTTTTTGGGGGAACAGCCAATGAGAAGAGGCGTTTATGCTTGTGTTGATAAGTTAGTTATGTGTGAGAACGTAAGTGTCTAAATTTGCAGGATCGTACCTTCTCAAAATTTGAACCCATTTATATTTTACAATAAATTATATTTAATTATACTATAATTGATCACTAAAACTACGATTTTTTGTGTAAAGTGCAAATGTATATTTGCAATTTATTACAATTTAAAAATGGTAAATTTGATTGTTAAAAACTTATATCAAACATAAATATCCTATGTAAACATAACCTAAAAATCAAACTAACATCCGCCCCTGATATTGTCCACGTGATTCAACTATCAAACTGCTTGTTTCTGAGGTGGGGAAAACTTATGTACGGCAAAGAGATAACCGGTTCTTTGATTGGGACCCTCAATTTTAACTAATGCTAAGTCGCATTGACAATGGCGCCCTCACCTAGGAGAAATTTTGTTTCAGCAAATTTTTACCCCAAAATCAGGTTAAAATTTATACTTTTGCTTCCTCATAAAGGAAGTTTTGTATTAGCAAAATTTTGGATTGTCATTTTTTGACATATTTATAATTTTTTTTTATTATGCCTAATACTTTAGTACTTTATATATGCACAGGAACTCCCCGTATAACTGTTCTAAATAAATAAAAAAAAATTCCGACGTATTTTGACCTCCGAAGTCTAAAAAACGGATTTAAAAAATTTGTCCCGATGTGTGTGTGTGTGTACTAACATTACATTTGTCTCAATATCTCAGAACGAGAAAGAGCTAAAAGCCTCAATTTTTTTTTAAATTGTAGGTCTCCTCGGGGGACATGAAATGAGAGTATTTTCAGCCCGATTCATAAAGTTTAACTAATTTTTTTTTGCATTTATAATTTTTCAAAAAAACGTTTTTTTAACCATAACTTCAAAAAATTGTTAGGACACCTATAAATTTTTTTCTTTAGTTTTGTACACTGAAAAAGAAATGTAATTGAACCAAGTAAATGCATTTACTTGACACAATTTACTTGAATCAATCCCATATTTATTTGAAGAGAGAAATTTATTTTCTTGTGCCAAGTAATTATGAGCAGTGGGTAGAGTTCTTGAATTAATAATTCAGTATTCTGCATTTCTTACATGTTACTTAATTTCTTGAACGAATTCCATATTTTCTTGGATCAAGAACATATACTCTCCTACCAAGTATACTATGCCAAGAAAATCATTTTCTTAAGCCAATCGCATAATTAGATCGACCCTATATGCAATCCCGATATTTACTTCAACTAATTCAAATTTTCTTGATTCAATTAAATTTTTTTTTCAGTGTAGAGTTTTTTCAGATGCATCTTTTGAGCCATCACAGAACTTTTTTCGTCTACATTATCCGTAGATATTAAACTTTTAAAAATCTAAATTTTTGGAAAATAAGACTTTTTTAAAAATTTTGTTGAAAAATGTAAAAGTAAATTTTAAAGTATCATTTCCAACTTGTAGAGCATTAAAAAACGCTTCGATAGACCTATTTGTCAACTTGATTCGACCAAAACCCGTGCAGAAAATGCTCCACTTTGCCCTATTTAAAACAGGGTTCTGGTCGGGGCCTCGACAGTTCTCCCTATTAAATTTTTTTTAATAAAGTTTTTAGAATTCCTTTTTGTTGTAGAAGCTATTAACAATGAAAGGCAATCATTATTTTAGTTATTTAATAATTTTTTTAATTTAGTGAAGACTAGAATTCCTAGCCAGAACCCCAGGTAGGGTGTTCATTAGATTTTAGATAGGGTACTGATCAGGGCCTCGATAGTTTTCCTTGTTTAAATAAAGTGTAAAAAAATTAAATCTCTAAAATTACTTTTAATAAAAAATAATGAACAATTGAAGATTACAATTAAAGGGAATAATTGTATACTATTGTTTTAATAATTTATTCAATAATTAATTATTATACATTTATTTAAAAACAAAAATTATAACCTTTATTAATATTATAAAATTAAGAAGGCAGAAAGGAGCGACAACCTCCAAAAGAAAAATAAATTAATCATAAAACCAAAAATTATGTTTTTCAAAAATTTTTAGGTTTTCTATTCTTGAAATTATATTATTTTTATCATTATCAATTTTAAATTAGTCAAAATAGACTATAATACCTCATTATGTTATTTATAAACATGTTGTATATACAATAAATATGTTCATTATGTTTCTAATATAATAATATTTTTAACTACAGTAATTGTATTGTAATTTCTATTGAATAAAATTAACCTCACAAAATAGGGCAATTTTGGGAAAAACTGACGAGGCCCTGACCAGTTTTTCCCTAAGTAGGGCATTGGTCGGGAACAGCGTCACACACTAGTCAGGCACTGGTCAGTTTCTCTACCCAGAGCCACATCAGAGATCGGGAAAACTGTCCAGTACCCTATTAGGCCCACATTTTAATTTCTGCACGGGAAATTACGAAATTATTGGTATTTTAAAAATAGAAAAAAATTGTTGAAAATAACATTTTTTAAATGTTTTTATTTAAGAGTTTTTCTTTAACTATTACTTAACAAATTACTTGTTTTTAATCCATATTACTTATAACAAAAGAGTTAGTTTTTACTTTTTGTCAAATCTTTGAAGTAAAATGCTTCAATTTTACGTTTGGTATATACATTTTTTCATAGTTTAACTACAAAAAATACAAATAGTATATGTACTTTATTTTTAGTCAGTTAAGAGAATAAAATTTGTATAGTAGTGAAAGTCAGAAAAAATTCCATAAGTTTCGTAAAATTTATACTGGATTTTAAAGAGGCTTATAGTATTTCTCTTGCAGATAACTGTTATAAATTTCGTTGTTATGAAGTATACGTAGTGAAACAACTTTTTATTTTTTGAAAATCGGCTTTCTGCTATCCGCTTTTGGTTTACATTTTATTGCAGCCAAAGCTAATTCTGCTAATAATTAAGATAAAAACTTTTTAAAAATTTATTAGAAACCTTAGGAATTTTCGAATTAAATGACATATAATAACTAATATTTTTTGTCCCCTTAGTCAATGTAGCACCCCAAGCAGCACGTAAGCTTATCTTGACATCACTTTAATGTTACATTGAAGATTCGTCATATTACACTGTTATATTACAGTGATCTTACTGAAATATCAAAATGTCCGCCTGGTGGTAATATTACGTTGTTATATTAAGAGAATATTACATGGTAATATGAAGGTAATATTACATAGGAATATTAAGGTAATATTACACTGTAATATTAACGTAATGTTGAGGTAATATTCAGATAAAATTAGAATAATTTTATAATTTAGAAAAAAACATTTAACAAAGCTGGACTTGAACCCTGAACCTTGTGCACAGTAATCAAGAGTCTTCCCACTGAGCCAAACTTACTTATAGTGTATTAGGATTTTTGATGAAATATGAAGAACTTTAAAAAAACTTACAAAGATTATATACCGTCTATAATTTTAATACACTACAAGTATGTTTGGCTCAGTGGTAAGACTCTTGATTACTGTGCACAAGGTTCAGGGTTCAAGTCCATCTTTGTAAAATGTTTTTTTCCAAATTATAAAATTTTTCTAATTTTATCTGAATATTACCTTAACATTACGTTAATATTACAGTGTAATATTATCTTAATATTACTAAGTAATATTACCTAAATATTCCTATGTAGTATTACCTTAATATTACCATGTAATATTCTCTAAATATAACAACGTAATATTACCACCAGGCGGACATTTTGACATCTCAGTAAGAACACTGTAATATTACAGTGTAATATGACGAATCTCCAATGTAACATTACAGTGATGTCAAGATAAGCTTACGTGCTGCTTGAGACTTTATAAATATGGAGAAAAATTCTGTAATTTTTTGCGTTTCAGACACTTTATGACTTTTTAAATAATGTAGAATAGTTAATAAAAAAGTTTTTAATTTATAGGTACAAAGATTGCTGTTAAAATTTAAGCTTTAATTTAAGTTTAAGAAACTTACAATATCTTTATGATATTTTAAGAATTCACGAGATTCTACTAAAATGCAACTGGATGACTCTTGTGACCATAACCCATGCATTGAAGTATTTTCAACTTTAAACATACTATAATATTGCTTTTCCATTAATACAGGAAGTATTATAATACTAAAATTTTTCAAGTTGGATTTTTTGACATATCTGTATGTTATTCGACCTCAGGATTTCAAAAATGAGATTTTAAAAATGTAATTTTGTCTAAATAGTGACTTTTATCAAAACTAAAGTAATCGATTTTCGATTTTTTTTTCTTTCCTTATAATCACTAATAAATAACGAAAATTTTCCAATCCACACCAAAGTGGTGTTCTTTAGAATTAAAATGATATTTAACATTATGTCAGTCGCTGCACAGAAATTGGAAAAAGAATTTAAGAAATTGAGAAATTATTAACTTCAAAACTCCATTCCATTAATGAGGTATTTATTTTGGTTTGTTATTGAAAGTTAATTGGAAAAAATTGAATAAAACTATGTGCAACGACAGACATAATTTAAATGGTAAATTTTCTTTTTTATTAAGTAGTGATTATGGAGAAAGAAAAAAGTGGAAAATCGATTACTTCAGTTTTGATAAACCACTACCTATGTAGACGGAATTTCGATTTATTTAATGTAAATGTTTATTTTTTGTTATTAAAACAAATAACTGCAAATATTTTTCATGTATTAAGTTATTTTTTATCTATTGGTATAACAGTGAAAAAGATATTTCAGAAGTCCTCTGCTTCTGAAGACGTTAAATTTTAATAAATTCATAACTTCCGTAATTTCGATAAAATAAAAAAATAAAAATAAAATTATTTAATTATTTTTCATATAGAATTCGAAAAAAATGGTTCTAATAAAAAAATTTGAAGTAAAATTTTTTTGAAGAATGACTCATATAACTTGTAAAAATTTAAAAAACATCCCTATGGAAAACCAAAGTGTTTATGAAATCAACACAACGAGATTTACGAAAACATACAACTTGGCAGCGTTTTTTCATTTATAACATACTTTACAAGCAATATTATGTTTTATAAAATGACTTCTTTTTTAGCTAAATTCATTTCCTTAAATTTTTTTAATTTTTAGCTTTATTTTGAAACATTTCAAAATTAGATATTTCCTAAAGGTGACGATAAATAGTGCAATTAGCTTAATTTAGTGATAAAAAGCATAAAATTAAGTAATTGGATATACCAACTTTGAAAACATATTTTTTCTATTATTGTTATTTCTATGCGACTTTCGTAAATGAATAATTAAATTTGTCAAAAGAATAATAGAGCTATAGAGTAATTCTTTTTGTTGCATGTAGATATTTTATAAATATCTTTATCAATAATGCGTAACAAAAACTTTCAAACGATAGTAAACGATTATACGTTAAACACATATATATTACCTACCGTGTTTAGATTATACAAATAAAATTTATCCTATATTCTCCTTTTTCAATCACATAAGGAAAATTAGAGGTAAAATGGCTTCAACTTATTAGGACAAAATGTCGGCTGGTACACTTTCAAACTTTCCGTAACGGTCCCTGAGTGTATATTCAGGACATTCAAGACTTTACAACTTTTAAACACAGATTTACTTTTATTACTTTATTAAGGTCAAAATTATTATTTTTAACGCACTCATTTGAAATTCACATAATATCGAGCTTGTATGACGGATTTTCATTAAAATATTTGTAAAACTGACATTGTAATTTGTATATTATGATAGTAAAGAAGTGTTACTTGTGAGGTAACGTTAAGTTAGGTGAGCAAGTGAGACTGTGAGACGCATGCATGGGGTGCGACCGTCTGTACCAAAAACATAAGTCCAGAATGCTCATTATGCCGAATACACAATTTAAAAATGACTAGATACGCGAATCCTCAATAAACTAAATTATATATTGAATGAAATTCAAAAGTCGAGAATAATCATTTGATACATTCTGCATAATGAAGAATATTAGTTTACACTAATTCCTTTTCTCAAAAATTTGAAATTATTCTAATTTTTATGTTTGGAATTTCCATGGGACTGCGGCCTTAGGGTGGAGTCCCATGGCAGCGTTTTGCGTTGCGTTTTGTAACTAGGCAATGAGTGTGAGAAAGATGGAGATATATGTTTGCTATATTTGCACTCATGGCCTAGTTACAAAACGCAACGCAAAACGCTGCCATGGGACTTCACCCTTAGATATCTACCATAAGGCTAACGCAGAATGAATACGGATACGGGAACAGGGCATGCAAAAGAAAATGACAGAAGCTGTCTGTGTCTTTTTCTTTCTCATGCCCTGTTCCCGATCCACATTCATTCTGCGTTGGCCTATATCTAGGCTAACGCAGAATAGATCTGTAACCGGAACCGCAATCGTAAGCGTAACCGTAAGAATGAGTTAAAGAAGGATAGGTATATTGTTTATCCTTCTCTAACTCATTCTTACGCTTACGGTTACGATTGCGGTTCCGGTTACAGATCTATTCTGCGTTGGCCTTCTACCAAAAATTCAAAATGTTGTTAAGGCAAGTACACAATCCGTCGCATACCTATGGATCGCCTTTAGTAGTAATACGTTAATCTCGAAGTTTTCAAAATTCGTACGGATTTCTAGATCACTTTATTCACTTCGTGCTTTGACGGTTTGACCAAAGCAATAAACGTAATTGAATACACGGGGGTGACACTCTCGAGTTGAAACTAACCATACTGTTGACTGGTGACCACCGTGGGCGCTGGCTGGTTAGTTGGCCGATATTGAGTAAAAATGCATTAGAAAAAAAGAAAAAATTATTTTACAATCAATAATATTAATTTAATTGTATTTATTTGTATATAATATTAATCCAGTATCTTTTTAGCATTTTTTATGATATTAAAAACTTAGAAAAAGCGTTTAATATTTTATTTATAATGAAAATTGTGCAACAATTCATGGCGGGAAATTTAAATTAAATACTAAATAATATTATAATAAATAAATTATCAAACAAATTTTTGTTTATACTGTAAAATATTATTAAATAATAGTCAGTAGCAATAATTAAAATAATAAAAAATAATTATAATTTTATTAATTTAAATTTCCCGTCATGAATTGTTGCACAATTTTCATTATAAATAAAATATTAAACGCTTTTTCTAAGTTTTTAATATTATAAAAAATGCTAAAAAGATACTGGATTAATATTCTATATAAATAAATACCATTAAATTAATATTATTGATTGTAAAATAAATTTTTCATTTTTTCTAATGCATTTTTACTCATTATCGGCCAACTAACCAGCCAGCGCCACCAGTGGCGACGGTCAACTCTCAGGTTAGTTTATTCTAATGGGAAACTGCACCAGTGTCACCCCCGTGATTGAATATAAAAATAAAAAAAAATGAATCAAATAATAAACTAATTGATAAACCGGTGATAAAAAGAAACTTAAACTGAAAATGTCAGTTCAAAATATTAACTGTGCGTATGCATTGTTTGGAAACGGTGAGAAACGAAATGTGCCTGTGTCCTTCATAGAAAATTTTTCGCCAAAAAATCAGACCGATTTTATAAGGAGAAAGAAATATAAAATTTGGTCGCTGGGAAACAAAGGGCCCAAAGATTTCTTAAGGAATGGTTACATTCTGCTGCTTGGTGGTAAGTAAATATAAACAATGACATCTTATATTTATGCTTAATTTCACACAAGCCAAATAGTGGACGCCATGTGGCTCAAAGGTAGTTCTATTTGAGGCATATTGTAGTCACTTTCCGTCACTTTTCAATATGTCAGATTTTTGTATTATTTTTTAATGTATAAGTTTAATAATAAATAACGTTTTTCCCGTTATTTATTTTTTAGAACAATTAAATTAAATAAGTTTTTCTTATTTTAGCTGATGAAAACGACATTAACGAGCAAAAGAAATCAAAACGAGTACATGTTCCAAGTCAAAAACATTTGAGTTTTTCATCTTCATCTGAAAGTGAAAAAAAGAAGAAAAAACAGGTAAAAATATTTTAAACATTTATAATTTTTTTAATACTGCTTTAAAAAACAAATGATTTTTAATATGTTTTAGTAGGGTAGAGTGGGGTAAAAAAGCCACATTTTTACTTTTGATGCTGTAAAATCTGTATTTAAAATTTTTTTCTTAAATTTCCAATTGTTATTGAAAGTTTAGTTATTAAGCTTTAAAATTCTTGACGGAAATATTTTTTATCTGATAAAAGGACTAAGTTATAAGAGTTTTACGAAAGCACTGCAAGTGGCTTTTTTGCACCACCTGGTGGGGTGAAAAAGCCACCCTACGATTTTAGCAAAACATGTTATCAATTTAGGTATTTTTATAGTTTTTCTTTATTCATATGACAAATAGTCTTATTTGAAAAATATTTTAATAATTATGAAAGAGTTTTTAGCAAGCAAAATTGAAAATTATATTAAGGTATTATTATCGTTTGATAAATAAAAAGAAGAATATTCAAGCTATCGTTTGATATAAATTTTATTAAAATCGGAGGTAACGTGTTTTGAGATTTTTCAAAGTTTAACTTTTAAACTCAATTTTCTATTTAAATTAAATTATTTAAAAAATATATTTTTTTCTTATCAGAAAGTTCAGAAATTCTACTTTCGAAATCACTAATATAAAAAGTAATTTGGTTCTACAGAATGGAAGAAATATTTATTTAAAAATTGTCTTACATTGGCAATTGTTTACGAAGGGGGTCGTTTTGAAATGAAATGCCTCATATTTTTTTTAAATAAAGTTAAAGTACAATTCAAATTTATTTCTAAAGCTTGATTGAAAGGATTTGCTTCTTTACACATTTATAAGCTATGTTTTGTGTACATATAATTTACATACTATATTTGTAGCCTGTTAAAAGAAAACTCCAATTTCCATCCGATGACGCAAAAAAACACGCAAATGAAAAAATTTTTAAAAACCGTTTGGAATTACTTAAAACTCGAAAACTTATTCGAGAATCTGACGAGGACGAGAATTCAGATGAAACCATTGAAAGTGTTGATTCAATGCCGACTCTGCCAGGATTTACAGGTATATGTTTTAAACGCAATTGAGAGCATGGAAAGCACAGTAGGCACAGCGACTGTTTGTTATTTTTAAATAAAAATTGTTTTTAAGGACACTGATTACACTGAGAGAAATGGATAGTCAGATTTTGATGTTCAATTCAAAATCTAATGTCACATTTGTAATTAGCGACTCAGAAAACCCCTAGTAATATTCCTAATCTAACAAAAAAATTCATTGTAATAATGTGATAAAAATCTAGTTACTTAAATTATTTTAGTCTACATTTTAAATTTAAATATAAATGAAAAGTAAACCCATGTCTCCGTGCCAACTGAAGAGCAAAATGAGTAAATCAATAAACCAATTATCGATACCGCAAAGCAGTGTTATTTCGCACATTTAACGGTAAATTCGATCACAGATTATTTGCTTCAAATTAGCTTTAAAATAAAGTTTAATACGTTTATTACTTTTATTAACAAAAAATAAATATTCAATTTGTTGATAAATATGTCAAATTTTATTTTAAATGTGATTTGTAAGACAAATCAATGTGCGATTGATTATTATTTATTATTATTAATGCCCGTATATAATTTTGGAGAGAAATAACATACACCAAACATTTCGAAACTTCAATAAATTTAATTGTCATTTACAAATACGAATTTTTTATATATTTTCAAAGTCATTTCTCAAACATTTCTAGAATTTAAAAATAAGAAAATTTTGATTCAAAAATTTTTTAATCTCTAATGGCGCCTTACAAACTTTCTATATGTTCCAGTGCTCGCTGAAGTCAAATTTCAGTTTAATTGACACTTTTAGTGTACCCTTTAAATTGACCCAGGTTAAAATCCCCGTACAGGATCCTTAAAGGATCCTCTTGGGATCCTGTGCAGGTCCTGTGCAGGATCCCGACAGGATCCCATACCAGTCCTGTACAGGATCCCGACCGGATTCCGTGCAGGAAATTGGAACGGGGTTCCTGTGCAGGTTCCGATGCAGGAACCTTAACTATCAAAGTATGAATGCTCCTTAAGCCATTTTCGGCGACCAGCGCGCCCAAATGAGAAGTATAGCTTACCCGATTTAAGGCAGTATCACAGTCGTCAAATTTCTGTCCAATCAGAACAGCACGTCACTTTAGATTTTTTCCGTGCATCAGTAGAAAACTACTAATTCAGATTTAGGGAGTGATGCCTTCGACACTGCATATCGAAAAATATTTTTTTAATAGGAAACTGGAAAATAACATTGAATTTTTCTTAAGGTATAGGGTTAAAAAGTAATTTTAAATATTTTTTACTTTGAAGGTGAATAGAAGAAGCGAAATTTTTTAAAATTTTAACACAAAAAATAATTTTAAAAAATAGTTTTTGATGCTGAACATTGATGGCAACTTCAGAAAGCTTAAAATTATGCTAACAAAATTTTGTCTTTTTAGATTACTTAAAATACAATAAATAACCTTATCTTTCTTAAAAAATTTGTTTAATTATAAATTAAAAAAGAATCATTATGTAATGCCTATTGAATTTAAGAAAATTCTAAATTAATTTAATTTTTAGTATATGTACGAGACTCTCGTTGAGAATTCGATACAAGGGTAATTTAAGTCTCGGTTTCGTAACGAATTTATTTTCTGTCGTCTTGTCTATGTCTCGTTACTGAAAATCAAGACGATACAAAGACTTTTTTCGTCTCCTGTATAGCCCTAATCACGATATGCATTCTGTATCATTGCAGTGAAAAGAAAGAATGAAGAAGGATCAGAATCAAGAAAACGGCAACGTATGTTCGAGGAAACTGACGAAGAACTTTCAGATTCAAATGTTGGTAAGAATAATTTACTCACACTACCGGTCAAAATAAATTAAGAGTCACCGCCCAGTTTTAGGCGAATGAAAAACATTTTAAAATATAAAATTTATGAAATTTAAAGTTTTTTTCTTTTTATTTTTTGAAATAAAAGATTTTGAAAATATCTTGCAGAAGTCATTTGGTCACTATTTTGTTTTAATATTTTTTAAAAAATCGTAATTTTCAATGTTTCACAAACATTTTAATAACTTTTATAATAATTAACGCCATTTTAATGATTTTAGGCTTATTTTGTAGGTCATTTTTTGTGGGCTTTAATGAGTAATTTTTTCTTAGAAAATGCAGGTCGTCAAACTGAAACAAAAAACTTTTTAAAAATCTGTTGTACTAGAAATTATTCTAGACAGTATATATATTGTAGATTTTTCAAGAAAATTTAATTTAAAGAAAATGAAAACACTGAAAAACATAATAGTCAAAATGTGCTTCTTACGAAGGTAATTTTGTCTAGGTTCAATAGCAAAACATGCACAGCAATTATTTATTTAAAAAAAAAAATTTTCTCCATAGCTAAGGCAAAAATTACCTTAGATAAGGCTAAAATTGATTTTTTTAAAAAGACAATTGCTTTGCGTGTATTGGTTTTGTTCTTAGGAAAAAATTGCCTAAGTAAAAAGCACATTCTAACCAATTTTTTTAGTGTGTGTTAATAAGCTTCATGTAAATTTGAAAATTTTTAATATGTATATTTCAATCATGCTGACTAAATAAACAACTGTAGAAGTCTCAATAAATTATTTTATCATTTTTTAATAAATAATTGTCAAAGTCATAAACGATCTCTTTCTCCTCTCATAGACTCTCTTGACACAATTAATGAAGTTGACGGTACTCCTCAGCGTTTACGATATTCACCTTCAGGCGGTGGAGGTGAAATTCATGATGCATCAAACAGTAGTAAGTTTTACAAAACAGTTGACACAATATTAATTTAAATTCAAAATATTAACTTAAGGATCGACCTTAGAGATTCTCAAAGGCTTGGAATTTTTGAAAACTCGCTGGACATCAAAATATTGTTAACTATAATATATATATATATATATATATATATATATATATATATATATATATATATATATATATATATATATATATATATATATATATATATATATATATATATTTAATAATCATATTTTTCAGATTCGAAGATTCACAGTACAGTCAGAAATACTCGTCGCGTGGAAACCTCGGATTCGACGGCACGTAACGCCACGCCGAGAAATACTCGTCGCATAGAAACTCCAGAATCGACGGCACGTAACGCCACGCCGAAAAATACTCGTCGTGTGGAAACCCCAGAATCGACTGCACGTAACGCCACGCCGAGAAATACTCGTCGTATGGAAACCCCAAAATCTACTGCACGTAACGCCACGCCGAGAAATACTCGTCGTTTGGAAACCCCAAAATCTACTGCACGTAACGCCACGCCGAGACATACTCGTCGTACGGAAACCCCAAAATCAACTGCACGTAATGCCACGCCAAGAAATACTCGTCGCATAGAAACTCCAGAATCGACGGCACGTAACGCCACGCCGAAAAATACTCGTCGTGTGGAAACCCCAGAATCGACTGCACGTAACGCCACGCCGAGAAATACTCGTCGTATGGAAACCCCAAAATCTACTGCACGTAACGCCACGCCGAGAAATACTCGTCGTTTGGAAACCCCAAAATCTACTGCACGTAACGCCACGCCGAGACATACTCGTCGTACGGAAACCCCAAAATCTACTGCACGTAACGCCACGCCAAGAAATACTCGTCGCATAGAAACTCCAGAATCGACGGCACGTAACGCCACGCCGAGACATACTCGTCGTACGGAAACCCCAAAATCTACTGTACGTAACGCCACACCGAGAAATACTCGTCGTGTGGAAACCCCAGAATCGACTGCACGTAACGCCACGCCGAGAAATACTCGTCGTATGGAAACCCCAAAATCTACTGCACGTAACGCCACGCCGAGAAATACTCGTCGTTTGGAAACCCCAAAATCTACTGCACGTAACGCCACGCCGAGACATACTCGTCGTACGGAAACCCCAAAATCAACTGCACGTAATGCCACGCCAAGAAATACTCGTCGCATAGAAACTCCAGAATCGACGGCACGTAACGCCACGCCGAAAAATACTCGTCGTGTGGAAACCCCAGAATCGACTGCACGTAACGCCACGCCGAGAAATACTCGTCGTATGGAAACCCCAAAATCTACTGCACGTAACGCCACGCCGAGAAATACTCGTCGTTTGGAAACCCCAAAATCTACTGCACGTAACGCCACGCCGAGACATACTCGTCGTACGGAAACCCCAAAATCTACTGCACGTAACGCCACGCCAAGAAATACTCGTCGCATAGAAACTCCAGAATCGACGGCACGTAACGCCACGCCGAGACATACTCGTCGTACGGAAACCCCAAAATCTACTGTACGTAACGCCACACCGAGAAATACTCGTCGTGTGGAAACCCCAGAATCGACTGCACGTAACGCCACGCCGAGAAATACTCGTCGTATGGAAACCCCAAAATCTACTGCACGTAACGCCACGCCGAGAAATACTCGTCGTTTGGAAACCCCAAAATCTACTGCACGTAACGCCACGCCGAGACATACTCGTCGTACGGAAACCCCAAAATCAACTGCACGTAATGCCACGCCAAGAAATACTCGTCGCATAGAAACTCCAGAATCGACGGCACGTAACGCCACGCCGAAAAATACTCGTCGTGTGGAAACCCCAGAATCGACTGCACGTAACGCCACGCCGAGAAATACTCGTCGTATGGAAACCCCAAAATCTACTGCACGTAACGCCACGCCGAGAAATACTCGTCGTTTGGAAACCCCAAAATCTACTGCACGTAACGCCACGCCGAGACATACTCGTCGTACGGAAACCCCAAAATCTACTGCACGTAACGCCACGCCAAGAAATACTCGTCGCATAGAAACTCCAGAATCGACGGCACGTAACGCCACGCCGAGACATACTCGTCGTACGGAAACCCCAAAATCTACTGTACGTAACGCCACACCGAGAAATACTCGTCGTGTGGAAACCCCAGAATCGACTGCACGTAACGCCACGCGGAGAAATACGCGTCGTGTGGAAACTCCAGAATCGACTGCACGTAATGCCACGCCGAGAAATACTCGTCGTGTGGAAACCCCAGAATCGACTGCACGCAACGCCACGCCGAGAAATACTCGTCGTGTGGAAACCCGAAATTCGACTGCACGTAACGCCACGCGGAGAAATACGCGTCGTGTGGAAACTCCAGAATCGACTGCACGTAATGCCACGCCGAGAAATACTCGTCGTGTGGAAACCCCAGAATCGACTGCACGCAACGCCACGCCGAGAAATACTCGTCGTGTGGAAACCCGAAATTCGACTGCACGTAACGCCACGCGGAGAAATACTCGTCGTGTGGAAACCCCAGAATCGACTGCACGCAACGCCACGCCGAGAAATACTCGTCGTGTGGAAACCCCAGAATCGACTGCACGCAACGCCACGCCGAGAAATACTCGTCGTGTGGAAACCCGAAATTCGACTGCACGTAACGCCACGCGGAGAAATACTCGTATAAACGTTACAAATCAAAATTCACATAATACAACTGAGGGTCTACGACGAGAGATAACTATAGATAATGAAGTAGTATGTACATAGTGCATGTGTAGTTACATAAAAAGCTTGATTAACTATGTAAATTAAAAATGATTTTATGTTCATGAACTACAGATTTATTTTCCTTGCAGGTACATATAGGGGAAAATGTTCAAACTGGCCTCGGCACTTGGGAAATGATTAATCTAAAGAAAGATGACTCAAAATTTATCAAGGAAATGGCGATGGTTATTTGGACACGCGAAGGGCTTCAAAGAAAATGTTTAAATCCAGAAAGAGCTAATAAACATTTGGCAGAAGAAAACATTCGGGAAGCAGTGACGCCATCAAAATATCAATTATTGAAAGGTATCAATATTTTCTTAATTAGAAACTAAAAATGTCATTAGAAAATAATTTAAATGAAATACAATTCAGTACAAAAATATAACAAAAATGATTGGCATTTGTTAAAAATGCATAAATTTATTGTTACAAATTAATGTAAACCAGGGCTCGGATTGTGCGACTATTTCTTTAAAAAATGCGACAAATAGACTTTTAGGCCAGTCGGTGAGTGCAAAAAGTGCAACCTGAAAAGTCTATGTGGTTTCTTGTAGTTGCAGGGCCCCATATAAGAGACCCATAGTTTGTTCTCGATTTCCGGTTGCTAAAAATGGTGTAAGCAATCGTCAAAGTTCGAAAAACATGGGTTTTCAACGACCGTTGCTTCCGGTTAAATTTTAGAGGAAAAAGTTGTTAATGGAAGTTATAGAGCTTAGAAACAGCTTTCAAACGTAAGTTAAAAAAGGTTAATTAATTTAGTTGCGGATAAATAATTTATGCATAATTCCATTTGTTAACTAAAAACATGTAATTTTTCAACATAACTTCCCCACTTTTAGCCTTGCGAATTTGGAAACTTTCATCATATTTAAATGGAAAATGGGTTTTTTTGTCATAAACAAACGGAATAACTTAGCCAATTTTCACTTTATCAATTTGGTGTAAACGGCATTTAATTTCATTTCTTTTCACCAAATTTTTTCGTAAAAAAATCAGACGTACCCTTATTGTTTATCACATTTAACAAAAAATTCTCTTTGTACATATTATTCCATTGAATTTAAAGTTTTATTATGACAAAAAGAAATTTAACTTATTTGTAAATAAGTGTGTAGCATCGTTATCTTAGTAGATGTTTCGAATTGAACTTGCGTGCATATGTGCACGTTATGCTTCAAGCTTATATATAAATAATTACAATTTTTTTCGTTTTAATATTATTTCAAATTCAATGGAATAATGTGTACAAAGAGAATTTTTTGTTAAATGTGATAAACAATAATAATTATTATTGTTTATCAATAATCATATTGTTTATCATATTATAATCATTTCTTGTTAAAAAATATATTCTTTTGTTATTATCAAAAATATTGTATTTTGAAAAAATATAAAATAATTCTCGGATTCAGCGTAAAAAAATACATTAAATTAAAAAAAAAATTTAATTCAGTCCAAAGGTTGAAAAAAGTATGTATGCTGGTTAAAAAATATTAATAATTAACTAATCAGGAATTTTTTGTAATAAAAAAACTAACTACCCCACTCTTGAAGCTATGTCTGATTTTTGTACGAAAAAGTTTGGTGAAAAGAAATGAAATTAAATGCCGTTTACACCAAATTGATAAAATGAAAATTGGTTAAGTTATTCCATTTGTTTATGACAAAAAAACCCATTTTCCATTTAAATATGATAAAACTTTTGCTCCTTGAGTGTACTTTAAAAAATGAAAAAACCAAATTCGCAGGGCCAAAAGTGGGGAAATTATGTTGAGGCGGATATAAAAATGATATAAAAAAAATTGAGGCGCATGAGTAGGCCCTAAAACTCATTTGTGAGAATTTCGAGTTGTTACAATTTTATTAGACATAATCTCCTTTTAGCCGAATTCGAATTAAACAGAAGTTATGTTTAATAAAATAAAAATTTAATTTCTATTTAACCGACATTTATTTTTGAAAATCCATGTTTTTCGAACATTAATGATTGTTTACACCATTTTTTGCAACCGGAAATCGAGAGCAAACTGTGGGTCTGTGGGTCTTTTATGTGGGTCCCTGCAACTACAAGGAACCACTGAGAATTTTCAGGTTGCATTTCTTGCACTCACCGACTGGCCTATTTTTCCAGATTTTTTTAGTAAAATACAACTAATTGGCTTTTTTCAAATTTTTAATTACTTTTTAACTCAAATTTTTAATAGCAGAAATTTTCTTTTTTGTAAATTATTTATTACCTGTCTACTTGTCTACTAAGTAATCTACGATCTATTTCAAAACGAGACCCCCCTGTAAACAATTGACAGTTTACGGCAATTTTTAAATAAATATTTCTCCTATTAAAATAAACCAATTGAATTTTGCTACTAGCAATTTTGAAAGATAAATTCTTGAACTTTATGATAGTATAAAGCTTTTTTGAAGCAAATAACGTAATTCTAAAAAAACTTGATTTAAAGGTTAAACGTCTAAATGTCTGAAATATGTTACATCCAATTTTTATAAAATTGATGTCAAAATAAAGAATAAATATTTTATTTTTATTCCTGTAAAAATTATTTTGGACGTTTCAGTGGATTTTGAGAAATTAATTAAAATCCACAATCCTCTCAAAGTTTAAAATATGTGAAGCATTCCATTTCAAAACGACCCCCTTTATAAACAATTGCCATTGTAAGGCAATTTTCAAATAATTATTTCTCATGTTTATTGAATCTAAACTTTATTTACTATTAGTGTCTTAAAAAGAAGAATTTCTTAACTTTACGACAATAAAAAATTTCTTTTTAAAAAATAATATTATTGAAGAAAAAAATTAAGTTTTAAAGTTTGAAATATCTCAAAAAACGTTAGGTCCGATTTTTTTGAAAGTTATGTCAAAATAAAGCTTAAATATTTTACTTTAATCTCCTGGCAACATTATAATGGACAATTCAGGAATTTTTACAAAATTAATTAAATTCTACAATGATGTCAGAGGTTAAAGTGTGTAAAATTTGAAAAAAAAACAAATTCCGCTCTGTAAATACATTATAATCTTTGCAATTTTTATAAAAATAAATTAATTTTATAAAAACCCCTAAATTGTCCATTATAATGTTACCAGGAGATTAAAGTAGAATATTTAAGCTTTATTTTGATATAACTTTAAAAAAAATCGGACCTAACTTGTTTTGAGATATTTAAAAGGTTATCTTTAAAACTTAAATTTTTTCTTTAATAATATTATTTTTTAAAAAGAATTTTTTACTGTCGTAAAGTTAAGAAATTTTTCTTTTTAAGACACTAATAGTAAATAAAGTTTGGATTCAATAAACATGAGAAATAATTATTTGAAAATTGCCTTACAATGGCAATTGTTTATAAAGAGGGCGTCGTTTTGAAATGGAATGTCTCATGTGTAAATTGAGAACAACTAATTAAATAGAAAGTGTCTTTTGTACTTATGAAATTTGGATAGTAGTGGACAATTTTTATTTTTTAGCTTAATAAATAAATTAATAATAAAAGAAAAAATTAGTAATAAATAATAAATGACAAAATTAAAACTGCAGCTTCCATCAATGATTTAAAATTTTTTAAATAATAAAAAACTTATTTACAATTTTAGGTTAATAAAAAAAACAAATGATCCTCTACTTAATTAGTAGTTCTCAATTTATACATGTTTTAACTTTTGAAACGATTGTGGACTTTAATTAATTTCCCAAAATCAATTGAAATGCTCAAGATAATTTTTACAGGAATTTTCTATAGAATTAGGTTATTTGTTTTAGAAAAAGATTTATATTATATAAATATAAAGTTATTATATTATATGTAGTTATTATATAAATATATAAAGTTATATTGACTTATTTTCGTCTGGAACATGTATATTCAATTCTGAGCAAATGTTCAGATGTATGTGTATGTATGTATGTATGTATGTTTGTCACAAATTATTGTGTACAAAATATCTCGGACAAATTTTAATGAATTGTCCTGAAATTTTACAGGTTTATTGCAGTCATTAATACCTAAATTATTTTTAAAAAATCTTTTTATTTTGTGATTTTAGTAACATGAAAATCATTCATGCAGAATATTACAATGTTTTAAAATTAGTCTGCAGACACTTTAGTTGAAATAAAATGTATTGACCATAATATAATTTTAAATGTTTATTTATTTTAAAGCACATTGAATCAGCATTAATATTATATTTGAGCCGTTCGCTCGAAAAACGACTTAAGTCGACTTAAGCGGTTTTTAAAAATTTTGTTATCAGTGTATTCTACAAGACATATAGATTACATATATCAAGTTTCTAAAGTTGTAGGTCACTATTTATGAATTAATTGAGGTGTTTAAACTTCCTGGGTCCCGAAATTGAAGCACTTACGCAAGCGCGCGTTCACGTCCTCTGCTACCGCGTACAGTGGGAAGAAATGCAGTGTTTTGGACAAAATTTTGCCGACAATACAAATCTCCACCGATTTCAATTTTCTTTTTTTTTAAATACTAAAGAAGGTTTTTCCTACAAGCCTTCACTGCTATAAATTTGAAATTTTCAAAAATTTTGGATTATTACAAAAGCGAGTAATTTTTTCATTTAGTTAACTAAACTTGTGCATTATATTGTTGATATTTAATTGAATATTACTAAAAAATATATCGTAAGACTTTTTAGAATAATAAATATGTTTTAATACATTAAAATAAAAGTGTTCTTTCATAAAATACTTAATTTTGTTTCATTTTTAGTGGTTCGCTGGAAAAAACGACTTAAGTCATTTGTTATAAAATAATGTTATTAAAGTAGCAAAACATTGTTTACTCGACCTTCTTTTCTTTTAAAGAATTCTTTGATAATACCTTTGTATTGGGAAAAATGAGCGATATAATTAATACGTAAATTATATTAGTAATTCGTTTCTGAATCTTTAATTTAATTTTTTCGTCAAAAACTTAAGTCGACTTAGGTCGTTTTTCTAGCGAACGGCTCATTTGTATTTTAATCTTTAAATTTAAATAACCAAATTTAAAATTATTTTCAATAAATATCAAAAATCTTGTTTGTTCAGGGTTGCCCCAAAAATTTAAGTTTGTTGTTCCTAATTTTCAGACAGAATTTTAACTTTTATTGACCCTAAAGAATATTTTGATTCACTCTAGAAATTATTGCGGATACTTTCAAAAATATTCCTAAAAATTAGGAATTTAGAATTTAGAATTTTTAACTAAAACATTATCTTTAAATCAACTATTAATCAAAAATACAAAAAAATTAGATTTTCGAAGATTTTAATTTAAAATCTTTTCAAAATTTAATTTGTTACTTCTAAACAATCATGCACTCTCTAAATCTGAATTAGTAGAATTCTACTAAAAAATAGTATAATTATACTAATTTTTATCAGTTTTCATAAATGACTTTTAACCTTTTCAATTAGCAGAATATTACACATGTTTAGTAAAATTCTACTAATGTTTTAGCAGAATTTCACTAATTAAAAGTCATTTTTTCACTAAATAAATTAGTGAAACTGTTTTATCGACTATTAATAAAACAGTTCTATTAATGATTAGTAAAATTTTACTAAAAAATTAGTGTAAAGCTTTACTAACAATTAGTAAAATTTTACTATTTGTTAGTAGAATTATTACTAAATCATTTAGTGAACGTCTTTTCACCATTTCATTAGTAACTTTCTACTAATTCAAATTTAGAGAATGCTATAATGCTTTTAATATTTAATTATTACTTAAAATTTTAACCGGAATTCATTTTTAAATTAATTTTTATCAGAAAGTTCTACAAGAATTAGAGTATTTAAATAAAAAATAAATAATTTATTCAATAATTGAATGTTGCTAAGAATATCATTTTTACGATGAATTTTTGTAAAAACTTTTGAAAATTATCAATTTTTTAAAAAATTTAATTAAAATACTAAAATTGTAATGATGAACTCTTTAATGAGTTGTATAACAATTTTTGAAAATAATCGCAGTTTGAACCAGTGAATATATTTAAAAATACAAAGTTTACAGCCAAAAAGTGAAAAATTACTAACAAAAATGTATGCAGTTAGAGTCAAATAAGAGAACACTTTACTTAAAACTATAAATTAAAGATGGCCCAATAATAAAATTATTTTTTGAAAAATGGATTAAAAACAATTCAAATTTTGGCAAAGAATTTTATTAAATTTTTTTTAAATAATTGAATTCCTTGCAAAGATTTATATTATTGATGAACATAATTTTTTTTTTTTAGATAATGGAATTTCTTTAATAATTTTAATTAACAGTTTTCAAAGTACTTAAATTTTATGAGAAATTTCTTCAAGTTTTTAAAATTATGATATTTTTTAATAATTCAAATTAAACATGTAATTATTGAATAATATTAAAATAAAAAAAATATGATTAACTTCCTCTCAAAATTGTATGACAATTTTTTAAAATAATAAAAAAACATTTAAAAAATCTTATAAAAATATCGAGTCGACTCGAAAAAAGTACGGCTCGTATGTGAAAAAGGAAATTTAAATTTCGACTTTACAATGTAAAAAATAAAAAGTGACTTTTTACCCTACTTTACCATACACATTGTAATAGCCCTTTAGAGCACCTTTACGACATTTCGAAACCACTAGTAATTATTAAAGAATACATTGACACACCTAAAAAACATAAATGTAGATGACATGAAATTTCACATTTATCTCACCATAATATAATTTACACCAAATTTCTAATTTTGAAATCGTATTCATTTCAGATTTGCTGTTCGATAAATTAACGAAATTAGGCGTAAGAGGATACAATAGAGAAAGAAGAGTCAATAAAGTATGGCGATATTTGTCACAAAAAATATATTATGAACATAGTGTGTATAAAAAATCACAAATTTTATAAACTAGGACCTCTTACTCTTTTTAAGTTTTTTTTTATGTTTGATAAACAATACCTGCAACTTGCATAGCAAGTTTAAATATTAAATTAAGTATTAATATGAAAAATCGTTTTGTTAAGTGCAAGAGTTTAACTTAGTAATAAAAATATTAATTATTTTATGTGCTGCTTTTTTATTTTACAATACAAATTGTTTACTATTCAAAAACAGTTTTTCCCTTTTCAGATGGAAAGATTTCCGGAAAAACTCCGAAAACGACAAAGAAAATGAAAAAAATTTTTAATAAAAAATAGACTTAAAAAGTGACTAAAAATTAACGTAAAAAATTACGTCATTTTTTATCCCAAAAAATTACGTCCTTTTTTACGTCCTTTTTTACGTCAAATTTTACGTCATATTTTACGTCCTTTTTTACGTCATTTTTTATGTCAATTTTTACGTCACCTTTTACAATAGGGTCTTGTACCCCAATAGTGGCTCCATTACCTAAAAGTGTCTTTGCTATTTCTGCATGTCCTCTTGCAGCCGCCACATGCAGCAACGTCCTGCCGTTTATCGTTTCTGTCGCCGAATGTTTCTTGAGCAGAGAATGAATAAGATTTAATTCTCCATTATGGACTGCGAGAAACAACTCATTGTAGTCAGAAGTATCGTCGTAATTATTTGAACTATCCATGACAACAAATTTCTAGATCCGAGTACAATTTAATGAAGCTTTGATATAGTGATCTACAGTCCCAAATAGGAGAAACAGCTCCAATTAAATATTCTATAACAAAAATGAGAAAGTTTTTATTACCTATTTAAACAAATTCTTATTGCTTCCTCATAGATGAAGAATTTAGTACTAAATGATAATGAGGAGTTTTGTTACTATACTGTTTTAATGTGTTTATTGGTGAAATTTTTCAATTGTGATTTTTTGGACCATTTCGATTTAATTTGTCCTAAAAAGACCAAAAAAAACGTGTTTTTAAACATTGTCCACGCGTGTGTAAAATACAATTAAATTATAATCTCAATATCTCAAAAAAAAATCTTTTTTCAACCATGAATTTAAAAAATTATGCAACACTAAAATGTTTCTCTTTGCTTTTATTACTGACTAATTACAAATTACAAACAAAATGAAAAGAACAATTTTAAGGTATTAAGTATTTTATAAAACGTGTTAATATTTACAGGTTCACATAAGTGTATAAAAATAAAGACCTCATTGAGGGACATAAAAGCTCATTTTTGATTAAATGTCATATTATTAAAATATTTTAAACAAACTTTTAAAAAACGTTCAATTTGTTAACGTAAATATGCCGACGTACAAACATTGTTTTAAAGCATAAAGCTTAGTTATTTTCTATTATATAGGATAGATGGAATTTTCAATACAATATGAACGTTTTTTAAATTCTCTACGTGAATATAAAAAGTGAAATTAGAGTCTCTAAATATTCCAAATAATAGTTTTCGTCGCTGAGGGTCGATGTTCAGGGTCATGAAATTTCTATTTACAACTTGTTAAATTAATAATAAATTACATTTATGAATTCTCGATTTTGAGAAATATTAGAATTTTAAAAATACCCAAGAAAAGTGAAAATATGTAACGCATTCTCAAGAAAGGGAGGTAAGAAGCTAAATGTTTTAAAAGATGTTGTAAATTTTCTTTAATGAAAATGTACATAATAATGGGGATCATAAATACACTCACTGTAAACCATTAATGTTTAAGTCTTTGTGACATACAAAATATTTAATATGAACTGATTTCACTGTTAAACAATCAAGAAAAACGTATAATTAAATTAAAACCGCAGTAAAATAAATACAAACATAACCTTTATTAAATGATATGTATACTTACGGCCTTACGGCTACGGTATATCTACAATTCCTTCTTAGGTCTTCTTCAGAACGGGTCATATATAATTGCATATAATGCAAAAAATGTTACTATCTTGCTTACAGGCTGAAACGTTATAATTCTTACAATTAACAACTGAAAAATCTGACTTGAAAGTTGACTCTGTCACTATGTCTCAGAATTTTACAACATAGATAGTATAGAAAATAATAGAACTATAACTATATTAGTAATTTTGATGGAGCATGCAAATGTACTGTTATCTAGGGTCCAAGGACCCCTTAAAGTAAAAATTGTCCAGAACGAAAAATTTACATTGGAGTAAGAGAGACAGATGAAAAAATGAATTTCCGTCCTGGACGGAACAACTGCTTCGCGAAAGTCGTTCACGAAAGCAAAGTACGAGTTAGAAAAGGACAGAGATATACACGGAGAGAAAGAAAAGTAAGCGGCTCTTACGGAAGCTTCTACGCGCCACCCTGCGGCACTCACTCGCTTTACGAGGCACAAGGCAAATGTCGTTTGAAGCACCCTGCTAGTGAATGCCTTGTACGATGCCTCGGTGTGTGCCTCGTAGGGTGCCTCGATGCGTGCTTTGTGCGACCAGTAGTAGACCAGTGTTTTGAAATTTTAAACGGCTTTAAATGTAAATCAGAATTCTCAAAAAAAAAATTTGACTAGTTCAGGTTAAATTAATAGCTAATTGCTGTTAATATTTTTAAATTAAAAAGTGTAAATTTTAGAATAATTGAAGGGTGGCATGACAAAAGGGAGTCAGCAACAATTTTTCGAAATTGAGATATTTTTAGAAAAAAATCAGGTAAATTCTTTTACACAGTTCTGTAAAAGGATTTTCTTGTAAATTGTTTTTTAAACTCGTTTTTAATAAAAATAAGAATAAGACAATAGCCTACATATTTTTACTTACAATGCAATTCAGTTAAAAAACAAAAGAAATGAATATTATTATGAATAGATTAATATCGTTAAAAATATTTATTTCTTTTTTATATCATTAAATATATATTAAATTTCTCTGAAAAACTGTATGTCTATTTAGAAATAATTTTTATTCTTTATCTAATTTTCAATAATTTAAATATTATTCTTCTGTTAATTTTTAAATATTCCTGTTTGTAGTTTACATTTGATAATTTCTATACTTTTTACTTTCAAAAGTTAACATTAAATTAACAATTTTCTTGAAAACAAACAACTTTTTCAAAGCAAACTTTTTTGCATTCAATTCGTCATTTCAATATTAAAAAACTAATTTTTCAGTTTTTCTTTAAACTGTATATTTTTTAACAATTATAATTTTATAACAAAATATGCGCATTTGACGTAACCACAAAATAGTACACTTTTACTTATTTTTCTCACTAATATGTAGGTTGTAGGTTTATCTTCATAAATTTTATTTCTACTGATTGAGCGAAATAGTATTTCCAAACGGTTTTTTTTTAGATTTTTCTTTAATGATCAGAAAAAATTTTTAATGTGTTATTTTCGTTTCCTGTAAAATCGTTAAATTGTTGCTTGACCATTTTTGTCATGCCACCCTTCAATTACAAATTTTGTTGAATCTTGTTTTAGATTGTAGTGAGGGTGTTGAAATGTTTCTTTTACTTGAGTATAAAATGTCAAGGTTATGTTTTCACCATTTTCACCTACCAAAAAAGTTATTTATGACAAGCTGCAAGTACGATTCAATATATTTTTATATATGAGGATTGAATTCAATAATTATTCAAGATGTACATATTTGCTTAAAATTTTTAAGACAACTAGAGGTTATATAACCTATCTCTCAAGTAAAAATACATTTCAACACCCTCACTACAATCCAAAAAAAGATTCAACAAAATTTGTAATTATTCTAAAATTTACACTTTTTAATTTAAAAATATTAACAGCAATTAGCTATTAATTTAACCTGAACTAGTCAAATTTTTTTTTTGAGAATTCTGATTTACATTTAAAGCCGTTTAAAATTTCAAAACACTGGTCTACTACTGGTCGCACAAAGCACGCATCGAGGCACCCTACGAGGCACACACCGAGGCATCGTACAAGGCATTCACTAGCAGGGTGCTTCAAACGACATTTGCCTTGTGCCTCGTAAAGCGAGTGAGTGCCGCAGGGTGGCGCGTAGAAGCTTCCGTAGGCTCTACCTGTCGGTAGAGCGGTTGCGTTAAATGCGAAACAGCCGTTCAACTTGAGGTTAAGCACGCTGCTTACTCTCGAGGGGAGAACGGTTCTCCTTTTTGGGGAAAGCGGGTACACTTTTTGGAAAGTAAGCGTCTCTATTTGTGTGGAGAAGAGAACCGATACTCCTCAAAAAGTATAACCGTTCGACGTTTGCGGCGCTACTGCTGCGCTTTATAAAGGGAAAACAGCGCTCTCTTGCCAAATCAAACGGCTCTCTTTTTTTTCTCTCCGTGTAGTTGTGTCCTTTTCTATCTCATGCATCTTGTTCGCGAACGATTTTCGCGAATCTATTGTGCGTTGGACTTTACGTTTCTATTCCGTTTTGGCCATTTATGCAGAAAAATTTAGTTTCATTGTTAAATATTTATCAAAATATATTTTTGACTTATAAGTACTTTTTATACATTTTTATGAATATAATTATATTGACAATATCAGGGAGTTGTCGTGTAAGATTGGAAAATCAGAAAATCTTATCCAAAAGTAGGGTAAAAATATCAAATTTTTATTCAACGAAAATTCTAATTTTTGGTGTCGTCGTAGAAAAATTGTTAATAAATTTTCTTTCTTTCCCTTAAAAAATAATTAAAGCCAATTGAAAGTAGTGAAATCCTTGAACGTTTAGTGATTATATACTCACAGAAACGTGGAGGTGTACAATAAGCGCCTTCTGGAGTAAATATTTTTAGAAATTAGAAGCAATGCCTTCAAGAAAGTTATAAACATTACTTTATTATATACATTTATTAAAAACTTCATAAAAAATACATTCTTTAAATATATTTATAACATTACAAATGCAGTATAAAAATAACAAATTTATGCGATCCTTGAATTTTAAATTTAAAAATATAGGAATTTTTCTAAACAAAAAAGTATAAAACTGATAAGGCTACTTTTAAAACAAAACAATATTAATAGTAATTATTATATACAAATGAGGCTCCGGATCTTAAAAGGGCACACGCGCGAACACACGGCAAATAATTTGGCCCCTGGAGATAAAATTTTGAAGTTGTTCAAAATGAATTTTAAATTATTGTTTCTTATACAGAATTTCAAGGCGAAACTTTTTTTCTAATAAAAATTTTTTATATAATTTCTCGTTTTCACGTAAATTGAAAAAACGTGATTTTTTAAGTTAAGAAATTTTAATGAATTTTTGACTTCAACTCGTGACTACTTCGTTAAATATTAATATTTTTCCACAAAATTTACACACAATATTCTTCAAACTATTCCAAGAGTGAAACAATATTTGGAAATTTAAAAAAAAATTGTATGTCAAAGTAAATAATTATTTAAATAATTTTGTTGGAAAAATGATTCTCCTATTTTCAATTGAAAAAGTTGAGTGACGAATTCTCGTTTTCGGAAAACTTTCAGCGACAAAAATGTTCATTAATATGTAAGGAAGTTTTTTGGAAAATATCTTGCCATTTGATAATAAATTAAAGACAATAGAGCAATTTTAACATCGTCGCGCTCTGCTGTAAAATTGCGGCGTGGCGGCGCACGTGTAGCATGGCCGCCATTACAAGACCAATGCATATAGTTAGACATTGTTTACGTTTACAGCAGAGCGCGACAATGTTAAAATTGCTCTATTAACTTTAATTTATTATCAAATGGCGAGATATTTTCCAAAAAACTTCCTAACATATTAATGAACATTTTTGTCGCTGAAAGTTTTCCGAAAACGAAAATTCGTCACTCAACTTTTTCAATTGAAAATAGGAGAATCATTTTTCCGACAAAATTATTTAAATAATTATTTACTTTGACATACAATTTTTTTTTAAATTTCCAAATATTGTTTCACTCTTGGAATAGTTTGTAGAATATTGTGTGTAAATTTCGTAGAAAAATATTAATATTTAACGAAGTAGTCACGAGTTGAAGTCAAAAATTCATTAAAATTTCCTAACTCAAAAAATCACGTTTTTTTCAATTTACGTGAAAACGAGAAATTATATAAAAAATTTTTATTAGAAAAAAAGTTTCGCCTTGAAATTCTGTACAAGAAACAATAATTTAAAATTCATTTTGAACAACTTCAAAATTTTATCTAAAGGGGCCAACTTATTTGCCGTGTGCTCGCGCGTGTGCCCTTTTAAGATCCGGAGCCTCAAATATATTCACATTTTCTATTGAAACATTTTTCAAATGAAAAAATACTGAAAATGTAAAAAAAAAATAAAGGAAACTAGTGTTTGAATTTTAAATTCCCAAAAAAAGCAACGATTCTTTTTAAAAGGTATAATCATGGAGGAATTTTTGCGCCTTTTTTAATTTTATTTTTTTCACACTCTGAAGCGATACGCCTTTCATTGTAGTGTCTCTCCAGAATCAACAATACCTCGTAAAATTTTGTTTAAATCGAAAGATGAAACTTGATCGAGTTTCGTTTGCAGCTTCGTTATCTCATTAACTGATAAATTTAATTGTTGCCGTAAGCCTTCGTTTTCTTTTTTAAGATACGAAATATGTTCGATTAGATACGATTGAGAATTAACTTTATCGTTCTCTTTGGCAATTTTTCCGTCTTCGCCATTTGGATCAATATTTCCCTTATCTGTAGACATTGAACAATTTTCAATTTTTGATTTTTTATTCTTCTCTCCTTCCTCCTCTTCTTCGGGTTCGGAAATAGCCGCAAATGAACGTTTCGATGTCGACGGAGTATTTGCTTTGTTGATTTCGCCAGTTGTCGAACAAACAGATTTTTGTAGTTTTTTGTCTCCCTTTGATTGTAAAATTATAAAATAATCTTCATTTTCAATTGAGGATAATATAACGAATGGCACTGCCAATTTTCCTCCAAAAATAAATCGAAACTTTGCTCTAGAAAACGAAAGAAAATGTTGTGCTTCACAAAAAATTGAATTCGATTCAAATCGCAAAACAACGGGAAAACTAAATTCACTCCACTTATTTATACTTTCAGAATTAAATTCATTGATGATTTTAACAAAAAAGAGAATATTTGGTTTTTGATAATTTTCATCTAGAATGTAGTCTTCGTAGGATTTTGACGAATATTCAACAATTAGTTCCTTTTTGTTCGAAATGCAATTTTCACAAAGAGACTTCTTAGAATTGTTCCGTTTTTCAGTTTGACTGATGACAATTTTTAGCTTTTTTATCTGTGGATTGAGATGTAGGAGAAATTCCCAATAATTTTTTTTTGTAATTACATGATTAGAGGAGAGGGCATCGATATGAATGAGTAATTTTTTTGGAAACTTGTCGTATATTTTCTGTAAGACGTTATTGAGTTTTGAAGCCACGTCCATAAAGTTAATGAGGCCCATTTTCAGTAATCTAGATTCAAGGCACTTTGATTCCATGTCACTTTCTTCGTATGTCGATGTGAGATAACCTTTAATACTTCTTGAAGTCTCTTCTGTAATATTTGGAAAAGTAGAAGACAGAAATTCCAAGTTTATATTAAATTCCTCCGCTGTGTTCAGAATGTTTAAGTAACGATTAATTAGTTTACAATTCATGCTGTGAATTTTACTCTGAGGATGTTCTTCACAAAAACTTGCCACTGGACAATGAGGACAATTTGTTAGATTTTCTTGTTTTGTTTGACGACACACGAAACACACTCGCGCACGAATAAACATTACAAATTCCAATGGACTTATTTCCCTTCCTAATTTGACAACTATTTCTTCGTAAATTACAATTAGCCTTGTTTGCCAATAAGACGTAGGTAAATTTGTAAACTCATCATAAATGTGCGACAATCCCTTTTCAATCAATAATGTTTTGATTACTTTGCAAAAATATTCGTGAACTTGCAAATGCTCTAATCGATGTGCTTCGGAGCAATAGGAAATCATGTTGCATTCACATCTTTTTAAATTGTCCCTCGATTTACAAATATAGCACTCATTGGGCAGAAATCTCTTCATCTTGAAAGAATTCATGTTTTTGAATTTCTTTTCTAAATGTTGATGACGAAATTAATTTTACGAGAACCTGCGAATAGAAATTTCATAAGTGTGAAATTTTAGAGAAAGATACCTAAGAAAGGTACCTAAGCAAAAAATTTGAGGTTATTATGTTTATAATTTTTGGCGTGAAAAAACAGAAAGAAAATTAATAAATTAATACAAATTGTTTAAATTCAAATCTTCGTTACATCCAAAATAATCAATAAAAACTAGTTTCAAATTTAAATATTTGAAAAAGAACTTTTTATCAAGATAAATCCAACACAAACATAACCTATAATTCGTTTGCTTCTATACGTTTCTTTGGGAGCGCGTCACATTATGAATAGAATTTCCAGGAAACCAAAGAAATTTACAAATATTAAGTAGAAAAATTGTCTTTTATTATTTTACTTACAGGTTTTAAACTTTCAATTGTTTATAACAACAATAGAGAAACATCTGACATTTAGTGTTTTCCGTAGTGTTTTTGTTTTGCTTTTTATCCAAACATAGAATAGTTGTGACGGCAGGCCTAAATTCACGTAATTCTCCGCTAGGGAAAAACACTACGTAACTCTTCGTACGGAAGTAACTAGGTAATAGCGCTAGGATTCAAAATTAATATCAATATAATAATTGAATTTTAATGTAAAATAAAAACGCATGCATTTATTTGCTTATTCCCGTAAAGAATTTTATCACATGCAAAAAATCTAAAGAACGAAATAGAATGGCAACCAAACATGTGCTGCTTTTTGAAAAGGAATAATTGTTAAAATTACAGATGTTGAAATAGTCTGCGAAAATGAGGCAAATGTCACGTAGGACACAAAAAATTAGAATTGAAAAGAAACAGAGTTTATTTCTATAAAAAATAGCCTTTTGAGAAATACATATTTCCGAACTTCGAAACCGTTGGGAAAACCCAAACATGTGGTAGCAATAAAAAAGGGACCGTGGGACTCGGGCCTTACTCGAGTCCCCGGTATAAAAAAAAGGGTATTGTATCGTCAGGAAAAACCTATGACTCATCCTTCGTTTATAAGAAAAAGAAATGAGCTTTCTATTTAATTACAATATTCAAATTTGATATGAATTTCACATTCTTAATTCTATGTATGTCACTAATAATTTTATAAAACAACGACTATAAATTGATTACTGTTTACCATTTCATTACTAGTTAAATAATTTGATACTCTTAATTAATGATAAAAGTTTTAATCACATGTATAGAATTTGTTAATTAATTTATTGATTAATTAAATAATAATAATAATAATAATAATAATAATAATAATAATAATAAAATAAATAATAATAAGTTGTATTATAATACAAATTATCTACGTTTATTGTAATATCTTATTAGTAATTCAAAGTTACCATAATTCTATGGTAATTAAATATACAGATGCAAAATGTAATTATAATACTCCGAATGAATTTAACTGAAACCGATATTATTATATATTTGGTAATTGACGAAACAAATACTAATTAACTTTATATATTGTTAATGTTAAATTTAAATAATGAAAGAATAGTATGAATGTGTAAATAACTTGTAAAAATAACACTCCGTCAGGGTTGTATTGGTCACAGGGAAGTTCAAAGGAAGGGGTAGTCATCCCCTCTACTCAACGCGCGCAGGGTCCTATGGGGACCCATGGACCACAGGATCTCATCTCGTCAGATATCTCCGAGCACTCTTACCGATTACTTGTAATCTCTCGGCTCGAACTTGTAACTTTTACTTATTACTGTTGATTAAAGTAACCAATTTAAAGTATTTCTTGTTGTAATCATTATAAAGTAGAATTTGAATCTCCCACCTATTTACAGGGTACACTTTAGTGTTTTAGCAGTTGAATTCCCCAACATTTTAATATTCAAAAATCCCTATTATCGAACTTGGGACGTGACAATAGTTAAATAATTGAGAATCAAAACCAGTACTATAAAGGTGTATCTACAATAATATTTAGGGTCCAAGAACCCCTCGGAAAGTAAGAATTTCACACCTCTGCAGCAGCTGAAGTTTCTATTCTATTGCGGATAATACTTTTATGGTTATAAATGTTTTCGACCTCCTCTTTATTTACAAATCAATTGTACTTATAGATACTTATGTAAAATAAATAAATACAAGTTAAAAAGTCTTGGTTCCTGTAATCCAAACATTGTAAAATGCCAACATTAGATTAATGTTTCGTCCTGGAAAATCTTCGAAATTATAAAAACGATATGTTGATATTGCATTAATCATGGTTAGTATTTATAATAGAAACTAATTTAATTATGTATTTATTTACTATTTTTATTCATTTCTGGGTATTTTTTTTAACTATATATAGATAATAAGTAAAGTTATAACAATATCACAAAAACTTTATCTGTTATATTTTATTTTTGACATTTTTACACTACACATTTTGAGTGCGCATGTGAGAATAAATTTTTCGATGTCAACTCAAATCAACATCAATTGATCAATATTAAAATTTATACAGTTTTGGATAAGAATTAAAACATTGTTACTGTTATCAGATGAAATCCGTTCTTTATATTGACATTGTTCATGATTAAAAGAAACTAAAAGTTTATAATTGTAATTTGTTATTGATGTGTACAACAAATGAAATTTATAAATCTATAGCGAACAGTTTCCAATTTTGCATTTTTAAACATGAACATTGCACAAGTTGAAACGTACAGCTATATAGAAAGTCATTTATTATAAATGATATTAATAATCTTTAACGTCCTTTGGTATTAAATTATTAAAATAAAAACGATGAATGACATTTGATGCCACTCATAGTATCATATTGTTTATCATAATATAATACAATCTTTAAAATAAATAGTAAAACTTTGGTAATTTTAAATAAATGTGTTGAGATCTTGTAATTTTAGGTATATATTTGCATATGTATTCAAATAAGACTGAAACGAAATAAAACTTTTAAAGTCAACATTAAAAAATGTTTAGTGAAAAATATTTCAAAAGATTTACATAAACATTTTCTTAAAATCATTAAAATACATTAAAACGCAACATTTTGTATGTAAATGTAATATTTATGGCATTAAATGCTTATAAACTTAAAAAATAAATTTTTTTTTTTAATTTGTCTGGATAATCGAAAATTCGAATAATGTGGTCTTACTATATATTTAAGATCAATATATAAAATGTTTTTAAATTGCTTTTATTATTATAAAGAAAAATGTTTCAATAATTTATATTTCACAAAATAAAAAAAAAGTTATTAAAATCTGTATTATTCTCAAATTAAACTATAATTTAAAAATATACAAGTTTTGAATAAATGTGAAAGTTGAAATTATTAAATTAATTAATAGAAAAATAAACTTTCTGAAATATTATAAATAATACTATTATTCAGATATAATTAAAATGAATAGATTATAGGTATTCAAAAAATATGTATGTTATTGTTTTTTTATATTTTCTTTTACAGTTCTAGCTTGTAAGAAATAAAGATATAAAATTAAATTTTAACCATTATAACTAAAAAAAATAATTTTAAATTTATAGTTGTGTGTCACTATATCCCAACCTTATTGAAAAATTCGGTAAAATATAAGGAAAGAATTTTCTTCGTGTATTCAGGGTGTCCAGCTGCCTTGAAAACCTTAAAAACCTTGAAAAGTAATTTAATTTTTTTTGATCCTTGAAAACACCTTGAATTTTATGACAAAACCTTGAAAAATTAAAATTCTTAAAAAAGAGATTTATTTCCTTGATGTTTTAAATTGAATTCTCTTCAATATTTTAATTATCTTTATAAATATAAAAATTCTTCGCCGAAATTCAATTATATTCAGGAACTTTAATAAAATTCATTGCAAAATTCAATTATTTTCGTAAATAATAATATTCATCACAAGAATTCAAATATTTTCAAATATTTTAATAAAAATCATAGCAAAATTTCAATTATTTTCAAAAAATTTTCTTACTTCGAAATGGTTTTCAATATTCTACTATTTTAATAAAATTTTCGAAAAGAATTTAATTATTAAACAAAAGTTGTTAAAAAATTCTACACAAACTTTCAATTATTGAAAAAAAAATTAATTAAATCAATTAATTAATTAATTAATCAATTATTTAAAATAGAATTTGCATAATTTTTTTTCGCAAAAAAATTCAATTATTTAAAAACAATTTTGATTGATGTCTCTTAAATCGATGTTCTTTATATTTCTAATATTTTATTAATAAATTGTATTTAAAGTTATTTATGAATAACTTTTGTATGTAGAATTTATAAAATTGTTTATATTACTCTCTAAATTTGAATTAGTAAAAATGTTTTCTAATTTGAATTAGCGACTGACTTTTTGCTTTTTAATTAGTAAATTTCACTAAAAAAATTAGTAGAAATAATTATTTATTAGTAAAATTTACTAATTCAAAACCAAAAATGACGTCATTAAATCAATTAGTAATCATTTTTACTAATTCAAATTTAGACAGTAAGTAAAAATTTACTTGAAATGCACTATTATACTCGATTATAAATAACAAATATTTTGAAAATTAGTTCCCTAAAAATGGACCTTGAAAAAAATTATTTTGACCTATGACTGATTCAAAAATCTTCATTTTCTTCATTCATAATGAAGTATAATTTCTAAAGTGATTATTGCTTTATAATTCACCATATTTTAATAATAGATTTTCTACCAATAATTTATTTTTTAATTAATAGAATATAAGCAGTTACCCCTAATACAGTCGTACCTCGATCATCTGCATCTCTGTTATCCGAACTGAAAAATATTTTATCAGAACTTTTCCACCACCTTACACCCTAATTTTCATATTTTTACATTTATGGGTACATTAAGGGTGCATTTTCAACTTTTTGTTGTAGAATATTTAAGTGGAGCAATGATTCCTATTTGAATTGCAAATCATCGCCAAAGGAACAGAAAACTACCTTCGAATCTAAATCTTCTATTTGTTGCCATGGATTTTACGAATGATTACAACGACATTTCTGAGTACAATGACCTGTTTCTCGCAGTCCACAATGGAGACTTAAATCTCGTTCATTCTCTGCTCGAAAAATATTCTTCGACAGAAACTATACGGGACAGGACGTTGTTGCATGTAGCAGCTGCAAGAGGTCATGCAGCGATTGCAAAACTGTTCATCCCTAAGCGAGACAGAATTAGAGATACACCACTGCATCTGGCGATTAGGGAAAACCATCCTGAGGTATTCAAACTTCTTTTAGGGGAAATTAACCTGAATGCAAAAAATTCCTTTCGCCAAAATCCACTTCACTATGCAGCCATCTATAATCGCCCTGAATTCGCAAAGGCACTGATAGATAATGGCGCCATTATTGACGTTAGTGATCATATAGCACAAACGCCACTTGATGTTGCATTGGCGAAAGGAAACGTTAAGGTAGCAGAAGTTTTGTTTAAACATGGTGCAGTTTTGAGTGACAGCGATTTGACATATATGTGGCCTCTTCGTTCCGCAGTTGAAAACGGAAATTTGGAAATGGTGAAGCTGCTCATGGCGAACGGATGTAACAAAGTCGATGTTCCAAATAATGATGATATTTATTCAAAATCTTCTCTTCAACTCGCAGTATCGTCCGGTCGCATGGATATTTTAGAATATCTCCTGAAGAATGGGGCAAAAAACAGCGCAACAGTTAATGCGGATAAATTAGGCTTATTATCATTAATTGCAAGGAATAGCGGTAGTTTAGCTTCTTTAAAATATTTAATCGATCTTGGTTTTAAGACGGAAGTGGCAGAACATATATTTTTTTGTTCAATGGTTCAAAATTTTCATGACGTGTGGCGATATTTATTGACATGTTTCTCGAAGATTAATGCAAAAACGTTTTTCAAAGAGAAGCAGCTTCATTTTTCAATTCGAATGGGCCAAGTGGAATCTGTTAAAGCAATCGTAAACGACCCAGCAAGTGAATATAAATCGGACCCTTTTGCTAAAAAATTAGCTGTTTACATTGCTGCTGAAAGTGGCAATGAAGAAATATTAGAAACTCTATTAAACGCTGGTTATCCCATTGACAGTCTGTTTGAATTTACAAGTCCTCTTCACGTTGCAGCAACATTCGAGCACCCGAGACTAGTGAAACTGCTATTGGAAGCTGGAGCTGATGTTAATTTACAAATTGAGCAGGACCTAACGCCTTTACATTTCGCAGCATGTGCAGGACAACCAGCAGTAGTGAAATTCCTTCTTGAAAATGGTGCTGATCCCTCCAAATCCAATTCGTTCAGCGGAGCACCATTAAAAATGTCCTTGAAACTATCTTCACCCATGTTTTCTTCCAGACCTATTTCTTGGTCAGTGTTTGAGGGATTGGTAAAAGTGACGGAGACGCTATATCGGTATTCAAAAACCGAAGATATTAAAAGCCTAGTTGGATATGCAGCTAGAATAAGAGTTCTAAGAATCAAGCATTCAAGTACAGAGTCAAATGGACTAACAACGGACGAAAGTGATTCTGAATTTCGTCCCGAAATCGTTAGATGCTTCTTTAATTATCTAAGTGATAAATCAATTGAGTATTGTTCTAACGAAGTGTTAGATGATCCGTTTCCATTAGCACATACACCAGAATTGTTGCACCTTCTGATAGATTATAATGATTCTAATTGGTGTTTTCGAATCCGCTTAAGTGATGATGAGAATAATTACAAGTGCCAATTGCTCCTAACTAGTTATTCTAGAAACATTGGTAATCTTTTAAATACCGCAGGGACCATTAACTTGTATACGGATGATTGCAAAAAGGCCCACATAGAGGGTAATATAGTTTTTTTAAAGCTGATAGTATCGCGAGTAGTACTGTTAACCTCAAATTGTTATCAACCTTTGATTGTATTTTGTTCAAAGAATAATTTTAATGATTGGCGAAATAAGTGTTTAAAGGAGAAATGGGTCATGCAAAGGGCGAAAGTTAGTAAAAATCTGAAATTCACTTTCTATGATGTATTAACGAAATCAATTGATAAAGTTGCGATGTACACGTGCAACAATGACTTTTTAAAAGCAATCGAATCTTGTAATAAAAAATTTCCTATATATGCTGATTTTTTGAAGGTAAATGTCGAAATAGCAGAAAGAAGAAGAAATTTCATCAATGAGAGCACGACGTTAATGTATCGCGTGGTTGAAAAATGTTACAAAATTCGAATTTCTAATTCTGAAATTCGTCACATTTTCCAGTATCTCTCAATTGTAGATTTGAGAAGATTTTCAGCAGCTTGTTCCTAAAATGTAATTTTAATACATTTAAAGCAAAGATCAGTTTTTATGAATAATTTGTTATTCATTTTCCTTCTATGATGAAAAAATTAATGTAATAATAATGTTAATGTTTATTAATGTAATAGAATATAATTTAAATTTTATAAATAAGTATTAAGATCACGTTAATTTCACAGTTTAAATTTATAAATGTATATTAAAATTACACCGTTAACTAAGCTTTATGCTTTAAAACAAATGTTTGTACGTCGGTATATTTACATTAACAAACTGAACGTTTTTTAAAAGTTTGATTAAGAAATATTTTAATAATATGACATTGAGTCAAAAATGAGCTTTTTTATACCTCAGTGAGGTCTTTATTTTTATACACTTATGTGAACCTGTAAATAATAATACGTTTTATAAAATACTTAATACCTTAAAATTGTTTTTTTGTTTTTGTTAGTACCTGTAATTTCCAAAAACCCTCTCATTTTAGGTATGCTTTAAAATTGTCATATTTTTTAAGGCTTTTATTTGCTTATTTGATACTAAAATATACGATACTAAAATGACAATAATAATTGTGTTTATTATTGTGTATTACTAAAAGTATTAATTTTTTAACTTTTTTTTTTTTAACTTTTTATGGGGATAGGTCAAAATTTGACGTTTTCAGTCTTAAAATTGCTTATTTAAGAAAAATTATGCATACTATTAGACTCAAAGGGAACTTTTTAGTTTTGTTTCTAAACTTATAAATTATCTTTTTACGTTGGAATGGTAAAAATATATGAAAATTATTTATTATTTTTCCTTCGCAACATGGAAAAAATCAAGTTCTGCGCTACGTGGAGAATTATCCTCCTACATTTTTAATTAACATTTCAAAAGTCTTATTTTTAAAATTTTTAGATTTTTAAAAGTTTAATCTCTTCGGCTACAATGAACGAAAAACGTATTATATAAGAAGTTAAAGGATGCGTCTTAAAATTAAATACAAAACCAAAGAAAAACAGTTTAGTTTCCTAATATTTTTCTTAAAGTGTGGATTAAGAAACTTTTTTCACAAAATTAAAAATGCAAAAAAAAATACAATATGACTTTATGAAATGAGTTCTCACAAAGCATCAAAATCAAAGCCATACTATAAAACTTTTTCACAAATCATCAGACTCACAAAAAAGCATCAGAAAATCTGAGAAATAATCATAATGTCTGATGTTTTGTCATGATTCCGTATTATTTTTTTTAGTATCTTTATAATGAGAAAGTACGTAATAAGAATTTATTTAAATAAGTGATACAAACTTTTTTATTTTTGTTACAGAATATTTAATTGTAGCTGTTTCTCCTATTCGGGATTGTAGATCACTATCAAAGCTTCAGTAAAGTGTACTCGGACCTAATTCTTCAATTTGTTGCCATGGATAGTTCAAAAGATTACGACGATTCTTCTGACTACAATTCTCATAGAGAATACATGAATTTATTATAATAATAATATACATTTTATAAAAAATCTGAAACTTTAAACTTGTTTTCATCTATATTTGTCAGTTATTTCTTTTCCTGTAATTTCTAATAAACGATTACGAAACTGCCTTCACATTTTTCAAAATTAAAAATGGCGGATCCAATATGGTCGACATTTTGTTTAAAACTTTATACTCCGATTACCTTAATATTACGAATACTGATAAAATTTACCAAATTCCAAAAAATTTCAAAAGATTTTTTAACATTTCAAAATGCATTTTCAAGGAGAGGAATAGTACTTTCAGATGTCGAACCAACCTTTTTAAAAAATTAAATGTTACATATAACCTCAAATATGGCCAAAATACACAATTTTTGCACTTTTAGATTAGAATATTATTCGAAAACATGACGTGCTCCAAAAATTCTTGCAATAACTATAATACAGTTCTTACAAATAGGGGTTTAAAAAAGTGTGTTTTTTACCAATTCTGCACCAGAAATTCCCCTTACACAATTTTAAATAGTTTATTAAAAATTATTATTCTTAAAATAATAGTTAAACACCCACAGTAAATTCTAAAAATTGTCTTCGAAAAAGATTTATTAAAAATAATTTAATAACATAAAAATATTTTTATAGAATTACAAATTCCTTTTTAAATATAAAAAATAAAACATTAAATGGAATTTAGACAAGTATTCTTTTATATCGAAATAATAATAATAATATTATATCCTTGACAGATATTTACATTTCATTTCAACCTTCTTTCAAATTTTAAATCCTTAAAAATCTTAAAGAGAATAAAAGAAAAAGAATATTTGAATTTTAAATTCAAAAAAGAATATAAATTAGAAGAATCTTTTTTAAAGATATAACCATGGGGGAATTTTTGCGACATTTCAAATTTTTCTTCTTTTCACACACGACTAATTCGTATGTGTCTTTCATTGTAGTGCCTCTTCAGAATCGACAATACCACGTAAAATTTTTTCTAAATCGGAAGTAACTTGATTGAGTTTTGTTTGCAGTTTAGTTACCTCATTAACTGATGAATTTAATTGTTGTCGTAAGCCTTCGTTTTCGTTTTTAAGGTACGAAATGTGTTCGATTAGATATGATTGAGAATTAACTTTATCGTTCTTTTTGGCAATTTTTCCTTCTTCGACATTTGGATCAAAATTTTCCGCATCGATGGACTTTGAACAATTTTCAGTTTTTGATTTTTTATTCTTCTTTCCTTCCTCCTCGTCTGCAGGTTCAGAAATAGCCACAAATGAACGTTTCGATGACGATGAAGCAGGTGTATTTGTTTTCTTGTTGATTTCGCCAGTTGTCGAACAAACAGATTTTTGAAGTATTTTGTCTACCTTTGATTGTAGAATTATAAAATAATCTTCATTATCAATTGAGGATAATGTACTGAATGGTGTCTTCAGTTGTCCTTCGTGAATAAATCGAAACTTTGCTCTAGACGACGAGAGAAAATGTTGTGCTTTACAAAAATCGGAGTGTGAATCGAATTGCAGAATAATGGGACAATTTAATTCACTGCACTTATTTAATCCTTGAGACAGTCTTTGAATATTGATCTCAACATAAATCAGTATGTCCGGTTCTTGATAATTTTCATCCAGCATGTAATTTTCGTAAGATTTTTTTGAAACTTCAAGAATAAAATTCCTTCCCTCTGAATGACAATTTTTACAAAGAGACGTCTTTAATCCAGATGGATCTGGAATTGTAGTCATGACAATTTTTAATTTCTTTATCCGTGGATTCAGATAAGAGAAATTCCCAAAAATTAACTTTTGCTACTGAATAATCATAGGAAAGGTCATCAATGTGAATTGTCAATTCCTCTGGAATTGTGTCGTTTATTTTTTGTAAAGCGTTATTCATTTTTGAAGCAAAGTCAATAAAATTAATGAGAAAAATTTTACGTAATTTCGACGGCATTCCGAATATGTTTGTTCCAGTTATTCCATACGTCATTGTAAGATAATCTATATCTACGATCTGATATTCCTGTCCAGTAAATGGAAAACTAGTCGACAGAAATCCTAAATCAATTTTAAATTCCTCGGCCGTTGTTAATACTTTCAAATATGTGCTCATTGTTTTACAATATTCTTTATGAGTTTTATCATTTTTGTGTCTTTTGCAAAAGCTCGCTACTGGACAATACGGGCAATTAATTAAATCCTCTTGTTTTGTTTCGCAACAATCGAAATAATAACAAATTCGTGGAGAATAAAACATAAAATTCTCCAGTGGACTTAAAGTTCTTCCCAGTTTCTTTATGATTTCATTCCGGATTTCTTCTCTTGTTGTATCCCACTCGAGAATGCTTATATAAGAAAGCTGTTCATAAATGTGAGTGATTTTTCTTCTTTTCAACAATTCTTTTACTGCTGTGCAAAAATCTTTGTGTGTTGATTGGTGTTGTTGTCGATGATCCTTTGAACAGTAGGAAATCATGTTGCATCCGCATCTTATTAAAGTTTTTCTCGATTTGCAAATGTAGCATTCATTCGGAAAGCATCTGGCACTCTTCGAATAAATAGGCATCTTTTATGGATTAAACGGTAAGTCAACTAATTTTTCGAAATCTGAAAATAAATAACAACACTAAGTTTAGAAGAAAAATTGTTCTTTCTTATTATTTATTACCAATTACCAAAGTTCTTTAATAGGTATATTTATATTATTGGTGTACACTATTGCAGCCACAGAACGTCAGGCTCGAGTCATGTTTAATCAGAAAGCTTTAAAAGTAATTAGGTTTTTTATACAAAGTCGACACAGTTTTTTACCTGGAAAAAGGTCAACTGATCGACATATTAAAGGGCAATCTTTTTATTTGTTTATATTTATTTAAACATCATATACTTGTTTTTCATAGACTTAGAATTCATCCAACAATATGCTCTTATTATGTATGCAATATATCCTTTAGAACTTAAATTCAAAAATGATATCTTTATTTTTTATTTATCAATTACGGTTTTCGAGATACGTTACAGTTTTCTTAAAAAAATGTTTTTTATAATAAATTTTAGATATTTGTAATTATAGAGATTTCTAGATTTTAAATTTATATTAATTTTACTTGAAATTTTAAAATTGCAAAACTTTTGAGCAATAAAAATTAGGTTAGAGACATTTACCGATTATATTTCGGTGAGGGACTGTAAATTAAAAAAAAAATTTCAATGCTCAATAATCACAATCCATAAACATCAGGATTCAACAGGAGCATAAAAAACCCTTTAGTCAGAATTAACCATAAGCTTCAGGAAACGTCAAAGTAGTCACAAAACATCAAAATTTCTGACGTTTTCTCTTTATTCCTGATTTTATTTTTATCAGAAAAAATATTAATTAAAATACAACTGCTCTGGACAAAATTAATTGATTCAATATTACCTATATTGAATATTTCGAAGCGAATATTTCTAACCAATGAAAAATGAATTGAAACTCTTTATTTTTAAGAAAATAAAAAAGTTACCTCTTTTTTCCTTTAATATTTTCTCTTCTCAAGTTGATGTATTTTGTATATATTTTACTCACATTTCAACAGTTTATTAACAATAATTAGAATATTATTAGGTTATTAGTTAAACCTTTCAACATGAAAAATGAAATTGCGAAATAATGAATTAAGGTTATATTCTCGAGAATATTCTCCTTCCGGAGAATTTAAGAGAATTTTCTCTACATTTAAATGCATGCGTGCACTTATCTGTTGTAAAATAAAAAAATTGTATAAATTAAAATTGATAATAATTAATTAAATAATTAACATTACATAATATTAATAAATAAAATAAATAATTCCGTAACAATATAATTTCGTTAGAATAAATAAATAACTTAATATTTTTGAAAATAAAAAACCTATGTTCCCGTGCAACTGAAAAAACCATAATTTCAATAATATTGTATAAAATAAAAGTTAAATTGGTATAAAATACTTAAAGTACATAATTCAGATTATATTATAAATTAATTACTTATTTGAAATAAATGTGACGCCTTTTTGAATTTTTCTTGTAGAAAGTTTGTATTCATTATACTACAAATAATTATATACTTAAACATTACATTTTTTAGTAATATTTTACAAAACACTGAAACAGTAAACGGCGATATAAAATAAGAAAGTAATAATTGAATTTTTAATTCAAATAAACATAAAAAATAAAAGATTCCTTTTAAAGAAATAAAAATTAAGACATAAATACGGATTAAACTTAGTTGTTTTTACACAATGAATCTGTGTCTTCAAGTTCAGTGTCTGTAGTATCGACAATATCGCTTAATATTTTGTTTATTAACTTGTTCTTTTTACTTAAATCAATAGAAACTTGGTCGAGTTTTGTTTGCAGTCTCGCTACTTCATTGAATGATAAATTTAACTCTTTTCGTAAGCCTTCGTTTTCGTTTTTAAGGTACGAAATATGGCCGAGTAGATACGATTGAGAAAAATTAACTACATCTTTGTTGTCGAAACATTCCAAGTTGACGAGAATTTTTTTGTTACCTTCTTTTCCTCTTTCCTTTTCTTTCCGCTCTTCTAAATTCTTCTTTTCCGTATTATCGCCTTCCGCACTTTTTTGTCCATCTTCATTTGAATCAAGCAATTCGTTGTCGACAGACTTTGAAAATTTTTCATTTTCTTCAGTTTTCGAGTTTTTTTCTTCCTCCTCTTCTCCGGGTCCCGAAATAATGACAAATGATCGTACAGATGAGGATGGAGAAAGTATCGTACGATCTTCTGATTTTTGTTCAACATTTGATGTATGAACTACAGGTTCAAATTCAGAATTTTCGTTAGTGGCGCAATTGTGAGAATTATCCGTCGGAATCAAATGACACTTGTCCTTTGGTTCTGACTGAGTAACTTTAGAAGCATCTGCAATATTTTCAGCACAGTTTAGAATGGAATCAATATTTTTAACTAAAACAGTTTCAGTCGTGTTTTTCCCATTTTTTTCCTCGCAGAATTCGTCCTTTACTGCAACACAAGATTTAGGAAGAACTTTGTTCTCTTTTGTTTGCAAAATTATAAAAAAGTCTTTGTTTTCAAGTGACGACAATGTAGCGAATGGTGTTGTCAATTGTCCTTTGTGAATAAATCGAAACTTTGTTGTCGAAAAACAGATAAAATGTTGTGTTTTACAAAAAATGGAATTCGATTCAAATCGCATCACAATGGGAAAATCAAGTTTACTCCAGTTGTTTAATCTTTCGGAATTACATTCATTGGCGATTTTCACGTAAAATAGAATATCCGGTTTTTGATAATTTTCATCCAACATGTAATCGTCGTAAGATTTTGACAAATATTTAACAATTAATTCTTTTTCCTTTGAATGACAATTTGGACAAAGAGACGTCTCTAAATTGGACCGATTTTGGGTTGCAGTTAGAACAATTTTTAAATTCTTTATATGCGGATTGAGATGCAGAAGAAATTCCCAATAATTTTCGTTTGTGATTGCGTGCTCATAGCTAAAGGCATCGATGTGAATTGTCAGTTTTTCTGAAATCGTGTTGTGTGTTTTTAGTAAAACTTGATTAATTTTCGAAGTAACATCAATAAAATCAATGAGTCCCATTGTTAATATTCTCGATTCTTTACCATGAACCTCCATATCACATGTTTTATACGTCATTGTAAAACAATCTATATCTTCGTATTGATCATCCTCTCCAGTAAATGGAAATCTAGACGATAGAAATCCTAAATCAATATTTAATTCCTCGGCCGTTGTTAATACATTTAAATATGTGCTTATTGTTTTACAATACTCATCATGAGTTTTATCACTTTCGTGTTCTTTGCAAAAGCTCGCTATTGGACAATGCGGGCAATTAATTAATCCTTCTTGTTCTGTTTCATCACAAATAAAACAAATTCGAGGCCGACTCCATATTGACAATTCCAGTGGACTCATAGCTCTTCCCAATTTCTTTATGATTTCATTATTAATTTCTGATTCTTTCGTAATCCATTCGAGATCAAATATATGAATAAGCTCTTCGTGAATGTGTGATATTTTTTTTATTTTTAACAATTCTTTAACTACTTTACAAAAATCTTCGTGAATTGATAAATGTTGTTGTCGATGACCCTCTGAACAGTAGGAAATCGTGTTGCATTCACATCTTATTAAATTTTCTCTCGATTTGCAAATGTAGCATTCATTCGGAAAGAATCTGGCACTCTTTGAATAAATATCGCTCATTTTTTGTGTCAAACGATAAGTGTATATCGAACTGTTTTTCGAATTCTGTAAATAAAAAAAATAGTAAATTAAAAAAGAAGTTATCTTTTTTCGAATTTTATTGTCTAAGTTCTTTAAATTATATAAAAATGTATAAATATAAATTTAAAAATTAGAAACTACAAATTCAGAAGTTAAAAGAGAATAGAAAAAATAATTTTATTTCCTAATATTTTCTTTTTTTTAGGTTAACATTAAATTATTCTTAAAAATGAAACATTTATTGACTTTTATCATTCTTATTGAATTTAGAATTTAAAATTCAAAATTATTTCATAAATAATTGAGATTTGAAAATTTTCTCTTTAGCAAAAGTTTAATTTTTCTGAGCAATTATTTTTTGTTTTAAAATATATTAAACAATCAAATTAAGTTTTATGTGCGTATTTTACTTACTGTTTATTATTTATTAATAGCAATTACAAATTAGAATTTTATTAATAAAGTAACGAAATTCACTGACAATGACAGTAAACCTTTCAACATGGAATAAATTACTTAACACAGAAACACAAATATAACTGCAATGTGGTTGTGAGTTGTGACCGTTGTGACTGGTGTGAACGCGAGTTCAATATTTGTCGGCATATTTTTTCATCCGACAGAGGTGCAAATGCACCTTTAAGCATTGTTGACATACTTGTAAAAACAGCCTTATTTTGAAATCTGCGCCTGCGCAGCCCGTTTTGTTATCACAGCTGAAGTTTCCATTCTATTGCGGTTTATACATTTCTGGTTATAAATGGTTATTTAAATGTTTTCATGTTTTCAACTGCCTCTTGATTTACAATTCAAATGATATAAATTGTAATTAGATACTTATATAAAATAAGTACAATTTAAAAAGTCTTGGTTTCTGTAATCCAAACATTGTAAAATGCCATCATTCGTTTAATGTTTCGTCACGGAAAATCGTCGAGTTTATAAAAGCGATATGTTGATATGTTGATATGTTGCATTAATCATGGTTAGTATTTTTAATAGAAACTAATTTAATTATGTATTTATTATATAATAAATATATCTCAGTTTTTATATATTTATAATTTATATCTCAGTTTCTTTAAATAGATTTTGATAATAAATAAGTAATGTTAAAATGTCACAAAAACTTGATCCGTAGTATTTTTTTGACATTTTTACACAACACATTTTAAATGCATGTGAATAAATATTTAGAATTAAATTTAATTATAAAGAATTAAGATGATATCAACTTATTAAAATTAAAATTCTACAATTTTGGCTAAGAATTACAACAAATAGGTATAAATGTAAACAGATGATTCTCTTGAAAGAAATTGAAAACTGAAAGTTGAAAGACGAAATTAGTCTTGTATAAATTTAAAACTTATTAAACTAAAAGCTCGTGCTATTTAGATAATAAAACAATAAAAACTTTATAAAAATTAATTATTTAAACAAATTAAAGCAATAAAAAATATATCAAAAGCGTCAAATTATGAAATTACAGCGTCGACAATAACGTGTAATTAGAGGTTATGTTGCGCGCCATAATTAAAGCGCGTGCATTCAATATGGAAATAGATAATGTGGTCTCTATACTGTATGTTTGAGATCAATTTACAAAATATTTTTAAATTAGGATATTATTATAAAGAAAAATGACGTTTAAATTTTTATTTAATATATAATTTGTAGTCTAATTTTCACTCTCTTAAGAATATTCTTCTTTAATTTTAACAAAAAATTCTGGTGTTTTTCAGTTGTAAGAGAAGTATATATAAATATATTGTTCGACTTTGAAAAAAAATCTTTTACTTCAATTTTTTACTCTAAACTTTGAATTTTTATACCTATATAAGGATAGTTTTTTCGATTTAGAAAAAACAGGGTCATGGAGCACTTCTGACTTCATATTTGTTTTCAGCGAGCAAAAATACTATATAACACATGTACACTGAAACCCCACTTATTTAAAGTCTCATTTACTTAAAGTCGCGTTTATTTGAACCCGTTTTTGCTTCAGTTATTTGTAGTTAGAATCAGCCCTAACCTCACTTATTTTAGCTCATGCGCAGTACGCGACCAATGGAAAGATACTTACAATCCCATTGGTTGAGTTCAAACAAAATCAACCAATCATGTCAATTTATCGAATTACGTCATCAAAATAGGTTATGTCGACCAAAATACAAATAAACGCGACACTTCGTGTCGAATTGCGTGGGCCATGTTCAAATAAGTGGGGTTTCAGTGTATTTTATTTTTCAACTTTTATTTTTTTGTGCCTGTGTAATGAAGGATAATTTATAAAATGATTATTGTTTTATAATTCACTATTTTAATATCAAAATTTCCACCAATAAATTGATATTTTGTAATAAATAAAAAATGTAAATAAAATAGTGACAAGTTATTAACACAAAAATTTCATACCTACCTTCAATAACTAAAGCAAATGCAGATGTTAATGATGAACGTACCTCATTAATAATGTGAGAATTATAACATTTAGAAAAGCCAATGGGAAAAGTTATTTCTTTCTAAAATATAATTACTATGCAGTTGTACCTCCATTATCTGAACCTCTGTTATCCAAACTTTTTCACCACCTTATACCCTAAATTTCATGTTTTTACATTTTTGGGTACATTGAGGCTACAGTTTCCAAATTTTTGTTATAGAATATTTAAGTGGAGCAGTGCTTCCTATTTGAGATTGCAAATCACCGCCAAAGTGACAGTAAACTATCTTCGAATCTTAATCTTCTATTTGCTACCATGGATCTTGCAAATGATTGCAACGACACTTCTGGAGACAGAATTAGAGATACACCTCTGCATTTGGCGATAAGGGAAAACCAGCCTGAGACATTCAATCTTCTTTTAGAGGAGAGTAACCTGAACGCAAGAAATCAAAATGGTGAAACATCACTTCACTATGCAGCTTTGCATAACCGCCCTGAATTCGCAAAGACACTTATAGATAATGGCGCCATTGTTAACGTTATCGACCTTTGTTCACGAACGCCACTTGATGTCGCCTTGGAGGTAGAAAACGTTAAAGTAGCAGAAGTTTTGTTTAAACATGGTGCTGTTTTAAGTGACTACGATTTGAAATACATGGGACCTCTTCGTTCCGCAGTTAGGAAAGGAAATTTTGAATTGGTAAAGCTGCTCATGGCGAATGGATGTAACAAAGTCGATGTTCCAAAAGATGATGCCAGTTATATCGAATCTTCTCTTAAATTCGCAGTATCGTCCGATCGTTTGGACATTCTAGAATATCTCATAATGAATGGGGTAAAAAGCAGCGCAACAGTTAATCAGGATAAATTACACTTATTTACAGCAATTGCTTCGGGCTACGGTAGTTTGGCTACATTAAAATATTTAGTCGATCTTGGTTTTAAGACGAAAGCTGCAGATTCTGTATTTTATACTTCAATGTATATAAATATCTATGACGTGTGGCAGTATTTATTAAAATGTTTCTCGAAAATTAATGCAAAAACCTATTTTAAAGAGAAGCAGATTCATTTTTCTATTCGAATGGGCCAAGTGGAATCTGTTACAACAATCGTAAACGAACCAAGAAATAAATATAAATTGAACGCTTTCGATAGACAATTGGCTGTTTACATTGCTGCTGAAAGTGGCAATGGTGAAATACTAGAAATTCTTTTGAATGCTCATTATCCTGTCGATAGTTTATTTAAGAAAACAAGTCCTTTACACGTTGCAGCAACATTCGAACACCCGAGACTAGTGAAACTGCTATTGGAAGCTGGAGCTGATGTTAATTTACAAACTGAAGATGGTCTCACTCCATTATATTTCGCAGCATGTGCAGCGCAGCCAGCAGTAGTGAAATTCCTCCTTGAAAATGGTGCTGATCCCTCTAAACCCTCAAAATCCAGTGAATCACCGTTGCAAGCGGCTTTGAAGTTATATTCGTCCATAGTTTCTTTCAAACCAATTTCTCCATTAGTTTTTGAGGGTTTGGTAAAAGTGACGGAGACGCTAATTCGGTGTTCAAAAACTAAAAATGGTAAAAGCTTACTTCCATATGCAATTAGAATAAGAGTTGCAAATAACAATAATTCAAATCTGGAATCAAAGGAAATAATATCGGACCCATGTGATTCTGAATTTCGTCCTGAAATCATTAGATGCCTATTTAATTATCTAAGTGATGAATTAGTTGAATATATTTCTGAAATAGTGGTAAATAAGTCGTTTCCAGTAGAACAGACACCGGAATTGTTTCACCTTCTGATGGAATATAATGATTTCAACTGGTGTTTTCATATCAGAATAGATGATGTTGAGAATAAGTACAAGTGCCAAGTGCTCCTAACTAGTTACTCTAGAAACATTGATAATCTTTTATATACTGCAAAGCACATTATCTGGTATAAAGATGGTAATATTTACAAAGAGTCCGAAATAGATGGTCAAATAGTTTTTTTAAAGTTGATAGTCTCACGATTAGTTTTGTTGGCTACTAATTGTTATCTACCTTTTATTGAATTTTGTTTAGAGAATGATCTTAATGATTGGCGAGAAAAGTGCTTGAAAGAGGAGGTGGACATGAAAAACACGAAAATTAATGAAAATATGATCGTTACTTTCTATGATGTATTAACGAAATCAACAAATGAAGTTGCAATGTACGCGAGTAATGATGATTTTTTAAAAGCAATCGAATCTTCTCAAACAAAATTTCCGATATATGCTGATTTCTTGAAGGTAAATGCCGAAATAGCAGAAAGAAGAAGAAATTTCATCAACGATTGTGTTAGTTTAATGTTAAATTTGGTTCAAAACTGCCATAGAGTTCGAATTTCTACAGCTGAAATCAATGGAATTTTCAAATATCTGTCAATTGTAGATTTGAGAAGATTTTCAGCAGCTTTTTGCTAAAATGTAATTTTAATACATGTAAGACAAAGATCAGTTTTTATGTAGAATTTGTTGTGAATTTTCCTTCTACGATGAATAAATTTTCATTTAAGGATTTCTTCTCATCAATGTTATAGAATATGATTTGAATTTTATAAATAATTATTACCTAATATCACGTTAATTTTAGAGTTTAAATTTATAGCTGTATAATGAGATTACACGGTAAACTAAGCTTTGCGCTTTAAAACAATGTTTTGTACGTCGGCACATTAACATTAACAAATTGAACACTTTTTAAAAGTTTGTTTAAAATATTTCAATAATGTGACATTGAATAAAAAAAAGCTTTTTCATCCCTCAGTGGGGCCTTTATTTTTATATTCACTTATGAGTACAAAATCATAATATTGCTGTTATTTTTACTATGCATGAAATTTTACTGCAAATTCAAACCAAGTCAACAATTACTAACTATCTATAACTAACAGCCATTACTATCTAACTAACTTAATAACTAACTCACTAAGTTAGTATGTTAGTAACTAAGTTAGTTAGTAAGTTATTTGCTAACTAACTTATATTACATCGAAATATATCAAAAAACCACAATTGAAAAAAATAATAAACATCGGAAAAGCAATTAGAATTTCTTGTGATTTTGGACAGATTTATTTAAATAAGTGATACAAACTTTCTTATTTTTGTTACAGAATATTTAATTGGAGCTGTTTCACCTATTCGGGATTGTAGATAACTATCAAAGCTGCAGTAAAGTGTATTTGGATCTAATTCTTCAATTCGGTGCCATGGCTAGTTCAAATGGTTACGGCGATACTTCTGACTACAATGAATTGTTTCTCGCAGTCCACAATGGAGAATTGAATCGGGTTCATTCTCTGCTCGAGAAGTATTCGGCGACGGAAACGATTCGTGGCAGAACGTTGCTGCATGTGGCGATTGCAAGAGGACATTTAGAGATTGCGAAACTGTTCATCACTAAGCGAGACGGAGATGGAAATACACTGCTGCATTTGACGATAAGCGAAAACCAGCATGAGGCATTCAATCTTCTTTTAGAAGATAGTAACTTGAACGCAAGAAATCTCAAGGATGAAAGACCACTTCACTATGCAGCTTTGTATAATCGTCCTGAATTCGCAAAGACACTTATAGTCAATGACGCTTCTATTGGAGTGAAAGATAGTAAGGGAAAAACGCCACTTGATGTTGCATTGGCGAAAGGAAACGTTCAGGTAGCAGAACTTCTTTTTAAACATGGTGCGGTTTTAAGTGAGAACGATTTAACAAATATGAGACCTCTTCGTAACGCAGTTGAGAAAGGAAATTTTGAAATGGTAAAGTTGCTCATGGCGAAAGGATGTAACAAAGTCGACATTTCAACTAAATGTGGTTCTTCTCTTGAACTTGCAGTATCATCTGGTCGTTTGGATATTCTTGAATATCTCGTGAAGAATGGTGTAAAAAGCATCGCAACAGTTAAGGAAGATAAACTAGGCTTATTTGAATCACTTATTTTTCAAGGCAGTTTGGATACTTTAAAATGTTTAGTCAATATTGGTATTAAAGTAAAAAAATTAGATGACGTATTTAATGCTACATTTAATTTGCGTCGTCATGACATGTGGAAATATTTAGTAACAAAGTTGTCGAAACTTAGTGCAAAGACGTATTTTAAAGAAAAGCAGCTGCATTTTTCTATTCGAACGGGCCAAGTGGAGACTGTTAAAGCAATGGTAAATGAACCATCAAACGCATATGAATCGAACACTTTCGCCAGAAAATTAGCCGTTTACATTGCCGTTGAAAGTGGCAGTGAAGAAATGTTAAAAATTCTTCTGAACGCTGGTTATCCTGTTACTGACAGTCTGTTTAAATGTATAAGTCCTCTTCACCTTGCAGCAACATTCGAGCACCCGAGTTTAGTAAAACTGCTATTGGATGCCGGAGCTGATGTTAATTTACGAACTGAAGAGTGTGGCCGTACACCATTACATTTCGCAGCAACTGCAGCGCAGCCAGCTGTAGTTAAATTTCTTCTAAAGCATGGTGCTGATCCCTCTAAAACCTCTAAATACGTTGAATCACCGTTGAAATCGGCTGTGGACGTTCATTCAGGGCTGTTTCTTTCCATACCTGTTACTCCTTCAGTGTTTGATGGATTGGTAAAAGTGACGGAGATGTTAATTCAGTATTCAAATAGTAAAATCAATGAGGATTTATTTTACTATGCAGTTAAAATGAGAGTTTCAACAAGTATCAATATTTCAAACACAGAGTCAAGAGAACTAATATCGACTGTTGGTGATTCTATATTTCGACCTGAAATTATTAGATGCATATCTAATTATCTAAGTGAAGAGGAAGTTAAAGATTTTTCTGAGACATTTTTACTTGAAGAAAGTGGTTCATCTCATTACCCACCAGAGTTGTTTCAACTTATGATGGAATATAATGATTCAAAATCATGCTTTGATATAGAAATAAGCACTGAGAATAAAAATAACAAGTGCCAATTGCTCTTAATTAATTACTCGAAAAACTTTAGTAATCTTTTACATACAATTACGGAAATTATTGATTCTTGCGATGAAGATGACAACAATGACGTAGAGAAGAAGAATAAAACAGATTTATTAAAATTACTAGTATGTCGTTTAGTATTGTTGAACAAAGATTGTGATCTAACTGATTGTGAAGAACATGAATTAATTGATGATCTTATTGATTGGCGAAAGAAGTGTTTAAAGGAGAAAAGAGTCATGCAAAAGACGAAAGTAAATAAAAATTTAAATTTCACTTTCTATGATGTATTAACGAAATCAATTGATAATGTTGCTATGTACGCAAATAACGATGATTTTCTCATTGGAATAAAATCTTCACAAATAAAATTTCCTGCATATGCTGATTTTTTGAAGGCAAATGTCGAAATGGCCGAAAGAAGAAGAAATTTCATTAATGAGTGCACGACATTAATGTATCGTCTAGTTGAAAAATGCTACAAAATTCGAATTTCTAATTCTGATATTCGTCACATTCTCCAGTATCTCTCTATTGTAGATTTGCGAAAATTTTCAGTTGCTTGTTCCTAAAATGTAATTTTATGACAAATAACGCAAAAATCAGTTTTGTTGAATAATTTGTTATGTATTTTTTGTTCTGTGATGAAGAAATTTTCATTTAAAGATTTATTTCCATAAAGGTGTTGAAAAGTAGTTTAATCTTTAATAATAATTATTATTAACATTACTACATTATTCATGAAGAGTTCAAATTTATAGATGTATAATATGTATATTGCGATTACATCGTTAACTAAGCTTGTAGCTTTAAATCAGTGTTTTTTACGTTGGCTCATTAAGATTAACAAATCAAACGCTTATTAAAAGTGTATTTAAAATATTTTAGTAATGTGACAAATAAAAAATACGCTTTTTTCTTTTTTAACTCTCAGTGAGACCTTTATACTCATAGAGAATACATGAGTTTATAAATAATAATATCTATAGTATAACAAACAAAAAGTCAAATTAAACTATAATTCGTTTTTTGTGGGCGCGCCACAAATTAATTATTAAACCAATTAACTAATAATATAAATAAATAAAAATAGGAAAAGACTATAATTTTCATTTGCAGTCTCTAGTCCTTCATACTAAATTCAAATAAAACTTAAAAATTACTTGACAATTTTATTATAATAACAAAGTATTCATTTTTTAACTTAATTTTTATTTATTTTCAGAATCTTTAAATTCGCATTCACTGAAAACAAAGACAAATAATTGTAAAGATTTAAGACAGTAGTAATATTTTAAGATTTAATTTTGAGATACGTCAAGGAAAATTTCGAAGTATTAAAATTTTAGAAGAAGGGAACTTTTCTTTGGATGACAATAAACATTTGTTTTCTCGGTTTTCTATAAACATTGCTTCTTTAATTATTTATCAAAAATAATGACACTTTAGTACAAAATTAAATTAGAAGTAAATGCAAATTTACAACAACATTGTATTCGAAATATAATGACAATTAGATTGTTTTATCAGTTTTTGAAATTATAAAATCAGTTAAAAAATATAAATATAAGTAAAAAATAATAATTGAATTTTAAATTCAAGACAAAACGAATGTATGAATATTGTTTTTAATAAAAATAACAAAAAAGTATTTATCTATTTGGTGATTTTAAGACTTATTCTTAAGTACTGAATCAATATCAGCAGTTGTATTCACAATATCACATAAAACTTTTCTCATTAATTTGTTCTCTTCGTCTAAACGAAGTTGAGTTGAAAGAACTTGTTCATATTTTATTTGTTGTCTTGACACCTCCTCGACAGATGCATTTAATCGTTTTCGTAACTCATCGATTTCATTATTAAGATATGAAATGTGATCGATTAGAAACGATTGCGAAAGTCTATTTTGAGAATTTTCGACATTTCCCAAATTGACACAAAGTTGTTTCTCATTTTTTTCTTTTGCTTCGCGCTTTTCTATTTCCACATTACTTTTTTCGTCATTCTTCTGTTCGACGTCTTCTGTAACTGAAGCTTCGTTGTCGATTGATTTTGAACAATTATCATTTTCTTCAGGTTTGGAATTCTCAATCGCAGTGTTTTTTTCGACTTCCTCTTCTTTTCTTTCTTTCTCCTCTGCTCCGGGTTCTGAAATAATTACAAAAGAACAAACTGATGATGACGATGGAGAAAGTGTTTTATCCTCGGATTCTTGTTCCTTTATTTGTTCATCATTTGACGTATGAACTTCCAACGGAGTAATTTTCGAAGCGTCTTCTACATTATCTGTAATTATATTTTCAGCACAGTTTAGAATGGAATCAATATTTTTAACTAAAACAGTTTCAGTCGTGTTTGTACCATTTTTTTCCACGCAGATTTCGTCCGTTACTGCAACACTAGATTTTTCACGTACTTTGTTCTCCTTTGATTGCAAAATTATAAAGAAGTCTTTATTTTTAATTGAGGATAATGTATTGAATGGTGCTCTTATTTGACCTGCATAAATAAATCGAAACTTTACTCTTGAAAACGCGAGAAAATGTTGTGTTTTACAAAAATTTGAATTTGATTCAAATCGCAACATAATGGGAAAATCAAGTTTACTCCAGTTGTTTAATCTTTCGGAATTACATTCATTGGCGATTTTCACGTAAAACAGAAGGTTCGGTTTTTGATAATTTTCATCCAACATGTAATCGTCGTAAGATTTTGACAAATTTTCAACAATTAGTTCTTTTTCGTTCGAAATGCAATTTTCACAAAGAGATGTCTCTAAATTGTCCCGATTTTGAATTGCAGTGATGACAATTTTTAACTTTTTCATCTGCGGATTGAGATGCAAGAGAAATTCCCAATAATTTTCTTTTGTGATTGAGTGTTCATAAGAAAGGGCATCAACGTGAATTGTCAATTCCTCTGGAATCGTTTCGTGTATTTCTTGTAAAGCATTATGTATTTTTGCAGAAATGTCAATAAAATCAATGAGATTCATTTTAGTTAATCTCGATTTTAAACTATTCTCGTCCCTGTCATCAAAATCGAATATTTTTGTAAGAGCGTCTATACCCATAAATATAGTTTTCTCTTCGACAAATGGAAAGCCAGATAGAAAATCTAAATTAGTATTTAATTCATCAGCAGTTGTTAATATTTTCAAATATGTGCTCATTACTTTACAATTCTGATCATGAAATTGACTTTTTTTATGCTTCTTGCAAAAGCTCGCTACTGGGCAATGTGGACAATCAATTAAGTCCTCTTGTTTTGTATTGTGACAAACGAAACAAATTCGTGGACATTCCAACATTACAGATTCCAGTGGACTCATAGATCTTCCCAGTTTCTTTATGATTTCATTTTTAATTTCTGATTCTTTCGTAATCCATTCGGGATCAAATATATAAATAAGCTCTTCATAGATGTGAGTGATTTTTCTTATTTTTAGCAATTCTTTTATTGCTGTGCAAAAATCTTTGTGCATTGATAGGTGTTGTTGTCGATGATCTTCGGAACAGTAGGAAATTGTGCTGCATTCACATCTAATTAAATTTCCTCTCGATTTGCAAATGTAGCATTCGTTCGGAAAGCATCTGGCACTCTTTGAATAAATAGGCATCTTTCGGGTTAAACAATAATCAACTGCGGTTTTCGAAATCTGAAAATAAATAACATCAGTAAATTTAAGAAGAAAAATTGTTCTCTCTTATTATTTATAACCAAAGTTCTTAATTATATTATATGAAAATGAAAAATTATAAAGTCAGAAATAGTTTCAGTAGAATTGCCACAAAATACAGATTTTTAAAATTCCATGACATCCAAGTTTTTCAGATCATTTTAAAAAAAATTCCAGCCCTGCTAAAAATAAAATCAGGAATAATGAAAAAACGTCAGAAATTTTGATGTTTTGTGACTACTTTGACGTTTTCTGATGCTTTTGGTTAATTCTGACTACAGGATTTTTTATGCTCCTGTTGAATACTGATGTTTATGGATTGTGATTATTTCTCATTGAATTCATTTTTTTAATTTACAGTCCCCCACCGAAAGATAGTTGGTAAATGTTAAGTACCATAAAAACTTCAAATTTGTGCGTAGCCCTTTTTTCACAATAGAATTTTGGGTCTATTGTTACGTGCTTCGGGTCTTCAACCTGATTTTTATTGCTCAAAAGTTTTGCAATTTTAACATTTCAGGTGAAATGAATATAAATTCAGAATCTAGAAATCTTCACGATTGCAAATATCTAAAATTTATTTTGAAAAACATTTTTTTAAGAAAACTGTAACGTATCTCGAAAACCGTAATTGATAAATAAAAACTGATATCATTTTTGAATTTAAGTTCTAAAGGATATATTATTGTTTATATAACAAGAACATATTGTGAGAAGAATTCTAAGTCGATGAAAAACAAGTATAATGTTTAAATAAATATAAACATAAACAAATAAAAAGATTTCCCTTCAATTTTATGACGGTCAGTTGACCTTTTTCCAGGTAAAAGAGGGTGTCGACTTTGTATAAAAAACCTAACTACTTTTGAAGCTTTCTGATGAAAAATGACACAAGCCTGACGTTATGTGGCTGCAATCGTAACAAATGCAGTCTCAGAACGTCAGAAATTCTGATGATTTTTTTGTCGTTTTGTGACTTTATTTTTAGTAGGGAGTCCCAAAATTAAAATTGTTTTGATATATCTTTAGCTATACTTATAACAAAAAATACCTATAAAATCTTTCAAGTTAATTACTAATGTTTAATTTTTTAAATAATTTAAATTTAAGTTAAAATTTGTGAGATATTATTCATGATACGCTCCGAAGAAAAGTACCTTAGAAAAAAATCGCTGTAAGGTTATATTTGTGTTATTTTTACTCGTGTTTTTACCTCAATTAAACGTTTTTATTTAATTTTTATTAATTATATTGATTATCATGTAGATTTTAATATTGATTATTTATATTGAGAGTTAATCCCCTTTGTGTAATTTCATACAAAAAATTACAAACATAACCTACGCATCAAAAATTTTAAATTTTGTGTGCAATTAGTTTTTGTTTCGTCTTTAATTATTTATAAAAAGTAATTATACAGTTTAGAAGAATAATGTAGTAGAAATAATGACAATAAACATTGCAATATTGACAATATTACACTTAAATTTATTTTCATTACAATTTTTTAGAATCATTTATTTTCATTACAATTTTTTAGAATTCAATTATTTTCATTACAATTTTTTAGAATTCAATTATTTTCAAATTTTGCAATTAAAATTTTTCAAAAATTTTATTTAAATACTCGAAAAAAATCAATTGTTTTCAATAAAATTTTACAAAATCGTTTTAATTGTATATTTATCGAAAATTTAATTAGAAAAATCGAAATAAGTTGCAAATTATACTAAAAATATTGTATTTTGTTGCAATTATTGTAAAAAAAAGTAGAAAAAGTCCCAATTTTTTAAAATAAATTGAAAAAAATCTTTTTTTTTTTTGAAAATAAAGTCGAAATAAAGTCATAATATCCGCAGTTAAGTTTTGTATTTTGTATAAATTCAGAAACTATAAAAAACGAAAATAAACTTTTGTCAAGGTCCCTGGAATAATATTTTTATTTATACGTTATTGAAAATTAATAATTATAAATGTCACTTCAGAAAATCTGTATTTTTTTAATTGATAAACTAAATTTATGAATTTTCTATAGACAATAAACAACGGAATTTTGAAGAAATGTGAAAATATAAAACAGAAAAGTTTACTCATATTTTACTTACAGATTTAAACTTTCAATTAACATTTAACAATAACAACAATAGAGAAAAAACCGAAAAATCCAACATTAAAGTTTTTTTGCAAACATAGAATTGTTAGACAATTGAGATAACCATAACTCTTATTTTAATATGGTCTTTAGTTATAAAGAATAAGGTAACAATATTTAGGGTCCAAGGACCCTTCAAAAAATATGAATTTCTTTATGATCTTTATGATGCAGAGAATTTATCACAATTTTAATAAATTCTAAAAAAAGAAAAATACATTGATTTTTTATAAAAATACAATTTTAGTTTAAATATAAAAAAGAAATACAAAAACATTATAAGGTGATTTAATTTTTAATGCAAAACAGTGTTAAATAAAAATATAAATTCGATAATCAATTTTTCAAACCGCAGTAAAACTAATTGTATTCATTAAATAATACATCACATTTTTTTAACAATATTTTTCCAACTAGTCACTGAAACAGTAAACGGGGATGTAAAATAAGAAAGTAATAATTGAATTTTAAATTCAAAAAAATATAAAAACTAGAAGATTCCTTTTAAAGAAATAAAACTGTAGCTGGTAGGCATAAATACGGATTAAACGTTGTTGTTTTCACACAATGAATCTGTGTCTTTAATTGTAGTGGCATCAAAGTCGATCCCCACAATATCGCGTAACATTTTCTTTATAAACTCATCTTTTTTGTGCGAATCTAAAGAAACTTTTTCAAATTTTGTTTGAAATTTTGTTACCTCACTAATTGATAAATCTAATTGTTGTCGTAAGCCTTCGTTTTCTTTTTTAAGATACGAAATATGTTCGATTAGATACGATTGAGAAGAATTAACTTTATCTTTGACAAGTTTTCCTTCTTCGACATTTGGATCAAAATTTTCCTTATCGATAGAGATTGAACAATTTTTACATTTTTCAGTTTTTGATTTTTTATTCTTCTCTTCTTCGGGTTTGGAAATAGTTGCAAACGAACGTTTCGATGATGACGATGGAGAAATTGTCACACGATCTACGGCTTTTTGTTCCTTGTTTCTGTTTCTATCAACAAGAATTTCAGTTGAAGTTGTACCAATATTTTCCTCGGTGATTTCGCCAGTAGCTGTATCACAAGATTTTTCAAGTACTTCGTTTCCCTTCGATTGAAAAATTATAAAATAGTCTTTGTTTTCAATAGAGGATAATGTACTGAATGGTGCTTTAATTTGTCCCTCGTAAATAAATCCAAACTTTGCTGTTTTACACAAGAGAAAATGTTGTGTTTTACAAAAATTCGAATTTGATTCAAATCGCAACACAACGGGACAACTAAATTCGCTGCACTTTTTTAATATTTCGGAATTACTTTCATCGTCGACTTTCACGTAAAACAGAAGGTCCGGTTTTTGATAATTTCCATCTAGAATATAGTCTTCGTAGGATTTTGACAAATGTTCAATAATCAATTCTTTTCCCTCTGAATGACAAGTTTTGCAAAGAGACTTCTTGGAACTGTTCTGATTTTCTGTTTGAATGATGACAATTTTCAACTTTCTTATCTGCGGATTGAGATGCAAGAGAAACTCCCAATAATTTTCTTTTGTAATTACATGTTTAGAGGAAAGGGCATCGATATGAATTGTCAATTCTTCTGGAATCGTGTCGTGTATTGTATTTAAAGCACTATTAATTTTAGAAGCAATGTCAGTAAAAAGTATCAGATTACTTTTGGATAATTTAGAATTGGAACTCGTTATTTGCGTTCCTTTTAATTTATATGTATGCGTAAGATTATCAATTACTCGAAACACTAAACCCTCTCCAACAAATGGAAAAGTAGACGACAGAAAATCTAAATCAATATTTAATGCATTGGCCGTTGTTAGTATATTTAAATATGTGCTCATTACTTTACAATTTTGATCATGAATTTCATCATGTTTATGTTTCTTGCAAAAAGTCGCTACTGGACAATGTGGACAACTATTTAAATCCACTTGTTTTGTTTCGTGACAAACGAAACAAATTCGAGGCCGATTCCACATTGCCGTTTCCAGTGGACTTAAACCTCTTCCCAGTTTCTTGATGATTTCATATCGGATTTCTTCTTTTTTTGTAGCCCATTTAGAACCAATTAAAAAAATAAGCTCTTCGTGAATGTGTGTTATTCTTTTTATTTTCAACAATTCTTTTACTACTTTGCAAAAATCCTTGTGTGTTGATTGGTGTTGTTGCCGATGATTCTCTGAACAATAGGAAATCATGTTGCATTCACATCTTATTAATTTTTCTCTCGATCTGCAAATGCAGCATTCATTCGGAAAGAATCTGGCACTCTTTGAATAAACACGGCTCATTTTTTTGTGTCCAATGGTATCAACTGATTTGCCAAAGCTGAAAATAAATATACCAACAATAAATTTAAGAGAGAAAAAATCATTTTTCAGGTTATGTTTGTATAATTTTTACCATAATATTAAAAGTTTCTGTTTAATTGCATAAAACAAAAATTAGTTTTCATTAATTATTTTTGATACAATGAAATAATTATTTGATTCAATAAAATTAATTCAACATTTACAATATATTTGGAAACAATTCATCATTCATGATGAGAGTTCTATTTTCTATATACATATTTTTAATTTTTTCTCAATTGTCCTTAAATTTTATTCAACATACAGAGTCTAAAAAAATGTATGCAAAAGCTAAAATATCAAAAATTCAAAAAGTTATATATATTTTACTTACGCAGTATAATTATTGTATTCACAACCTTAACAACAATTGAAATTAAATTGCTCTAAAATAAAAACACTAAACCGTGTTATCTAATTTCCAATAGTGCTTTCAACATAGAATAATACATACAATATATATGTATTATTTTGGTATTATTCGATTCTATGTTGAACCATACAAATAAATTTAATTGTTATACACTTAATTAAATTTATAAAGAATAATAGGGTCCTTGGACCCCCTTATGGAGCACTCACAGCTCTGCCTGCCTGCGCAGGCAGTAATTGGAGTAAGAGAGAAAATCAATTAGAGTGAAAGAGACAGTAAATTCAAATTTGTATGCTGTCTACTAGCTGTGAGTGCGCCTTTAGGGTGCGATCCCATGTAAGCAGAAAATCATGAGTGGAAAAGAGATAGGTATAGATATTGTTGTTCTTTTCACTCTCATCAATTTGATTTGATTTTCTGGTATGTATAAAAAGCACCTTTATCGCATATACAGATTATAAACATACAAATTAATTAAAACATATTAAAAATTAAAAGCTATTTGAAATTACGGGAAAAGAGGAATTACTGACAAATAGATGGAGGAATGGTATAGAAATTCAAAACATTCAGAATCTTTTGATATTTTGGGAAATGATTTGCTTTTATATAATAAAATGACCCACCAAATTTCAGAATTTTTCACTAAATAGTTTACAAGTTATAAATTATTTAATTTAACATTGTCTCTTATGGAGAAAGCACGAATTTGCATGTTTATCATTAAAAATTTAATACTTAAAACATTAAGAATTTCTTGTAAAAATTGTATCTTGAAGGTCAAGATTTAAGCTTTATTAATCACGAAAGTTCTTTTTTATTCACTAATTAGTTTAAAAGTAATTAATTAGTTTCTGGAAGAAAACTAATTTTATGTCAGACAAACAGAGAAAACGTGGCAACACTGCAAATATAAACTCACATGTGACAGCTGTTTAGTGGTACATAGAACCAAGAGATGGCGCCAAAGGTACCAAAAATGACAAATTTTCATTACTTTTAACCACACAAATGCAAATCATAACACTTGACACTGCTACCAACGATCAAAAAACAAAATACTTGCATTGCGACGTTGTCACGATTTTTCGCTCATTACAAATTGTTATTTGACAATGTTTATAATTAACAACATTAATATTACAGCATAATACGACACATATATACGTAATAATAGCATTTTTTCAAAGTTTGCAATGGAACACTCGATAAATCCGAAAATAATTTTTAGAGAATTTCAGAAAATTTTATTTTCTTAGGTTTTAAATTCGTACAGACAGTGACAAAAGTTATTTTCTGCTTTTATAAAAAAAATTAATTTGATTAATTTATTATCTTTTCCTTATTTAATATATACTTTTTAATATTCATTGATGTCTACTTTTATGATTTCAATAAGAAAAACTGCTATATGTAGCTTAAATAACAAAATTACAAATTCCCCCAAATGTCACAAACTTTTGGCCCGATTATAGGTATACCATTCCTCCTTAATTGATTCAAATCTAAAAACAATTTTAAGGTTATTCAGATTTTTTATGAAATGTATAATTATTATAAACTCATGTATTCTCTATGAGAATAAAAGCCTCACTGACGCGGTTAAAAATAATAAAAGCTTATATTTTATTTAATGTCACATCACTTAAAATATTTTAAACAAACTTTTAATAAGCGTATTAATGTTTATTGTTAATGTTTATTTATTGTTAATGTTTATATGTTTCGACGTACAAAACAATGGCTCAAAGCTTATAGTTAACACGATGTAATCGCAAATATACATCTATAAATTTGAACTCTGAAATATTAATGTGATAATAATTATTAATATGTAAAATTTAAATTATAATTTAATACATTGATGGAAAGAAATCCTTAAATAAAAATTTCTTCATCGTACATAGACGGAAAATACATCCTAAATTATTCAACAAAACTGATCTTTGTATTATTTGTCATGAAATTACATTTTAGGAACAAGCGGCTGAAAATCTTTGCAAATCTACAATAGAGAGATACTTGAACATGTGACGAATATCAGAAGTAGAAATTTGAATTTTGTAACATTTTTTAACCATACGATACATTAACGTCGTGCTCTCATCGATGCAATTTCTTCTTCTTTCTGCTATTTCGACACTTGCCTTCAAAAAATCAGCATATATCGGAAATTTCATTTGTGAAGATTTTATTGCAGTGAGGAAATCTTCATTGTTTGAGTACCCTACAACTTTATCAATTGATTTCGTTAAAACATCATAGAAAGTGAAATTTAAATTTTTATTCACTTTCGTCCTCTGCATGATCCTTTTCTCCTTTAAACACTTCTCTACCCAATCAATAACATCAATTAAATCACATTCCTCAAGCTCAATTCGATCACACTTTGTAATTAACAATACTAAACGACAAAATAATAATTTTAATATTTCTATTATATTCTTTTTCTCTACGTCATTGTAGTAATCTCCATCGTAATCATTAATAATTTCTGAAATTGTTCCTAAAAGATTTCGAACGTTTTTCGAGTAACCAATGAAGAGCAATTGGTGCTTGATATTTTTAATGCTAGTGTATAATTCTATATCAAAACACGATTTCAAATCAATATTATATTCCACAAAAAGTTTAAACAACTCTGGTGGGTAACGAGATAAATCACTTTCTTCAAATAAAAATGTCTCAGAAAAATCTTTAACTTCCTCTTCACTTAGATAATTAAATATGCATATAACAATTTCAGGACGAAATACAAAATCACTTACAGCAGATATTAGTCTTTCTGACTTTGGTTTTGAATTATTGATACTTGATAAAACTCTCATTTCAACTGCATAGTGAAATAAATCCTCAGTGGTTTCACTATTCAAATACTGAATTAACATCTCCGTCACTTTTACCAATCCATCAAACACTGAAGGAGTAACAGGTATTAATACATGAATTATGCCTGAATAAACCTTCAAAGCCGTTTCTAGCGGCGATTCACCGCGTTTAGAGGTTATAGAGGGATCAGCACCATTTTTTAAAAGAAATTTAACTACAGCTGGCTGCGCTGCAGTTGCTGCAAAATGTAATGGTGTACGGCCACAATCTTCAGTTTGTAAATTAACATCAGCTCCAGCTTCCAATAGCAGTTTCACTAGTCTCGGGTGCTCGAATGTTGCTGCAAGGTGAAGAGGACTTATACATTTAAACAGACTGCCAGTGACAGGATAACGAGCGTTTAGAAGAATCTCTAATATTTCTTCACTGCCACTTTCAACGGCAATGTAAACGGCTAATTTTCTGGCGAAAGTGTCCGATTCATATTCGTTTGATGGTTCATTTACAATTGCCTTGACAGTTTCCAGTTGATCCATTCGAATAGCCAAATGAAGCTGCGTTTCTTTAAAATACGTTTTTGCACTAATTTTCGACAAACTTGTTACTAAATATTTCCACATGTCATGACGGCCCAAAGAAAATGTAGTATTAAATACGTCATCTAAGTTTTGTACTTTAATACCAATATCGACTAAAAAGTTTAAAGTATCCAAACTGCCTTCGAAAATAACTATTATAAATAAGTCTAGTTTATCTTCCTCAACTGTTTTGCTGTTTTTTACTCCATTCTTCATGAGATATTCAAGAATGTCCAAACGACCATATGACACTGCAAGTTTAAGAGAAGATTTGGGAAAATAGTCGCCATTATTTGGAACATCGACTATGTTACATCCGTTCGCCATGAGCAGTTTTACCATTTCAAAATTTCCTTTCACAACCGCGTTACGAAGAGGGTCCATATTTGTCAAATCGTTCTCACTTAAAACCGCACCATGTTGAAAAAGAATTTCGGCCATTTGAACGTTTCCTTTCGCCAATGAAACATCAAGCGGTGTATTGCCCTTAATATCTTTTACCCCAATAGTGGCACCATTACCCAAAAGTGTCTTTGCTATTTCTGCATGTCCTCTTTCAGTCGCCACATGCATCAATGTCCTGCCGCGTATCGTTTCTGTCGCCGAATATTTCTCGAGCAGAGAATGAACAAGTTCCAATTCTCCATTGTGGACTGCAAGAAACAATTCATTGTAGTCCGAAGTATCGTTGTAATCATTCGAACGATCCATGGCAGCGTATTGAAGAATTTGGTACGAATACACTTTACTGCAGCTTTGATAGTTATCTACAATCCCGAATAGGTGAAACAGCTCCAATTAAATATTCTGTAACAAAAATAAGAATGTTTGTATCACTTATTTAAATAAATTCTTGTTGATGCTTACTCATAATAGAGAAAAGATTGCATACTAAAAAAAATAATGAAGAATCATGACAAAATATCAGACATTTTGATTATTTTTTTCGATTTTCTGATGCCTTTTTGTGACTCTGATGATTCGTGATTTTTTCATCCTCTCTGACATAATTTTATAGAACGGCTTTGATATTTCTGAGAAATCTAACACTTCATATTTTAATATTTCATATTTAAAACTTTAATATTTAATAAAATTAGGTAAATAAGTATTTAAGAAATACTGCCCAAAATCACCAGAAGTTTTGATTAATTTTCTTATGTTTTGTTATTATTTTTTTAATATGGTTGTATTGGTAAAAATTTTCAATTGTGATTTTTTGACATATTTCAATGTAGTTTGACCTCAGGAGTCCAAAAAACGTGTTTCTGAAAATTGTCCGTACGTGTGTGTGTGTACTAAAATTAAATTAGCCTCAATATCTCAAAACCAGAAAAAGCTATAGCTCTTTCCAGCTTCAAAATTTTCAACAATTTTAAGTCTCCCCAGAGGACATGAAATGAAAGTATTTTCAACCCATTTCATAAAGTTAAAATATATTTTTTGGCATTTCTAATTTAATCTTAATGTGTTAAAGTAATACGAGAATAAATTAATATAATCTGCAAAACTTTAATCCATCTAGAATTAAATGAACACCAGTTATGATTAAAATAATCCATTTTGGTCTTATTTTCTACTACACTGAAAAAAAATTTAATTGAATTAAATAAAAATTAATTGACTCAATTAAATGGTTTAATTGTCTATTATCCAATAATAGCTCGGCTAGTCGAGCTTTTTGCACACCTCTAGTAGTTACTAATTGTTGATACGGTTTTGATTTGCAGTAAAATTTCATGCATAATAAGAATAACACCAATTCTGAATTTATTTAATTTTTATGGTGTTAATTTAATTTGCAACGTTTTTTAATACCTCACAATTTACTGTGAATCTTTTGACTTCTTATTTGAAAGTTTTTCGTTCATTGTAGCCGGAGATATTAGACTTTTAAAAATCTAAAACTTTAAAAAATAATATACTAAATGAATGTATTTAATATGTAAATGCAATTGAGAGGCCGCATGCAAAGTATTTGAATCTATAATATATTTTGAAAAATTGAAAACCAATTAATTAATTAATAAATAAAACGAAATATTCAACTTTAAAATTTCATAAGTTTCATAATTAAGAATTCGGAAGGTTGCATTCAAGTTAATTTTAACTTTCGCATTAAACATTTGATGTGTGGGTAACAGTTTGCTGTTCTTCAAATTCAAAGTATATATACACTGGAACCTCGATTATATAAGGTGTGATCGTGTGTTTATATATTTTAAATTTGTTGATAGGTCTCCGGACCTCTATTTTCCGTAAAAGCAATTTCCGTTTAAACAAGATTCCAGTGTAATATGCAAATGAAAGCCTTAAAAAATATATGACAATTTTAAAACACACCTAAAATGAGAGGGTTATTGGAAATAACAGGAAAACAAATTACTGACAAAAAGAAAAGAACAATTTTAAGGTATTAAGTATTTTATAAAACGTTTATTGTTTACAGATTCTCATATGTGTAAAAATAAAGGCCTCATTGAGGTATATAAAAGCTCATTTTTGATTCAATATCATAATTATTAAAATATTTTAAACAATCTTTTAATAAGCGTTTAACTATAGTTAATGTTAATGTTCTGACGTACAAAACATTGATTTAAAATTGTGTCAACGATGTAATTCCAATATATATACATCCATTTTGAACTTTATAATTAACGTAAATAGTAATTAATAATAATTACTATTGAAGATTAAATTACATTTTAATATATTGATGGAAACAAATAATTAAATTAAAATTTCTTCATCGTAGAAGGAAAATGCATAACAAATTATACACAAAAATTACTCTTTGCCTTAAATGTGCCTAACAAAATTACATTTTAGGAACAGGCTGTTGAAAATCTTCTCAAATCTGCAATTGACAGATATTTGAAAATCTGATTGATTTCAGCTCTTGAAATTCGAGTTCTATGACGGTTTTGAATCAAATCAAACATTAAACTAACACAGTCGTTGATGAAATTTCTTCTTCTTTCTGCTATTTCGAGAATTGACTTCAAAAAATCAGCATATATCGGAAATTTTGTTTGAGAAGATTCGATTGCTTTTAAAAAATCATTATTGCTCGCGTACATTGCAACTTTATCAATTGATTTAGTTAATACATCATGGAAAGTGAATTTAAGATTTTTACTAACTTTCGTCCTTTGCATTATCCTTTTCTCCTTTGTACACATCTCTCGCCAATCATTAAAATCATTCTTTAAACAAAATGCAATTAAAGGTAGATAACAATTAGCAGTTAACAACACTAACCTCGCTACTATTAATTTTACAAACTCTGTTTTACCCTCCTTGTGTGCCTTATTGTATCCATCACAATCCTCATTCGAGATAATTGACCTTGCAGTATTTAAAAGACCATCAATGTTTCTAGAGTAACTAGTTAGGAGCAATTGGTATTTGTAATTGTTCTCATCTTCACCTATTTTGATACGAAAACACCAATTGGAATCATTATATTCCATCAGAAGGTGTAACAATTCTTCCGTATGTCCTATTGGATTATTTAACACATCGTCTGAAGAATATTCAACTAATTCGTCACTTAGATAATTAAATAGGCACCTAACGATTTCAGGACGAAATTCAGAACCACATACGTCCGATGGTAGTCCATTTGACTCCGGATTTGAATTATTGATACTTGAAACTCTTATTCGAACTGCTTCTAAAACTAAGCTTTTAATATTTTCAGGTTTTGAATACCGAATTAGCGACTTCGTTACTTTTAACAATGCCTCAAACACTAATCGAGAAGTAGGTCTGCAAGAAAACGAGGGTGAAAATAACTTTAAGGCCGTTTCTAATGCTGATCCGCTGAACGAACTGGACTTGGAGGGATTGGCACCATTTTCAAGGAGGAATTTCACTACTGCTGGCTGCCCTGCACATGCTGCGAAATGTAAAGGAGTGAGACCATGCTCAGTTTGCAAATTAACATCAACTTCAGCTTTCAAGAAAAGCTTTACTAATCTCGGGTGCTCGAATGTTGCTGCAACGTGAAGGGGACTTATTATCGTAAATATACTATCGACAGGATAATCAGCGTTTAAAAGAATTTCTAATATTTCATCATTGCCACTTTCAGCAGCAATGTAAACAGCCAATTCTCTATCGAAACGGTTCAATTTATATTCATTTGAAGCTTTGTTTACGATTGCTCTAACCGATTCCACTTGGCCCATTCGAATAGAAAAATGAAGCTGCTTCTCTTTAAAGTAGGTTATTGCATTGATTTTCGAGAAACATGTCAATATATATCGCCACACGTCATGAAAATTTTGAATCATTGAACAATAAAATATAAAATCTGCTTCTTCCGTCTTAAAACTAAGGTCGACTAAACATTTTAAAGTAGTTAAACTACCGCTACTCGTAATAATTGCCGAAAATAAACGTAATTCATCCGCATTAACTGTAGCGCTGTTTATTACCCCATTCTTCAAGAGATATTCTAAAATGTCCATACGACCGGACGATACTGCGAGTTGAAGAGAAGATTTTGAATGAATGTCATCATCATTTGGAACATCGACTTTGTTACATCCGTTCGCCATGAGCAGCTTCACCATTTCCAAATTTCCTTTCCCAACTGCGGAACGAAGAGACGCCTCACATTTTAAATCGTTGTCACTTAAAACAGCACCATGTTTAAACAAAACTTCTGCTACTTTAACGTTTCCTTTCTCCACGGCGACATCAAGTGGCGTTTGTGCTATATGATCAGTAACGTTAATAATGGCGCCATTATCTATAAGTGTCTTTGTAAATTTAGGGCGATTATACAAAGCTGCATAGTGAAGTGGATTTTGGCCAAAGCAATTTTTTGCATTTAGGTTAATTTCCCCTAAAAGAAGATTGAAAACCTCAGGATGGTTTTCCCTAATCGCCAGATGCAGAGGTGTATCTCTAATTTCGTCTTGCTTAGGGAGGAATAGTTTTGCAATCGCTGCATGTCCTCTTGCAGCCGCCACATGCAGCAACGTCCTACCACGAATTGTTTCCGTCGCCGAATATTTCTCGAGCAGAGAATGAACGAGATTTAAGTCTCCATTGTGGACTGCGAGAAACAGGTCATTGTACTCAGAAATGTCGTTGTAATCATTCGTACGATCCATGGCAACGAATAGAAGATTTGGATTCCAAGTAGTTTACTGTCGCTTTGGCGGTGATTTGCAATCAAATAGAAGGCACTGCTCCACTTAAATATTCTATAACAAAAATTAGAAAATTTGCCCTTAATATACCCATAAACAGGGTGTCCAGCAAGGATTGAGAAAAAAATTCTCTGACTTCTCCCTGGCCGCTGGACACCCTGATAAATGTAAAAATATAAAATTTAATGTTTTAGGTGCCGAAAAAGTTCAGATAAATTGATTTTCAGTTTGGATAACAGAGGTTCAGATAATAAAGGAATAACTCTTCCCATTGGTTTCTCTAAATGTTACAATTCGATTTCACATTATTAATAAGGTAAGTTCATCATTAACACTTGCAGGTGCTTCAATTACTGCCCCGTGTATAAATCTATCCTGAAAGTGTATAACTATGCAGTGGAGCTAGATTCAAGCCAGCAGCTGGAAGGGAAAACCGAATAGAAGCATATCGAGTTTTTATCCAGGCCTACTGTCTAGTTTTTGTTTTAGCAAAATAGACCGTTGCTAGCCATATCAAATATATGTATATGTATACATAATTCAAATTTTATTTTATTTACTTTTTTTAAAATAAATAATGGGTAATACATAGTTCACCTATTTTGGATTAAAAAGAAGCATATTATTTTAAGTATAAGTATGTATGAAATTTTTGTGTGTCAGTATTTTACTTTATTTATTTAAAAATAACAAATTATCGGTAGAAAATCTACACTGCAAAAATAGATGTCGTTTTTGATATCTTAAAATAAGATGTAAGATGGAAAAATGGTATCTTACATCTTAAAATAAGATGTTTTCTAAAGCATCTTACTGATATTTAAGATGCTTTATACGTTTTAGCAGTGATGAAGATATTTCTTCCATCTTAGAAAAGTAAGATACTTTTGTAAGTTCTTTAAAGTATCTTAAATTAAGATGTTTCTGTTGCAATAAGATGTTTAGCGATAAGTTACTTGAGAATCGTAAGATGCACCATAAGTATAAGTTATACTAAAAACTAAGATACATAAAGTATTTTCCATAAGAGCCCATAGTTAACCTCAAAACATTTTACTCCAAAAATACACAGAAAATGTGTACAAAGATACTTTTAACATCTTAAATTAAGATATTTCAAGTAACTAAAAAGTGTCTACCAAAACATCTTAGCTACCAAAAAATTTTAAATTAAGATACTTCTTTTTGCAGTATATTATTAAAATTATGGTGAATTACAAAACAATAATCATTTTATAAATTATACTTAGAGACCTACACTTTGTGCGAAGCGCATAATCGCATAATTTTCAAAAATTGAAAGAAAGTTTAAAGTTTTACGTTTTATCATGTTTATGAATAAAATAAAATAAATTTAACGTCGCATCAAAACGCATAATTTTTTTTCATCGCACAATTTTTGAATTCTCGCATAATTGCGCATAATTTTATTGTTTGTTTTGAATACCTCCTTGATGGGCACTAACGTTTTAGGAACAGTTTGGTAAAACTTCCTTGACTTGACTAAAGTATTATTTTTCAGAATTGACTGTATTTATTTAAGAGCCTCGTAGTCAAATAAAAAAATTTTACATTAATAGTTGATTTTTTCAATTTATTTATACTTATTATTTTATTATTCATTAAATTAAAATTTAATTATCTGATTATTTATTTTAAACACTTATTAATTTTCAAATAGGTAATAAATGTTTTTAAATCATACAACAAGAAAATATAAAATAGCAGTAACATACTTATTTTTTGAATATAATTTATTCACTTTAATTAAATCTAAATAATAGTATTATTTAATATTGCATGAAGATTAATTTTCCATTAATTAATTCAATAATTTATTTCAACTTTCATTTTTATTCAAAACATGTATATTTTTAAATTTCAACTTAAAAATTTGAGAATCAGCATTTTAATAAATTCTTGTTTTACTATATTGAATAGAAATTTAAATATTTTTCTTTATAATTATAAAATTATAATTTAAAAACATTTTATAAATTGATCTTAAATATACAGTAGAGACCACATTATCTGGATTTTCGAGTATCCGGTCAAATTTCAAATATTCTTTTTTTAATTTTAAAGTTTATAAGCATTTAACACAATAAATTTTGAACTTTGTCACGAAACGTTGCGTTTTAATGTATTTTAATGATTTTAAGAAAATGTTTGTTAATCTTTTAAAATGTTTTTAACGAAACATTTATTAACATTGTCTTTAAGAGTTTTATTTCCTTTTTAGTCTTATTTAAATACAAATCCAAATAAATACCCAAAATGATAAAAAAAAACTAAGTGTAGCGCTGGTGCACTCACCACGCCAATATAATTTTCATTATAACTTTTAAAATACTTGTCGCTCATAAATTTTTTCGACGGATTTTGATTCCTTGTAGTTTTTATTCTGTTGATTAATTTCACATTTTTCGATTCTTAAACCAGTTTTGTAATTTTTCATGAAAATTCAACAAGTTGCCCAGAAATTACAGTATAGAGATCGCATTATCCGGACTAATGGATAACCTATCCAGATATTCAAAAAATAAAAAGTACAAAAAAACGAATTTTCGGTTTATAATTTTAGGTATTCATTTGTACAGGTATTTAAGTAAGACTAAAACGAAATAAAACTCCTAAAGTCAACATTAGTAACGTTATAATTATATTCATTAAATTTTGGGCAATTTTTATTGTCGTTTTTAATTTATTTCAAGAAAATTCGTCTGTTCACGATTCTTATTTAATATTGTACACATTTTAATTTTAATAATTGTTTTGAGTTGACATCTTAATTCTTCAATTAAACTTATTTTGAAAAATTTATTATCACATGCAGTCAAAATGTGTAGTATATAAAAATATCAACAAAAAAATATATAATATGTCAAACTTTAGTGATATTGTGAGCTTTGCTTATTGTCGATATATATTTAAAAAAACCGAGATACAAGTAAATAAATACATAATTAAAACATTCGTTTCTATTAAAAATACTAACCATGATGAATGCAATATCAACACATCGCTTTTGTGAACTCGAAGATTTTCCGTGACTAAAAGTTAAACACGTTAAACTAATGATGGCTTTTTACAATGTTTCGATTACAGAAACCAAGACTTTTTAACTTTTACTTATTTTATATAAGTATTTATTTACAATTTATAGAATTTGATTTGTGAATACAGAGCTGTCACTGTCAGTCGAAAACATTTATAACGTTTATAACCATAAAAGTATTAAACTTAATAGAATGGAAACTTTAGCTGTGGAAAAAGCATGTAAAGGTGTTCGCACAGCTCTACTGCCTGCCTGTCTGCCTACAGGTTGCCATGGTAACTCATAAGAGTAAGAGAGTCAGAAAATTCAAATTAAATGTTTTTTCTCCCTTACTCTCATTGGCAGGCAGGCAGTAGAGGGAGTAGAGGTGAGAGAGATATGATATGATTTCAAATAAGAAAATTTGCTTTGAGAAAAGAAAGGAACATTAATTTTTCAATGGGTGTTTTCGACGTTGACACTCTGAGCGCTCTGAAAGTACGAAACGTGGTTGGTTGGTCTAGGGGAATTCTGAATGTTGATTGGCTGAACTTCAAAATTCATAGTTTCATGCTCTGGTTTCCACACTCTGTATAGCTCGGACCTTTGATACAGAGCTATACAGAGTGTGGAAACCAGAGCATGAAACTATGAATTTTGAAGGTCAGCCAATCAACATTCAGAATTCCCCTAGACCAACCAACCACGTTTCGTACTTTCAGAGCGCTCAGAGTGTCAACGTCGAAAACACCCAATGATTAGAAGATTCATATGACAGTCAAATTATTTAAATTTTTTTATGAAATTACATTCTTGGTTCTAAATATAAAAATGAAATACAAAAACATTATAAGGAGTGATTGAATTTTTAATTCAAAACAGTGGTACAAATTAAATTCGATAATCATTCTTTTAAGGGGATTTGAACCTTGATGACGTCACAGTTTGTGCAAAGCATTAGTTTTAAATCTGTGACGTCATAATGGTTCAAATGCCCTTAATCGAAGTAGAACTAATTGTATTCATTATAATACATCACATTTTTTTAACAATATTTTTCAACTATATAGTCGCACTGAAACAGTAATTGAATTTCAAATTCAAAAAAATATAAAAACTAGACGATTCCTTTTAAAGAAATAAAAATAGAGGCATAAATATGGACTAAACGTTGTTGTTTTCACACAATGAATCTGTGTCTTCAAGTTCAGTGTCTCTAGCGTCTGTAGTATCAACAATATTGCGTAATATTTTGTTTATTAACGTGTTCTTTTTACTTAAGGGCATCCGGGAAAAAATACTGGTTTCGTGATAGACGTCTCATTTAAAAAGAAAAGAATATTTTGAGTCGGGATTTTTTGGTAAATATAGAGAAATGCTCTGGGACTAGCGGTCCTCTCGGAATTTAGAGAAATTTTGATAAATAATTATTGAAAAAAATTGTTGAAATATACGGAAAAAGGGGGTTTTTCACGGTTCAGTATAGACGTCTCATTTTGAGAGGATAAAATATTTCGGGTTCATATTTGGAGGGGTGATAGAGGAAGACTGTCCGAGGAGCGGTCCTCTCCGTTTTTGCAATAATTTTGCGAGGAAATTATTTTATTAACGATTGAAAGTGGAGTAATTTGAGGTTAATACATTTCCCTCAGTTCAACTCGCGACCACTTCCGAGAATTGGCGCCACCTCCTTGACCACTGACACATAGATCCACTTGTCTGTGTGCTCGCCGCCATATTGCCTCTCACTTTCGCCAAAAATCCAACTTTTGTAATTTCGTTTTTCAATATTTATTTCAAAAATTACTTGCAAATTTCGAGAATATTCTTTATCATCATGAATTCCCCTAATTTTCATGATAAATCCGAACTAAATATCTCTAATTATTTAGGAGTGAGACGACACGCGGGAAAACACTTTTTGAGCTCGATTTTTCCCGGATGCCCTTAAATCAATAGAAACTTGGTCGAGTTTTGTTTGCAGTTTCGTTACCTCATTAACTGATGAATTTAATTGTTGTCGTAAGCCTTCGTTTTCGTTTTTAAGGTACGAAATGTGTTCGATTAGATATGATTGAGAATTAACTTTATCGTTCTTTTTGGCGAGTTTTCCTTCTTCGACATTTGGATCAATATTTCCCTTATCTGTAGACTTTGAACTATTTTTACAATTTTCAGTTTTTGATTTTTCATTCTTCTCTCCTTCCTCCTCTTCTTCGGGTTTGAAAATAGTTGCAAATGAACGTTTCGATGTTGATGGAGTAGGTGTATTGGTTTTCTTGTTGATTTCGCCTCCTGACGAACAAACAGATTTTTGTAGTTTTTTGTCTCCCTTTGATTGAAAAATTATAAAATAATCTTCATTTTCAATTGAGGATAATGTAGCTAATGGTACTGCAAATTGTCCTTTAAGAATAAGTCGAAACTTTGCCCAAGGAAACAAATGAAAAAAATGTATTTTAAAAAAATTGGAGATGGATTTGAATTGCAGAATAATGGGACAATTTAATTCACTCCACTTGCACTCAATAAATCCTTCAGACATATTTTTATAATTGATCTGAGCATAAAACAGTATGTCCGGTTCTTGATAATTTTCATCCAGCATATAATTTTCGTAAGATTTTTTTGAAATTTCAAGAATGAAATTCCTTCCCTCTGAATGACAATTTTTACAAAGAGACTTCTTTAATCTAGCTGAGTTTACAGTTTGATTAGTCATGACAATTTTTAATTTCTTTATCTGTGGATTAAGGTGCAAAAGAAATTCCCAATAATTAACGGTTGCGCCTGAAATATCATAGGTAAGGTGATCGATGTGAATTGTCAATTCCTCTGGAATCGTGAGGTATATTTTTTGTAAAGCGTTATTAATTTTTGAAGCAAAGTCAATAAAATTAATGAGAAAAATTTTACGTAATTTCGACGGCATTCCGAATGTTTGTTCCAGTTATTCCATACGTCATTGTAAGATAATCTATATCTACGATCTGATATTCCTCTCCAGTAAATGGAAAACTAGACAGAAATCCTAAATCAATTTTAAATTCCTCGGCCGTTGTTAATACTTTTAAATATGTATTCATTACTTTACAAAATTCATCATGAGTTTTATGATTTTTACAGACGAAACAAAAGCTCGCTACTGGACAATGTGGACAATTAATCAAATACTTTTGTTTTGTTTCATGACAATTGAAACAGATTCGTGGAGAATAAAACATAAAATTCTCCAGTGGACTAAAATTTCTTTTCAGTTTCTTTATGATTTGCTTACGGATTTCTCTGTTTCTTGTAGTCAATTCGTGACTTTCCGTATCATCATATATACCAATAAGCTCGTAATGAATTCCCTTTATTTTCAACAATTCTTTTACTACTTTGCAAAAATCCTCGTGTGTTGATAGGTGTTGTTGTCGATGATCCTCTGAACAGTAGGAAATCATGTTGCATTCACATCTTTTTAAATTGTCCCTCGATTTGCAAATGTAGCATTCGTTCGGAAAGCATCTGGCACTCTTTGAATAAATAGGCATCTTTCGGGTTAAACAATAATCAACTGCGGTTTTCGAAATCTGAAAATAAATAACATCAGTAAATTTAAGAAGAAAAATTTTTGTTTTTATTTTGTAACCAAAGTTTTTTAGTAATTTACCCAAGTAGCACATAACATTACAGTGATTATATAGTAATATTAAAATGTCCCCAAAACAGATGTCATTTTTGAATTTTATGCCAAGAGAATATAAGGTATATAATATGTAAAAGAATCTCCAAAATAATCTTAGTTTATAATAATTAAATATAATGTTGAAATAAACAGAAGTAATTTTAAACATTAAAAAGAATGGTTCTTTGATTTTATACCTAAGTTATAAAAGGCGTGAGGACCTTTACCTTGGGTTATACAATAAGAATAAGAAAGCCCGAACAAAAGATTTATTGCTATGCAAAAAAAGGCGCAGGTCGGTGGCAGTCATAAAAGATGTGATGATTCTTGACAGTATTTTGAAGGGTTCTATTATTTCTTTTTAATATTTTTAAACTGCAATTGTAAGAAATACTGCCCAAAAACACAAGAAATTCTGATTATTATTTTTCTGATATTTTGTCATTAATTTTTTTGTCAATAAATGTTTATCGTCAAATTTTCCTAAAAAAGTTAGCATAAAACTTTCCTGAACATTTAAATTAAATTTTCGACTTCTCTCTCTTATAAGCGAAAATGTAGCGTTAAACTATCCTGAAAATTTAAAAAAAAATGCAAAATTTTTTTTTAAATTTTCAGGATAGTTACTTTGCAAGTAAATCTTTAATAAATTTTAAGGAAAGTTTCGGTGTTCTGTGGGAAAAATATATATTTAAAAAATTTAACTAATTTCAAAAGAATTTGAATTATTAAAATTTTCTTAAAATCTAAGTTCTTTCTAATTAAATGCGTTTCAAAATTGAAATTTTCTAAAATTTCAAATTGTTACCTTTTGAAGTTCATCTATTTATGAAAATTGTTAACGAAACTCTTTTAAAATTTGTAATTATTTTTGAAATATTTAAGTAAAATTAAAATAATTTATACCTAAGTAATAATTTTATTTGAAGTTATTTTCCAGTACTTTTAATAAAAATTTATAACTTTTTCTTGAATTCCCGGCGACCTATGGCAACCTTGGAAAAAATGTTTGTCAACTTGGCTGGAATAAAGTGGAATTTCGCAGTAATTGATACACTTACCCTATAGTTATTATTAAAGGTAATAATTTTAAATCAATGGAAAGTACAGAGTGATTTTTCTTTACAAAATAATGATTTTCATGAGAAAAAAAGAGTTTATATTTTTGTATATAAAAGTAAAAATATTTATTTATTCAATACATGAAATATTAGTATTAAATTTACATTTAGTGATAACTCAAAACAAGGAATTTTATTCGATGATAACTTGCGAAAAACTTGCATATTAAAGAAAGTATTTGTTTATTCTTTTTTAAACTTAAGAAGTTCTTTTCTTCTTACGTGATGCTGAAGTCACAGTTCTTTGTATTTCATCTGAAGAATTGACAATATCGCGAGATATTTTGCTTATAACTTCGTTTTTCTTATTTAATTCATTGGAAATTTGTTCAAGTTTTCTTTCTAGGTTCGTTTTCTCCTCAATTGATGCATTTAACTGTTTTTGCAGTTCACTGTTCTCGTTTACAAGTTTAGAAAATTGTCTTCTTTCAATAATGTATTTTTTATGATCGGAATTTTCCAATTCGACTGTAATTGGTTTATTGACTCCTCCTTCCTCTTCTTCTTTTACTTCTTTCTCTTTCGGTTTAAGAATTAAAAAATAGTCATCATTTTTAAGCGAAGATAACATACCGAACGGTGTATTTAATTGTCCCTCATAAAATTGAAAATAATTTGGAAATAATTCCCGGTGGAAATGTTGCGCTTTGTAGAAATTAAATTTCGACTCGAAACGAAATACAACGGGACAATTTAATGTTTCCCATCTATTTAATATTTTGGCAATATTTTCTACTTTGAAGTAAAAAAGAACATTGGTCACTTGACTGTTTAAACTTTCCTTTATTAGTAAATGATTTTTGATGGATAATGTTTTTCCTAAAGATTGGCATTCGTTACAAAGTTGACACCGTTCAAAATACACACCTTCCTCTATGAGGAAGCAATTGTCGTTTACCTTATCGTCTTTTACAATAATAATTTTTAACTGTTTTATCTGCGGATTGAGATGCAAGAGAAATTCCCAATAATTTTTCTTTGTGATTGCGTGCTGATAGGTGAGGGCATCGATGTGAATTATCAATTCTTCTGGAATTGTGTCGTGTATTTTTTGTAAAGCACAATTAATTTTCGCAGCTACGTCCATAAAGTTAATGAGTTCCATTTTTAATGATCTCGATTTTAAACATCCTTTCTTCATGTTATCTACTTCATATGTGAGAGTAAGTGAATCTATAACTTGATTCACTTTTTCTTCTGTAATACACGAAAAAGTAGGAGAGAGAAATTCCAAGTTAATATTTAATTCCTCGGCTGTATTCAAAATTTTTAAATATTGATTCATCACTTTACAATTCATACGAAGAAGTTCATTTGGAAGATGATGTTCTTCGCAAAAACTTGCCACTGGACAATCAGGACAATTTGTTAGATTTTCTTGTTTTGTTTTATAACAAACGAAGCATAATCGCGGACGATAAAACATTACATATTCCAATGGACTCATTCTTCCTCCTAATTTCTTTAATATTTCTGCACAGATTTCATTTCCTTTTCTTGCCCAATCGGACCCACGTAAATATGTAAGCTCTTCATAAAAATGTGACAATTTCTTTTTTATTAATAATTCTTTAATTACTTTGCAAAAATTTTCATGAATTGGCAAATGTTGTAATCGATGATCCTCGGAACAATAGCAAATCATGTTGCATTCACATCTTTTTAAATTGTCCCTCGATTTACAAATATAGCATTCATTTGGTAGAAATCTCTTCATTTTTGAAGAAGTCATATTTTTGAATTTCTTTTTTGTTTCTTCGCTTTAAACGATATTTGCGAAAACCTGTAAATAAAAATTTTTCTCATAACATAGTTTTAGAGAAAAACGATTTATCATCGAAAATTATAATAAAGTTACTTAAAAAATAGTATATAGTGGGAAAAGGGAAAAATTTCTTCTAAACATAATTTCTTTTCCGTTCTTGACCATAAATAAATAAGAGAACATTTTACTTAAAACTACAAATGAAATTTTTCATAACTATAAAACATGGAGATATCGATAACTCCGAGTCTTCAACTATCGGAGTTATCGTTTCTTTATGTTTTATAATAATTAATAATAATTAATGACCGAGTGATAAAATCATTATCAATTCAATTATTTTCAAGAATTTTAGACCAAAATTCTTCTTTAAATCGATTATTTTTTAATAAATTTCGAAAAAGTTCGTCGACAATTTTCAAATCCATTTCTTTACAATATTTAATTTTACTAAATTTCAAATATTTGTAAATTCTTTAATTAAATATATATTAGAAAATAAAAACTTCACATAAAATAAAAGAAATTCAATCAAACTTTCTCAAAATTCAATTATTTCTAAAAATTCACGCTATATTGATTAATAACAATATAGCGTGAATTTTTAGAAATAATTGAATTATATACTACTCAATTATATAAAATTTTAACTAAAATTCATTTCTAAAAAAATTTTTATTAAAAAATTCTACTAGAATTCAGTTATTTACATACAAAAAATAGAATTTATTTAATAATTGCTTATTTCTTAAAACTCAATTCTGATAAAGAATATCGTCAATAAATTTTGAAATAATTGAATTCTTTAGACGAATTTTAAATAAAATTTTTAAGAATAATTACATTTTTCGACGAATTCGATTAAAATTGTATTAAAAATAATTGAAATTCTGCAATGAGTTTTATTATTAATGAAAGTAATTGAATTCCTAAAAAGAATTTCATTATTTACAAAAATAATTGAATCCGCGTGAAAGTTTTATTATTTATGAAAATAATTGAATGATTGCGAAGAAATTTATAAAAAATATGTACAAATAATTGAATTCCTGTCAAATTTTTATTATTTTATAAAAATAATAATTAAAGGTTTGTGTAGAATTTTATTAAATTTTTTTTAAACAATTAAATTCTTTTGCATAATTTTTTTAAAATAGTAAATATTGAAAATCATTGAATTGAGGAAAGTTTACAAAAATAATTTAAATTTTGCCAAGAATTTTATTAAAATTTTTAAAAATAATTGAATTTTGGAGGAGAATTTAATTATTTCTAAAGATAATCAAAATTTTGACGATAATTTTAAAAAATTTTTGAACATAATTGAATTTCTGCGAAGAATTTTATTACTGTTGAAAATAATTGAATTTCTGCAATCATTTGTAATTTCTCTAAAATTCTCCAAATTATATCGTATACAATTTACGGACTTTTCGTCTTTTCTCAATCAAATTACGGACTTTACGGACCTTTTTACGAAAATTTTTTAATTTTTAAAAAAAATATTTGAGATTTCGTTAGAAAATTAGAATAAAAAATGAAAATTATGCAAATTTTTTAACAAAATTTTTAAATAATCATAGTTAAACATCGTAATTAACAAATAGAAATTATAGGAATTTTTTTCCTAAAGATATTTAAAATTTTCTAAAAAAGTGTTTTATAAATAAATTAATTATGGAAATTGTTGTATAAAAATGATGCAAATTATTATTTTTTTAAAAAAAAGAACCAAATTTTGTTAAGCAAATTACGATAAAAATGGTAATTTTATAAAATTTTTTCTTCTTTTTCAAAGAGAAACTTATTATCCCAGCGAAAGGGTCTATTTTGTGAATCGAAGTTTTTGCCTTTTTATAATGTGAAGCAAAAAAATTTATAAAAGTTGTCATTGAAGAAAGATATAAATTAAAGTTTTTTTCTTTGTCTCTCAAAAAAAAATTAGAGACGCCTGTTTATACCCGTTTTGAAAAGGTTCTAATCGTAATTTTATCTAATTTAAAAGTTTCAATTGTCAAAATGACCTTAATTTATTTAATCATAATTATAATGTTGAATAATTAGAATACACTCCAATCCTAAAAAATAAAATGAATTTAATTAAATTGGTAAATTTGTTATTTATCCTAATGTAATATTATTATTTTTTTGTTGTCATTAATTCAAATGCTGAATTTCTAAAAATGTAAGTTAATAAATTATTTATGTTATGAAAACTTAATTTTCTCCAACCTTTATTATTAACTCAAATTACCATAAAATATATATTTTTTTATGTTTATAAAAACATTTACAGTATCACAAATATTTTCATAAAGTCTTGTGCTACTAAAAATAATTTTTTTCACAGATCGTTACAATCGTGGCTTTTTTACGGCCTGCCTCCACCCATATCGATAACTGTCGACTTGGTATACGTATACGACCTCTTTGAAAATTTATTGTTAAAGGAATAAGGTGCGTATCGAATCGGTCATTGCGTCCGAGAGTTGAGTCGTGCGGGCAGATAAAAGCCTCTTATTTTTTTTCTAAACTTCAACAATATGTCATTAAAGTTTAGAAGATTTTTCGGATATTTATTTAGATTTGAGTTTTAATTAATTTCAATTTTATTTGATAAAATGAAAATTTCTGAACAAGTTATTTAGTTCTTGACAAATTTTCAGTTAGATTTTTTAATAATGAACTTTCAAACACTTATATTAAACTGAAAACGTACTTTTTGAATAATCCAAATGTCTTAAAATAAAATTATGAACAAATTAATTTGAAAATTATTTTATGTAAACTTTTTTTTCTGCAAATAATTTAATTTTCAAAGAACATTCACAAAAATTATTAAAAATAAATAAATAAATAATAAAAATAATTCATTTAAAAAATAATTTTGCTTTAAATTCTAGAAAATATTTGTATTGAAATCTTGAAAACAATTTTGAAGAAGTTGCAAAAGTAATAGTTAATGAATAATGAATTAATTAATAAATTTCAATAATAGATTTAAAATTTAAAACTCTTGTAACAGGAATTTCTCAATGAAATTAAAAAAAATAAAAAAATAAATGGAAAATTCGTTCGAATTAGTCTATAACTTATAATTAATCATTTCTTCTTTACAGAATAAAATTCAATTAAAAAATAAATACTCTTCTCGCGAACGTCTTATTTATTGGTGAAACGGTTTCAATTTTAAAGTATCCCACACAGCACCGAAAATTTACAAAAAAATTATTAAAGATTTACTTGCAAACTTCAAAGTATTTACTTGCAAAGTTTAGTAAAAATTGTGTACAGATTTAAATGTTTCACTTCAAATACTGCCAAGAAATCAACAAAAATTCTTGATTATATTTCTCTGACGATTCTTTATTATTTTTTAAAATAAAGATACCCGCGAGTTTAGATATAAAATTAAATCAAGAAAATGCTAAAAGCTTCTATTGAATCCGCTAAAATGAAGATTACTATTCTAGGGTGTATAATAAAATTGTTATTTTGCGCTAATTGTTAAATTAATATTTATGAATTTTCGATTGACACTCCTTGCAATTTTCAAGAAAAGACCTGAATAATGAGTACGATTACGGGTACCTACAGAACATATAATATAAAAAAGGACCGATCTATTATTTATAGTTCTTTATGTCTGTTTCTGTAACCTTATCTTATTATTAATATTATTATCTTATTATTATTAAATTTTTTAAAATTGATTTTTATATTCTGATTTAATCCAAACAAGGGAAATTTGAAAGCAAAAACTAAGTGAAGTTTACTAATATTTTACTTACAAGGCAAGGCTTCGATTAATCAGATCAATCCTTTTTGCATAAACACCTTATTGCAATGATGCCAATAATTAATATAAATCACTTTAATCACATAAAAGTATGTACGACTTCTTTGCTTAAAACTAATATGTTTCACTGAAGAAATAACTCTGCATTGTTTGCACTGTGAGCTGTACCTTGTATATGAAGTTAAAACCGAGAAGTTAAATAAAATCTTCTATTGGTTGGAACAGGTTTTGTGATGAGGGTGAAAGACGCGGCATTCAAAACCACAAAACAAAAAATTCATACACATATGAGTTTTTCTCAAAAAGGTATTTGAGTGAACAGTCACTGGGTAGAACGGATTTCGCAGAAAAGTCATCATTAAGTCGAAAAATTACGTTAACCCTTTCATGCCCCACCTACAAAAACCTCAATATACATATATTAGAAAATAAAAACTTCAAAATAATTTTAATTAAACTTTTTCAAAAACATTAATTCTACAGAATTGTTAACTAAAAATATGAAAAATTCAGATTTCCAAAGGTTTCAATATAAAACCTTTTCAAAATTCAATTACAATCTAAAAATTCATGCAATAATGCATTTAGAATTCAATTATTATCTAAAATTTTAACTGGAATTTATTTTTGAATCAATTTTTATTAGAAAATTCTGTACGAGAATTCAACAAACTTTTAGAGAAGATCACTTCTGTTAGTCCTTTTCTGAGACTTATTCATTTTGTAAAAAAATTTTTTTTTCGATTACATACTGTAAGACTCGTATTTTATTATAAAAAAAATTTTAAGTAATGAATATTTTTTTTACTATGAAAAAAATATTCTAAAAAAACCTCCAATTCAGAAACCTTTACACGAAATTTCTAATAAGCGTTTAATTTGTTAAAGTTGAATTAATTAATTAACGTGTCGACGTACAAAACATATTAACTGAAAGCTTAATTAACAATGTAACCCCAATATATATAACTTTAAACTTTATGATTAACGTAATAATATATTAATAATTATTGTTAATGATTAAATTACTTTCCAATACATTTATGGGAATAAATCCTTAAATTAAAATGTCTTTATCATCACAGAGAAAAGCGAGTGTTGTTTTTGATGCGGGTAAATTTTGGTAGGGTAATTTTAGTGAGGATAAATTTTCTATAATAGAAAATTTACCTTATTTTCGGTGTTAAAATAACACTTCCGAGCTAAAGTTTGATGCAGACACTTTTAACACCGAATTCAGTGTTAAAATGACACTCACTTTTTTCTGTGATAGAAAGAAAACGCCTGACAAATTATTCATCAAAACTGATCCTTACGTTGTTTTAAAATTACATTTTATGAACAAGTTGCTGAAAATCTTCTCAAATCTAGAATTGACAGATATTTGAAAATATGATTGATTTCAGCTCTAGAAATTCGAATTCTATGACAGTTTTGAACCAAATTTAACATTAAATTAACACAGTCGTTGATGAAATTTCTTCTTCTTTCTGCTATTTTGACATTCACCTGCAAAAAATCAGCATACACCGGAAATTTTATATCAGAAGATTCGATTGCTTTTAAAAAATCATTGTTGCTCGTATACATTGAAACTTTATCAATTGATTTAGTTAATACATCATAGAATGTGAAGTTCAGATTGTTATTAACTTTCGTCCTTTGCATGACCCTTTTCTCCTTTAAACACTTCTCTCGCCAATCAATAAGATCAATTAATTCGAATTCTTTAAACTTAGTTAGATCACAATCTGTGTTCAACAATACTAAACGACATACTAATAATTTTAATAATTCTATTATATTCTCTTTCTCTACGTCATTGTCGTCATCTTCACCATAATCATCAATAATTTCCGAAATTTTATCTAAAAGATTATCAAAGTTTTTCGAGTAACTAATTAAGAGCAATTGGCACTTGTTATTTTTATTCTCAGTGCTTATTTCTATATCAAAACATGATTTCGAATCATCATATTCCATCATAAGTTGAAACAACTCTGGTGGGTAATGAGATGAACCACTTTCTTCAAGTAAAAATGTCTCAGAAATATCTTTAACTTTCTCTTCACTTAGATAATTAAATATGCATCTAACAATTTCAGGACGAAATACAGAATCACCTACAGTCGATATTAGTTCTTTTGAGTCTGGATTTGAAATATTGATACTTGTTGAAACTCTTATTTTAACTGCATAATCAAATAAATTTTCAATAGCTTCAGATTTTAAATATCGAATTAAAATCTTCGTTATTTTGACCAAACTTTCAAATGCTAAAACAGAAGCAGGTACAGGATCACAAAATGGAGAAAATATCTCTATGGCTATTTTTAAGGGTGATTCACTGCATTGGGAGGTTATAGAGGGATCAGCACCTTGCTTTAGAAGAAATTTAACTACCGCTGGTTGCGCTGCAGTTGCTGCGAAATGTAATGGTGTACGGCCACAATCTTCAGTTTGTAAATTAACATCAGCTCCGGCATCCAATAGCAGTTTTACTAAACTCGGGTGCTCGAATGTTGCTGCAAGGTGAAGAGGACTTATACATTTAAACAGACTGTCAGTAACAGGATAACCAGCGTTCAGAAGAATTTTTAACATTTCTTCGCTGCCCCTTTCAACGGCAATGTAAACGGCTAATTTTCTAGCAAAAGTGTCTGATTCATTTTCGTCTGATGGTTCGTTTACCATTACTTTAATAGTCTGCACTTGGCCCATTCGAATAGAGAAGTGAAGCTGTTTCTCTTTAAAATACGTTTTTGCATGAATTTTCGATAGATTTTGTAAAAAATATTCCCACATTTCATGGCGACCCATATAAATTATACTATTAAAAATACGATCTACTTCTTTACTCTTAATACCAATATCGACTAAATATTTAAAAATAACAAACTTGCCATCTGAAACACTTAAATTCAATAGATGAACTTTATCATTATTAATTGTTGCATTACTTTTCAAGCCATTCGTCATGAGATATTTTAGAATTTCCAAATGACCAGACATTACAGCACGGTAAAGAGAAGAACCATGTTTAGTTGGAATGTCGACTGTGTTACACCCGTTCTTCATGAGCAGTTTTACCATTTCAAAATCTCCTCTCCCAGCTGCGTTACGAAGAGGTTCCATATTTGTCAAATCGTCATCACTCAAAACTGCACCATGTTTAAAAAGAACTTTTGCTACCTGAACGTTTCCATTCGCCAATGCAACATCAAGTGGCGTTTTTCCCTTACTATCTTTCACTCCAATAGAAGCGTCATTGTCTATAAGTTTTTTTGTGAATTCAGGGCGATTATACAAAGCTGCATAATGAAGTGGTCGTTCATCCTTGAGATTTCTTGCATTCAAGTTACTATCTTCGAAAAAAAGATTAAATACCTCAGGCTGATTTTCCCTTATCGCCAGATGCAGTGGTGTATTCCCTCTTCCGTCTCGCTTAGTGGTGAACAGTTTTGCTATTTCCGTATGTCCTCTTGCAGCTGCCACATGCAGCAATGTCCGTCCACGAATTGTTTCCGTTGCCGAATATTTATCTCGCAGAGAATGAACAAGGTCCAATTCTCCATTGTGGACTGCAAGAAACAGTTCATTATAATCAGTAGTATCGTTGTAATCATTCGCAAGATCCATGGCAACGAATGAAAGAATTACTTCCGGATGTACTCTACTTCAGCTTTCAAAGTAGTCTACAACTTCGAATAGAAAACAGTGATCCAATTAAACATTCTGCAACAAAAATGAGAGAATTTGTATCACTAATTTAAATAGATTTTTATTATTCTTGTAAATACTCTACATGCGTATATATATCACTCATATAGAAAATTAATGAATTTTCTAAATCTATATTCCTGTTATTTTTCCTCAATAATGAAAAATTTACTTTGGATGAACAAAAGAAGATAAAAAAAATTGGATGATCAAACTTATAAATATTATTAAATAATTGAGGTTGCTCACAATTCCCCAACTTCCCTACTCAAAATATTTGAATTTTAAGTGTTATTTAAGATTTTCTTTTTAAGAACCATGAAAACTTAGAATTAGAATGTTTCAATGATTCCAAATTTGAGGAAAAAATTTTTGCTATTTTTGAACCCATCACACAAAATGAAACGCTTTAAAAAATATATATAAATTTTAAAGCACACCCAATATTAGAGGATTATTGGAAGGTAATTACTGGAAATGAATTTACTGAAAGAAAGAACAATTTTAAGGTTTCAAATATTTTATAAGAATTATTATTATTTATAGATTCTGACAAGTGTATAAGAATAATGACCTCACTGAGGGTTTACAAATAAAAAAAATAATTATTTCTTCAATGTCATATTATTTAAATATTTTAATCAAAACTTTATAAGCGTTTGATTTGCTAATCATAATGTGCCGATGTGCATAACATTGTTTTAAGGCTCAAAGCTTAGTTAACGGTTTAATCGCAATATATCCATAAATTTAAACTTTATAATTAATAATAGTAATAATTATAATTAAAGATTAAATTACTTTTTAATACATTAATGGAAACGAATCTTTAAATAAAAGTTTCATATTCACAGATGGAAAATGCATAACAAATAATAAAAAAAAATATTTTCGTTAATTATGTATTAAAATCACATTTTAGGAACAAGCTGCTGAAAATCTTTGCAAATCTACAATTGTCAGATACTGAAAAATATGACAGGTATAAAAATTAGATATTTGAATTTTGTAACATTTTTTAACCACGCGATACAATAATCTAGAGCACTCGTTGATAAAATTTCTTCTTTTTTCTGACATTTCGACATTTTCCTTCATAAAATCAGCGTATACCGGAAATTTCACGTGACAAGATTTAATTGCTTTAAGAAAATCTTTGTTGCCTGCATACATTAGAAGATCATTAGCTGATTTCGTTGAAACATCATAGAATGTGACGTTCAGATTTTTACTAACTTTTGTTCTTTGCATGACCCTTTTCTCCTTTACACACTTCTCTCGCCAATCATTAAAATTATTCTTTAAACAAAATGTAATCAAGGGTGGATAACAATTATTAGTCAACAAAACTAAACGCGCTACTATTAATTTTATAAAATCTGGTTTTCCCTCCATGTCAGCCTTTTCGTATTGATCTTCATTCATATGCCAGACAATTGCATTTGCAGTATTTAAAAGATCATCAATGTTTCTAGAGTAACCGGTTAGGAGCAATTGGCACTTGTAATTGTTCTCCTGATCCCTCACTCTCATGTCAATACATGAGGTGCAATCATTATATTCCATCAGAAGGCGTAACAATTCTGGTGTATGTCCTATTGGAAACGAATCATCTAAAGCTGCGTCAGAAGAACTTATAACTAATTGATCACTTAGATAATTAAATAGGCATCTAACGATTCCTGGACGAAATTCAGAATCATCTTCGTCCGTTGTCAGTTCATTTGACTCTGTATTTGAATTATTGATTCTTTGAACTCTTATTCCAACTGCTTTTGGAACTAAGCTTTTAATCTCATCAGGTTCTGAATACCGAATTAGCGACTCCGTCACTTTTACCAAACCCTCAAACACTAATGGAGAAGTAGGTCTGCAAGAAAACGAGGGTGAATGTAACTTCAAAGCCATTTCTAATGGTGCTCCGCTGAACGTCCAGGCTATGGAGGGATCAGCACCATTTTCAAGGAGGCATTTGACTACTGCTGGTTGCCCTGCACAAGCTGCGAAGTGCAATGGCGTGAGACCTTTCTCATTTTGCAGGTTAACATCAGCTCCAGCTTCCAAGAGCAGTTTCACTAATTTCGTGTCCTCGACTGTAGCTGCAATGTGCAGAGGACTTCCAATGCTAAACACACTATCAATAGGATAATCAGCGTTTAAAAGAACTTCTAATATTTTAGCGTTGCCACTTTCAGCAGCAATGTAAACGGCCAATTTCTTGTCGAAACGGTTCAATTTATATTCATTTGAAGCTTCGTTTACGATTGCTTTAACAGATTCCACTTGGCCCATTCGAATTGAAAAATGAAGCTGCTTCTCTTTAAAAAAGGTGTTTGCATTAATCTTTGAGAAACATGTCAATATACATCGCCATATATCATGGAAATGCCAAATAATTGGTCTGTAAAATATAACATCTGCCTCTTCTGTCTTAAAACCAAAATCGACTAAACATTTTAAAGTAGCCAAACAACCACCTCCAATTCTAGTAATTATGTTAAATAAGCGTAAGTCATCCTTATTGACTGTTGAACTATTTTTTATCCCATTTTCTATGAGAAATTTCAGAATGTCCAAACGACGAGACGATATTGCAAGATTGAGAGAAGATTTAGAAAAAATGCCATCGTCATTTGGAATATCGACTTTGTTGCATCCGTTCGCCATGAGCAACTTTATCATTTCAAAATTTTTTTTCCTAACTGCGTCACGAAGAGGCCTCATATATGTCAAATGGCTGTCACTTAAAACCGCACCATGTTTAAAAAGAATTTCAGCCATTTGAACGTTTTCTTCCGATAATGCAACATCAAGTGGCGTTTTTCTACAATGATCTTTTACGTTAATAATGGCGCCATTATCTATCAGTGCCTTTGCGAATTCAGGGCGATTATAGATGGCTGCATAGTGAAGTGGATTTTGGTGAAAGGAATTTTTTGCGTTTAGGTTACTTTCCTCCAGAAGAAGATTGAATACCTCAGGTTGATTTTCTCTAATCGCCAGGTGCAAAGGTGTATTTTTAATTCCATCTCGGTTAGTGATGAACAGTTTTACTATCTCTAAATGTCCTCTTGCAGCCGCCACATGTAACAATTTCCTGCCACGAAGTGTTTCCGTCGCCGAATATTTCTCGAGCAGAGAATGGACAAGATTCAATTCTCCATTGTGGACTGCGAGAAACAATTCATCGTAACCAGAAGTGTCATTGTAATCATTCGTACGATCCATTGTAACAAACAAAAGGTTTAGATTCGTAGGTAGTTTACTGTCACTTTGGCGGTGATTTGCAATCTCAAAAAGGAAGTATTGCTCCACTTAAATATTCTATAACAAAAATTAGAAAATGTGTATCACTTTTAAATGCACGTGCGCATAAGCTTCCTTTAGCATTTCTTTTTTATGTTGTTTGCACATTTAAAACCTAATTGTTATTATTATTACTAGGTAATTTCGGAATGCCTTATTAAATGAATATTGTAAATAAATTTCCAGGTGAGATTTATATATTTCGATGTGGCGAATAATTGTTTAGATGGAGTAATTAAATTTTTTAGTATTTTGAAAGAAATGAATTTATTGAAGCAGGACCTGGTTATGTCTTCAAAAAGAATAAAATAAAAAAAAAATTTTTTGAGAAAAATGTAGAAGGAATAAAAAGAAAAAGTTGAAGAAAAAATGTAAGTCAATACAAAATGAAAAGAAGGCTCGAATTTCATAGAAATGATTTGGAAATGATTAATAATCATTTCCAAATAATAATAATAATAATAATAATTTTTATAATTTATAAAACGCAGTGAATCATAAAAATAAAAAATTGCAAATAAAGGTTAAATTTACATAAATAAGATATATTTTTTTTCTTATAGCGAAATTAAATTGTCCGGAGCATTATCTTTTGACAGAACAAATTTAAAAGTCAAAGGATTCGCCGACTTGGAAAAATACACGCCTCAGCAACAGAAAGTTTTTGTCTCTAATTTTTAAATTATTTATGATTTTCGGTAGACATATGAGTACATTTTTACCTCCTGCAATAACAAAACAATTCGAGAAAATTCATTTTTTGACCTGGGCAGTTGAGGAGTGTTGCTCCATATACCGATAAAAATCCACTTATTTATCACTCTGTTCGATTAGGAATAACTTCTTTTCCTCAGATAACATTTGTGCAAAAAATTTCGAACTTTGTTGTTCCTTTTTATATTAAAAAAAATTAGGTTGAACATATATTATAATTTAGGTTAATCCATAAAATAATTACTTATATTCTCACATTCACTCAAAATTTGTAGCGTGTAAAAATGTCAACAACAAAAAATATATAATGTGTCAAACTTTAGTGATATTGTTAACTTTACTTATTGTCGTTTAAATATTAGTTTCTATTAAAATTACTAACCATGATTAATGCCATATCAACATTTATTTACTTTTGTAAACTCGACGATTTTCTGTGACGAAACAAACATTAAATTAACGATGGCAGATTACAATGTGTCGATTACAGAAACCAAGACTTTTTAACTTGTACTTATTCTATATAAGTATTTATTTACAATTTATAGAATTTTATTTGTGAATAAAAAGCTGTCAGATGAAAAGGATAAAAACTTGATGAAAACGTTGAAAACATTTATAACCATAAAAGTATTAAACCCAATAGAATGGAAACTTCAGCTGTGGAAACAAAACGTCAAAATAAGGCTGCGTTCACAATCTTTGAATTTGCAATCTTTTTTGCAAAATAAATTTTTTTATTGTTCTTTATTTGCTTAAAATTTCGAAATACTTTCAATGCAAAAACATTTAAACAATTTTTTATGAACGTTCCAAAACTCAATTACATATTATTATATGTATTTAAAATTTTTGAATAATATTATTCAAAACTTTAAATTTTTAAAAATGGTAACAAATTAATAATTTTTTATATTTGAATATTATTATACATTTGCAACAATTATAGAATTTCAAAGATTTGGTAAGAATTCAATTTTTTTTCAAAAATAAGTTTCGCAGAAAGTATTCAATTATTTTCAAAAATTTTTATATTCAATTCTTTAGATGGATTCAGTTATTTTTAATACAATTTAAATTGAGTTCAATTGAATTCTTCAAAAGAATCGATTAATTTCAAAAATACAATTTTTCGAAAAAAAATTATTTTCAATAAATTTTAATCAAATTCCTTGAAGGAAATTGAAATAAAAAAAAATTGAATTTAGATTTTGACAAATTTTATTATTATTTTCTATTTAGACATTAGTTTCATAAATTAATTCAATTATTTTAAATAAAATTTCAATAAAATTTCTCAAAAGAATTTAATTATTTAAAAAATGGCGAAAAAATTAATTTTAATACATTATTAATTGAATTTCTTGCAAGAATTCAATTTATTTTAAAAGTTTTAATGAAAATCTTCGAAACAATTTAATTATTTTCAAACAATTTAATAAAATTCGTCACAAGTATTGAATTATTTTCATAAAGTTATAAAATTCTTCGGAAGGATTTATAATTATTTTCATTAGAATTTTAATATAAATTCTTAATAAAATTTAATTTTTTTTTTAAAATTCCAATAAAATTCCTGAAAAGGTTTTTGAATTATTTTTCACAAATTTCGATAAAATTCTTAACTTTAGAACAATTTTAATTACATTCGTTGCATTTCTTGAAGGAATTTGATTAATTTCAAATGTTTTTTTTATAAAATTATTTTAAACAATAATTCAATTCTTTTAATTAATGTTAATAAAATTTTCTAAATTTTTTTAGGTAACGTAATTTTCAATATTTTTAAAAATATTGAAATTGAAAAAAATATTTCACTCATTTGAACATTTAAAACTTTATTTGTCTTTTATTTATTAATTTTTGCACTCGAAACATTGTGTTTTGTTACTTTTAACAGAAAAGAAATTAGAAAATTAGATTTTAGATTTGTAAAAATTTCTAAAAAGATTTCTCTAAAAAAGTGTAAATTTAAAGGTTCTTTTAATTTGCTTCTTTGAATTTATGATAATAAGTTTAAAATTTCTGAAAACTGAAAAATGGCGTAGTTATAAAAAATTTTATGAGTTTCGTAACCCGAAACTAGGGAGATATTGGAAATTACAGGAAAATAAATTACTGACAAATAGAAAAGAATATGTATTTAATTTTCATATTTTATGAAACGTAGTAATATTTACAGATTCTCACAGATTATAAGAATAAAAACCTCTGTGAGGGTTAACACAAGAAAAAAAGAATTTTTGTTTGTCACATTGCTAAAATTTTTTAAACAAACTCTTTAATAATCGATTAGTTCGTTAATATGAATGTATCGACAACTAAATTACTATTCAGTACATTCTTGGGAACAAAAGTTTTAACTTCTTTTGATTTTGTAGATTCTGAAGACATTCTTCAGTATATTCTTCATCGTGGAAGAAAGACGCTTAACAAATTATAGATAAAAAATATTTCCGTTAATTCGGTATAAAAATTACATATTAGGAACAAACTGCTGAAAATCTCCGCAAATCTATAATAGAGAGATACTGAAAAATATGTCCGATATCAGCTCGAGAAATTCGAATTTTGTGACATTTTTTAACCAAACTGAACATTAAGGTAGTGCACTCGTTGATGAACTCTTTTCTTTTCTCTGCAACTTCGACACTTGTCTTTAAAAAATCAGCGTAGATCGGAAATTTTTTATCAGAAGATTCGATTGCTTTTAAAAAGTCACAGTTGCTCGCGTACATTGCAACTTTATTTGTTGATTTCGTTAATACGTCGTAGAAAGTAACGATCATATTTTCATTAATTCTCGCCTTTTGCATGCCCACCTTCTCTTTCACGCACTTTTCTCGCAAATCATTGACATCATTGTCCAGACAATATTTCAAGACACCTGGATGACCGTCTTCGGTCAACAATACCAAACGCGCTACAATCAACTCTACCAATTCTGTTCTATCCTTTTCGTCGCAGTAGTCATCATGAAATATGATATCGTCAACTTTATTGATACTCAAAAGATTATCAATGTTTTTAGAGTAACTAACCATAAGCAATTTGCACTTGTAACTTACATCCGTATCTTTTATTTCGAAAGTACAACATGATTTAGAATCATTATAATCCATCATAAGTTGCAGCAATTCAGGTGTGAAACCTGATTGAAACTCATTAAAGACCGTCTCAGAATTAATTTTCAATGATTCATCACTTAGATAACTAGACATACATTTTACAATTTCAGGACGAAATTCAGAATAATCGGACCATGTTACATTATTTGTCTCTTGATTTAAATTGTTGATGTTTAGCACCCTTATTGTAACTGCCACTACATATAACCTATCGATTTCTTCAACATACGTAGAGGTAGTTAACATTTTCGTAATTTTTATCAGTCTCTCAAACATAACAACAGGAATTTCTCTGGAAGGTAAATTTGTTGAAAACATGAGTACAGCTAATCCAAATGGTGGTTCTTTATAGCGACCACAGGTTTTACAAGGATCAGCACCGTTTTCTAGGAGGAATTTCACGACAGCTGGTTGCACCGATATTGCTGCGAAATGTAGTGGAGTGAGACCATTTTCAGTTTGCAGATTAACATCAGCTCCTGCTTTCAGGAGTAATTTTACTAATCTGGGGTGCTCGAATGTAGCTGCAACGTGAAGGGGACTTATGAACTTAAACACACTGTCAACGGGATAACCATCGTTTAAAAGTATTTCTAATATTTCTTCATTGCCAGTCTCGGCAGCAATGTAAACGGCCAATTTTCTATTGAAAGGAATGAAATTACACAGTGGGATTTTAAGTCCCTTGACAGTTGCTTTAATAGTTTCCACTTGATTCATTCGCACTGAAAAATGAAGCTGCTTCTCTCTAAAATACGTTGTTGCATTAATTTTCGATAGATGTTTTAATAAATATTCCCAAGTTTCATAGCGTCGATGCTTAATTATGTCAAAAAATGTAATATTCACTGTTTCTGTCTTCAAACCTACGTCTACTAAATATTTTAAAATATCTAAGCGCTTCATCTGTATGCTTGTTTTGAACAAGTGGAGTTCATCTTTATTAATCGTTTCACTACTTTTCTCGCCATTCTTTATGAGATATTGTAAAATTTCCAAATGACCTGACGATACTGCAAGTTTAAGAGCAGAACCATCGAATGTTGGAATATCGACTGTGTTACATCCGTTCGCCATGAGCAGCTTTACCATTTCGAAATTCCCTTCCTTAACTGCGGAACGAAGAGGTCCCATGTATGTCAAATCGTTGGCACTCAAAACTGCACCGTGTTTAAAAAGAATTTCAGCCATTTGAACTTTTTCCTTCGCCAATGCAACATAAAGTGGCGTTTTTCCCTCTTTATCTTTTACCTCAATAGAGGCGCCATTGTCTAGAAGTGTCTTTGCAAAATCAGGACGATTAAATAAAGCTGCATAGTGAAGAGGCCTTTCGTCCTTAAGATTTCTAGCGTTCAAGTTAGTCTCCTCTAAAAGAAGATTGAAAACCTGAGGTTGGTTCCTCATTATCGCTAGATGCAGTGGAGTGTTCCCTGTTTCGTCCCGCTTGCTGGTGAGCAGTGTAGCTATCTCCGTATGTCCTCCTGCAGCCGCCACATGCAGCAATGTCCTTCCTCGTATCGTTTCCGTCGCCGAATATTTAGCGAATAGAGAGTGAACAAGATTTAAGTCCCCATTATGGACTGCAAGAAACAGTTCATTATAATCAGTAGTATCGTCGTAATCCTTCGCAAGATCCATGGCAAAGAATTGAAGAACTAGATCCGAATGTAGTCTGCTGTCACTTTGTCGGTGATTCACAATCTCGTAAAGAAACTAGTGGCCCAATTAAATATTCTGTAACAAAAATTAGAACATTGAAATTTCAGAAAAATCAATTTTGTAGAATAGGATTAAAGGGTAAACAGTCTCATTTAGAAGAATTTAACATTTGAATTAGATTCCTAGATTATCGTTAAAGAATAACGATTCAAATTAATAGACTACATTAAAGTAATTCAATGGTAAATGATCATAAAAATTTCCTCCGTGGTCAATTGTTCTATTGAATGCAACTAAAAAAAGGAGTTTTTTTTTTATGAAATTTTGTATTTTAAATAATTGAATTCCTGGCGTGAAAGTTTTATTACTTATAAGAATAATTGAATTATTTCGAAGAAATTTATTTCAAATTTTGTAAATAATTGAATTCCTGTGAAATTTTGCCAAAGAATTTTATTAAAATTTTTCCAAAAATAATTGAATTTCGAAGGAGAATTTTATTATCTATAAAGATAATTGAAATTTTGACGAGAATTTTTAAAAAATTTTTGAACAGTATTGAAATTTTGCGAAGAATTTTTGTAACTTAAAAATAATTGGATTTCTGCAATCATTTGTAAAATTTCCAAAATTCAATTTTTTTTAATACTTTTAACTAAAATTCTTCTATCAATTTAGTATTTATAAAAATTGTAAAAATTATTCATTAAATAATTTATAAGTCATAATTTTATGATAGATCTTGAAAAATTAAGTTATTTGAAAATAAATTATTGTAAGTTATAGAAAAAATTGAAGGTTTTGTATTAAAATTCGTGGTAATTTCATAGTTTACGAGACAAATAAATTAGTCTCTAAAATAAGATAATTTTTGGAGCGTAGCAGGGTTGGAAAGAAATAATTGAGAACTAATTATATGAAAAGTACAATTTTATTTATAATTTGAACACAAGAAACAATTTCACTGAGAGTTAAGAAAGAAAACAATACTATGTAGTACTTTTTATTTTAATATCATATGCAGCTGTGGTATTTAATATGATATTATAGTGTTTTACTTAATAATAGAAGAAAATATTCTAATTTCAATAAACTTAAGTTTTCTTTTATAAACTACAAAAAATAATTTGACAAGTGATATTTAAAATGCCTAAATTTACATTTATACCAGCATTATTTCAGAATAGTTTGTTTTAAAGCATCAAGCTTAGTTGACAATGTAATATATGTAGTAATATACATTTGTATATTCGAAGGCAATTATTTATTTACTATCAAATTATTGTTTAATAATTCTAAATGTTGAATTACCTTTGTCAATTTAACAATAAAAATATTTTTTATGAACAAGCTGCTGAAAATCTTCGCAAATCCACAATTGACAGATATTTGAAAATCTGATTGACTTCAGCTTTGGAAATTCGAATTTTGTGACATTTTTGAACCAAACTGGACATGAAACTAAAACATTCGTTTATAAATTTGTTTCTAGTTTCTGCTAGTTCGACATTTGCTTTTATAAACTCAGCATACGCTGGAAATTTTTCTTCCGAAGATTCGATTTCTTTTAGAAAGTTCCTGTTGCTTGCGTACTCTGCAAGTTTATCAGCTGATTTGGTTAAAGCATCATAGAAAGTGATATTTAAATCATTGCCAATTTTCGCTTTTCGCATTCTGACTCTTTCCTTCACACATTTCTTTCTCCAATCATCGAGTTTGTTGCTTCGGCAAAATTTTAACAAACAAGAATGACGATTTCTGATTATTAACACTAAGCGAGCTACTATCAACTGCAAAACTGTTTTATCCTCATCAGAGTTTGACGAAGTATCCTGTAGTTTAACACTAAGAAGATCGGCATAGTTTTTAGAATAATGGATCACAAGTAACTTGGATTTGTAGCTTTTATCATTAGGACTCAATTTAACATCGCAACATGACTTCGAGTCATCGTATTCCATCAAAAGATTCAGTAGTTCCGGCGTACGTTCTAGTAGATAGTGGTCGTTAAATGCTAATTCTGAAAAGTGTTCGATTTTTTTATCGGATAGGTAATTAAATATGCATCTGAGGATTTCGGGACAAAATGCAGAATTATCGGCGTCATTCTTCGGTGTTTGCCCACTCGAACCTTGATTTGAATTATTTTCTTCGACGTTATTAGATGAAACCTTTATTTGAGCTGCGGTTGTTATTAACAAGTTTAACCCCGTGTCACTAGTTTCATTGATTGAATACCGAATTAACAACTCTGCGACTTTTGTCAATCTCTCGAATGTTGAAATAGAAGTAGGTCTGCGAAGAAACATGGATGAAAATATGCCCAAAATCATTACTAATGGTGATCTTTTGCCATTACAGATTATAGTGGGATCAGCACCGTTTTCTAGGAGATATTTTACAACAGCTGGCTTTCCTGCAATTGCTGCAAAATGCAATGGGGTGAGACCATAATCAGTTTGTAAATTAATATCACCTCCTGCTTTTAGAAGAAGCTTTACTAATCCCGGGTGATCGAGTGTTGCGGCAACGTGAAGAGGAGTTGTTATCTTAAATAAACTTTCGACAGGATAACCAGCTTTTAGAAGATTTTCTAATATTTCTTCATTGCCAGTTTCAACAGCGATGTAAACTGCCAACTTTTTAGCGAAAGTGTCCGATTCATATTCGTTTGTTGGTTCGTTTACAATTGCCTTAACAGCTTCCGGTTGGCCCGCTCGCACCGAAAAATGAAGCTGCTTTTCTTTATAATGCGTTTTTGCATAGATTGTCGACAACAATTTTACTAAATACTCCCACATGTCATAACGTTTCAAATTAATTACGTCATAAAATATATCATCTACTGTTTCTGTCTTCACACCAATGTCCACTAAATACTTTAAAATATTAAAGCGATTATTCTTTATACTTGTTTCAAACAAATGGAGTTCATCTTTAGCAATCGTTTCACTACTTTTTTCGCCATTCTTTATGAGATATTCTAGAATGTCCAAACGACCGGACGATACTGCAAGTTTAAGAGAAGAATCATCTTCAGTTGGAACATCGACTCTGCTGCATCCATTCACCATGAGCAGTTTGACCATTTCAAAATTTCCTTCCTCAACTGCGTCACGTAGAGGTCCCATACATGCCAAAGCGTCATCACTTAAAACAGCACCATGTTGAAAAAGAACTTCTGCTATCTGAATGTTTCCATTCGCCAATGCAATGTAAAGAGGTGTTTTACCCATTTTATCTTTTACCTCAATAAAGGCGCCAGTATCTATAAGTTTTTCTGCAAATTCAGAGCGATTATACAAAGCTGCGTAGTGGAGTAGATTTTGGCCAAAGCAATTTTTTGCGTTCACGTTACTCTCTTCTAAAAGGAGATTAAAAATCTGAGGTTGGTTCCCCATTATCGTCAGATGCAAAGGTGTGTTCCCTATTTCGTCTCGCTTGGCGGTGAACAATTTTGCTATCTCCGTGTGTCCTCTTACGGTCGCTATACTCAGCAATATCCTGCCACGAATTTCTTCCCTCGCCGAATGTTTCTTGAGTAGAGACTGAACAAGATTTAAGTCTCCATTGTGAACTGCGAGAGACAATTCATCGTAACCAGAAGTATCGTTGTAATCATTCGTACGATCCATGGTGACAAATAGGAGAATCTGAATCAAATGTAGTCTACTGTTTCTCTAACGGTAGTTTACAATCTCAATTATAGAAAGTATTATGCTCCACTTACAAATTCTACAACAAAAATTTTAAAAAATGTGTCAGGGCTTCAATGATTTAAATCAACTTGATATAAATCATGACATTTAAATCAAACTGCGAAATGCATTAGGAACCGAAAACGCTGTAAATTTAAAATTAGTATTTCTGTTTAAAGTTTTGAATTCAAAAAAGTAAAAAAGAATATGTTACAGAGATAATGTAATAAACATCAGAATATAATAGGTAATTATTAGTTTTTGTTTATTTCACAGAAGTTATTGAAAGATGATAAATCAGTATCTTACATTTGAGCAAAGAAGCATTAAATATCAGTATTCTCTTAGAGTTTCCTAAAGTTTTTAAATTTTATTATAACAAGAATATATTAAGTAGCTTTTATTCAGAGTGGCCACAAGTTAGGGAAAAACTATGTAAATCAGAGAATTTTTTTAGTCAGGGAAAAATCAGGGAATATTAATCGAAAGAAACCATAAATTAAAAAACTTTGATAAATGTTTGTATTTATAATATTTAATAAATGATCATTCATTTAAATATAAATTTAACATTTAAATAAATACAGGCATCACAGTACCTTTTATCCTCAAAAAAAGGGAAAAAGATAATTTTTTCCTTCAAAAAAAGGACAAAAAATATATACAAATCAACAAATTAAAATGTGTTAAAATTTATATTAACAATGTATTAATACTCAAATTTCTTACAGTTTTGAATTCTTTGATAGTGTCAATAATCTGAATCAATAATAAAACTAAATTCAAAAATTGAATTTCATGATCATACATTGAAATATATTTCAAAAAAAATTTTTATTTCTGATCAATAAAAGGGGAAAAAGGGGACCAACTGTGATGCCGCTGTAAAATAAATAAATATAGCAAACGAATATTCTTATATTGAATTTTAATAATGTATGACAATAATGATATTATTATTCAAAAAATAAAAATTTCCATGACGAAGCAAAGCATTCATGATATGAATACCATCAAAATTCAGCGATTTCGCGTTTCATTATGAGTATCTTGTCAGTATATTATTTATTCCTATAGTAATTTTTTTAGAAATAAAGTTATAATATCCTCGTTCACGATTCGATTTTTGTAATATCAAGTATTTATAATACCTAATTTTCCAGACAAGAGTTTCTATACTTCTATATTGTATATAATACAATTATATACGGGAGGGAATTCATTATTTTAGAAAGAAAATAAAATTAATCTTTATTACTCTAAAATACAATTATTTTTTAATTATTGTAAACGTTTTTTAGTATAATTTAGGCTTTTTTTCTTAAAGTAACAAACAGTTACTTTTTTCTTATAAGCACATTATTTTTGAAACCAATTTTTCAGGATCAAAAATCATATATCTAAATGTGTTATAAACACTTCAAAATTTAATGAAATTTGAAGCCAGCAAAGCTTCAATGGTTGAGCACTTTTTTCACTTAGATAATAAACCATTAATAAAAACATTTTAAAAATTAAAACAAAAACAATAAAGAGAAATTATATCAAAAGCGTCAATTACAGCAACGGAAACAACGTATATTTTAAGGTTATGTTGTTCGCCGTAACAATATAATATATAAAGCACATGCGACATTTTTGTGTAATTTGTTATTGTTTGTAATATATTGTCTTTACTTACTATCAATACATATTTTTAAAAAATTAAAAACACTTAATAAATACATAATTAAATTAATTTCGATTAAAAATACGAAAAATAATACTAACCATGATTAATGCAATTTCAACATCGCTTTTATAAACTCGACGATTTTACATGGCGAAACATTAAACTTTACAATATTTGGATCTTAGAAAACCAGATTTTCTAACTTGTATTTATTTTATTTTGTAATAAGTATAACAATTTATAGAATTTGATTTGTAAATGTAAATCAAGGGACAATATTGACATTTATAACCATAAATGTATTAACCGCAGTAGAATGGAAACTTCAGGAAACTTCAGCTGCGAGGTCATAAGAACTATAAAGTACAATTCACAACTGCCAAATTGCAATAATAGATTAGGCCGACCCACAATAGTACAAATATTTGCGAATGAAACTAAAGGTGAGTCCAGAATAGAACGTGACTGCCCTGCTTAAAAAATTTGATGGAAAAAACAATCCGTTTTCTGAATCCGTAAGTATGGACATATCACGGGGGTGACACTCTCGAGTTGAAACTAACCATACTGTTGACTGGTGACCACCGTGGCGCTGGCTGGTTAGTTGGCCGATATTGAGTAAAAATGCATTAGAAAAAAAGAAAAATTTATTTTACAATCAATAATATTAATTTAATGGTATTTATTTGTATATAATATTAATCCAGTATCTTTTTAGCATTTTTTATAATATTAAAAACTTAGAAAAAGCGTTTAATATTTTATTTATAATGAAAATTGTGCAACAATTCATGGCGGTAAATTTAAATTAATAAAATTATAATTATTTTGTATTATTTTAATTATTGCTACTGACTATTATTTAATAATATTTTACAGTATAAATAAAAATTTGTTTGATAATTTATTTATTATAATATTATTTAGTATTTAATTTAAATCTCCCGCCATGAATTGGTGCACAATTTTCTTTATAAATAAAATGTTAAACGCTTTTTCTAAGTTTTTAATATTATAAAAAATGCTAAAAAGATACTGGATTAATATTATATACAAATAAATACCATTAAATTAATATTATTGATTGTAAAATAAATTTTTCTTTTTTTCTAATGCATTTTCACTCATTATCGGCCAACTAACCAGCCAGCGCCACCAGTGGCGACGGTCAACTCTCAGGTTAGTTTATTCTAATGGGAAACTGCACCAGTGTCACCCCCGTGGGACATATTGAATAAAATTCTATCAATTGTTTTGGATAGAAAGTCTACCAAAATGAATACTTGTATTTGATTGGATTTGATAGAATAAGGAGACAAAATTTTCATCTCCATTTAAAAAATTTTCACTATAAATACAAAAATTTTCAATTTCACCCAAAATGTTTTCATTTTCACCAGAAAAATATTCACTTACAATATCCAAAGAATTTTCACTTCTAAAACATTCTTAATTTCACTTTTGCAATTGACTTTCAATTTCAGAAAATACATTATTTTCATTTTGAATCAAAAACTTTTTACTTTCAATTATCAATTTCACCAAAAATATTTTCACTTTCACTCAAAAAATTTCCACTATGAAATTCACCCAAAATATTTTCACTTTGACTCATTGTCAAAATATTTTAAGTTTCACTTTCTATGAAAAAATTTTCACCTACAATTTCACTTAACATATTTTTATTGAAAGTGAGAATTTTCTGAGTAGAGATGAAAAATTTTTAAGTAAAAATGAAAATTTTTTGTTTGAAACTGAAAATATTTTATGTGTAATTTAAAGTAAAGATGTTTTGAGTAAAAGTAAAAGTTTTACGCGAACGCACCCCAGTAATTGGAAATTATATCTATAAAATTTTTTCGAATATTATTAATGCGGTTTATCAAATTGGATATTTATATTTGATAAGAAAAAAATTTCTATGTATGGGTGATTCTCCGCGTAGCGCAGAACTTGGTTTTTTTCATGTTGTAATGGAAAAATAATAAATAATTTTCATATATTTTTACAATTCCAACGTGAAAAGGTTATCTATAATATGTTTAGAAACAAAAACCAATAATTACTTTTGTATCTAATATTATAATTTTTCATAAATAAGCGGTTTTAAGGCTAAAAACGCACAGGAAGTTTAGAAAAAAAAGTTAATAATTTTAGTAATATGCAATAATAAATACAATTATTATTGACATTTTAGTATCGTCTACTTTATAAGTTTGAAAGAGTTCATTTTCAACCCAGTTGAATTCGTTAAATGGGTCAAATTATTTGAACCCAAATTTCAATTGAATAAAAATAATTTTTCCAAAAATATATAAATGAATATTTTATAATATTTCATGATGAGGCGCAGGTGTTCTTTAAATCCGAAGTATACAGTTGGTTATTGGAAATTACATGAAGAGAAGTTTGTGAAAAACAAGAACAATTTTAAACAAACATATATTTTATTAAACGTCTTATCAATTTCAGATATTCGCAGTTTATAAAAATAAAGGCCTCACAGAGGTTAAAAAAAGTGTATTTTTTTATTCGATGTCACATTACTAAAATATTTTAAACAAAATTTCTAATGAGCGTTTAATTTTGTAAATGTTAATTTGACGAGGTACGTACAAAACATTAGTTTGAAGCTTAAAGCTTTGTTAACGATGTAATCCTAAAATATATATACATCCATAAATTTGAAATTTGTAATTAACTTAATATTAATAATTACTTTTTAATACATATATGAAAACAAATCCTTAAATCATAATTTTTTTATCGCGGAAAACAGACACATAAAAAATTATACAAAACAAATATTTGCGCTAATTCAGTATTAAAGTTAGATCTTAGGAACAAGCTGCTGAGAACCTTTGTAAATCTACAATTGTGAGATATTGAAATATATGAACCATATCAGCTCGAGAAATTCGAATTTTGTGAGATTTTTTGATCAAATTGAACATTAAGTTATTGCACTCGTTAATGAACTCTTTTCTTTTCTCTGCTATTTCGACATTTGTCTTCAAGAAATCAGCGTAGATCGGAAATATTGTATCAGAAGATTCGATTGATTTTAAAAAGTCACAATTGCTCACGTACATTGCAACTTCATTAATTGATTTCGTTAGTACATCATAGAAAGTAACGATCATATTTTCATTAATTTTCGTCTTTTTCAAGACCTTTTTCTCCTCTAAACACTTCTCTCGCCAATCATTAAGATCATTGTCTTTGGAATACTCTAACACACCTTGATGATTGTCTTCGGTCAACAAAACTAAACGCGCGACAATCAACTTAAAAAATGCTATTTTCTCCTCTGAGATTTGGTAATCATCATCATCACCTTCAAAAGAGAAATTTTGAATACATAAAAGATCACTAATGTTTCTAGAGTAGCAGATTACAATCAATTTACACTTGTGACTTGCATCTGATTCGTAAATTTCCATAGAAGAACATGATTTGGAATTATTATAATCCATCATAAGTTGTAGCAATTCTGGTGAATGACCAAATGAAGAAGACTCATTTAGAACTTGCTCAGAATAAATTTGCAATGCTTCATCACTTAGATAACCAGACAGACATTTGACAATTTCAGGACGAAATACAGAATCTTCATCGTTACAAATTAGTCCATTTGACTCTGAATTATTGTTGTTTAACACTTTAATTCCAACTGCCAGCAAATATATGCTCTCAATAGCCTCGGTTTCTAAATAACGAATTAACAACTCCGTTATTTTAACTAATCTCTCAAATCTAGAAACAGGAATGCTCGTGGGTAAATTATTTGATGAAAACATGATCATGGCCATTGATAATGGTGTTTCGGTGCAATTACAGGTTAGAGTGGGATCAGCACCGTTTTCTAGGAGATATTTTACAACAGCTGGCTTTCCAGTGGTTACTGCAAAATGCAATGGGGTGAGACCACGTTCAGTTTGTAAATTAACGTCAGCTCCAGCTTTTAGGAGAAGCTTTACTAATCTCGGGTGCTCGAATGTTGCTGCAACGTGAAGGGGACTTATTATCGTAAATATACTATCGACAGGATAACCGGCGTTTAATAGAGTTTCTAATATTTCTTCATTGCCAGTTTCGGCAGCGATGTAAACTGCCAATCTTTTAGCGAAAGTATTCGATTGATACTTATTTGTAGGTTCCTTGACAGTTGCTTTGATAGTTTCCACTTGACCCATTCGGATAGAAAAATGAAGCTGCTTCTCGTTAAAATGCGTTTTTGCAAAGATTTTTGTCAAACATGTTAATATATATACAAATAGGTCATAGTGTTTGTAGGTAATTGTATCATATAATATATCAGCCAGTCTTTCTGTTTTCAAACCTACGTCCTCTAAGTATTTGAAAATATTCATGTGTTTATTTTTTATACTTGATTGAAACAAGCGGAGTTGGTCCTTATTAATCGTTTCACTGCTTTTCACGCCATTTTTCATGAGGTATTCTAAAATTTCCAAATTACCACACGATACCGCGAGTTTAAGAGCAGAATCATCAAATGTTGGAATATCGACTGTGCGACATCCATTCGCCATGAGCAGTTTAACGATTTCAAAATTTCCTTCCCTAACTGCGTTACGAAGAGGTCCCATGTATATCAAATCGTTGTCACTCAAAACTGCACCGTGTTTAAAAAGAATTTCAGCTATTTGGACGTTTTCTTTCGCCAATGCAACATAAAGTGGCGTTTTTCCCTCTTTATTTTTTACCTCAATAGAGGCGCCATTATCTAGAAGCGTTTTTGCAAATTCAGAGCGATTATGCAAAACTGCGTAGTGAAGAGGTCTTTCATCCCGAAGATTTTTTGCGTTCAAGTTAGTCTCCTCTAAAAGAAGATTGAATACCTCAGGTTGGTTCCTCATTATCGACAGATGCAGTGGAGTGTTTCCTGCTTCGTCTCGCTTGGTGGTGAACAATTTTGCTATTTCCACATGTCCTCTTGCAGCCGCTACATGCAGCAATGTCCGACCTCGTATCGTTTCCGTCGCCGAATATTTAGCGAATAGAGAGTGAACAAGATTTAAGTCTCCATTGTGGACAGCGAGAAACAACTGATTATAATCAGAAGTATCTTCGTACTCATTCGTAAGATCCATGGCAAAGAATTGAAGAACTAGATCCAAATGTACTTTACTCAAGCCTAGATGTTAGTGGTCTAAAAATCTCCAATAGGCCGAATTGCTCCAAATAAACATTCTGTAACAAATATTAGAAAATTTGTATCACTTATTTAAATAAGTTCTTATTATCCTTATAAATACCCTCACATATTTGTATATTAAAAAAAAATTTTATGAATTTTCTAATGTTTAGAATTTTAGAAAAAATTGCATTCACTTTTTTTCGTTGATACAGTTTCAGAAGAACAATTTATATTAACAGACTATATTACTCATAAGGTACAGTCTGTTACCATGAATCGTTAATTATAAAAAAATTATAATTTTTATAAATTATTTTTAAAAAATTTAAGCAAATCTACTATTTGTAAAATATTCACGTAATTTAAAATATACAGGATGTACAAATCACAGTTTAATCATTGGTCGTAATTAATTTGTTTGTATTTTAAACTTGAGCTGCTTTTTGTCGTATTTTAATTTTTTCATTAGTTTCTTTAAAAGACTTATTTCTTTCAATTTATTGTAATCTATTTAAAAATATCATTAAAATTAATTAAATTTTGAATAAATTTTAATTCCAAGTTGTAAGCTAAATCCATATTTTTGGTTTTTAAAAAAATTTTCAATTTTTTTACCCGATCATAAAGAATAAATCTCAAAATAAATTATTCCACGAAAGATGAAAGTATAGTAAATATTGTAAAATCATTTGGAACTTAAACAGATTTTTTAAATAAATATTTAATTATTATCTTTTATGTGTTTTTCCTCAGGTATTAAAATTTCATTACTGTAAATTATTAAAAATTATTTTCAAGATTTCAATTCAATTATTTTCTAGAAATTGTAACTAAAATATTTCAAAAAACTAACTTATACAGAATTTTTCATTAAAATTTTTTACAATCTTCAACTTTTCTAAAACTTTATTTTGAAACTTTTAAAAATTCAATCAATATTAATATGTATTAGTAATAATAATTTAACATTTCTAAAATATGGAAATGCAAAATACGAGGCGCAGGAATTCTTCCCAAAAGACTATTGATCGTATAGACATTCGCTTGAACGGCATTTGATCGAAAATCAAAATCATTATTTTATAGGATGTGAAATTTTTTCTCTTTAAAATTTTTTCGATGAAGTTAATTAAAATTGTATTTTATTCAATTATTGTTAGAGATAGAAAGAATTTTAAATTAAATTTAATATTTTCCTTTTTCTTAAGTCTGTTAAGTTGAACAACAAAATTCATCATTTTCTTAAAAATTCTAAAAATTGAATATTCTTCCAGTACTTTGGATAACATTCCCTAACAAAGAAAGCAATTTTATAAAAGATCGTTCAATTTTTTTTAATGGAATATAATTAATAAGTCTTAAAAAAATATTTATATTGTATCTTACAAAATAATATTAGTGTTTTTAAGAAAAGATTACAAAACTTCCGGTCAAGATAAAAATTCACTGTTATTTCCCGGTTTTTACCGGTCAAAAAAAAAATTTTGCGGTGGTTAAGATATATTTTGACTGCTTCATCTAAAATTAAAATAAAAAAAATTTCTGTTAGTGAGTGAATATACCTCGTGATTGAACGAAGAGTTCTTTTTTGTTGCTGATTAGAACAGATTTTGCATGGTCTTAATGGTTCTAAAAATGATAACTTTTGACAAAAGACAGCACAGTAAACGAAAACTAATTGAAATTAATTAAAATTAATTCACGCTTTCTACCAAAAATCTTAATTCATTTAAATTCGTTTGAATTAGTTTTCATTTACTGGGTTAAAACTGTTACTAATTAAAATGATATATGAATCGATGGCTCCTAAATGAAAACATATTATTCGCGAGAACTTTTTTTAAAACACGTAACTCACGAAAACAAATAGAAAACATGCTTATTTAAAATGACAGTTTGCTTAAGGCTATGTTACAATTTTTAATATTTATTATTTTTAAAGTGTAAACAAATTTTAAAAATATAAGTTAATAAAATTGTACTAACTTTAAATAATAGAAATTCTTTACTTGCGGCATTTTATATTGGCTTAAAATAAATGACAAAATTAAAAAAAAAATTATCCTAAAAATATTTTAGATGAATAACGCTTTTTCTATTTTTTTTCGTAAGAGTAATGTGTTTTATAATTTCTCTAGCGAATAATGTGTTTTCATTTAGCAGCTATCGACATGCACCAAAAAAAGTAAAACTGTCAAAAAAGATAGTGTCACTTATTTGTGACAATTGTAATATTTTTTGTGAAATATTGACTTCACTTATCGATATAGATTTAAAACATATTTAATAACATTTAATAAAAACATAATTAATTTTTTATTAAAAAAATACATACCATAATATAATATTTACATTTATCACTTTTATAAACATGACAATTTTCCGCGAGGAACATCAAACTAATAAAGACATTTTGCTATGTTTGGATTATAGAATTTACAAAATTTTTTGACTTGTATTTATTTTATTTTATAATAACTATACAATTATAGAATTTTTGGTTTAAAAATCAAGAGGCAATTGAGAATGTTTATCTTCATAACGTTTATAACCGTAAATGAATTAAGCGCAATAGAATGGAAACTTCATCTTGAAACGGAGTAAAGCGGATTACACACAGTTACACATCTCAATATGAAAAGTGCATCTGATCAAGTGTGATCAAGTGTGAGCAAGTGAGCAACAACTATTGAGTAGAATTCACAATCGCCGAATTGCAACATACATTAAAGTCCGAAGGCTCTATCCACAATAGGCTCTTTTTTTATGTTCTAATAGACAAAAAATTAAAGGGCAAAACTCACCTTTATGGAAAAAGTTATTGTAGAAAGCTCATTAGAATGTCACTAGGGAGTGGGGGTAATTGAATGTCAGTGATTGTCGGAGTGACAACAAAGAACAAACCGCGGAAGACACAATAATACTCATAATACTGTTCATACTGAAAAATAAAAAATAAACGTTGTTTTTTTTGTAAAATAAGAAGATTTAAAACGTTCGAAATACTAAACCCGACTATGACTTATTATAAACACGTGTAGTTGTCTTCTTAGTTGCTGAGAAATCGCTGTGTACTGATGAGGTTAGGACTATTTGTTTATTGTTTACAACTTTACACCGTTTTATTGTTGGTAATAATTGTTCTTTGTTATGTATCTATTGAATGTTTAAAAAGCAAATAATGTGAAATCATCTTTAACGAGTTTTTTGCCCGCCTGACAATTTGGAGCTTTATATTCCAGTTGAATTCGTTACTTGACTGGTATTAGCGGAGTATGTTCATGAGTCGGTCAAATTATACGAACCTAAACTTACATTGTATAATAATATTTTTTAAGAAGCGAAGACGATAGCAAGAACTTATTTTGAATAATTAATTGAAATTTTATAATTTTTGTTCCAGAATACAGAATTTGTGCAATACTTCCCGTTTCAGATTGTAAATCACAGTCAAAACGACAGTGGGTTACGGATTTGGATCTAATTCTTAAATTTGTTGCCATGGAAGGTTCGTCGAATGATTACAACGATACTTCTGACTACAATGAACTGTTTCTCGCAGTCCACAATGGAGAGTTACATCTTGCTTTCTCTCTGTTGGATAGATATTCGTTGACGGAAACGATACGTGGCAAGTCGTTGCTGCATGTGGCGATTGCAAGAGGACATTCAGAGATTGCAAAAATGTTTATCACTAAGCGAGACAGATATGGCAATACACCGCTGCATTTGGCGATAAGAGAAGGCCAGCCTGAGTTGTTCAATCTTCTTTTGGAGGAAAGTAACCTGTTGAACGCAAGGAATTTTCGGAATAAAATGCCACTACACTTTGCAGCTTTTTATGATTACCCTGAATTTGCAAAGCCACTTCTAGACAATGGCGCCACTGTTGAGGTAAAAGATAAAGAGGGGAATACTCCACTTTATGTTGCACTGGCGAATGAAAGCGTTCAGGTGGCAGAAGTTCTTTTTGAACATGGTGCAGTTTTGAGTGACAACGATTTGACAAGTATGGGACCTCTTTGTAGAGCAGTTAGGAGAGGAAATTTGGAATTGGTACAGTTGATCATGGTGAATGGATGCAGCAGAGTCGATGTTCCAACTGATGATGATTCTTCTCTTAAACTTGCAGTATCGTCCGGTCGTTTGGACATTTTAGAATATCTCATAAAGAATGGCGAAAAAAGTAGTGAAACGATTAATAAAGATGAACTCCACTTGTTTGAAACAAGTATAAAGAATTATCACTTGAATATTTTAAAGTATTTAGTGGACATTGGTGTGAAGACAGAAACAGTAGATGATATATTTTCTGACGTAATTAATTTGAAATGTTATGACATGTGGGAGTATTTAGTAAAATTGTTGTCGACAATCTATGAAAAAGCGCATTGTAAAGAGAAGCAGCTTCATTTTTCGGTGCGAGCGGGCCAACCGGAAGCTGTTAAGGCAATTGTAAACGAACCAACAAACGAATATGAATCCGACCCTTTTGCTAAAAAATTGGCAGTTTACATCGCTGTTGAAACTGGCAATGAAGAAATATTAGAAACTCTATTAAACGCCGGTTACCCCGTCGATAGCTTATTTAAGGTAATAACTCCTCTTCACGTTGCAGCAACATTCGAGCACCCGAGATTAGTAAAGCTTCTCCTAAAAGCTGGAGCTGACGTTAATTTACAAACTGAGCACGGTCTCACCCCATTACACTTCGCAGCAACTTCAGCGCAGCCAGCAGTAGTTAAATTTCTCCTAGAAAACGGTGCTAATCCTTCTAAAACCTGCAATTTCAAAGGATCACCATTATCAATGTCCTTGAACATGTTTTCAGAAATATTTCGGGGAAGGAATATTACTTCTTTAACGTTTGAGAAATTAGTAAAAGTTACAAAGATGTTAATTCCACATTTGAAAAGTGAAGAATGTAAGGGCTTATTTCACTATGCAATTAAAATAAGAGTGTTAATTAGTAATGAGAAAAATGATTCAAATCTATTATTACACTACAGTGATTTTGAATTTCGGCCTGAAATCGTTAGATGTATATGTGCCTACCTAAGTGATGAAGACATTAAATTTTGTTCTGATAGATTTTTAAATATTATTTATTTTTTTCGAACCTACACCAGCATTGCTACAACTTTTGATGGAATATGATGATTCGACATCATGTTTTGATATAGAAATACACAATTTCTATGTAAGTGACAAGAGCAAATTTCTTTTGATAGGTTACTCTAAAAAACGTTAATGATCTTTTGAGTATTAAAGAGGAAAATTTCTCGTCTCATTATAATGATGAAGATAACAAAGAGGATATAACAGATTGTTTTAAGTTGATAGTAGCGCGATTAATATTGTTGACCGAAGACTGTCATCCAGGCGTGTTAGAATTTTGTCAAGAAAACAATCTCAATGTTTGGAGAGTAGAATGTATAAGGCAGAGAGATATTATGCGAAAGACAAAAATTGATTTCAATTTAAACGTCACTTTCTACGATGTCTTAACCCGACCAGTTAATCAACTGGCCATGTACGCAAACAACAAGAATTTTGTGAAGGCAGTTGATTATTCTCAAAAAGAATTTCCAGCGTATGCTGAGTTTATAAAAGCGAATGTCGAACTGGCAGAAACTAGAAAAACATTTATAAACGAGTCTGTCTGTTTAATGTTTAGTGTGATTAAACAAAATCATAAAATCCGAATTTCAAATGCTGATATTCGTCAAATTTTTCAGTATCTTTCAGTTGTAGATTTGCGAAGATTTTCAGCAGCTTGTTCCTAAAAAGTAACTACTACTGAATTAACGCAAATATTTTTGTATGTATAATTTATTATGTTTCTTTTTCACGATAAAGAAATTGTCTTCTAAGTCCAATGAATGTTGTGAATGTGATGAAAAGTAATTTAAATTCTTTAATAATTAAAATTAATATTTAGTTGAGTATAGAGTTTCAATACACAGATGTAAACTGTGATTACATTGTTAAGTTCTAAGCTTTGAACTATTTTTTGTACGTCGGCATAAAATCATTAACAAATTAAATGATGTTTATTTATTTATTTATTTACATACACGGGCATCAAACGATATTTTGAACATTTTCTTAAAAATGTTAAAGTGATGTGATATTAAAATAAAAATTATTTTTCTTATTTTTTAAGGCTCTCAGTGAGGCCTTTTAATTTTGAACACTATGATAATCTGTAAATATAATATTACGTTTCGTAAAAATATATGTTTCAAATCTTATAACTATTTGGATTTATACTTACGAAAAGCACACATAACTTCTATTCTTCTAAGACTTTTTGTATATATTTCTGTTTTGATGCATTTATTACGAAAATAATAATGAAAATTGAGACAAATTTTAACTTCATTTAAAAAACCATAAAAAACAAAAAAACGTGATATATTAAGTTTAATTTGTGAAATACAACCTGTTTCTATAAATTTTCACTCTAAATTTAAATCTCTGAAAGTTTCACTATTTTTTGAATTTGCATTGGAAATTTGCATGATTATTCCCCAAATGTCATTTTTCCGAAATGTCATTTTACCGAACTGCACTTTTGCGAATAGTCATTTTTGCGAAAAGCCATTTTTGCGAAATGTCATTTTTACGAATAGTCATTTTTGCGAAAAGCCATTTTTGCAAATAGTAATTTTTGCGAAAAGTCATTTTTACGAATTTTCATTTTTGCGAATTGTCACTTTTGCGAATCGCCATTTTTACGAATTGTCACTTTTGCGAATTGACATTTTTACGAATCGCCATTTTTACGAATTGTCACTTTTGCGAAATTTCATTTTTGAGAAATGTCATTTTTCTACGTTGCGTCGTAATGGAAGAGAAAAAGACGCAAATATACGTTTGCTGCATTCTCTCTCATTACAACGCAACGCAAAACGCTGCCATGGGACTCCAGCCTTATTTTTTTCTTTCGACTGAGGTGTAAATGCACCTTTAGGCATTGCTATAATATGCATGTAAAACCAGCCTTAATTTGAGGCTTTGTTCCCACAGCTGAAGTTTCCACTCTATCACAATTAATACTTTTATGGGTATAAATGTTGTCAACAAGTATTGTCAACTGTCTCTTGATTTACAAATAATATATTCTATAAATTATAATTAGATACTTATATAAAATATAAGTAAAAGTTAAAAAGTCTTGGTTACTGTAATCCAAACGTTGTCAAATGCCATCATTCGTTTAATGTTTCGTCACGGAAAATCGTCGAGTATATAAAAGCGATATGTTGATATTGCATTAATCATGGTTAGTAATATGTAATAGAAACTCAATTTGTTTCTCGGTTTTTTTTTAAATATATCTACAACAAGTAAAATTAACAATAATATCACAAAAACTTGAACCGTTGTATTTTCTGACATTTTTACACTGCCCATTTTTAATGCATGTATGGGAATAAATATTTCGAAGAGTCTGAGATATTGAGTCTTATTCGAAGTCATTACAAAAACATTTGAAAATTTTTAATATTTATATTAAAGACATCGAACTTTTCTGAAAAAAATTTCTTTTTCTCATATCCTCAATTTTTGAATAAAAATTTTCCGAGTAGAAATTATACTATTTATACATAATATTAAGAAACAATTTTTGTCTACATTTTATGAATACATCGTTTCCTCCTCAAGATTTTTATTTTAGGAATATTACAAAAAAACATCATTGACAATCAATGTTACATAATTTATAATATCAAAGAACCACAAAATATCTTTTTTTTATGAAAATTTCTAATTAATTAAATTAAATTTGTCCGGATAATCGAAAATCCGAATAGGTACTGTACCTATATATTTAAGTTCAATTTATAAAATATTTTTATATTATGTTTTTATTATTATAAAGAAAAACGTTAAAATTTAAAAATACATATACGTATTTTGAATAAAAAAGTAAAAGTTGAAATTATTAAATTGAGTACAATAAAAAAATAATCTTTTTAAAATATTAAATAATTCTATTATTTAGTTTTAATTAAATGAATAAATCATATTCAAAAAAATAAGTATGTCATTGCTATTTTATATTTTTTTTTGTACGATTAAAAAATATTTATTACATATTTGACCCTTAAGGGCATCCGGGAAAAATCGAGCCCAAAAAGTGTTTTCCCGCGTGTCGTCTTACTCCCAAATAATTAGAGATATTTAGTTCCGATTTATCATTATAATTAGGGGAATTCGTGATGATAAAGAATATTCTCGAAATTTGCAAGTAATTTTTGAAATAAATATTGAAAAACGGAATTACAAAAGTTGGATTTTTGGCGAAAGTGAGAGGCAATATGGCGGCGAGCACACAGACAAGTGGATCTATGTGTCAGTGGTCAAGGAGGTGGCGACAATTCTCGGAAGTGGTCGCGACTTGAACTAACGAAATATCTCAATCTCAAATTACTCCACTTTCAATCGTTAATAAAATAATTTCCTCGCAAAATTATTGCAAAAACGGAGAGGGCCGCTCCTCGGAGACTCTTCCTCTATCACCCCTCCAAATATGAACCCGAAATATTTTATCCTCTCAAAATGAGACGTCTATACTGAACCGTGAAAAACCCCTTTTTTCCGTATATTTCAACAATTTTTTTCAATAATTATTTATTAAAATTTTTTTAAATTCCGAGAGGAATCTCATTTTGAGAGGATAAAATATTTCGGGTTCATATTTGGAAGGGTGATAGAGGAAGACTCTCCGAGGAGCGGTCCTCTCCGTTTTTGCAATAATTTTGCGAGAAAATTATTTTATTAACGATTGAAAGTGGAGTATTTTGAGATTAATACATTTCCCTCAGTTCAACTCGCGACCACTTCCGAGAATTGGCGCCACCTCCTTGACCACTGACACATAGATCCACTTGTCTGTGTGCTCGCCGCCATATTGCCTCTCACTTTCGCCAAAAATCCAACTTTTGTAATTCCGTTTTTCAATATTTATTTCAAAAATTACTTGCAATTTTCGAGAATATTCTTTATCACCATGAATTCCCCTAATTATCATGATAGATCTGAACTAAATATCTCTAATTATTTAGGAGTGAGACGACACGCGGGAAAACACTTTTTGGGCTCGATTTTTCCCGGATGCCCTTAATAAGTGTTTAAAATAATTAATCAGGTAATTAAATTTTAATTTAATTAGTAATAACATAATTATTAATTAAATATAAATACACTACCGTCGGAAATTATCCGTACGAAACAATTGTATTGTAGATACTGATGCAACATAAACATTTGCGCACATTTCTGTTAGATCAGCTGAAAGAAGCATCACAAAATATGAAGAATAATCAAAATGTCTGATATTTTGGTATAATTCCACATCATTATCTTTTTAGTACTAAATCCTTCCTCTATGAAGAAGCAATAAGAATTTATTTAAATTAGTGATACGGACTTTTTCATTTTTATTACAGAATATTTAATTGGAGCTGTTTTTTCTATTCGAGATAGTAGATCACTATCAAAGCTTCAGTAAAGTGTACTCGGACCTAATTCTTCAATTCGGTGCCATGGCTAGTTTAAATGGTTACGGCGATACTTCTGACTACAATGAATTGTTTCTCGCAGTCCACCATGGAGAATTGAATCGGGTTCATTCTCTGCTCGAGAAATATTCGGCGACGGAAACAATTCGTGGCAGGACGTTGCTGCATGTGGCGGCTGCAAGAGGACATGCAGCGATTGTTGAACTATTCATCTCTAAGCGAGACGGAGATGGGAATACAATTGAAGTAAAAGATAGTAAAGGGAAAACGCCACTTTATGTGGCATTGAAGAAAGAAAACGTTCAAATAGCAGAAATTCTTTTTAAACATGGTGCTGTTTTAAGTGACAAAGATTTAAAAAAAATGAAACCTCTTCGTAACGCAGTTTCAAAAGAAAATTTCGAAATGGTAAAGCTGCTCATGGCGAACGGATGTAACAAAGTCGATATTCCAAATGATGGTCGCAGTTATTTGGAATCTTCTCTTGAACTTGCAGTATCATCTGGTCGTTTGGACATTTTTGAATATCTCGTGAAGAATGGTGTAAAAAGCATCGCAACAGTTAAGGAAGATAAACTAGGATTATTTGAATCACTTATTTTTCAAGGCAGTTTGGATACTTTAAACTTTTTAGTTGATATTGGTATTAAAGTACAAAATTTAGGTAACGTATTTGATTCTACAATTCATTTGGGTCGTCATGACATGCGGAAATATTTAGTGACAAGGTTGTCGAAAATTAATGCAAATACGTGTTTTAAAGAAAAGCAGCTTCATTTGTCTATTCGAATGGGCCAACTGGAAACTGTCAAGGCTATTGTTAATGAACCATCAAACGAATATGAATCGAACACTTTCGCCAGAAAATTAGCCGTTTACATTGCCGTTGAAAGAGGCAATGAAGAAATATTAAAAATTCTTCTAAACGCTCGTTATCCCGTTGACACTCTGTTTGAATTCATAAGTCCTCTTCACCTTGCAGCAACATTCGAGCACCCGAGACTAGTGAAACTGCTATTGGAAGCCGGAGCTGATGTTAATTTACGAACTGAAGAGTGTGGCCGTACACCATTACATTTCGCAGCAACTGCAGCGCAACCAGCTGTAGTTAAATTTCTTCTAAAGCATGGTGCTGATCCCTCTATAACCTCTAAACGCGGTGAATTACCGTTGAAAGCGGCTTTAAATGCTCATTCAGACTCGTTTTATCCCATACCTGTTACTCCTTTAGTGTTTGATGGATTGGTAAAAGTGACGGACATGTTAATGCAGTATTCGAATAGTGAAGCTTATGATGATTTACTTTACTATGCTGAAAGAATAAAAGTTTCATCAACCATCAATAATTCAAAGCCATTGTCAAGAGAACTAATGTCGGCTATAGGTGATTCTGTCTTTTGTCCTGAAATTGTTAGAAGCATATTTAATTATATGAGTAAAGAGGCAGTTATAAACTATTCTGAGACATTTATAAATGAAGAATGTTGTTCATGTCGTTACCCGCGGCCATCTGTTACAGCAGAGCTGTTACAGCTTATGATGGAATATAATATTGATTCGAAATCATGTTTTGATGTACAAATGAACATTTGCTATAAAAATGTCAAGTGTCAATTACCCATAATTGGTTACTCGAAAAATGTTGATGATCTTTTAGATATAATTCCAGAAATAATTAATGATTACGATGAAGATGACAGTGACGTAGAGAAGAAGATTAAAATAGAAACATTAAAATTATTATTTAGTCGTTTAGTATTGCTGAATACAAATTATGATCTAACTCCGTTTGAAGAAAGTGAATTAAATAATCTTATTGATTGGCAAGATGATTGTGAACAGGAGAAAATTGTCATGCAAACTGTGAAAGTTAATGAAAATTTGAATTTCACTTTCTATGATGTATTAACGAAATCAATGGATAAAGTTGCAGGGTACGCAAATAACGAAGATTTTCTCACTGCAGTGAAATCTTCACAAATAAAATTTCCGATATATGCTGATTTTTTGAAGGGAAATGTCAAAATAGCAGAAAGAAGGAGAAATTTCATCGATAAGAGCACGACGTTAATGTATCGTATGGTTGAAAAATGTTACAAAATTCAAATTTCTACTTCTGATATTCGTCACATTCTCCAGTATCTCTCTATTGTAGATTTGCGAAAATTTTCAGCCGCTTGTTCCTAAAATTTAATTTTATGAAAATCAACGCAAATATCAGTTTTTTTGAATAAGTTGTTATGCACCTTCTTTCTACGAAAAAGAAATTTTAATTTAAGGATTTGTTTCTTTGAATCTATTGGAAAGAAATTTAACATTTAATAATAATTATTGTTAGTTATGAAGAGTTTAAATTTATAGACGTATAATAAGTATATTGCGATTACATCGTTAACTAAACTTGAAGTTTTATTAGTGTTTTGTACGTCTGCTTATTAAGATTAACAAATTAAACGCTTACAAAAAAATTTGTTTAAAATATTTTAGTAATATGACAATAAATATAAAAAATACACTTTTTTTCTTTTTCAACCCTCAGGGAGGCGCCATGGGCTTGTATACCTCCTCCGTTCTAAGTATATCAGAAACGTCCAGCGTTTTGATTGGCTATGCTTATAGAAAATTTCCAAAAAATTTAATGTTTTAGAAATTCTTTATGAGCATAGCCAATCAAAACGCTGGACGCTTCTGAATATACTCAGAACGGAGGAGGTATACAAGCCCCTTTATTATTATCTAACTTTAAAAATATATTTTTTATACATAGAATTTTTGTAAAACATTTAAATTTTAGTACAAAAATGTAAGTATAGAGCTAACACATTTAAAAATTGTTATGTAATTAATTTTTATGTTTCAAACAGTAAATATTCCGAACACAGAACATGACAGTCGCAATACGGACAAATTTTATAATGCTAAAAAGAAAAGAAATTTAGCTCCAGCAGCAAGGTAAAGTAAAAAAATATACATTCTCACACCTAAATAATACAATTATGACTTAATTGAAATGGAAATTTGACTTGAAGAGGGAATAAATGATGTTTATTATTCGAGCTGATCGCAATACGGACTGTATGGATGGGTGTGCTGTGGTTGCAATACGGAATTCAGAAACGGCACTGAAACGCAATATTCTTGGTATCCTATTGGAGAAAGGCCTTTAGGCGCATCTCTTGCACAATGTAACACCGGCAGTTGTGCAAGCATCTTTATTGTGCAAGACTGAAATCGACCAACCTTGCTTGTATACATTTGTGGAAAGTATTTTGGTTTATGTTGATTGTGTACTGAAATTATAGAATTATTTTAATTTTAAATCAGTAAATCAACTTCTTTATTAATTGAGTCTGCCCGAAAAATAAAAATAGATTGAAATGAAGTAAAAGGAGATAAATTGGTTTATAGCAAGGCACTCCGTTTCAATGTTTTGGACACTGTCGTTATTAAGGTTAGAAAAAACAATTGCATGCGTATTTTATGTTTATAATAATAAATAATACCGTACAAAGAGAAAAAACATATACATAGAAAAAAGAAATTTTCTGTTTTCTTTATAAATATTAAATTTTTCAGAAATAAGAGAACTTTGTTTTATATTTCATTCTGATTAGGAAGCTAATGGAACATTTAAGATGTAAACACATAAAAACTTATTTTAGTATAATACAATCTAATTTCGCCACCCGATATTACATTCATTTTTGATTACCATATAAGCAGTTTTTAGAAATATTTAATAATTTAATTTTAATATTATTTAATAATAATAATAATTTAAGTAAAATATTATTGAAAATACTAAATGATGTGACTCTACGATCTACAAGATAGGAATAATTAACGAACGGATACAAAAATTGTATTATTTTCGAAAAATTAAATTAAAATATTTTAAAAAACTAATTCTTAGAATGAAACAAACAATCTTGTCAAATTAAATTTTAAAGCAGAACGCTCAAGTCTTTAAAGTTTAAGTTTGCATCAAATTTGGCTTCAGGATTTTGAAATATTTACGATGTGAATTGTATTAGTAATACATTTCTTTTAAAGAAAAAATGAAATTAATTTTATTTACAGTTGTAAGTAAAAAATCAACAATGGCTCTTATGAGTGGTCCACAAAAAAGAAAGGAGATTTACAAGTACGAGGCGCCATGGCCTTTATACAGTATGAATTGGTCGGTTCGTCCGGACAAAAGATTCCGTTTGGCACTTGGTAGTTTTGTCGAAGAATATAACAATAAAGTTCAAATTGTTTCTCTCGATGAAGAAACGGCAGAGTTCAGTGCAAAGAGCACTTTTGATCACCCTTACCCCACCACAAAAATTATGTGGATCCCAGACAGTAAAGGTAAGAAATTATTTTATTAACATTCTTATAAAAAAGGAACACTACAAATTAATTTCTGTATAATGAATTTCATTTTAATATAATGCGGTTATCAAACTGCAGAAATTAAAAATTAAGTATTTTTAATATTAACCAAAAAGGGAATTTAATTTAATTTAATTAATTTAGAATAGCATTTTTAAACAAATTTCGAAAATATCAATTATTTAACAACAATTTTATACAATTCTTAACAATAATTCATATACTTTCACTAATAATTAGATTTTTCATGAAAATTCAATTTTTAAAAAAAATTTTTGATAAAAATAAATTCAAAGCAAGAATTCAATTATTTTCATAAATAACAAAACTTTTCGAATAATTTCAATTATTTTCAATACGATTTTAAATTGATTAATCGAAAAATTCAATTATTTTCACAAATAATGTTTTCCACAAGAATTCAATTATATAAAATAAAATTTTCATAATATTTATTATATTTCGAAAAAATTAATTATTTAGAACAATGTTTATAAAATTCTTATAAAGAATTCAATTATTTTCAAAAATAAAATTTTTCAGTTCTTTTCAGAAATTCAGTTTTTTTAAACATTTTAATAAAATTTATGGCAATAATTTAATTATTTTCATAAATAATAAAATTCTTCTTAGGAATTCAATTATTTTTGAAAATTTTAATTGAATTCTTAACAACTATTCAATTATTTTCATAAATAATAAAATTCATCGCAGGGTTTCAATTATTTATAACAAAATTTTACAGGAATTGCTCGAAAAATGTAATTATTTTTAAAAATTTAATTTCAATTTCTTGAAAAGCTCAATTAATAAAAAAAGGTTTTTTTTAAATTCTTTGGAAGAATTCAATTATTTACAAAAATTCAATTATGTTCAAATAAGTATTTTAATAAAATTGTTGGAAAGAAATCAGTTATTTTAAATACAATTTTAATAAAATTTTTTTGAAATAATTCAATTACTCTTTTAAATTTTAATAAAATTCTTTTCAAGAATTCAATTATTTACGTAAATAATTCTTCGAAAGAATTTACTTATTAAAGATAAATAACAAAATTATTCTTGAAAATTGAATTATTTTGAGGCATTTTAATCAAATTCTTTGCAAAATTCAATTATTTTCATAAATAACAATATTCATCACAAGAATTCAATTATTTTTAAAAGTAATCCATTTTTCTTGGAAATTCAATTATTTTTAAAAACTTTAATAAAATCGTTTGCAATAATTCAAATATTTTCATAAATAATAAAATTCTTCTCAGGAATTCAATTATTTTTGAAAGTTTTAATAAAATTTTTAGCAACTATTCAATTATAATCGTATAAATAATAAAATTCATGGCATTGTTTGAATTATTTATAATAAAATTTTACAGGAATTACTCGAAAAATGTAATTATTTTTAAAAATTTAATTTCACATTCCTCGAAAAAATCAATTATTTAAAAAAATATTTTTTTTTAAATTCTTTGGAAGAATTCAATTATTTACAAAAAAAATAAAATTTTTCACAGGAATTTAATTATTTTCAAATATTTTAATAAAATTGTTCGAAAGAAATCAGTTATTTTTAAATACAATTTTAATTAAATTTTTTGGAAATAATTCGATTATTCTTTTAGATTTTAAAACAATCCTTCCCAAGAATTCAATTATTTTCATAAAAAATTCTTTGTAAAATTCAATTATTATTTAAGATGCCTCACATTCATTCAATTATTGTAAAACATTTTAATGGAATTCTTTGTACAATTTAATTATTTTTAAAAACTTTTTGCAAATCAATGTTTTTCAATATCTAATATTTTCATAAAATTTCCAAACAGAATTCAATTATTTGAAAAAAATTTTGTAAAAATCTTCGTAAGAATTCAATTTTTTTCACAAATTATAAAAATTTTGTCGTCAAGTTTAATTTTTGGATAGCTACTTTTTTACTAGCTTTTTTAGTTCGAAAGCTACTTTTCTAAAATTAATTATCGAGTGCGAAGTCTGGTCATTTGTCAATGTGAAACTGAAAATATTTATTTTAAATGTACAGTTTACTTAGTACTACAAAGAGTTAAAATTAAAAAAATTCTTTTTAGGTTCATATCCGGACCTTTTAGCAACTTCAGGTGACTACTTAAGGATATGGCTTGCTGGTGAACCTGAAACTAGATTAGAATGTGTCTTAAATAACAATAAGAATTCGGACTTTTGTGCTCCACTCACCTCTTTTGATTGGAACGAAATAGATCCCAATATAATAGGGACATCGAGTATAGACACAACATGTACTATTTGGTCTATTGAAACGGGACAAGTTTTGGGACGTGTGACTGGATGTGTGAAGACACAGTTGATTGCTCACGACAAAGAGGTGTATGACATTGCTTTCAGTCTTGCTGCCGGTGGACGTGATATGTTTGCTTCTGTGGGAGCTGATGGATCCGTCAGAGTTTTCGATCTGCGTCACTTAGAACATTCCACAATAATTTACGAAGATCAACATCGTACTCCATTGTTGAGGCTTGCTTGGAATAAGCAAGACAGTAATTTTATCGCTACAGTTGCTATGGATGCATGTGAAGTTATAATACTGGACATTCGAGTTCCCTGCACACCAGTTGCGAGACTAAATAATCACAGGTAATTAATTATATTTATATGCAGATTTGAATTCATTTTTTATTTTTCAATAATTGAGCGGTTCAATGCAACAACTCGTTCGACGCTCGAAAAATTTTCGAGCGTCGAACGAGTTATTGCATTGAACCGCTCAATTATAATATGAATAGAAACTATCACAAAATGACTTTTAATTTAAAAAATGTAGCAGTGGAACAATTTAATAAATTAATACTATTTTTATTCAAGGGCAAGTGTTAATGGTATAGCTTGGGCACCACACTCGTCATGCCACATCTGCACAGCAGGAGACGATCATCAGGCATTAATTTGGGACATCCAACAAATGCCAAGAGCCATTGAAGATCCAATTTTGGCTTACACTGCAGCAGAGGGCGAAGTCAACCAAATTCAGTGGGGCGCAACACAACCAGACTGGATTGCTATTTGTTATAATAAAGCAGCTGAAATTTTACGAGTATAATTTTTCAGCATTCTTTGTTATAGTGCATTATTTCACAATGCAAAATTGAATACAAGTATTACATTTTGTTGATAAAGGCTAAATTTATAAACGTGTGAACAGCGATTAATTCATCATTAATAATGATTCATATAACAGATCCTACAAAACAATGCATTCTATTCCTAAAGAATTGTCAAAGTTAATTCATGTGTACTCTCTGTGTAGTGCAATCCCACGTGTACGTGTATAGTCATTTGAAAAAGTAACCATGTTTTCAACTATTTTGATAAGAAATATTCAATTTTTCCATTTATCAAAGTTGTAGTAAAGATTCAAATTTCTTAAAAAAAAAAAATAATGTACTATCGATCTTTTTCTTTTAGGAAAAATGATCTTAATTTGAAAATAAGAAATTTACATCGGTTAAGTTATTTACTTAGGATCTAAGTTTGTAGACGAGTAATTTTTTTTTGAAACATTATGTAATGTACAATGTACATACTTCAAGTAAACATGTTTTTTTTATTTGTAAAAGTTTATTTAATTGAATGTCATTTTATACGTTTTTTGACTGAAAAATAAAGGCTTTAAAGTCATGTGATGAAAATAAATACACAAAACTTTCCTTAAAAAAATCTCTATTTGATCTGTCCTTTCCTAGTTTCTTTCGCTCTCTCGGCGAGGTCTCACATAACCTAGAAATTTCAGAGGCCTTTTTGAATAATTATTCCTTTTTAAAAATAACAAATAATGGACAGGAAAAAAATACTCATAACTCTAAATATTTCCAATCGAAATTATTTATCTTGGTCAAAAATTAAAGAGGGATTTAAGATCTTTAAAACAATTACGAATTTTTTTAGAATTGAATTCTTTCGTGAAATTTTATTGTATAAATAATTGAATTTTTCCAAAGATTTTACTATATTTAAAAATAATAATTGAATTGTTTCGAAGGATTTATTAAAATTGATCTGTAATACAATTTTAGGATTCGACAGTCTTAACGAATCTGCAAATTCTATATAGGATTTCAATTCCTCTTGTATAATTAAATGTTTTCAAATAATTAATATCGAAAAGAAATTGTCCTGATGTTAAAGAATTTCTTGCATCTTCGCAGACTATTAATATTTTCCATGATAAATTGCTTGTAAAAAATTGGTGTCTATATTGAATTTTTCCAGGTTTTTTGTTTCGGTAGTTCTTTAATTTCTTCTTCAACAAGTGGACATGTATATCTTCAAAAATATCTCTGTTCAATACATTCATTTTCATCAGCAAACCTGTAGCCATAACTACAAAAAATTCATTTATATTGATATTTTTTCCAAAGGTGAAAATTTGTTCTAATCCTCTTCGAATAACAAAATTTTATTGTTTATCATTTTTATTGTAATCGTGTTCTCGACAATATTTTTTTCTTCATCTATATCATAAACATAACCTAAAATTGGTAAACAATAATTTTCAAACATTTTTTTTAAAACAATAATATAGAGCGCGACAGATAGATTAACATACTAACTGTACGCTCCACACTCATCCACTGTCTATTGGCACACGGGTAGGAAAATTATAAAATATGTTCGTTACTTATTCATAATTTCCTTTATTTTTTATTATTTATTTTGAATATTAATTAAAAGAAGAATCAACGTGATAGCTCCACGAAGGAAAGAATGCAATGTGCTGATGAGGCTCCCACATGGATAACCCTGCGGGCGCCCTTGTTGATGTCATTTCGATAAGGGGTCTTGTCTGAATTGCCTATGCATGCGCCACTCATACTATAAGTGCAATCCATATGATCCAATTTTTTTACACGGAAAGTATTAAATTATTAAAAATGGTTTTACATTCTCATCATATAAGAAATTATTTTTAAAAGGGAGCGTTCACAAATGATGTCACGTTTTTGGGGGTAGGGGGGGGGGCGGTCTAAACGTGACATAATTATTCAATATTTATAATTTCTCGAAAACAAAAAAAAATCCGAACTGTTATACTTTAATGAAATCTCACTTTTGTGAAAAGTAATTTTTGCGAATTGTCATTTTTACGAAAATTGCTATAGTAAACTTGTATGCATATATAGATTTACTATATTAATTTTCGCAAAAATGACAATTCGCAACAGTGATTCGTAAAAATGACAATTCGAAAAAATGACAGTTCGGATAAATGATAATTCGTAAAAATGATATTTCGCAAAAGTGACAATTCGTAAAAATGGCGATTCACAAAAGTTACATTTCGTAAAAATGACAATTTGTAATAATGATAATACGAAAAAATGTCAGTTCGCATAAATGATAATTCGCAAAAGTGACATTTCGTTAAAATATAACAGTTCGGATAAATGCGATTCGGTAAAATGACAGTTCGGTCAAATGACATTTGGGGAATATAATCATGCGCCTCCAAAAAAAATCGGTTTTCTGAAAATTGAGTATTTTGTGGGAAAAAACCTCAGCTTTCCAATAAAAATAAAAAAAAGAGCCCAAAGATGAAAAAATTAAAAAATTTTATCCTTAATTTTCAAAAATTTTGGTCAAAATCAAAATTTTTTTTTCTAAAATGGACCACGGCAATCGGAAGCTTAAGAAATAATCTCAAAAAACCATTTTCGAAAATTATTTTTCATCGTTTCGTTTAAATACATTGAATAAACGAAGTAGTGCGTATCGCATAAAAACTCCAAACTTTTACCCCCCCCCCTCCCCCCTCTTCTGATATTTTTTTATAAAATTCAAAATTTTATTTTGAATTTTTATTTATATTTGACGTGAAATCCGCCATATGGAAATTAAAATGTGGAATCTGGAATGTGAAAACTGGACAATGGAATTTGAAATGTGGAATCTGTAATTTTGAATCAGGAATGTGCAATCTGAAAAGTGGAATTTGAGTGGAGTGTAGAATCTGAGATTTGGAATCTGGAATGTAGAAATTCAGGTGAAATCTGTAATTTAAAATATGTTATCCAGAATATGAAATTTTAAATGAGAAATTCGAAAAGTGGAATTTGAATTAGTGGAATATGGAATCCGGGATGTGGATTTTGAAATCTGGAAAGTGGAATACGAAATGTGGAATCTGGAATTTTAAATCAGGAGTGTGGAATTTGAAATGTGGAACCCGGAATGTGAAATTTGGAATGTGGAGTCTGGAATTAGTTACGTAATCGACCTAAATCGTTTTTTCAGTTTTTTATCTTCTAAATGTTCTAAATCTTATGTCCCCGGTAGAGTGCAGGTGCGTTGAGGCGCTACCTTTTAGAGAGTCGAGTCGAGGGTTCAAGTCTTGGAAGTTAATTTTTTTTCGAATATGATAATTTTTCCAGTTAATTTACACCAAATTTCAACATTTAAAACACAATCTCAATTTTTATATTTTTAACCGAATTTTTAAAATAGTTAGTAAAATTTTTACAGGTTGTTGAAATTAGTAATAATTTTACAGCGTTCAATAACGTTGAAGTACATTTTTTGCAAATTGTCTATTGTAACATGTTACAAACTGTATTACATAACAAAAACACTCGACTGTCGACTCGAGATTTGTTATTGTAAATTAAAAAATAACTGAATAAAATAAAAAGTTATGTTTCAGTGTTATTTGGGGGGATAACAATTGTTGATAAAAGTGAGGGAGGGAAAAAGTATGATTTTTCGTTAGAGTGTTGAAGAATAAATAAATGAATCAAGTTCATTCGCATAGTTACGTCCCTGTCTTTAAGAGGATGGGAGGGCAAGGAAACCGGTGCTTGACTGAGCGAACAAGAGAGACTAGTGCTGTCGAGCGCTAGTGTTTGTTACAAGATGGCAGACGTGCCATCCACAGGAGACGCGGCCATCAACCTGAGGGACGACAATCGCCGCGTATCTCGGGAGCGGCATAAACGCCTCTTGGAATCAGCGTTAGATTCCTCAAAAGTTTTTTGTTTCCCCAAGGATACATCGACAGTGGACGAATTGTATCAGTGCTTGAATGTGCTTGACAATGTGACTAGTGCTGGGCAGATCAAGAGTTGTAACAAAAGCAGCAATAACCAAAAAGTAATAGTGCTAGTAGAGGAGGAGGAGGAGGAGGATTCTCTAAGTTTCACGCCATCGAGCGATAATGATGATTGTCAAGACGTCGCGACAAACGATGACAACGATAGCAACTTGCAGCTCGACAACAAAGACGGCGGCAACGACGAGGACGACGACGACGTTGTTGTAAATAATAGACTCGCGAATGGTGTCGAATCGACAACATTGCTGACATCATGGACAACGACGAGTGATCTGAAAAATGTGGACGGGTCGCGTGTGACATTAGGCTTAGGCGAGTCTAAAGGGAGAAGTGATCGAGTGAGAGAACGAAGTGCGGTCAAAAGTATGGGCAAGAGTGTTTGCATGAAGAGCAATAAGAAGAAAATAGAAAAAATGATTTCCGCAATAGTGCGCAGTGAGTCGCGTGAAGTTGCTAAAGAGAAGCAAGAAGATGTAACTAAGGACAAGAAAGGATTGTCTCAAGGTCGAGTTGTAACAACCCGTTTACAGGATACATCCTTTAAGAAACAAATCAAATCCTCGGAAGACACACTCGTCGGGCCTTGCGGCAAGAAACGGTGCGCCGATCGATACGATAGCTCCGAGAGCTCCGACAGGTGAGGCTTCACTATACTAAACAATAGCGCAAGGTTCTAAACAATTTAATAAGCATAACATTCAAGCCAAATCTGCATATCCTCTATGCAACTCTTTTTCTTCACTTCCACCTATTCTTTTTACTTTTTTTACTTACATCAACTCTTTCATTTCGACTACAAATTTCTTTTTCTCTCCGACTTTTATCTTTTCAGAAATTTTCCAAATGCTCCGAATTTTAGCAATTCTTAATATTCAAATATCTAGAAATTCGTATTTTCGATTTCAACTTATATATAAAAGTTAGAAACTATTTAAAATATTTAATATAGTTAAAATATTTTTAAAAATTTTTTAAATTGAATTCAAAATGTTGTAATCAAATTTGTTTTCATTATACTCGCAAAAATTGTTATTATTCACTTCCTGTTCTTTTTTAAATAATTTATTTGCAATTAATTTTCGCATTGCCACGTGAAATTTTCTGCTTTTAATTTCTTCATTTTAAATCCAATTTTTTCTTTATAAAATTGTATAAAAAAATAAAGAAAAAACGTACTTTTTTATTTTGTTATTGAATAAGAATTGCGGAAGTTATGAATTTTTTTTCATTCAACGTCCAAAGAAGCGTTTTCTTTGTTACTAGTAGCCGATCAAATGGCTAATGGATCGCACGAAATTTGTTCGATTTTTCTTTAAATTCAAGAGTATATTTTTTTTTAATTTTCTTAAAATTGAAGTCAATTTTTGAGATTGCTTTTTATTTATTTTTTTTAATGAAAAAAAAAACATTTTTTCTTTGTTGCGAAAATATAGTATTTTTAATGGAATTTTATCGAAATTAGCCATGTTTGTTGTCAATTCATTTTCTAAAATTATTAAAAGACTATAAAATGATAATTAAAAACAATATTTTTATTAAAAAACAAGGTAAATAAAACGAAAACATTCGGACAATTAATTTTAAAATATTGGTTTACTCCAACTTTTCGTAATCTAAAAAAGAATTAAATATTTAAAGTTAGAATTACATTTAATTAATTGTCAGCAGGAAACTAAGTAGATTATGAAATTAATAAGACAGAGTGTTCAATATGAATTTTATAGAAATTAAATTAAAGAAAAGAAATAATCAATAAATAATAAACAGAAAGAGAAATAAAAATGAAATTAATGAAAATTGAAAAATAAAGATAATAAAGAATCAATAAATAAATAATTTGAATGAGTGACTGACTTTTTGCTTTTGAATTAGTAAATTTTACTAGTAAATAGTCATTTCTACTAATTTATTAGTAATTCTACTAATTTATATTTTTTTACTAATTAGTAAATATTAATAAATTGTAATTTCTACTAATTTATTAGTAAAATACACTAAAAAAAAATCACTAATTGAAATTAGTAAACTTTTTTCTAATTTAAATTTGGAGATGAGTAGAACTCTAAATTCTAATAAAATTAAAATTAGAACTCTTTTTATAATTTCTATTATTTTTCATCAAAAATATTACTTTTAGGTTGTTTTTGGTTGTTTTTGTAATATTTTCTTGTGGATTTTGAAAAATTTCAATTTTTACGACAAATAAAATTTTCAGGCTTCGTACTCATCTACTAAAAGCCACTATTTACTACTTTTTTACGGTTTGCTACTATTTGAACATTTTTTTTAGTTCTATGCCACTAAAAGCTACTTTTTTTCATCCTTTTTTAGAGAGAGAATTTGCACCACTTTAAACCGCTAATCAGTGAAATGAAATTTATTTTCTTTACAATAACTATAAATTTAGAAATCGCACCGTTTGTTTTTAAAAATATAAAAATTTATCTTTATCGACCGAATTTAAAGAGAAATTTTTAGATTCAGAATTAATCAAAAGTTGAATTATACTTGAAAAATGCAATTTCTCATAGTTTTGCTATAAAATTTGAAAAAATCATTTTTATACTAAAAACAACCTTTAAAATAAATAAAGGTATTGTTTTTAAAGAAGAATGCCGGAAGCTCGTTCTCATAAGCATTCGAAAGGCACGAACTACGTATAATAAATAATATAAATGTATTGTTTGGATTTTCCAAGAATATTGCGTAAAATACGTTTTTTAAGCTGTAAATTTTTTTTTTTTTTGTTGCAAAGAAAATGATTTACAAATGTTTTTACATAATTTAGGAATCGTTTAAATTTTTTAATTTTTATTCAGCAAACTTAATTTTTTATTACATATTTTTTAGCCTCAAAGATAAGTTTTGCTAATTATTCTACCATAATGATTGATTATGTCATTAAGTAAAAATTATTCTGACAATCAATTCATAGAAATTAAAATGTATAATAATAAAATATATAAATTCCGTTAAATAAAAATTCGGTCTAAATTGCTTTAAATAACAATTGTAATAAATTACTGACTTCAAATTCAGTTGAGTCAATATTTTTGATTAAATTTAAATTTATCAAATGCAAATTTCATTATATAAACATTATAATCAACAAAGAAAATTCCGTCAAATAATTCGATTAAAGGAAAATTTGATTATAAAATCAAATGCATAAATACTGTTAATAAATGTCAATTAAAATTAACTGATGTTTAGATGAATTTATTAGACTGAAATTTTCACCATTAAAATGTTATGTATTAGAAATATTTGGAAATGTCTGCTTTGAATTTCAGTTTCATTATAATATAAAGTAAGTAAATATTGAATCATTTGACAGCTGTGAACAATTTAATTTGAAAATAAAATTAGACAAAACTAAAAAGATGTACTATTTAGAATATTAATAAATTTCATGAACAGACAGAAATGATTAAAATTTTAATAAATTAAAGTTTGATTGGGTCTAATTTGGAACTGAATCAAAATTTATAATAAAAATTTCGATTAAGAATAATTAAAATTTTGATGAACTTTATAAAAAAAACAACATCTTAATAAATTGAAATATAAAGAAACTAAATTTAACTTTCATTAAAATTAAAATAAAGCAAAATTAAAATTATCAAGAATTTGAATGAATTAAATATAGACAATTGAAAGATTTGTTAATTAAAATTGATTCGTTAAAGTATAGAATAAATAAAATTTTTATAAACTTTAATCTATATTAAATACAAAACTGCAAACTATTAAATATAAAATTTATTTATCAAATAATTGTCATGCACGGAGAGAAAAATATATTAAATTTTGTGAAAGTATTTTACAATTTGGGGAAAAAGTTCAAAACCGAAGTTTTGATATAGGAAATACTAAACAGTGAAAAAAATAATATGAAATTTAGTAAAGTTATATTAAAATTTAACTAAAATTCTTATATTTCATATAATTATACTAAATTTCAAATAAGTTTTTTTAAAGTTTAGTATTTTTTATATCAAAATTTCGCTTTGTCGCATATTTTTTCCCAAATTGTGAAATAGTTTTAGAAAATTTAATATAATTTTCTCTCCGTGTGTAAATTTAAAACTTTGTTTAGATTTTATTTTAAATGATGTCATTTTCTCTAAATTTGCAATTCGGCAAGTTTATAAAAAAAAACTTACAAGTATGCAAAATTTTTCATTGTTGAAATTTAATGACAAAAAAATGAATATTTATCAAATATTTAAGTTAATTTTTTTATTTGCGTAATAAGATTTAAATCCTAACATTTTTTTAAAAATATTAATAGAGATAAAAAAATATTTAAATAGTAACAATTATTCTTTAAGAATTGTTATTGCATTAACAGTGTAGTGTCTTCCCAAAATCCAATTTAAAATTCTACCGTTTTTGCAGAACATGACATTAAAAATAGATTTTTTTATTTTCATATATCAGTTATTTTTTATAACTCGATTTAAACCCAATTTATAGAAATATCATTGATATGCGAATAACTGTCAATCGATAATTTGAATATCAACATTTTATTTGATTAGCGCAATATTGGAGCGAAATTACAAAATTACTGAAAATATATAAAACCAGAATATTAAAAATTTAAGAACGGAAGTTGAAACACTAAAGCGTAAATTTTTATTAATAATTGGTTATTTAATAATAGTAATATTAATGATAATAGAAATAATAATGTTGTGGAACGATTTTTTATTATATTTGAACAAACCTTTTAATTTTTCGACGTGTTAGCATGTGCTCTATGTGCCGACAAAATTTAGGTATGTTATTGTTGTTAATTTATAAAGAAATAGTGCTTTTGGACCTTTATAAAATACTGAAGTGTAATTTATCTATTTAATAAATTTTAGCCTGATTAGGTTGTCAAACCTTAGCCAAGGAAACGTCGCTTTTTTAACGACACACTTTTGAATTTTCATTCAAATTTTACCTTCCCAAGATCATATATATTATCAACATTAATAAACTCCGGAAGGATATAATTCTAACAACTTAATAGAAATAATAATAATAAAAATATAATAAGTACTATTCAAATGAAAAATTAATTATTTAAATTATTTGAACCCAAAAAAATGTTTTACATTGAAAAATGAAATAATACATTCAGTATTAGATTTTTCTAATTGAAGCAATTCAATTTATTCAATAAGTTTCATAATGACTTTTGTTATAGACTGTATTGAGTAAATGTGATCTGTTTTGTAGAGGTTAACTTAACAATTTTTGTCTGTCTGTAGTTGAAACAATTATTTAAAGAAGTAAAATCAAATTGTTATTATTGCTTGTAATCCGATAACCTAATCTAACCGCGCACGCTTACTGCGATGGTTTGCATGAAACTTGAAGACATTCTTGTCATAGTCAAACTGACAACTATACCTACAATTAAATTTACAATGTACAATTGATTTATTTTAAAAATATTTCCTTTTTTTAATTTCTAATTCAACACAAATAATATTAAAAACTTATTTTTAACTAAAAAAGTGCAGTAGAGACCCCATTATCCGGACAAATTTTAAATATTTTTTTTGTTTTTAATTTTGAACTTTATAAGCATTTAATACCATAAATTTTGAATTTTCACACGAAACGTTGCGTTTTTATGTATTTTAATGATTTTAAGGAAATGTTTATGTAAATCTTTTGGAATTTCTAACTAAACATTTATTGACTTTGAGAGTTTTATTTCGTTTCGGTTTCAGTCTTATTTAAATACATATGCAAATAAGTATACCTAAAATTATAAATAAAAAATTTGATTATTTTGTACTTTTTTCGATTATCCGGAGAGGTGCCTGTATATCCATTAGTCCGAATAATGGGGTCTCTTAGATAGTAAATAATTTTCCAAAGATTTAGAGTTTGGCCCATCATCCAAATTATATTTAAGATAAATAATTCCGTTGGGATGTTTTTCTAAAAGTTTGTAATACCGATTTTATTGACATTGATTCATTCAATGAAAGTATGTCGTTAATCAGTGCAATTCTGCTAATTAATATTCATTGATAGTTTTAATTTCACTGAGATAAAAAAATAAAAGTCGTCGACAGATAATAACTACACGAACCTTGCATATTTCATTCATAATCACTATAAAATTCAATCATATTCAAATTTTCAGTGTTTACAAACAAAATTGTTCCTTCCTATATGTAATTTTTAAAAATTACCCATCAACGACTTTGTGCGAAATAATATAATAAACTGATGACCCTGCTGTAAATTATTGTCAAGTCTTCCTTTGTTTCTATAAAATATTATAGATACCTTGAGATATATAAACATATGCTTTGTTCTACGTGTTTCTTTACAAGGCAAACTGGTGAATCTATAGCAATTGCAATAATCTAAGGCCTCTAAACTTGTGTGCACTTAGATTGTATATTTGAATTACATTAATCGACGGAGTATTATCCTTGGGCTAATCGAAAACCTGTTTGAATGGGACTTTCGTTCTTGTGAAAAAATTGGAAGAAAATATTGCAAGTGAGAGAGAGAGAGAGGGGGAAGGGGAGTTAGGCAAGAGAGACGAGAAAAAACCTGTTTCGCGAGTATAGGTAAATGTAACATTGCAAGCTATACACTAAAACTTGGAATACAACAATGTTACATTGTGCATTTAATAGGTCGTTAACCCAGGTCAGAATTTACCACTCGCAGTTTTCCAGTAACGTAATATCAGAATGTTTCAAAACAAAACTTTTTTTTTTTTTAATAATTGACTCGAAAGTTTATAGTTCTTTCTCTCTGAAATGTAGACTAACTTTTGAGATTGATTTTTAGATTTTATTAGTTATTGACAGTTCATTGTTTATGAGTAAGAAATTTTCAATATTTTTTGTTTTTAGGATCTTCTGAACTGTCGAAAGATGTAAAATTTCTTCTAACTCCTGACTCTGGAAAATAAATTATATTAATCATTTTCATTATATTTCTATTCATAGAGTGAATGAATTCTATTAATTCTTCTTGAATCCAAACAGTCGGTATAGTAGAATGTCGTCGGTAATTTCTGAAATAGGACATAGTAGATTATGTTAGGTTTAGTTTTATTCATTTTATTACATTAATTTTAATTAAATTTTTATTATTTTTTATAGCATTAATTAGAAGTAGAACATGTTTTCTTTTTCTGAACTTTCTTCTCTTTCTTCAACTGTTTTCTATAAATTTGTTAATAGTTATGTTTTTGGATCTCAATATAATATATTACCTATCGTTCCATAGTTATTCCATATTCTCGTTCCATAGTTTAGGCGGTTTAGGCCAAAAATCTTTTGGCCAAAAAGGTTGGCCTTTTACGGAACGATAATATTTTCTTTAAAGTAATTTTTGCATTCATTTTACAGGAATATTTTCGCGATTGAATTAAATAATATATACTTACGTGTGTACAAGTTTTTCGTTAAGGAAGTTCTCCGGCTGCAGTGAATCTCAGTTCCGCGCGATATAGTATATGAAGCAAACACTCCCCCCTCTTCAGAAGTAGTTGAGAACGATTGCGTGTGCCGTCCTTCTCTTTCCTAAACGCGCAAAATCACCTGACTATCACCGCTCAACGCTCAACGCATAGGGAAAAGCAGCTTGAGTTTTCTATTTCAGAGTCCTGTAATTAAAAAGTGAGCATTATTGCTACCCCTATCGAAACTTTTTTTTAATATTTTTCTACTCATCCCTATAATGTATTCGAATAACTATATTATCTTGATCGTGAAGCATAAAACCTGCACATGTTTCAAATATAAATCATAGAATACTTATCTCAAAATATATATTTATTGTATAGAAAATCATGATCCTTTGTTTGTAAAAAATTGCATTTCAAGAAACTTGGCTCGCTTTCCGTACACAGTGAACCATGAACAATTAAATGCATTTAAATTTTGGTTATTTGTTTACATTTCAAAAATAATTTATAACAGCTCTCGAAAAACTAATTTTGAATAAATAAACATATTTTCTTTTTGTGAATGGCCTGTTTTCCATATTTACTCTCACGAATAATTTCTGCTTTAGTGCTTTTACGAACCATCAGTTTTATATAACGTCTAAACTATATTCAAATTTAATACTTGAATACAGAAAGACAAACGTTTAGAGGAAAAAGTTGTCTTTAGTGTATTCATTTCTATTGAATAATTTTGGTTTTAAATTTGGGATATTCCAAAGAAGAATGAATAAATTATGTTCACACTTTGTTCAGGATCCATTAATAATGGCAAAATGATTACAGAAATTTGTTGTATTTTGGAAAATATGGATTGTGAGAAGTGTTTTATAATTTAAAGTCGTAGGATTTTATATTTTTAAAAACAGACCAAATTTAATTTCCTAAATTATTTTCTAGTTATTTAAAAACATTTTTAGTATAACAAGTAACCTAGGAATTTTTAAAAACTTTGAAAATTTCATGATAATATATTTGAAATATAAAAATGGTGTTTCTGTTGTGAGAGAAAAATTGTATAGAAGTGTCCTTAGCATTTACCTGACCGTGCAGCTTGCGTGACAGCGTCATGAGAACCTTCAATCCAGTAATGAGAGATAACTGATTCTTAAGTAATATACCGAAACAATAAGTTATTTTGTTGCATAAATTAAACACCCTATGAAGTTTATTTAAAATCGAGTAATGACCTTGGTTTGCTTAATAATAAGAAATAAGATAAGATGGATATCTTCAAGATCTTGCGGGAGGAGAATAATTAGCATATTCCAGGAGCAGATCATTATAATAAAAAAATTCTTATTTCGTTTTTCGGTAAATTGAGTTGTGCACGCAAAAAATCAGTCTTTGTAACTATGTTGAATATTCTAGTAGTCAAATTGTAAATTTGTTTTCCGGTAAAGTTGAAAAATTCTAAATACGTTACATTATTAATGTTTGGACACTTTAATGTGGTGATCAGATTTCTGATACAAATGCTACTGATGACCTCGGAGTAAGCAAGTGTAAACTTGGATGTACACATACTTTAACATGTTTCATTGACTCTGATTCAGATATTTTAAGATATTTAAAAATGTTTCATTGACCATATGAAAATTCATATATTCCACAATACTTCATAATGATTGACGATATTTTCAAATATTTCAAGATAATTGAAAATAATTGAAAGTACTTCCGGATATTAAACAACACTAACTTGAAATAATAACTTATAACAGAATACTTTTTATAATTTAAAATACTGTATGAACTTGAAGACTATTCGGAGTATTTTAAAGTATTCGGGATATTGTACGACACTTCAGGATACTTGAAGATAATTATTCATAATATTTCACAAGAATGTGGAATGTTTCAATAAAGTACTTTAGAAGACTTAACACCACTGGAGCAAATTCAGAATGCTTTTTACTTCACTAAACTTCATAGAATTTAAGTGATTCGAAAAGTTTCAAGATAATAAAGAATATATGATACTTAATTTACATGAAGGTGCTTCTTATATTTTTATAGAAACTAAACGGTGTTTCAAGATACTTCATATGATGCTTCAAGATAATTAGGAATATTGCAAATTATTTCAGGATGAAGGTTCTTTAGGACATTTTAAGATACTTCAATTAATGTAGAATTCTCAACACTTATTACAAACCAATTAATATTTTTCTAATAAAATTGTATCAACCTTACTACTCAACTATTTTAAATATTTCACTAAACATAATTAAGCTTCTAGTTGTAAATTATGAATTATTATATTTTAATAATTTACCTACTTAGAATTAATTCAATACAGAAATTATTGCTTCAAAAAAATTGAATTGATACTGAATCAATTTTTTTTCTTAAACATCGAAGTACTAAAAGATAAACTTGAAAATTGAAAGAACATGAAAAACGTTTTGAAGAATATGAAACTCTTCAAGAAGTTAAAACAACTATTGGCCTTAAAGAAATCATTGGAATTAGAAACATTGAAAGCGACGTGTTTATTTCTATTTGGAATGTAATATTTTAAACAAATTAACTCGTGGCGCTGGCAATTAAGTTACACAGAGAGTTCGATGTAATTTCAACAAGACTAAAGTTATTGCTAATGTAGATAATTACAGAAAATTACTCTTACATGAAATTACACGAATTGCGAATAGTTCTGACAAAAGAAGTAAAATTCAATATTTATCTAGATCCGTATTTTCCGAATTGCAGCATAGAGGAAAACTGTATTCAAAATGAGTAGGGAAAGTGACTATTAATTAACCAATGGTGATCGTTTGAATTGACTTTAATAACTAATTAACTTTTAATCACAGTTGGTGAAATGTGCCCTTAATCTGTCAAAAATTTAGACACCCTGGTCCGTATAAGGACTTCCAGTTCCTTATTACTTACTTCTTTATTACTAATAACAATATTCTATTGTTGTCAACACACTACTCTTGAAATCTTGAGTTTCAATAGAAATCATCACGGACCGACTCCTGTACGTTATTAGGGTGCACTCCCATGTGAGCAGAAAGCGTAAACCGAAAGCAGAAATTCATGGTTAAAAGGGTAGTCAGATGGTAGTTAGTTATTTAGTGTTTGAGTATGAATCAGTTTAATTCACTAATGTAATAAATATTTTTTGGTTGATAACAATAATTTTATATGTAAAACAGACTGAGTTGAAATCAGGGATGCATCAATGATTTAAATCATTAAATGCAACTTGATTTAAATCATTGCGTGCCATTCTGATTTAAATCAGACTGCGAAATACAAAGGAACCGAAAAGGCTGCAAAATTAGTATTTTTGTTTAAAGTTTTGAATTCAGAAAAGTAAAAAGGAATATGTTACGGAAACAATAATATAATGAATATCAGAATATAATAATTATTAGTTTTAGTTTAATTTGGTAGAAGTTATTAAATGATGCAAAATCAATATTTTATATGAGCCAAAATATCAGTATTCTGTTACAGTTTTCTACAATTTTTAAAACAAATTGTTATTATAAGAAGAATTTATAAATGTAGTATATGTATGAATACATCCCATAAACTTTTATATTTCGGTCTTGAGTTCTTTAATTTTGAACCCCGTTTTTGCGGTTTCCCCAAAAATCTCTTTTTTTATAATTTTTCTATTCTGTAAATCATAAAAATATTTTAATTATTATCAAATTTTAGTAATGTTAATCTTAATAATATGAAATATTTAATAATAATAATAATACGTGTCCGTCCGCATGAAAAGCGACAAATAAGGAAAACTAACAAAACGAATGTTTTTTCACTCGTTCCTCTTTTTTTCTTTAAAGTTTTTTTTATCGTCTCCTTTATTTTATTCACATATTCTGGGGCATTTAATTTCTTTTGATGTTGAAAGTTGATCCCTTCAAAGAAAGAAAATGTTATTCGCTTTTGGTTCTAAATTTAAATTCCAAATGTCCTTGAATTCTACCTAAAAGACTATCAATATGAACAAAAAAATGTTTTTCTTTGGTCAACTATGGCCAATATTTAGTTGAAATGTCCTGTATATACTATACGTCCTTCTTCACAGTTAAACATGTTCTTTGGGAATAAGGATCTGTTTCCTGCTGTAAATTGGTAACAATCGTATTATCACATTTTTCTTCGAACATCTTTCGAAATATTTGAACATTTTTTTTTCTTTTCGATTTTCCATGGTTTCGTTTGTCTGTTAATTGGTTTTGAAAAGCCACACACCCACAACAGTCTTGACCTTTACGTGAGACTTCGGCCTTATCTTCACCTTATCTAATAATGTTAATCTTTTTATTAGTCACGTTTCCAGATTCATCGCCAACTTCAGTCTCCATATGACTCTTTTTTCTGACCTTTCTTTTTGATTGCTTTTCTTGATACCTTAAATAATATTTAAAATGTTTATTTAATATTCAAAGTACATATATTTAGCATTTATTATTCGTTATGAAAATAAATAAATTTCATGTGATTTTCATACATTTTTGTAAGTATATTTTTACAATATTTTTGAAAATAATGAATTGATAACAACTATATATATGCGATTAGCTGAGTATTTTTGCTATTTTTACAGTACTCTGTAAGTTGTAGGCAAAGGAAATTTTACCAGTCTGTATTAAATAAAAAAATAATTATAATAATTGATAATTTTTAAAAAGTCCTTCTTTGAAACAGTATTTATATTATAAACGTAGAACGAAATAAATTTTATTTTATTTACATATTACACTCTGAATACTTCGTAATATTTCAAAATATTTAGAAAAAAGAATTCTTGAAATTTTTGACTGCATAGCTAAAGTTACAAAGCTAGTTTGCAAAAGATGTAAACTAACAAAAAGCCCTTTATTGATTGTAATAAATGAAGACCTTTTCAAAACACTTTCCTGAGAAATTTTAAGTTTTATGGGTCCTTCTTCTTAATATATTGCACGCTAAAAGTTTTCTTAAACTTCACGGTGGACCCAAGACTGTTTTTGTACTTTAAAAATCTTTTTTTTTTTTTTATTATTTTTATTTGAAAGCTGAGATTTTTTCCAATAAATTATGTAAAGTTAAAAACTGGGTCAGCAATTGATTTTCAAAAGAGAAACATGCAAAAAGTATTTAAAAAGTTGGACTTTTTTATTTTCTTGTTGTTCCATTTTTAAAATTTGACTATTTTAGTGAAAAAATCTGTTTTGCAATGCAAATTATAAAATTCTTTACGGGAATTTAATTTAAAGAATAAACATTCAATTATTCCATAAATTATTTATTTTTGTGTTTTAATAATAGAATTCTTGTAGAATTCTGTTATAAAAATTGATTTAAAACTGAATTTCAGTTAAAATTTTAGATAATAATTGAATATTTAAAGCATTATTGCCTGAATTTTTCGAAATAATTGAATAATTTTGAAAAGGTTTCAAATTTAATGTATAATTTTAGGTAAATCCCAAGCAAAAATTGACAACTGGCGCAGTACTGCGCCAGTACTGCCCAGTACTGGCGGAGTACTGGCCGCCATGGTTGAACCAGTACTGGCATTTGACCGAAATGATAACGCTTTTCAGTACTGGTTTGATGTTACTGGCGCAGTACTGGCAGCCAGTACTGGTTTAGTACTGGCGCAGTACTGGTTCAGTACTGGTTTAGTACCCGTGTAGAAAAATCTTCTGGCGCTGGCCTGAATCAGACCAGACCGTCTATTTTCCAATCTAGTGGAAAATTTATTTAAATTCAATATTAATATAAGAAAAAAAAATTAATTTATATTTGCAAACATGTAATAATCCCCAACTTTTAACTTTGAATCAAATTAATGTTTACAACGCAGAATAAACGCAAACCTATAACGAAATAAAATTTGACACTGTGGGGAATCGAACCTACGACCTACGGACTTCTAGTCTAACACTCTAACCACTACCCTATCGAAGATACAGGGTAAGAAAATTTTAATTTTCGACACCTTTTACACTTACAATTGATAAAGAGCGTTTAACTGCGTAATTAAATTAAATTATTATTTAATTGAACTAAATTCAAAAAAACCAAATAGGTAAATTACCTAATAAATTTCCATAAATTACTGCGAAAATTTCCATAAATTACCGACATTCAATTTTTAGGTCTAATTTGTGTTTTACATATTTTAATAAATTATCGTATAAATTTCCATAAACTACCGCAAAAATTTCCATAAATTACCATAAATTACCAACGTTCAATTTTTTAGTTAAAAATTTATCGTCAAAATTTTCATATATTATCTCATAAATTTCCATAAATTACCGCAAAAATTTCCATAAATTACCATAAATTACCAACGTTCAATTTTTTAGGTCTAATTTGTGTTTTACATATTTTAATAAATTATCGTATAAATTTCCATAAATTACCGCAAAAATTTCCATAAATTACCATAAATTACCGACGTTCAATTTTTTAGGTCTAATTTGTGTTTTACATATTTTAATAAATTATCGTATAAATTTCCATAAATTACCGCAAAAATTTCCATAAATTACCATAAATTACCGACATTCAATTTTTAGGTCTAATTTGTGTTTTACACAGTTTTATAAACTATCTTTAAAATGTTAATAGATTACCGCATAAATTTCCATAAATTACCGTAAAATTTTCATAAATACAAAATTTTAATGATAATTTTTGCTTCATATATCTTTACGAATTATTGCGAAAATTTCTATAAATTACCGCATAAATTTCCATTAATTAGTTCCTAACTGACTATTGTTAGTTTACCGTGTTAGCAATACTGGCACAGTACTGGCGTAGTACTGGTTTGCCAGTGTTGTTTTCGCAATACTGGCTCAGTACTGGCATAGTACTGGCATACCAGTCTTTAAGGTCAGTACTGGCGTAGTACAGAAATTTTATTGAAGCCAGTACTGAATCAGTACTGGCAAGCCAACTGCTGGCATGCCAGTACTGGTGCAATACTGCGCCAGTTGTGAATACTGGCATTTGACAGAAATTTTTGCTTGGGATATTGTAGAAAATAATAATTGAATTGAAATGTTGAAATTAATTTTGAAGAAGTTACAGTAAAAATATTCTTATATAATATAAAATAATGATTTTATCACTCGGTCATCTTTAATTATTATAAAACATAAAGAAATGGATCACTCCGAGTCTTCGACTCGAAGTGATCCATTTCTTTATGTTTTATAATAATATTCTTATGAGTTGTTCAATTTGAAAAGGTTTGAATTTGCAATTTTTGAAAATCTCAATTCCTATGGAAAAATAATAGTGATTAAATATTTATTTTAAAAATATGTTATTGATGTTTTCGAATAATTTTACAATTAAAGAACTTCTCAAATAAATGTGAGAGAACATATGTTTTTGACTATCTAATCATTTTTAGAGTGAATCAGAATAGACTTTAGGGTCAGAGAAAGAGTCAAAATTTTGTCTGGAAATCAGGGAAAAACAAAATTAAATTTTTGTGGCATTATTTGTTTCCCGAAAAAAATCTAAATTAATTTCAGAATTCTTTATTGTATTTCTCTTACTTTTATACTTTAAAACGTCGATTTTGATCAAATATTCTTCAAATTTTTAGTAAATATTCTTTTATGCAGGCCTTCTGTCTGGTAAAAATTTTAGAACCCTTTACAGTTCCAGAATTGAGATATTTGGATTTAAATTGATTTGAATTTAATGTTAACATGTGATTTTATTAACAGTTGAAAATTTGAAAAAAAATTCAATTTCAGTACCGTAAAAGGTTCAGAAGAAGAAAGAATCTGTTCTTTTTAACAGAAGGATGGCATAAAGGAACATTTATTAAAAATTTGCAGAATCGTTTTATCGAAATCGATTTTTTCCAATAGTAGTCAGAGAATTTTGTTCTCAATCCTTGCCGGACACCCTGTTTTAAATACTTTGATTAGTTCAAGTCCTGGAAAAAGACTCGTATAAGAATTATTTTGAATACCATATACGGTATTCAGAACTGAGTCGTTTTTAAAATTTGCGATTTTAATTATTATTTTAAAAAGAAAAATTTCCAACAACAGAGTACAAATTTGATTTTCTCTGAGGTGCCAACTTCCTAGACATGTTTTGTTGAGGTTTTCGGAATGTCAAAATAAATTGCCTCTCAACTATAAAGATGTTCTGCCTTCAGCAGGAGGTAAGAACAGCATGAGCTGTGCGACATATGGATGGAGCGATGCAGTGAAAAACTATGTACTTTTAGATAGCGAAGAGCGAACGTGAATAATATTTCCACGTGTGCCGAAGAAATTTTTGTTTACATCCAATCGCACCATTGCACACTAGATATATATATTAATAGTCGAAGCAAAATATTGCAAATAAAAAATAAAAATTTTTTCGATTGACAAAAAATAATTTGAAAAAAGTAATTTTCATGTTGAGCGAAATAGAAGTGAAGCTAGCTAGAAGCAATAGAAGAATGTTAGAAGCAGCTAGATGCTAGCCAATAGAATCGACGCTCTATCCTGCAGGACATAAAGTGGTTTGGATAAACAGACCGACCCTCGTAGTCATCGGCACCCCTCTTCACGTTCCTTACCCCTCGATTCTTACTCAAAGGGGGCCCAACTTCAATTTGGTTTTAGTTCCAGTCGTCCCTGTACCCTCATAGTTCTCGGTAGCCCCAAAACTTTCGTCCCCAACGCGCAAGAGAATATTTCTCACACCAAACTCACGATGACGCTTCTTTATTATTATTATTATTAAAATAATCAATTGTCCATTTAACTAATTATGAGTTCGCTTTCATTCAAAAATCATCAACTTCCAGAAGTGCGAATTCACATTGTGAGGATTTATAACTACGGGTAATATATCAAATTCTCTATTTACTTTCATTTTAAAAAATTGTTTTTCTAAAAAAATAATTTTTCTACACATCTTCAATCATTTGTGAATTTTTAATTAGATAGTAAATTATCAAAGTCTGAATTTTAAATTCATAATGAACACTGTGGCTATTGTCAATCGTCATTTTCAAGTGAAAATAGAGTTTATGACATACAGAGTTTTATGACCAACGACTAAAAATATTTTTTAAGAAAAATAGTATTTTTCGTTTTCAAAACAAACAAAACATTGTTGATCAACTTTGAAACGTGCATTTCTAGAAAAACTTAAATCGTTATTTAAAAAAGTATTGAAAATAGCATTTCTAGAATAAAGTTTGGGGAAATATTTTTTCTTAATCGTTGATCGTAAACCTTGTGAACTTCATCAAGATAAGCATGTAAGCAATTCACTGAATATGAGTGTTTTAAGGCGTTCTAATCTTCTATGTATTTCCCATAATTTTGAAGTAGCTTCGTCAATGTATATCAATTTTTTAAGTGAATCTTGATATTTTTATTATTATTATTATATATAATATAAATTTTAATATATCAGGGTTGCCACGAAACCTGGAAAACCTGGAAATGTCAGGAAATTTTATAAACCTTGAAAATTTTTTTAAAAAGTCAGGGTATTTTGATCGAAATTCTGTAAAATTGTTGTTTTCTAAAATTATTGTGTTTATTCTTGAAATCTAGTTTTTCGCAAATATTTCAAAATTAATTGAATTTTAAAAGAGTTACGTTTACAATTTTTATAAATAAATAAATTTCAAAAGGTTTTTCGAAATTTTGTTAATTTTCAATTTTGAATGAATGAATTAAATAATAAAAATTTCATAGGAATTCTATTATTTACAATTTCTTTTTAAATTTCTTCGAATTATTCAATTATTTTCATAAATAATGAAATTTTTACAAGGATTCAATTATTTTCGTAAATAATAAAATTCTTTTAAGAAATTCAATTCTTTTCATAAATAATAAAACTCATCGCAGAATTTCAATTATATTTAATACAATTTTAATGGAATTTCTCGAAAAATATAATTCTTAAAAATTTTATTAAAATTCATCAAAGAAATTTAATTATTTTAAAAAGCCTTCCTATAATTTATTTATTAGAATTTAAGTATTATTGTCAATACATTTTTAATTCAATTTCTTGAAAGAAATTAAATTATTTTCGAAAATTTTAAGGAAATTCTTTTTAACAATTCAATTTTTTTAAAAATAATTTTATTAAAATTATTCGTAGAAATTTAATTAAATTCAATAATTATTTTTTCAAAATTCAATTATTTTCAATATCTACTATTTCAATAAAATTTTACAAAAGAATTCAATTATTTATAAGAAATATTATTAAAAAATTCGTCTCAAGAATTCAATTATTTTCAAAAGTAATAAAATTCTTCGCAGAAATTCAATTATGACCAAAAGTTTTAAAAAAATCCTCTTCAAAATTTCAATTATCTTTAAAAATAATAAAATTTTTCTCCAAAATTCAATTATTTTCAAAAATTTTTAATCAAATTCTTGGCAAAATTTCAATTATTTTTAAAAACTTTTCTCAATTCAATCTTTTTTACAGAGATTCAATTATTTTTAATACAATTTTAATCTAGTTTCTTGAAACATGAAATTATTCTTAAAGATTTTATTAAAATTCGTCAAAAGTATTTTTATTATGTAAAAAGTTGTTGATAAAATTCTTTATGAGAGTTTAATTTTTAGTAACATTCAATTATTCAATAAATCATTTATTTTTTTTCGATTTCAAAAATTACGTCTTTTTCGACTTTATTTTCAAATATTGCAATAATTTTTAGTATAAAATGCAACTTATTTCAAATACATACAAAAAATAATGACATTAAAATTTTTTACAATTATTTTTAACATTTTAACAACATAACAGTCATGTTCAAAATTTTTAATCAAAATTATTCAAAAAATTAGTTTTATTAAAATTAGACAATAATTTTTTTAAGTAATTCAATTCTTTTCAAAAAATTACTTTACAATATTTAAAAAAAAACTTTTTCTTGTAATTTTTTTATCATAATTTTTAAAGATTCAATTATTAACTTCGAACAAAGTAAATTAAAATTTTTTAAAAAATTTACTTTTTTAGATTTATTAAAATTTTTGGCGAAATCACGTTTATATTAATAATTAATTCTGGAAAAATTCAATTATTTTTTTAACAGAATTTACCAAATTTCAATTGTTTGGAAATTTTTCAATTGTATATAATTGATAAACTATTGTCTGTCATAAATTATTTTAAAAATATTTTTAAAAAATTAATTTTAAGAATTTGTTTATTATAATTTTTTGAAAATTAATTAATAACTTTATGGACAGTTATAATTATTATTAAAAACTAAATTTTTGTATTTAAATAATTGAAAGATCAGAACAACACAAAATAAAATTTTTGTGACGACACTGAATTAAATAAACGACTTTTTCAATGAGCACCAAAATTATAACAAAAATATACAAATTGGCAGCGGTTTTTTTAAAAATATTTTTTTATTATAACATCTTGAATATTTGACATTTAGTCGCAAATTTATGCACGATAATTTTTAATCAATCTTCAGTGATTGATAATGATGTTTGAGAATTCAATTTAATTAAATGACAAGTGAAAATAAGTTTGTGTGTGATTCATGTGACATTTATTTATTGAATATTTAAATTGCATATTATCTTGCTTTGAGGACTGATTAAGAATTTTCTTATAATACATAAATTTTTGAATGAACTTCATATTGCAGATGTTGTCGGGTTAGTATTGTATTGCATTGACGTTTGATAAAGTGTTCTATATTAAAGGGGGAGGCGTCGTCGTCGTCATATTTATGGGGGATTTCATGGGAACTGATTCCAGGTCAAAAAATTATGCGATTGGGGTCAAATTTGCGAAAAACTTTTTTTAAATCTCAGAAAACAACAATTTTTTATTTTTATATTTTGAAAGTAATTTTTATACGACTTTTCATTTAATTTTCGTATGTATACGAAAAAGAACTCTTTTGATTAATAATCAGGGTGACTGCTGAACCGGAAATTTTTTTTTTTACCGAGAATTAAAATTTTTTTTTATTAAAATGTGTTTTTTTTTAATTTTTTATTTTCAAAAATCAATTCAATTAAAAAAATTTAATTCAATTTCAAAACAATTCAATTATTTTCAAAACATTCAATAAAATTCTTCGCACGAGATTGTTATTTTCAATACAATTTTAAAATTCGTCGAAAAAATTTTCCAGAATTCAATTATTTTCAATATAATTTTAATAAATTTTTTTGAAAGAATTAAATTATTTTCAATACAATATTAATTCAATATTTTGAAAGAATTCAATTATTTTCAATACAATTTTAATTGAATCTCTCAAAAGAATTGAATTTTTTTCACAAAATTTGCATAAAATTGTTTAAAACAATTTAATTATTTTTTAAAATTTTAATAAAATTCTAAGCAAAAATTAAATTATTTTTAGATTCAAAATTATAAAAGTTACAAAAATTTGTCTTTGCAAATTTTTTTCATTTATAAACGAAATGCATCAGAATTTGCATATTCCATGAATTTTTAATTGATTTAATTTTTATTTAACTAAATTTACTAAATTAATTTTTCATTTTACTGTATAAGGACTTATGAATTTTTTATGGAAAAATTTGAGGACTTCTGCATTATATTTTTTTCTTATATTTTTAGTTAAAAATGTGCATATACTTTTAAAACTTTACAAAAAACATATTGTTTTGAAAGAGCTGACAGGTAGTTTTATTTGTGTTGACAAACAAAAGACGACAAGGTCAACAGAGAATGAAAAAAAATATACAGATCTATCATTTAAAAAGAGTGTAATTCGCAGGAAATTAAAAATGTTTTGACATTGTGTTTATACATAAAAGTTTACATTTAAATCATTTTTTAAAAGGAAATCTTTTTTTAAGAATTGTTTGCTGTAATAAAATTTTAAAAATTATATAAATTATTTATTTTTGTATTTAAATAATTGAATTCTCGTATACTTGAGTTCTGATAAGAATTGATTTAAAAAAAAATTTTAGTTAAAACTTTAAAAAATAATTAAAAAGTATTTAAAAATTTTATGGCAAATAAAGAACAATAAATATTTAAAAATTTATTTTACAAAAATGATTTAAATTTGAAAGATTTAATTTGGAAATTCTGAAAAATAGTAATTAAAATTTTTTGAAAATGAACTTGAATTCCCGAAAATAATTTTAATATAATTGAAACAATTGGAAATTTTGTAAATTTTTATTTTAAAGAATTTTATTATTTCATCTTTAAAAATTATTTTTAAATATAATTGTATTTTTGAAAATACATTGCTTTATAAATTTACAAAAATTATTGTATTTAAATAATTTAATTCTCGTAACTAAATTTTAATAGAAATTTATTTTAAAAAAATGTCAGTTAAAATTTTCGAAAATAATAGAATATTGAAAGCGTTATAACAGAAATTTTAGGAATTAATTAAATTTTTAAAGATTTTTAAAATAAATTCTTTGAAAATTTAAGGGAAGCAAGAGTATAATATTGAAATTTTTATTTAAAAAAATTATTCATTACATTATTTTTCTTTAAAAAGTATTGAAGTTTTGAATAATTCAATTTAGAAATTCCGAAAAAATTTGTTTCTTGAAAACATATTTAATTAAAATTTTTAAAAATTATTGTAAGTATTTTCGACAATTAAATTTATTTAATCAAAAATATCTTACATTCAAGTTGTTAGAAATATCTTGGCGACTTTTGCACAAGGTGTTCAAATAATTCTTAAGTTTTTTTTAAATTTAAAGAAAAACTGTTAAAAATGATATTTTTTTAAAAAATGAAGAATTTTCATTAAATTTAAAAAAGAAAATCTTTTAAAAGAACAATAACAATGAAAATTTTACGGAATTAATTAATTATTGATAATTAATAAACACAGCAAAGTTGCGTCTAATTAGTAAGAAGTAAATAATTTAGATTTAGACATTTTAATGTACCTAATGTTTATATTTAATAAATTTGATTAAATTACATTTTTTAGATAAAAATATTTTTTATAAAACTTACATTTAAAAAAATGTTTTTATTACAAAATAATAAACTTTTTTTCTTGTTGATTAAAAATGCTATAGGTATCATTTTAATGAATTTATTACCTTCGGATTATATGATAGATTTAGCTAGATTAAAAGTTCCTTTTTAAGGCAGGAACAGTTTTATTGAATTATATTCCGTAGGTAATTATGCCTTTAACATTAATAGTTTGAACAGATGGCTCATCCTCTTTCTCTGTATTTTCACTCCAAACTCGACTCCACTAAAAGTCTGCCTCGGTACCTTTTTTCTGAGAACATTAAAAACTTCTTAATACTTCTTTTTAAACCCATCAATATTTTCTTGTACACGGAGAAAAAGAAATTATTAAATCTTTTTTTTCTATTTCCTTCTTCGAAGCGAATTTTTAATATCGAACACACATGCGGTTTGTTGTTATTGTTACAAATTTTGAAAAAAATATTTGTTTCTATTTCCTGTACAGATTTTTTGCTATCACAACAAATTAAATTATTATGAAAATGAATAAATTATTGCACACTTGATTATTATTATTAATGTAACGAACAAAATGTTTGATTTAAGATTTGAGAAATAGGAGAATTTAAAAATAATACTTTGCTAAATATTGTGAGCATGGAAATGTGGCGATGATAAGCATTAAATTTTCTAAATCGCTAGATGTGGTTGCTCAAGCGTAACATTCACCCTTTCTTAAAGCAGTTCCAATATATATTCTACCAAGTTTATTATTTGACCAATGCTAGTAATATAAATATCCGCCAACGTTTTTTTGTGTACGAATAACTTCTATAAGTTTGTTCAGGCATATTATTATTTTATTCACTTAGAATTTAAGATACAGAATAATGTAAACTTAATAGGAGAAACGATTGTCAATAATAAATGATTCTGTCTACTTTTTACAGTTCTGCGACTTGAAAAATTCTAACTAATAAATACACTGGAAAAAAAGTTTATTTGATTCAAATAATCGATTAATTGACTATTATCAATTAAATATTTAATTGATAATAGTTCATTAATAGGTTTTAATGAATTGACGAAAAAATACGCGAAAAGCGGCAAAGTTCATAAGGTTCTTTATTTTATTATTTTAAATTTACAAACTTTATCTGGAATTTCCACTAAATTAATAAAAATTTAAACGATTCGATTATGTCGGTTCGCCCTCGGTATTTTTCGGAAAATAAATATTATAACCTCATAGAAATTGAGAAAACGATGTTTAAGAATATTGACCATTTTATCGACATCTTAAGAATCTTGGGATCCGAGTCTTGGCTTTGTTCAGCACGTAGCAATTTTTTGCTCGCCCTTGTAGGATAATCCTATCGTAAAGTAAAGTGCACTCAAAGCTTGGAAATGGTAAAATCCGAAATCTGTGAAACAGATGCTTTTGGTAATAAAACTTAGGCCCAACGTAGGTCTTGTCGCCTCTATACTTAGGGACCTTTAAGGGACTAGCAAAGTCGATGTGATTTTTCCATTGAAACTCTATGTGAAAATCGCATCGACTTTGACATTATGTTCTTCTTGGACTTATTGTCTACCCATAAATGAACCTCTGTTGAGTTCAGGATAAAAATATTCAGTGTCTTTTATTGTATTAAAATTCATTTTATGTTTCCATTCTTCTTCTAGATTCTTATTAATGAATTTTACAGAATTCCGATTCATAAATGTCTGTAAAAAATTCTCAGGGTTGCCACAGGTCAGGGAATTCAGGAAAAGTCAGGGATTTTTTATTAAGAATACTGGAAAAAATTAAATTTTTAGAATTTATAAGAATATTCTCGGAATTTTTGTGTCTATTTTGTTTGCCTCATAAACTAGAAAATTACTACAAATTCTAAAACAAAACCTTCAATTTTTCCATTTCTGACAATAATTTATTTCTAAATAACTTAATTCTTAAAGAACTATCATAAAATTATTACTTCGAAATAATTTAATGAATTATTTTACTTGAATATTTTTATTTAATTTTTTAATGAATTTAATTAGAAATTTTAAAGAACTTAGAATTTTGAAGAATTTTAATAATTCAAATTCTTCTGAAATTAGTTCAATTTTTTAATATATATTTAATTGATTCTTAAAAATAATAGATTTATAGAAGAATTTGAGTTAAAAACGACACTAAAAAAACTTAAATTTTGGAGAAGCTCCAAATTTTTGCAGAAATTCAATTATTTTCAAAAGTAATAAAATCCTTTAGAGAAATTCAATAAATTATGTTCAACAATTAAAAAAAAATTCTCGTCAAAATTTCAATTACCTTTATAAATTAAATTCTTCTCCGAAATTCAATTATTTTCAAAAATTTGAATAAAATTCTTGTTAAAATTTAAATTATTTTTCAAAAATTTTCTTTAATTTAATGACTTGCAATATCTACTATTTTAATAAAATTTTCCAAAAGAATTCAATTATTTCAAAACAAATTTGATAAAATTCTACGCAAACATTTAATGATTTTCATAAATAATAAAACTCATTGCAGAATTTCAATTATTTTTTAATAAAATTTATTATTTTTTTCTTGGAAAAATGTAATTATTCTTTTTAAAAATTTGGTTAAAATTCGTCGAAGGACTTAAATTATTCAAAAATTTGTTGGTAAAATTGTTTATGAGAATTCAATTTTGAGAGACATTCAGTTATACAACATAGATTATTTATTTTTGTATTTAAATAATTGAATTCTCGCAGAATTTTCTGATAAAAATTGATTTAAATCTGAATTTAAGTTAGAATTTTAGAAAATAATTGAATATTAAAAGCAATACAGCGTGAATTTTTAGAAATAATTGAATTTCGAAAAGGTTTTAAATTGAAGTCTTTGAAAATCTGAATTTTTCATACTTTTTTTTCGAAAATTTTGAAAATCTTCTTTGTAAAATGTCAATTATTTTCAAAAATTTTCGAAAATTTTCGAAAAGAATTCAGTTATTTAAAATTTTTTTGATAAAATCCTACGCAAGCATTTAATTATTTTAATAAATAATAAAAATTTTACATGAATTAAATTATTTACAAATTTTTTATAAATTTTTTCGCAATAATTCCATTATTTTCATAAATAATAAATTTTTTTGCAGAAAATCAATTTTTTTCATAAATAATAAAATTCTTTTTAGGAATTCAATTATTGTCACAAATAATAAAACTTGTCGCACAATTTCAATTATTTTTAATACAATTTTAATCAAATTCTTGGAAAAATATAATTTTTAAAAAAATGTTATTAACATTCGTAGAAAGAATTCAATTATATTTAAAAATTTGTTTATAAAACTTTAAATATTAATTGAATACTTAAAGCATTGTAGCGTATTCTTTTAAAAAAATAATTGAATTTTGAAACGGTTTTTTTGAAAAAGTTTAATTGAATTTTTTAAAAAATTATTTCAAGTTTTTGTTTTCTAATTTATATTTAATTTGAAGGATTTCCGATTAATCAAAATTTCGTAAAATTTGAATGGTAAACAAAAGAATTTGAAAATTTTGAAACAAGTTTATAAAAAATTATTAAACATAATAATTGATTTAAAGAAGAATTTTAGTTAAAAATTCTAGAAAATAATAATTGAATTGAGGAGCAAGTTTTTAAAATCTTAAAATCATTTTTTCAAAAAAATGGAGATAAATATAAAGTTTATATTTTGAGAACCTCACAAATCGATCTGTCACTGTTAAGTTTTAAAAAAGAATTTATACATTATAATAATCGTAAGTTTCCTTTCCGTTAGCAAATTATTTGCATTCTTCATTTGTTTGTTTTGAAAATTTAATTTTGTGGGTTAAGTATTTGCATTTTTTATATATTTTTTAATGTCAAACTTTTTAATGTGGAAAATACTTTACTTATTTAATACTCTCGACTCTTTGGTAAAAAATCTAAAATTATCGAAAATTATCAAAAATTCAAAAATCCGAATTTCTTAAAATTCAACATTTTTTCCTCTCTTTTATGGGATTTAGCTTAATTATTTTTGTGCTTTTGGAAAATACTTTACTTATTTAATACTCTCGATTCTTTGGTAAAAAATCTAAAATTATCGAAAATTATCAAAAATTCAAAAATCCGAATTTCTTAAAATTCAACATTTTTTCCTCTCTTTTATGGGATTTAGCTTCATTATTTTTGTGCTTTTGGAAAATACTTTACTTTTTTAATAGTCTCGACTCTTTGGTAAAAAATCAAAAATTATCAAAAATTCGAAAAAATTCAAAAATCCGAATTTCTTAAAATTCAACATTTTTTCCTCTCTTTTATGGGATTTAGCTTCATTATTTTTGTGCTTTTGGAAAATACTTTACTTATTTAATAGTCTCGATTCTTTGGTAAAAAATCTAAAATTATCGAAAATTATCAAAAATTCAAAAATCCGAATTTCTTAAAATTCAACATTTTTTCCTCTCTTTTATGGGATTTAGCTTCATTATTTTTGTGCTTTTGGAAAATACTTTACTTATTAAATTGTCTCGACTCTTTGGTAAAAAATCTAAAATTATCAAAAAATACGAAAAAATTCAAAAATCCGATTTTCTTAAAATTTAACATTTTTTCCTCTCTTTTACGGGATTTAGCTTCATTATTTTTGTGCTTTTGAAAAATACTTTACATATTTAATAGTCTCGACTTTTTGGTAAAAAATCTAAAATTATCAAAAATTCGAAAAAATTTAAAAATCCGATTTTCCTAAAATTCAACATTTTTTCTTCTCCTTATGGGATTTAGCTTCATTATTTTTTTTCTTTTGGAAAATACTTTACTTATTAGATTGTCTCGACTCTTTGGAAAAAAATAAAAAATTATTAAAAATTATCAAAAATCCGAAAAATTGAATTTCTTAAAATTCAACCTTTTTTTTTGCTTTTATACCATTTAGCTTTATTATTATTTGAATTTTTATTCAAGAGAAAAAATGGAAAACTGAAAAAATTTAGAATTTTTTAAAAATTACAGGCCTTTTCCATGATTTCCCTGATTTCCAGAAGCCTTTTAAAAATTCCATACCATTTCCATGATTTCCAGATTCTGTAGGAACCCTGCTTTTGTCTGACTTTCTTCTAAATTATCGAATTCAGTGATTTCTGGGGTGAATTTGGTTAAGTTGTAAAATGATTAATTTCTATTTGAATTCGTTTTTTTTTGAATGTAGAAAATCTGATGTTAATTTAAGGGCATCCGGGAAAAAATACTGGTTTCGTGATAGACGTCTCATTTAAAAAGAAAAGAATATATTGAGTCGGGATTTTTTGGTAAATATAGAGAAATGCTTTGGGATTAGCGGTCCTCTCGGATTTTAGAGAAATTTTGATAAATAATTATTGAAAAAAATTGTTTAAATATACGGAAAAAGGGGGTTTTTACGGTTCAGTATAGACGTCTCATTTTGAGAGGATAAAAAATTTCGGGTTCATATTTGGAGGGGTGATAGAGGAAGACTCTCCGAGGAGCGGCCCTCTCCGTTTTTGCAATAATTTTGCGAGGAAATTATTTTATTAACGATTGAAAGTGGAGTAATTTGAGATTAATACATTTCCTCAGTTCAACTCGCGACCACTTCCGAGAATTGGCGCCACCTCCTTGACCACTGACACATAGATCCACTTGTCTGTGTGCTCGCCGCCATATTGCCTCTCACTTTCGCCCGAAATCCAACTTTTGTAATTTCGTTTTTCAATATTTATTTCAAAAATTACTTGCAAATTTCGAGAATATTCTTTATCATCATGAATTCCCCTAATTATCATGATAAATCCGAACTAAATATCTCTCATTATTTAGGAGTGAGACGACACGCGGGAAAACACTTTTTGGGATCGATTTTTCCCGGATGCCCTTAATTCTTTTTTCGTTATGCACGGCAAAAAATATTTAGCTGGATGAACTACAGATTTCACTTTAGTAGCGAAATAATTCAGTGCTTCAATTAATACTTTCGTTATTCTAGAGAAACTTATCGCTATTTCAAGTAAAACTTTTTTCAGTGTGTAATAATTATTATTTCTTTAAAAAGTATTTAATTTAAAATGGCTTTATAAAATAAGCAATGCAAAAGATGACCCAGATACTAATCTTTCATTATTATAAATTACTAATTACTATTTAAAACATGAAGAAATTGTTCGATTTCTTTTTGTTTTATAAACATACTATTCTTATAAGTTGTTGAATTTGAAATTTTTGGAAATCTTGATTCCTATGGAAAAATAATAATGATTAAATATTTATTTTAAAAGAAGTTATTGATATTTTCGAATAATTTAACAATTAAAGAAATTCGTAAATAAATGTAATAGAACTTTTTTTTGAGTATCTAATCATTTTTAGAGTGAATCAGAATATTCCTTAGGATTAGGGAAAAAGTGAAAATATTGTCTAGAAAAGTAGAAACATAATTGTCAATCTAACCCAATTGATAGTGACGACAATGGTATTTATTTTGAAAAAATTGTTTTTTCCAGTGGTGTGACGGTATCATATGGTGAGAGTAGCAGCAGTGGCACAAGCGATATCACCGAACCAGGGTCACCTTGCAGTACAAGTAGCGACGAAGGACTAGGAATCCGCGGGGCCTCCGCGAGGCTCACTCTTCCATCCTTGGGGTGCAAAATGCCACCATCTGTACCAGTCTTGAATAACGATTCCAGGCCTCAATGGCCATGGACCCCGTCACTTGCCAAAGCAGCGTGCACGACGTTTAAGAGACTGAAGGCGGAACCAGAGATTGTCACCTCGTCTCGCGTCGAATCCTCCTCCAGACAAGTCACCAAAACCACGGCCAAAGGTCTTCTTCACCAACAAGAATCTCAAGGCAAAATCACCGAATACTTCAAGACACAAGTCAAGCCACAACAGCAGAAGGTTTATTTCCAAACTCAATCTTCCGCACGCTTCGCACTCATCTACTAAAACCTACTATTTACTACTTTTTCACGTCAGGCTACTATTTCGGTACTTTTTTTAGAATTCAGCCAACTAAAAGCAACATTTTTGATTTTTTTAGAATTTCCACTACTTTAAATTCGCTAACATTAGAAATCAAAAAACTATTCTCAAAACTAATAATCAAATTCTTTGAAACGATTCAATTATTTTTAAAAAATATTCCAAATTTAATTATTTTCAATATCTAGTATTTTCATAAAAAGCAAAAGAATTCAATTATTGAAAAAACAATTGATAGAATTCATCCAAAATTCAAAATTATTTTCATAAATCATAAAATTCCTACAGGAATTAAAAAAATTTGGAATTTTTAGCATTTTCAACAAAATTTAGAAAAAAATCAATTATTTTACAAAATTTTTAACAAAAATTTCAGATAATTCTTCACAATAATTCAAATATTTTCACTAATAATGACATTTTTCATGGAAATTCAATTTTTAGAAAAATTTTTGATAAAATTCTAAACAAGAATTCAATTATTTTCATAAATAATAAAACTCATTGAAGAATTTCAACTACTTTTAAAACTATTTTAAATTAATTAAGCGAAAAATTCAATTACTTTCGCAAATAAAGTTTTCCACAAGAATTCAATTATTTAAAATAAAATTTTCATAATATTTATTATATTTCGAATAAATTAATTATTTAAAACAATGTTCATAAAATTCTTATAAAGAATTCAATTTGTATTTTCAAAAATAACAAAATTTTTCATAGAAATTCAATTCTTTTAAAAACATTTTAATAAATTTTTTCGCAATTATTTTCATGAATAATAAAATTCTTCTCAGGAATTCAATTATTTTTGAAAATTTTAATAAATATTTTAACAACTAAAATTCAATTATTTTTATAATTTAATTATTTTCATTATTCATCGCAGGATTTCAATTATTTTAAATTTAATTTCACTTCCTCGAAAAAATCAATTATTTAAAAAAATTACTTTTTAAAATTCTTTGGTAGAATTCAATTATTTACAAAAATATTATAATTTTTCACAGAAACTCCATTATTTTCAAATACTTTAATAAAATTGTTCCAAAGAAATCAATTATTTTTAATCCAATTTTAATTAAATTTTTTTGAAATAATTCAATTATTCTTTTTAGATTTTAATAAAATTCATTCCAAGAATTCAATTATTTACATAAATAATTCTTCGAAAGAATGCAATTATGTCGATAAATAACAAAATTATTCACGAAAATTCAATTATTTTGAGCAGGGACCGCCACCGACACGATGTGACACGAAAATGAGTATCGTGTCGGTATCGTGTCGACGCCCGACACGATGCATCGTGTCGAGAAAAGTATCGTGTCGCGACACGATACGATACCGACACGATACGAAATTAACGTGTCGCACATGTTACATTAAAAAATGCTTTTTATCAGCACATGACGCATATACGGCCATCTTGTAAAAACCAAAATATATATATTTTAAGTTGCGCAGTGTACTACCACTGCACTTGCACATGCGCAGTAGTGGAATTTAGTATTTATTTCTGCGCAGTGTGCTACAACTATATGTGAACATGCGCAGAAGTGCAATTTAGAAGTGATTGTTGCGCAGTAATCTACTTTAAAAATTATTGCTGCGCAATAGTCTACCACCACACTTGGACATGCGCAGTAGTCTAATTTAGTATTAATTGATGCGCAGTAGTCTAATTTAGCATTAATTGATGCGCAGTAATCTAATTTAGTATTAATTGATGCGCAGTAGTGAAATTTGGTATTTATTGCTGCGCAGTAGTGTAATTTAGTATTAATTGATGCGCAGTAGTGTAATTTGGTATTTATTGCTGCGCAGTAGTGTAATTTGGTATTTATTGCTGCGCAGTAGTCTAGTTTAGTATTAATTGCTGCTCAGTATATTCGACCTACATACTGCGCAGCAATAAATACAAAATTACACTAATACGCAGCAATTTATATTAGATTTGACTACTGCGCAGCAATTTATACTAAATTACACTACTGCGCATCAATTAATACTAAATTAGACTACTGCGCATCAATTAATACTAAATTATGTTACTGCGCAGCGATAAATACCAAATTACACTACTGCGCATGTCCAAGTGTTTTGGTAGGCTACTGCGCAGCAATAAGTACTAATTTGCACTACTGCGCATGTCCAAGTGTAGTGATAGTCTACTGCGCAGCAATAAATACTAATTTGCACTATTGCGCATGTCCAAGTGTGGAAGCAACTACTGCGCAGCAATAAATACTAAATTGCACTTCTGCGCATGTCCGCCATATTGAATTTGTTACTAAGTTATTATATGTAATGTAATTACATAAATTACGTAAGACATTTAGGGGGATGGGGGTCTGCAAATTCTTACAAACAATAAAAAATGGCGCTAATGTATGTAAAATATATTACAAGAGGGGGAGGGGGGGGGGTAAATTAAAAAAAATTATCTTATGTAATTTATGGATGGCCCCCAATATTATTTTGTAATTTTGTATAATATGATTGTCAATATGTCATTTAATTGATTCGGCTATTTATGTAATGCGATACGATACGAAAATCGGATCGTGTCGGTATCGTGTCGGCATCGTGTCGCGACACGATACTCTTCTTCGTGGTAGAACCGTATCGTATCGTGACACGATACCGACACGATACCTTTGCTTCGTGACGGTCCCTGATTTTGAGGGATTTTAATCAAATTCTTTGTAGAATTCAATTATTTTCATAAATTCATCTCAAGAATTAAATTATTTTTAATACTATTCTAAATTAATTAAGGGGACCCGCACCCGAAATTTCAACTATAACAGAATATAATTGAAAAAATTTGGTATATTTTTTTTTCTGACGCTATTTTGATTCAGAAATAAGGTGAACGAAAAAAAAAATTTCATGATTTTTTCGAAAATTAAAAAATTTTTTTTTGTAATTTTTGACAAAATTAAAATTTTACAAAATCCATGCCCTTAATTGTACAGGGGGTTGTAAGGAACTCATTAAAACAAAAACCATGAAAAAATAATATAATTTGTGAAAGAAGAAGCATTTTTTTGTAAATTTATGGTTTATAATGTTATACCATAAACTTATAAAAAAAAACTTTTACTTTTTTATAAAACTTATAAAAAATGCTTCTTCTTTCACAAATTTTATTATTTTTTAATGGGTTTTGTTTCAATGAGTTCCTTACAACCTCCTGTACAATTAGGGGCATGGATTTTGTAAAATTTTAATTTTGTCAAAAGTTACAAAAAAAAAAATCAAAAAAAATTTTTTTTAATTTTCGAAAAAATCATGAAATTTTTTTTTTGTTTACCTTATTTCTGAATCAAAATAGTGTCAGAAAAAAATATACCACATTTTTTCAATTATATTCTGTTATAGTTGAAATTTCGGGTGCGGGTCCCCTTAATCGAAAAATTAAATTATTTTTAGAAATAAAATTTTCCACAAAAATTCAATTATTTAAAATAAAATTTTCAGAATATTTATTATATTTCGAAAAACAGAAATTAAATTCTTTTCAAAACATTTTATTAAAATTTTTCGCAATTTATTTTCATAAATAATAAAATTCTTCTCAGGAATTCAATTATTTTTCAAACTTTTAATGAAATTCTTAGCAGTTATTCGATTATTTTTAATATAATTTTACTGGAATTGCTCAAAAAATATAATTATTCTTAAAAATTTTCTTAAAAAGTTTAACTTTTTAAGAAATTTTAAGAAAATGTTTTTTTAAAATTCGTTGGAAGAATTCAATTATTTACAAAATAATAGAATTTTTCACAGGAATTCAATTATTTCCAAATATTTTAATAAAGTTTTTCGAAAGAAATCAATTATTTTAAATTAAATTTTAATAAAATTCTTCCTAAGAATTCAATTATTTCCATATAAATAATTCTTCGAAAGAATTCAATTATGTCGATAAATAATAAAATTATTGCAGAAAATTTAATTATTTTGAGTCACTTTAATAAAATTCTTTGCAAAATTCAATTATTTTCATAAAAATAACAATATTCATGACAAGAATTCAATTATTTTTAAAAGTAATAAATTTCTTCTTGGAAATTCAATTATTTAAAAAAAATTCTAATAAAATCGTTCACAAGAATTCAATTATTATCATAAATAATAAAATGCTTTCTAGGAATTCAATTATTTAAAAAAAAATTTAATAAAATACCACAAAAACATTCAATTATTGTCAAAAATTTTAATAGAATTCTTTGTAAAATTTAATTATTTTTAGAAACTTTTCGGAATTCAATGATTTCCAATTTTTACTACTTTCATAATATTTCTAAAACAGAATTCAATTATTTAAAAAATTTTTGCTGAAATCTTCGTAAGAATTCAATTCTTTTTTTGAATAATAAATATTTTTTTAGCAATTGAACAATTATAATTTGCATAAAATTAGTCGAAAGACATCAATTATTTAGCAAGTTTTATAAAATTCTTCGCAAGATTTAAATTATTTTTATAAATATTTAAATTCTTTTATGAATAATAAAATTCGTGGCTGTAATTCAATTTATTGGCAGAAGAAGAAAGAAGTAAATATTTTTGATGAAAATTAGGAAAAAGTCAGGAAAATAAAAAATAAGGAATGGATTTTTTGTCAGTTTTGTAAAGTGTCTAAAACGAGTTTTTTTTGTCCTCAAGTTTAATTTTTGGATAGCTAATTTTTTACTACTTTTTTTAGTTTGAAAGCTACTTTTTGCTACTTTTAAAAAATTAATTATCGAGTGCGAAGTCTGCTTCCCTAAATTCTCAAAAAAAAAAAAAAAAATCAATTTCAATCTTTCATCTTCTTTTCAGACCAAGAAAGCGTCAGAAATGTCTGTTCACGTATCGAAAAATTCAACCGAGTTCCGTCATCCTTCCACAGTACAAAGAAACAATAAAGGTGGCCTATCTAAATATTTATCGAATAAACGAACAACAAATGTGAAAGACTGGAACGTGAGGTCTCTGTCGATGCCGACGTCGACGTCGACCACAACAAAGAAATCGCCTCTCGTTCTTTTACCACGAAGTATTGTCAAGTTGGAGCGAAAACTGCCAAAATCAATACCAACACTGCCTGTTTCAAATGATATACTATCCACACTGCCAAATAGTAAAATTTCGTCCCTCAGGTTAACTACGGATGCGAGTTCCGTAATTGAAAAGGGAAACACTGCCGCGTCTCTAAAATCTTCAGAAGACAGTTCTGAATCAACTAGTTTTAAGAGCAACATTATGTGCATAAATGAAAATAATAATGTGAGCAATAATTTATTAACTTCTACAAACACAATAACTTCGCTGATATCGTCGCAAGGGGATCATCATTTCGTGAGAAATTCAATATCGAATTTGAATAAAAAGGAAGAGGATGTTCTTCCTGATGAGGAGGAAGACGACGAGGAGGAGGATTCATCGAGAGATGGAATTGAAACGAAGCCTCCACTGTCGCCGATACTCTCGGCACCGACCACCATCAGATTTCCAGCGCAAACGCCCGACAAGGACAGATCTCCATCGGGAGGCAGTGGCTTCTGTCGATGGGACAAGTGTGAAGCGAGCTTTGAATCAAGTGGTTGTTTGCTCGAGCACTTACAAGTAAGATCCTTGTTTTGTACCTTAATCTTTAATTTAGTCACTTGCATTTAACTGACATTAAATGACAAGGAACTGAAATTAGCCATTTTTTCGCTATCATGCATCCCGAAGGAATAACTACCTTTCGTTCTGCGTCGCTGATTACTTTTTTAACTGTGTGCATCAAACATGTTTGTCGCTTTCTTGAGCAACAACAAACTGTTTCTTGCATTTTATTTTTTTTAAATAATGCCTACATCCAGGCCTCGGATAGTTCAACTTTTTTCGACTATTTTCAAAAAACGCGCCTTTTTTAGACTTATTTTAAAAAGATACGACTTTTTCGACTTTTCTTCCAAATATTGCAACAAAATACAAACTACTTTTTTGGAATAAAATGCAAATTATGAACTTCCACTTTTATAGTGTAAAAAATAACTGAAGTCAAATATTTCAATATTTATTTTCGATTAATTTTTCTATAATATGTATAATTTAATTTTTGAAATGTATATTTAAAAACTGTTTAAATAATTAAAGTTTTTTTTTAAAATTTTATTAAATAATTCACTTTTTTTAGAATTTTATTACAATTTTTGAAAAATTTTAATTTGCAAATTTTAAAAATAATTGAATTCTCAAAAGTTATCATTAAAATTCAAAATGAAAATTAGTTTTTGAAAATGTATATTAAGGGGAGGGTTCGCCTACATTTTTAACTATATCAATGAAATTATTAAAATTATCCATAAAATTATTTTTATAGAAATTTTTTGAGATAAATTCAATGGCAAAGACTACAGTGATAAATAAAATCCCCTAAAACAGCTAAAATCATAAATTTTCAACCCATTTCTCCATATTTTTAAGAAAAACTTGTAAACATTGTCTTTTTTTTGTAAATTAGAAAACATTTTAGTTATGCTTGAAGAACAAATTTTTACTTTTCGCAAACTTTGGAAAAATTTTAATATTTTAAAACTTGAAAATCTTTTTATATTATTTCGATTTTAGTTTGTAACCATTGAATTCATCTCAAAAAATTACTATAAAAATAATTTTATGGAAGATTTAAATTATTTTCTTGATATAGTTCCCTTTAAGAAAATTGTTGTTATTATTTCAAAAAAGTAATTCTTAGAATTTTTTTAACATAAATTTGTTAAAATTCAATTATTTTCAATATTTTTAATTACATATTTCCGAAAATTCAAAGTATTTATTAAAAAAATAATTGTTAAAAGTTTTTTAAAAATTATTATTAATGTTTTGAAGAGAAAAATTGTTTTCAAAATTTTTAATTAAAATTCTTCAAAAATTTGATTATTTTTAAATATTTTCCAAAAATTCTTTTAAAAAAATAAATTATTGTAAATTTTTTTTACTAAATTTCAATTATATGTAATTACAAAAACTATTATTATTTAAAAATTATTTCAAAATATTTAAAAAAAATTAATTTTAAGAATTTTTTTATTATAATTTTTTTAAACCTAATTTTCACTTTCATTTTTGGTTTTACTTTGACAAATTTTTGTTTTCACTTCTTCCTGAGAAGAATTTTATTATTTTTAAAAAATAACTTAATTCTTGAGATGAATTTTACTACTTATAATTGAAAAATAATTGAATTGCTTCAAAGGATTTATTAAAATTTTAGAGAATAATTGGATTTTTTTGAAAAATTTTATTAAAAATTAAAAAATAATTGTATTTTTTCGAAAAACATTAAACATTTTTAAAAATATTGAATTCTTTCATAAAATTTTATTAAAATTTTGTTGAAAATAATTGAATTTTTGCAAAAAAATTTTATTATTTATAAAAATAATTAATTTTTTTTATATTAAAATTTTTAAAAATATAAACAATAATAATTAATTAAATGTACTTAATAAGCGAATTTTTTTAAAATTTTATATTTAAATTTTGTATTATGAAATTATTCAAAAATTTATATTTGAAATTAAAAAAGTTTGTAATTCGCATAATAATAATAATTATTATAATTATAATTATCTGCAATCTAAAAGTTCAATTTTTGTGCTTATTAGATAAAAAAAATCTAAGCTTATGAAGATTAATTTGAAAATTTTGTCCGAGGGGAAAAATAATCGAAAGCATGGGGGACATATTTTAAAAATATCGATATTTTTACACAAATTTTCCAATCGAAATATATTCTATGCCCCTCAAAGGTAACGCGATTAAGCAAACAAATCAATGTTTTCAGGTCAAAGTTGTTACTCCACCTTAAATTACAATTTGATTAAATGGCAATTCGGTTAAATGGCAGGAAATATTTATGCGCTATCTTTGAAGCGTGGGAATAATTTTTTTATTAATGTAGTAATTAGAGAAGGAAAGAAATGAAAAAGTCGCTGACGTATTTTAAAATATTTTTCACTAATTAACCTATACACATATTCACTGATTGTTGAACTCTATAGAAACAATTTCGCAACATAGCTTGGGTAAATTATTAAATTTACAACTCATGCTCAATGGGTTATTGAAAATAGTAATAATAATAAAATAGAATTACGATTGATGTAAATTTTCTCATTGCTTTATTGCCTCACGAGTAGAGATTGCGCTTCTGTGGTGCAATAAGTTTATTTCAAAATTTTTCGTCTACTTACTTTTCTGAGTAGTTTACATATATTAGCCGCTATAACGTACGCCGTCTCTGCTTGTGGCGCAGATCATTAAAAATTGCGCTCTTATTTTAATCCCTTTAAATAATGCCTCTTTTGTCGCTACAAACCATGCGTTCCCTGGGCGACTTCGTGGGAAATGGCCATCTCTCATTATAAAAAATTATATTTTTTCTAATTACTAAGTGGAGAGTTTTGCTAATTGGTTAGTTAACGGAGAAATCAATTCATTGCTATGGTTCTTTCCACTAATCTAATTAGTCTCTGAACTAACTCAAAGTCCTACTTTCCACACAGATATTAGAAAAATAGATTATTTTTTCATATTCAAGAAGAACTGTTTTGAAAATTCATTTTTATTGTTATTTCATCAATTATTTTTTTTTTTTTAGAAACAAATTGCAAAAATTGAAACAGACAATTAGTTTTTATAATGATCCCTAAAAAAAGTTTATTTCGGGGAAAAATAAATTTTTCGACATCAAAGACTTTATATACTTTTTTATTACCTCTTCAATCTTTAACCCCTTGACAATTTAAAAAAAAATAGTTTTCGGAGATATTTGATTTCAATTTTTAAAAGTATTTGACTTTTAAAACAAGATTTATTAAAGAATTATTAAATTAATCAAACTTTTGTGAAATCGAATTGAAAATAATTAAATTTGGTAAAGAATTTAATTAATGGTCGCCATATTGGATCCGTCATTTTTAATTTTCAAATTCAGACCGCTGAAAATAAGATTCAACGACTTCTAAATCCTTATTAAATATATAACATTAAAAATATATTTTTAAACGTTTTTGGAACATAAATGATTATTTACCAAACTACGAAAGTGTTAAATAACAATTAAAATGGATTATAAAACAAGTTCTTGTATATGAAAAATTAATAAACCCACTTTTAATTTCCTGTAAGTATACCATTTTTCTTAAATTATATTTTTTCATAGATAGAGTATAGAAATAAAACAAAAATAAATAAACAGAAATTTTTGCAGAAAAATTTCTTTCTGCATATTATAGAAAATGCTATTTTCTTTTTTAATTCTACATAAATAATTATACTTGACAATCGTAAATTGAATAAGATTTACCCAATATTATATCAGAAATTTATTCTTATGAAGTACAGGAATGTTTTAATATGTATCTATTATGAAGTATTTGTTAGTCCTAGAAATTTTGATTTTTTTGATTTTTTTTTTTTTAATTAAAATTTTTTTTTTTTTTGATTTTTTTTTTTATAAATAAATATATAATACTGTATTTAAACTGAACTGGATATAAAAATCGTTAAGAATTGTTCATATTAACTCTAGAACGGAAATATAATTTTTCTATACCGTCTAAAGAAAAACTGGGGTGGTTGGGCACATAAGTTGGAACTTCTGTGATTAGGTTTCTATTTTACTGAAAAAGAGGTTTAGCATAGTGAATTTTTTTTGATTTTAGTAAGAAAGACTCTTATTCATTTTTTTAATAAATTTAGAATTTTCCCTAAGTTTCCTTATCAAAAATTGTAGTAAGAATCTTGTAAGGAAAAATGTAGGGAACTGGTTGGGCCTCGAAATTTTCTGTAACGTTCGGATCTTGTAAAAATTGTCTTACAAGAATTGTCTTCTTAGCAAGAACCCCAAAAGACCTTTCAAGAAATTTAATTTTTCCATCCTTGTTTTTTAATGATCATTTTAGGTTATTTCTAACCAATTGAAAAATGTAAATTATAAAATTAAAAAATATATAAAGAAAAAATACTATTATCATCATTTTTAAATAAAGAACATAAATTAAGTGCGTGAAAATAATTACAAGTAAGTAATAATAAAGTCGCAAAAATAGAAGAATTAAAATGTCATAATCGAAAATTTATTACTCTCTTGGACTTTGAATTACTATTTTATATAGTTTTTCATTTTACATCACAAAAACTATATTATTATTGAATTCAAATTTTTTTTAATATTAAAAGTGTATTATTAAATAATAATTAATCTATTTTTAGTTGAAATAAGTTATTTATTGCTCAATTAAATTTTTTAATTAAAATATTATATTAATAAATCATTATTGTTTTTAAATGTTGAAATTATTGTGTTTATATTTGAAAATGTATTAGTACAATTCATTGCTTTTATAAAAATTTGTTATTCTGTGTCAATTATTACAAAAAAAAATTTTCTTTTATAAAACTTTATTTGAATAAACAATTTTTATAAAAATTTTAATTATGTTTCATTATTTTATAATCTAAACAGCGTGTTATTTTTTGTATTTTTATTTTTAGAATAATATATTTCAAAAACTACGCATAATATTTATAAATAATAATATAATTTACAATAAAAAATAAATAATATTATTTAAAAGCAAATAACCTAAAATTATTAAAGAGAAAAAAATCAGTTTTCTTGTGAGGTTCTCGTAGGGTCCTCGCAACATTTCCTTGTAAGACATTTCTGACAAGCTCTGAGCGTCACAGAAAATCCAAGGCCCTGACCAGTTCCTTGAATTTCTACTAAAGTTAAAAAATTTTAAAAAAATGTAAAAACGAAATAGAAACAGAAAATTTCTCAAAATTTACAAATTTCTTATTTTCAATGGATATTTATTGTTAAAATACCATTTATGTATTTACAATAATAGCGAATAGTACAATAACATTCTAAAATGATTTTTTCAATATTTTGTTTGAATACAAATTTTTTCTGGGGCTTAAAAAATTGTGCTTCCGTTCTAGAGTTAAATTCATCAAATGTTTGCACTTATGATTTAATTGAAGAATGTATAGTCATTGAAGAAAGATGAATTTTTCCCCCTATCCTAGTTTAGGGAAAAAGTTGTTGATTTTTTCATGGATAAATATTGTTCTGCACGGAGAGAAAATATATTTTAAATTTTGTAAAAGTATTCTACAATTTGGGAAAAGAATGCGACAAAGCGAAATTTTGATAAATAAATTCTGTGAAATTCAGTAAAATCATATCAAATATTAAGAATTTTAGTTAAATTTTAATATAACTACTAAATTTCATATAATTTCTTACACAGTTTTATTTTTTATATCAAAATTTCGGTTTGTTGCACTTTTTCCCCAAATTGTAAAATATTTTTACAAAATTTAATATATTATTCTCTCCGTGTGTAAGCTTATTAGAATTTTCTATTTTGCTATAATAGTTTAATAAACAGAAAGATGAAGTAAAATTATGTGATGAAATTTCATGAAATAGTTGGATAAATTAATAAGAAAATAAATTGTTATCTGTCATATGTTACTATATTTACATCGCCGCCATCATTACTAGGCCCTCTCCTGCTAGTCGAGATTCGAGGAATACCACTCGACAGTTGCCGAAGTCTAAATAATCACCAAACTCTCAATAATCGCGCGTTGGGAAAAACTCTCACTAATTGCCGCGTATCTTTATATGATAATCGATTATTAATCTTCTGATTGTTACGAAATTGGAATATTTTTGGTCCGTAGAAATAAAACACTTGGATGTGAATTGTAATTTCGATTGAAATTTTAGTGGGACTTTTTCTCTGAGCGCGAGCGGTAATAGATTAATGTTAGTATAACATAAATTTTTTGATTTTCCTAGGTCGCGCACATCAACACGCAAACTGGAGGCGATAATTTCGTGTGTCACTGGCAAGGTTGTAAGGTAAAAGGAAGAACATCCTGCTCGCGAAGATGGTTGGAGAGACACGTGATGTCACATGGAGGCAACAAACCATTCCGATGTATAGTTGATGGCTGCGGAAGTAGATTCAGTTCTCAGGTACAGTATTTTTATTTTTAATAACTAAAAACCGTTCGCTTTTTGAATGTTTTCGTATAGAATGTTTTCTATTAATTGGATATTTTATTTCTAGATTGCTTTGGAAAGACACGTCAATGGCCATTTCAATCAACCAGAATCAAGTAATAACAGCAGTAGGCGCAGCATTGACAACAGTGGCAAGATGATGAGAAGAAATGGCAAGCGACTCAGATACAGAAGACAGCCTTGGTCTGGTAAGTTCAATTTCTGACGTATTATGGAATAATTAAAGTAAAATATTTGTAGGATTTTATCTTCACACACACGTAAATCCAATTTAGTTTGTACATTCTCCTTCACGAATCTACTGCTTGAAGATATGGCGAATTTACATCATTTCACAAGAAGTGCAAATGAAAATAGTACAACTTTTGAAAATGATCTAGAAATCGAAAGTGACTCAGATATTTCTGATATTGAATACGATAACAATAACTCAGAGCTAAGTGATTCCGATACGCAAAGTGATAGTGAATACGAAAAAACTGTAACTTCTTCTGTTGACTCAATGTTTATTTCAAAAAACCAAATGGAATGGAGTGCAACTCCTTTACGTCAACCTATTAGAACAGGAAAGTCCTCCCACAGATCAGGGAAGTCAGAGAAAAGTCAAGAAATTTTTATTAAAAATATTGGAAAAAATTAAATTTTTAAAATTCATAAGAAAATTCATAATTTTTGTGTCTTTTTGATCGCCTCATAAACTGAAATTACAACGAATTCGAATACAAAACCATCAATTTTTACTATTTTTTGACAATAATTTCTTTTTAAATAACTTAATTCTTGAATTCATAAAATTATTGCTTATAAATTATTTCATTAATAATTTTACTTAAATATTTCAAAATTTAATTGAATTTTAAAAGAGTTGTTTACGAGTTTCATAAATAGATGAACTTTAAAAGATTTCAATTTTTAATTTTAGAAAATTTCAATTTTTAATGAATTTCACTAGAAATTGTAAAGAACTTAGATTTTTGGAAAATTTTAATAATTCAAATTCCTCTAAAATTACTTCAATTTTTTAATATATATGTTCAATTAATAATTAAAAATAATGGATTTATATAGAAGATTTTTGGTTAAAAACACTAAAAAAATTTAATTTTGGAGAAGTTGCAAATGATTGCAGAAATTCGATTATTTTCCAAAGTAATAAAATTCTTCGCAGAAATTCAATTACGCTCAAAAATTTAAAAAAAATTCTCGTCAAAGTGTCAATTATCTTTGTAAATAATAAAATTCTTCTCCAAAATTCAATTATTTTCAAAAATTGTAATAACATTCTTGGCAAAATTTCAATTATTTCCAAAAATTTTCCTCAATTCAATTATTATTTTCAATATCTATTTTAATAAAATTTTACAAAAGAATTCAATTATTTAAAAAAAAATGATAATAAAGTTCTAAGCGAACATTTCATTATTTTCATAAATAATAACAATTGTTACAGGGATTCAATTATTTTCATAAATAATCAAATTCATCGTAGAATTTCAATTATTTTAAAAACAATTTTCATTGGATTTCTCGAAAAATGTGAGTTATTATTCTTAAAAGTTTTATTAAAATTCATCGAATGAATTCAATTATTTAAAAATTTATTGATAAAATTATTTTATAGATTATTTATTTTTGTTTTTAAATAATTGAATTTTCGTAGAATTTTCTTATGAAAATTGATTTAAAAATGAATTTCAGTTAAAATTTAAAATAATAATTGAATATTAAAAGACGTATTATATCGTGAATTTTTAGAAGTAATTGAATTTTGAAAATTTTTCAAATTAAAATCTTTGAAAATCTGAATTTTTCATATCTTTAACTAACAATTCTGTAAAATTAATATTTTTTGAAAAAGTTGAACCAAATTTTTTTTTGAAATTATTTCAATTTTTTATTTTCTACTATACCATTGACGAATTTCCGAATAATCGATGAAATTTCGTAAAGTTGAATATTGTAAACAAATGGATTTGAAAATTTTCAAAGAACTTTTTCAAAAATTTTTTAAGAAGAATTTTAGTTAGAAATTGTAGAAACTAATAATTGAATTGAAATGAAAATAATTTTGATAAAGTTGCAGTATCAATATTCTTATAATATAAAATAATCATTTTATCACTTTAGAGTCAAAATTTTGTCTGGAAATCAGGGAAAAATTAGTGAAAAACAAAATTAAATTTTTGTAGTAACTCTGAATAATTGAAATTATCGGGAATAACTTTTTACCAGGTGAGCTTTTTATGTAACTTAAAGTTCAAACGAGTCGGATCAATTTTCAAAAAATCTTCCTCCATATTGGATTCGTCTTATTGAATTTTAAAAAATTATCCCTTTTTTTGGTGATGCCCTCGAATCTCATGGAATCGATTCACGCCATTAGATAAACAAATGATATTGGGTACTTATACTTCAATGCTGATGAAATTTTTACTGAGAACAACGTCATTCAGGATTATATTGTATATTATAATTCAGGATATTATATTTTATAATTCTGATCTGAAACTGATCTGAAAAATTTACCCCTACTGAATGCTTTATTTCAATTTCATTTCTTAAATCTAAAATTAATTCTAAATTTAAATCTAAACTTCGATCTAAATTTAAATTTGAAATTTTATTTTTTTCTATTTTGTTCTCCACAACATTAAACTTATTAATTGGTTTTTAAAGTCTAATGATAAAATGTGATTTAAAGTCTCCAAAAGCTAAGAACGGGAACTTGATTCAATTTCGCTTATTTAATTGTATGTAATTCGTAAATTTTCTTAAAGGACGAGTTCTTTATAATTATTTATGAAATAGAGGAAAAATGTTAGTGTTTAAATTTCTTGAAAGTGTCCCAACTTAGGTATGTCAGCTAGCAGCCCTTCTATCAAAAATCAAAGTATCAATTGTGCTAAAATTATGTGCTAATTATTCCATTTTTATTAATATTCTTAAATTTTTAACTTCATATTACAATTTTTGAGAAACCCTTATAAATAGAAATTACTCTATGATAAATAATTTCAAAGGAGAAAAATTATGTTGGTTTTTGAAAATCTTAAATTTTTTTCAAACATTGTTATTTATTGTACACGTTTTGAAAAATTTCTTTAAAATTATTTACGAAATAGATGTTAGACAAATTCCTGATGCACTTTAAAGAATTAAGGATTTTAAGAAACGAATTACATATAAGGCGAAACCAAATTATGTTGGATAAAGCTAATCGACTTTTAAAGTCGATTTAAAGAATTCCGATATACCGAAAATGAAACTGCCATTCCATTTTATGTCGTCGAAATCGATAACTATAATCTTCAGGAACTTGTATCTTGTACGTGGATTAGAAATTTATAAAGTTTTAAGTAGATATTCTGGTATAATCCTAGGTACATTATACACTGATAAGACAGTGACAAATCGTTACAAACTTTTATTCACAATAATCAAAGTTGAAAAAAATTACAATTCCCATAATCCTCTGTGATTATATCATGAAAACAAAAATTGGAGGTCAGGGCTGAATAAGTGACATTTTAATAGGGATTTTTCCCGACCTACGAGAACAGGTAGACCAGAAACAGGAAGAATAACTTTACTTGTAGATTGTAGTACAAAAGAGCGCCTCTAATTTCAAGGTCCTACATACTATCAACTTTCCTTAACATACGCAGCAAAACCGTGACGTCTTTTTGAATACATAACACGAGAGCTAACTAACAACAAGCTTGCGGCAAGCAAATCTTGTTAAGCAAATCTTGTTAAGCCTGCATTTGCAATCAGCAACTTCACAAAACCTTAAGTACTAAATTTCAAGCAAATCCAATTAGATTTTGAACTTATTCCGCCATATTGGGTCTGCCATTTTGAATTTTTGAAATCTAGCACAAGATTTGTAGTAAGCGACCCCGAAAACCCCCGAGTACCATATTCAGGGTTCCGACAGAATCTGGAAATCATGAAAATGGTATGGGATTTTTAAAAGGCTTCTGGAAATCAGGGAAATCATAAAAACGGCCTGGAATTTTTAAAAATTTCTAAATTTTCCCTTTTTTCTTTTCAATAGAATTAGAAATTTTTTTACCAAAGGTTGGAGAATATGAAATAACGAAATAAGTGAAGTATTTTTGAAGAGCCCAAAAATAATGAAGCTAAATGCCATAAAAGAGAAGAAAAAGTTTTAAATTTTAAAAAATTCGGTTTTTCGAATTTTTCATAATTTTTAAAAATTTTAAATTTTCTACCAAAGAATAGAGACTATTAAATAAGTAAAGTATTTTCCAAGAGCACAAAAATAATGAAGCTAAATGCCATAAAATAGAAGAAAAAGTGTTGAATTTTAAAAAATTCGGTTTTTCGAATTTTTCATAATTTTTGAAAATTTAAAATTTTTAACCAAAGGGTTGAGATTATTTAATAAGTAAAGTATTTTTGAAGAGCACAAAAATAATAAAGCTAAATGCCATAAAATAGAAGAAAAAGTGTTGAATTTTAAAAAATTCGGTTTTTCGAATTTTTCATAATTTTTGAAAATTTAAAATTTTTAACCAAAGGGTTGAGATTATTTAATAAGTAAAGTATTTTTGAAGAGCACAAAAATAATAAAGCTAAATGCCATAAAAGAGAAGAAAAAATGTAGAATTTTAAGAAATTCGGTTTTTTGAATTTTTCATAATTTTTGAAAATTTAAAATTTTTAACCAAAGGGTTGAGATTATTTAATAAGTAAAGTATTTTTGAAGAGCACAAAAATAATAAAGCTAAATGCCATAAAATAGAAGAAAAAGTGTTGAATTTTAAGAAATTCGGGTTTTGGAATTTTTCATAATTTTTAATAAATTTAAATTTTTTATCAAAGGTTTAAGATTATTAAATAAGTAAAGCATTTTTAAAGAGCACAAAAATAATGAAGCTAAATGCCATAAAAGAGAAGAAAAAGTTTTAAATTTTAAGAAATTCGGTTTTTCGAATTTTTCATAATTTTTGAAAATTTAAAATTTTTTACCAAATGGTGGAGACTATTAAATAAGTAAAGTATTTTCCAAGAGCACAAAAATAATGAAGCTAAATGCCATAAAATAGAAGAAAAAGTGTTGAATTTTAAGAAATTCGGGTTTTGGAATTTTTCATAATTTTTAATAAATTTAAATTTTTTATCAAAGGTTTAAGATTATTAAATAAGTAAAGTATTTTTGAGGAGCACAAAAATAATGAAGCTAAATGCCATAAAAAAGAAGAAAAAATGTTGAATTTTAAAAAATTCGTGTTTTTGAATTTTTCATAATTTTTGACAATTAAAAATTTTTAACTAAAGGGTGGAGACTATTAAATAAGTAAAGTATTTTTAAAGAGCACAAAAATAATGAAGCTAAATGCCATAAAAGAGAAGAAAAAGTTTTAAATTTTAAAAAATTCGGTTTTTCGAATTTTTCATAATTTTTGAAAATTTAAAATTTTTAACCAAAGGGTTGAGATTATTTAATAAGTAAAGTATTTTCCAAGAGCACAAAAATAATGAAGCTAAATGCCATAAAATAGAAGAAAAAGTGTTGAATTTTAAAAAATTCGGTTTTTCGAATTTTTCATAATTTTTGAAAATTTAAAATTTTTAACCAAAGGGTTGAGATTATTTAATAAGTAAAGTATTTTTGAAGAGCACAAAAATAATGAAGCTAAATGCCATAAAAGAGAAGAAAAAATGTTGAATTTTAAGAAATTCGGTTTTTCGAATTTTTCATAATTTTTAAAAATTTAAAATTTTTACTAAAGGGTTGAGATTATTTAATAAGTAAAGTATTTTTGAAGAGCACAAAAATAATGAAGCTAAATGCCATAAAATAGAAGAAAAAATGTTGAATTTTAAGAAATTCGGTTTTTCGAATTTTTCATAATTTTTGAAAATTTAAAATTTTTAACCAAAGGGTTGAGATTATTTAATAAGTAAAGTATTTTTGAAGAGCACAAAAATAATAAAGCTAAATGCCATAAAATAGAAGAAAAAGTGTTGAATTTTAAGAAATTCGGTTTTTCGAATTTTTCATAATTTTTGAAAATTAAAAATTTTTAACTAAAGGGTTGAGATTATTAAATAAGTAAAGTGTTTTTGAAGAGCACAAAAACAGTGAAGCTAAATGTTATAAAATAGAAGAGAAGGTGTTGAATTTTAAAAAATTCGGTTTTTCGAATTTTTTATAATTTTTGAAAATTTAAAATTTTTAACCAAAGGGTTGAGATTATTTAATAAGTAAAGTATTTTTGAAAAGCACAAAAATAATAAAGCTAAATGCCATAAAATAGAAGAAAAAGTGTTGAATTTTAAGAAATTCGGTTTTTCGAATTTTTCATAATTTTTGAAAATTAAAAATTTTTAACTAAAGGGTTGAGATTATTAAATAAGTAAAGTGTTTTTGAAGAGCACAAAAATAGTGAAGGTAAATGCCATAAAATAGAAGAAAAAGTGTTGAATTTTAAGAAATTCGGTTTTTTGAATTTTTGATAATATTTAATAATTTTAGATTTTTTACCAAAGGGTGGAGACTATTAAATAAGTAAAGTTTTTTTGAAGAGCCCAAAACTATTGAAGCTAAATGCCATTAAAGAGAAGAAAAAATTTTAAGGGTCCCTACAAAATTTGTAAATCATGGAAATGGTATGGGATTCTTAAAAGGCTTCTGGAAATCAGGGAAATCATGGAAAAGGGCTAGAATTTTTAAGTTTCTAAATTATTTCTGTTTTCTTTTTTTCTCTACAATAGAAATATAATTGGAAATATATATGACGTGGAAATTAAATTTAAAATTCCACTGGAATTTTCTAAAAATTTGACCTGGAAATCATGGAAAAGGTATGGAATTTAAAGTTCGGATTTCTTTAGGAACCCTGATATTTCAAGTAAATCAATATTCAGTTTTTAAAATATCCGCACATTTTAGATCCAAAATTTTATTTTGAGGAAAATATTTTGACTCTTTTGGAATTTTTATTTTTCTTAAAAATTGGTTGATTTTAAAATCCATGCGTAATTTTGTAGAAAATATGTTTTTAAATTGACAAAAAAATTACCAAATGAAAAAACTGATTTTTACAATTTAGAATAATTTTTTTTTTTAAATAAAACTTTGTTTTGAGGCTGAAAATACTTTAAAAAAATACCATTATTATTATATGTAAAAAATAAAAATATTAAAAAATTATGATCTGAAATTAGTTATAAAAATAATGAAATGATATTTCAAAAAAAATTGAATATAAAATAACAGTTTTTTTTGCATTTTCAGCTTAAAAATAAAATTTTATTTTTCAAAAAAAATGCTTAAAAAATTGTAAAAATTAATTTTTTTATTTCGGAATTTTTTTGTGGATACAAAAACATATCTCGACATATTTTTTTTACAAAATTACGCATAGATTTCAAAAGCTACCAATTTTTAAGAAAAATAAAAATTCAAAAATTGTAAAAATATTTCCTAACCGATTTTATTTTATGACCATTGAATTCCTCACAGAAAATTACTTTAAAAATAATTTTATGGAATATTTGAATTATTTTCTTGATACAGTTAAAAATTTCAGGTGTACTCTCCCTTTAGAAATTTGTGCAAAAATAATACTTGTCAGGTGTGTCAATTGAAAATTCTGTTTAATGTTCTGATGGTTTAAATATCAATTCTATTAAGTTTGTCGATATGATAATTCAGTTTTTGTGTTAAATAATTTACGTGATGTCTATTCTCTTAAATTTAAATTCTGAATTATATAATATTCTGTTAAAGGATAATTTCACTTAATTGTCAGCTGTAGAGAATGTACGTTTCTATTCTGCTTTGGCCTTCGCTCATGTAAACACTATGTAAACACAGCCTCAAAACAAACCGACAAAGTGCGATAATAAAGGCGGTTGTATACCTCTCCGTTTTCGAGTATATGTGTAGAGATTTTCATTGGCTGTACTCGTAGAAAATTTCCGAAAAATTGAAACTTTTGGAAGTTCTCTGTGGGGAAAGCCAATCAAAATAAAAGAAAAAATGTTCTCTGGACGTATACAACAGCCTCGACATTTTAATAGAAACAATTTAATGAACGTATCCCTTTTTTGGAAACAGTCTTTCCAGGAAACCAATCACAGACAATTAGTCTAAAAGTCTATTAAAAGTAGGTTGTGAGCACCTTTTCGTGATTTTTGAGAGCACAGAGTACGAATATCGAAAATATATTCAAGTGTTTCAAAATTCTGAAACGGACATAACGCAAAAATTTTGGAAAATTTTTAAGAAAGGTTTGTGGAACATTGCTCTACAAATATAAAAGAAATATTACGGAGAGAAAATTATATTAAAATTTTTTAAAGTATTTCACAATTATCGGAAAAAATGCGACAAAGCGAAATTTTGGTATAAGAAAAACTAAACTTTAAAAAAACTTATGTGAAATTTAGTATAATTATATCAAATATCAAGAATTTTAGTTAAATTTTAATATAACTTTACTAAATTTCATATTATTTCTTTCATTGTTTGGTATTTTCTATGTCAAAATTTCGGTTTGTTGCATTTTTTCCTCAAAATCATGTCAAATTGAATTTCGAATGATTAAAGTGTTGACGAATAAAAATTTTGTAAAATTGTTGCTGATCTTGTTTGTAGACGTTGTCAATTTTTCCTAAACACTAAAATCGTTATATTTAAGAAATGTAATTTCGAAAGAGGTGAAACAATTAATAACATTAATTTCTTTTTCTATTGCAGCAAGACTATTCGATTATTTTGATACTGGCATAATGGAAGGGCTTCAGCATCGTCTACTGGAATTAGCAAAATCCAGAACTCAAGGAAAACTTGCTGAAACTCCAGGAAACTCTATGACTTTAACAAGTCAGGTAAGTAAATAACTTTACCTACTCTTGATTATAAATGACTTTACATACTCTTTTCGTGAAAATAAAAATTTGCTGATGTGAACATTTTAGAAACAAAAATTACAGTTCCGTTAATGAAGAATTTCTCTAAATAAAAATTCTTTGAAACAAAAAGAGGACTAAATAAAAAATTTGGTAATTAAAAGTTGAGTCAAATAGAAAGTTTATTGCTTACTAATTCTGTTAAGTAGAAATTCAAGAAAATTCCAATTCGATTAAAACAAAAATTGCTTTAAATGCAAATTTTACGAAAGCAAAGCAAAGAAAAGAAAACAAAAACACCTAGCAAATGAAGTTGCAAGTTATTTATGCGACTCTATTTTATTATAATTTTTGAAAATCAACTTTTAGTGTAATGAGGATTAAAATAAAACATTTTATTTTGCAGATTTTAGCCAGAAGAGTTGAGAAAGATGGAAAGATGAAATTTCTCTTACGGTGGTACCCTCATGGCATGTAAGTATTCAAAATAGAAATATTGCAAGCTTTGGATATTATGACTTTTTTTTACTTTTTTCCACTATTTTTAAAAAATGCTACTTTTTTCGACTTATTTTGAAAATTTGCTACTTTTTCTGACCTTTCTTCCAAACATTGCACAAAATACCACATTTTTAGTATAAAAGACAACTTATTTCAATTTTTATAGTGTGAAAAATAAGGCATGCCAAAAATAACTGCTGACAAATCTTTTAAAAATTAAATTTGAATCATTTTTCTAATTTAATTTTCGAAATATACACATAAAAAGATTTGGAATAATTGAAATTTTGTCAAATTTAATTAAAAATAATTGATTTTTTTCAAGTATATTATTATAATTTTTAAAAATCAATTTTTGAAGAATTTTAATTGCAAATTTTGAAAATAATTCAATTCTCAACTTCAAGTGTAACTTTAAAAATGAAAATTAATAAAAATTAGCTTCAAGAAAAATTATATAAAAAAAGTTTTGAAAATAATTCTTAGAATTTTTTCATTCTAATTCTTTAGAATTCAATTATTTTTAATATTTTTAAAAACATAGGTATTTCCGAAAATTCAAATATAATACAAAAAATAGCAAAAGTTAGAAGTTTTTAGAATCATTTTTACAAGTAACAGTTTTTGATAATAAAAAGTAGAAAAGTTATATAAAAGTATACAAGTTATAAATTTAAAATGGAATATTTCCAACAGTATTTCTAATCGATTTTTGTTTTAATTTGCATTTATGTACCCAGCTGTGTACAAATGGGTAAACGCTTCTCAAATTGGGACATTTACCTTTAACCTAATTATTTTTCACTTTTTTACAGGCTTTGCACTTATCTATTGAAACTTAGTATTTACTACTTTTTTACTATTAGCTACTACTTGGCCAGTTTTGTTAAATTTGTGACACTAAAAGTACCTTTTTTTTGCACTACTTTAAATCCGCTAATAGTTGAAATAAAAAAATTATTCTCATAAGTTTTAATAAAATTCTTCTTAGAAACAATTTAAAATTTTTTTTATAAAACTCTTTGAGAAAATTAAATTATTTTCAAAAATTTTTGAAAAATTCTTCACAAGAATTTAATTATTTTTACAAATAATTAAATGTTTTTGGTGAAATTCAAAGATTTTTATAATCTACTATTATAAAATTTTTCAAAAGAGTCTAATTACATATTAAAAAAAAAATTAATTAAATTCTTTGCAAAAATTCAATCAATGTCAAGAATAGTACAATTTTCAAAGGAATTCAATTAATTGAAATACAATTTGCAAAAAAATTGTTTGAAAGAAGCCAATTAAATTAAAAATATTTTAATAAAATACTTTGAAAGAAATTAATTATTTTCTAAAATTTTCATATCATTTGTTTATGAAAATTAAATTATTTTCATAAATATTAAAATTCATACAATTTTTATTAAATTGTTAGAAATAATTGAATTATTCTTTTTTTTCATAAAATTCTATTATTTACAAAAAGTTTTAATAAAATTTTTCGCAAGACTAAATTATTTTTACAAATAATACAATTTTTCACTGAAATTTAATTATTTAAATTTTTATTATAATAATAAAATTCAATAAAATAATAAAATTAATAAATATTAAATATTTTTAAAAAATTTGATTAATTTCTGTACAAGTAATGAATTTTAAAAAATAATGAAGTAATCCATCAATTATTTATTCTTGTATTTAATTAATTGAATTCTTGTAGAGCTTTCTAACAAGAATTGATTTAAAAATGAATTTCAGTTAAAACTTTAGATAACAATTGAATATTAAAAGCATTATAGCGTAAATTTTTAGAAATAGTTAAATTTCAAGAAGCTTCTACATAAAAATTTTGAAAAATTGTATTTAAAATTTAGTAAATATAATTAAATTCTCGTTAAAATTAAAAATATTTATTTAAATTTCAAAATAATTAGAAATTTTATCAAATTTAATTGAAATAAATTTTATACTTTAAAAAAATTTATTTTTTACTTTTAATAATTATTTTTAAACATAATCGAATTTTCCAAGAATTGTGACTAAAAGTTTTGGAAAATAATTGAATTTCATAAAAATTTAGAATTGAAATTATTACCAAGATAAGAAAAAAAAGTCAAATTTTTGTATGGAAAGCAAGGAAATACGGAATATAAAGTTTTTGTGATTTTTGTAAATCGATTGAATCGAGTTTTTTAGTTGTCAAATCTAATTTTTCGATAAATACTTTTTTACTACCTTTTTCAGTCTTAAAGCCACTTTTTAAAAATTAACTATTGAGTGCGAAGTCTGTTTTTATAAAATTCTTTTGTAGCTTAAAAATTATTAACTTTAAAAAATCATAAAAGAGTCAGTATAATTTTCTTCATTTTTTATACACGTATTAAAAAGAAAGAAGAAAAGTGTCAAAATTATCTACAGTCAGTTCCCGCAATATGAATATTTCGCTATCTGACGAATTTCGTCAACTGACTCTTAATGGGCTTAAATCGGTTTCGCTACCTGACCAACCGTACTTTCACTTTTGACGCGCGCTCAGTGCCGAAAGAGCCTCCTAGTTTTTCGTGGTTACTCGTAGTGACAAAGCGGCATAAAAATTTTGTTTAGAGCCAAAAAAAAGTTAAAATTTGCTAGGACTACGTCCTACGTCCCTGAAATTGCTAGAATCTTGGTGGAGGGGGAGCGCTTGACGGGATGGTCATATACCGAATAAGCCACCAAGGAAAAATTCGAGACTTTAGTCAGATTGCGGGAACTCACTGTAGTTTGTAAACTGTTATTCAAAATATGTATAGGAAAAAATTTCATAAAAAAAATATACGTTATGGAATTTCCTAGAAGGATCTGCACTAAAAATTTATTTGTTTGTTCATCCAATAAATATAATTGAAACCGAATGAAACTTGTTTAACAAAAACTTTAGTTAGCCCAACCAAACGGTTGAGTTGCTTCCACATGAACCAAAAAAATCAGTTGGGACAACGAAATATTTGTGGCTGTCACCAAACAGTTTTCTCAATTTTTGAATTTTAAGATGTTTTCAGTTTGTAGTGGGTATTTAGAAGCACATTTCAAAATAACTAATTATTTACAAAAAAATATTTTGCTTTCAGAATAACTGATGAATGGGTATCCGAATCAGAGGTAAAAGGAACAAAACAAGTTGAAATTCGCAAAATGGCTACAGTGTGTCCCGATGAAATTAATCATGCTCTATATCCTGCTACTAATAGTGATAAAGCACCACAAACAAGGCGAAAACATGGACGAAAACCAATGAAAAACTCGTGATGTCACTTCAATAAAGCAGAACCTAACTGTTATGTAATTGCAAGAAAAGAAAAATATTTTGCCGATGTTTTCTAGTCCTCAACCGACGAATGAATGTCAGAACAAAAAAAAGAAGAAGAAGAAGAAGAAAGAAAGAAAGAAATTTGCAAAGAAAACTAAAGGACAAACAAAATAGAGGCAATAAAGAAAAGAAAAAGCAATATGTACGATAGAACCTAAACAGCTATATTGCGTAATTTCATGAAAAAAAAAAAAAACAAAAAGAATGAAGACTTATTTAGTACTGTATCGAACAAACAACAAAAGTACTGCTTATTTATATACATAGTGAACCTAAAGCTGACTGCATCAAAAAAAGACAATTTCATCAAATCAAGATAACCTAATGCAAACCAGCAACTTCATGAAATTCGAGCTCCACTTCGCAAGTGCCTCATCATAAAACGTTACAACAACAAAAAGAATAATGAGAGTAGCGGAAGTAGAAAAGAATATAGAGAAACTCAAAATAATCGATTTTGAAAACAAGTATCGATTACCAGGAGATAATCACTTCAGTGGCCTTAGGAATTCATTAATATCTAAAACTGGTTCCTTGTCATTTCCGAATTTTCCCATTGCTTCTGATTAAAATCTAAAGCGAGAAAATTCGTCGAACATTGAACCAACGAGCTTTAACCTTTGGCCTCTAACTATTATCAATCTTTTCTTAATTATACCGCCTTCCAACAAGACATAAGAACATTGTGAATCTAATATATTGAGTGCGAAAATATTACAAAAAAAATACTTGTAGTCATGTTACATTTTACTTAATGGGATTCACAGTCAGGAAGAATTTTCCAAATCCATATTTTTATTTGCAATTCTTTCTTTTTTCCATCTCGAATAAGAGAGTCAAAACAGGACCTGTAAATACCAAGTAGTATCAATTTCAATCTTTTCTTCTTGTAGTTTATGTCAAGAAATATTTTCAGTTAAAAAATTATTAGTCTTAAGTTTACTACCAAATCAATTTGTCCAAAAGTTTGATTTTTTTTTATTTTGTAAAATTGTGACTAGAAAAATAGTTTTATACTTTTTTGAATAAGTGATCAATTGCGTGACTTAATCTATTGTTTATTTAGTAATTTTTTTTAATCAAATCAATTCGCGGAGAGATTAAAAATATCCATATTCGAAATAGTAAATTTTGAGTATGTATGTTTCTTGTATTCAGAGAACTATTATTACCAAGGATGTAAATTTACTATCATGGAACAAAGTTATGAAATCAATTTTTTTTACACTTGCGACAAGTATTCCGATATATTTAATTACAAGCTTCGTGTTATTCTGTATTGATTTTGTTTATAGTGTACGTTTACACTTTTAGGCATAAAAAAAAGAAATTTTCAAATCATGAAATACAGAATTTTTTTTTTATTTTATTCTTATTACATCCAAATGCGCATATGCTGTCCTTCCGCTTTGACGGAATTTTGAAAAGTCATGTCATTTCTATCAAATATTCTTAGTTCGTGACGTACGAATGTTTATTTATATGTCATGAACTAAAAAAAATATTAATTTTCGAAAGAATTTTATGAAAAAGTACAACAGAAATGATACACCACGTGACATATAATACTTCGCGGTTTCCCCCTAGGGTTGAATCTCCCCATGATAAAAATAATAAAGTTACAATGGACCAACAAGTGATTTTTACATTTTGATTATAAAATTTAAGTCTGATATGAAATTGTAACAGAAATCTATACATTTATTGAATATAACCTAAAAATTTATTTTAAGATCAACGCACAATAGGTTCGCGAACGAGATGCATGAGATAGAAAAGGACACATACATATATCTGTCCTTTTCTAATTCATGCTTTGCATTCGCGAACGACGCTCGCGAAGCTATTGTGCGTTGGTTTTTATTGCGAATCTCGAAAGTAAATTTACAATCTTCGATCGCACTTTTACAAGAATATAATAGCAATTTCGTACTATCCCCACAATGAAAGTGATTTAAACAAGATTTTGCTTTTCTAACCTCAAAATTATTATTATTATTAACTTACTGAATGCAGTAAAATTACAGTTATATTCATAGATATTTAACGAAATTCGTTACAGATACATGTAAAATTTTACACTTTCAACTGCAAAATTCAATAAATTTTTTTACAGTGATAGTAAATTTCAAAGAAACGTTTTTTACAAAGTAGTTTTGAGTCTAATCCTCATAAACAATTACAAAAGTGAAAATATAAAATTTCATGATCTATAAATTTGGAAAACTCATTTTTTATCATAAATACATAGGATGAATATTTTATTTATTGTAATTATCAAAAAAAATTATTATTAGAAAATTAAGTATGAGTAGTTTTCAACAGGTTCAAACTGCAACGACCTTTTCTTGAAAACAATGAAACAAAATAATTTTTTCGTTAGAGATACTTAATTTTAATAAAAAAATACACAAACTAAGATTAATTATATTTGAAAATAACAATAAAAACTTTATGTTGACAGAGTGGAACATTTTTCTTCAAATCTGAAGAAAATTAAAGCAATTCGCGATAATTGAAGAATTTTGAAGAAATATTGTAAAAACTTGAAAATTTTGTTGAAAATTTTGCAAAGACTGTGTATATAGGTATATCAAGTAATAATGAAAATATTTATAAACATTTAAATAATATAAACAAACCATTTTTTAAAAATAAGTTATAATTTTTGTTCTTTACATTCTTATGATTATAATAATAATAAATGTAATAATTATTAATTACTACAGTAAATGTTACTGTTCCATTTATTATTTTGCAAATTAAAAAATTTTATATTTTCAAATAATTTCAGATTCAAAATTTAAAAAATTTACTTCTTAACTATTCTTTTTTGCAAGAATTAAATTATTAAAAAAAATAAATCAAGTGTTGAAGTTAAGGATCACTTCGAGTGATTATTATTATTATTATTATTATTATTATTATTATTATTATTATTATTATTATTATTATTATCATTATTAAAAAATTTTTTTAATAAAATTCTTGATAAGAATTAAGTGATTTTCAAAAATTTTAATAAAACATTCATTGGAAAAATTCAATTATTTTTATAAACAGTAAAATTCATCGCAAGAATTCAATTATCTTCAAAACAATTTTAATAAAATTTCACGAAAAGATTCAATTATTTGAAAAATTTTTTAAAAATAAAATTCTTGTTAAATTATTTTCAATAATTTTAATAACATTCTTTGGAAGAATTTGATTCTTTTTATAAATAATAATATTTTTTGCGAGAATTCAATTATTTTCAATACAATTTTAATTAGTAATTACATTTTCTCGAAAGAATTCAGTTATTTAAAAAATTTTTGATAAAATTCTTCAAATGTCTTTAATTATTTTCAAATTTTTGGATAAAAAAAAACTTTGCAAGAAGTTAGTAATTTTCAGTGCATTAATTTTAAAATTAAAAACATTCAAAAGGAAAATTTATTAAAAGAAGTTGAGAATCAAACAAAAATTAACTTCAAACTGCGAACAGTTTCTCAAATACAACAATATTAATTTATTTCTTTAAAATTGTTTGTGAAATTCAAATTTAATTTATCATATTTTAAAAAAAAAATATAACCAAAATCTGTAATTTAAATAATTACAACAAATGAAATATTCATCCTGTATATTAATGTCCAAATGTCAATTTTCTAAGTGAATAGAGTATAATATTTGTGATTAAAAATTTAAAAATTATTAAAATTTAAAAAAAATTAAAAATTACTTTGTATTTTTCAAGAAAAGGTTGGTGCAAATTTTTAATAATTTCGTTCTGCAATGTCGATAAGTATTACTGATGCGTCAATTGCATTGTTAAGTTACAGTTTTCTCAAGATTATTTTTACCAACATACACAAAATTTATCTTACATTTTCATGTAAAAAAAAATTCATTGCCAATAAAACTTGGCGCAAAAGATGAGAAGAAAAATTATTAAAAACAGTTTTAAAAAACTGTTAATCCCAAATAAAGTAAAATGCACAGACTTACAATAATATATTTCTGATACTACGCATTGTGGTCTGATGATATTGAAAAAGAATAAAGGAAAAGAAAGTTATAATCACTATTTCAAAAAGCACGACGAATTCTCTTACTCCAGAGTGAATGGAATGTCATTTACTTAATAAGCGCGTTAATTTTTCGTCGGTATTTGACATTGTGATAAAGTATGTGTATACATTTTAGCTTATAAGTATATTTGTACATTAAGAGAATCGAGTTTTGTTTGAAATGTATATAAAAGGTCCAATTTGGTAAAAAAAAGAAGAAGAAAAAATGAAGAAAAAGAAAAAAGTAGAGCTTGAGAGTGTTGAAATTCTCAGACATAAACATATTATATATTATGCATATACACATACCCGCTAAGGATCACTGCCAGTATATGAATGTAATTGAAAAAAAAACATTTTTTTATGATTAACTATTAATATTAATTTTTATTTCAATATTTTATCGCTATTAATAACTAATAACTGCTATTAAAAAATAACTCCTATAGTTTAACTATGTAAATTCTAGTATTTTTAGCATGTGTGTATCGACTCTTCGTTAATTGCATATAAAAAAAAGAAGTGCGGTTCACATTTCATTCTGTAAATAATTAGAGAAATTTTTCAAACTTTGTCAATTTACGTGTGTATAATGTAATTGCGTCATAAGTTACCAGGTCTATAGTAAAAAGAAATACCTGTACATCCAAATTTGATAGTTTACGTAATTAAAAAAAAAATTCTATATTCTGAAAAAAATCTTTTAAATTACTCAGAGGGAACCATTGTCAAAAATGGATGTACAAGTATATGTGTATTGTGAGGTGTTTCTCAAATTTTGTAAAAAGAAAATTCTCCGTTTCTCTTTTCTATTTTTATTTTGAAAGAAAGAAAGAAGAAAGAAGTATATGAAATGTAAAGAAAAATACATTTCTGCGAAAGTGTCTCAATATCAAGTGACACAAAATTTGCTAAAAAGAATACTATAACTTGTTACTGCCTAAATTACACTGCCAAATGTTATCTTTTTTAATGATAGCGCGGTTAATTTTCATTTTGTGTTCAAATAAGTGAAATTTAATTCACTATTATTCTCCTTTTGTGAATTAATTTTCTTCTATTTCGTATTATATTAGCAATTTATAGATAATTTTTTTGCCTTTTCTTTTTTTTTGAAAAGAGGATAACTAGTAAATAATTTCGAAAAAAAATTAGCCATTTTTTTATTTTAGAAGAAATACAACATGTAAAGTTAATTTAAATTTATCACAATATTTTGCAGATATTTAGTTGCAATTCTTTAATGTTTTGAAATTTCCTAGCGAAGTTAGACCTAAAAATGAAATAATGTTTTTCAGGCCAAGATTAGATGCTGTTGAAAGTTATTGAAATATTTAGCAGAAAGTTTTAATGAAGGGTTTAAATTCATTTCTATTTTGGGATCACGCCAGATTAACGTAGAGAAAATTGAGAACTGATTATTAATTGTATAATTAATATTTATAGGAAACTTTTAAATTAAAGTTGAGGTTTTCAAACCTCTAACGGAAAATAATAGTAAAATTAATATAAAAGTGTGATGCGCTCCGTAGAAAAGTACAAAAAATTTAAGGTTATGTTTGTAATTTTTGAAGTCAAAATACAAAAAGTGGGTTTACTTTTAACATGAACTACTAATATTTAAATCTTTCTTAAAACTAAAATAATTGATAGAAATTGATTTCATTTTTAAATTAAGCACAGAAATTTTTAATTAAGCAAAAATTAGTACAAACATAACCTTAAAGTGATTTTTAGGATAACTTTTCGTCGGAGGGTGTCAAAAATAAAATTGAAGACTAATGAATCAAAAAGAAAAAGTTATTTTTTTAAATCCGTAACGACTAAAAAAATACTCAATTTTATGTATCTGGCATTTTAAACCCCATATGATGTTTCTATGATAATTTATAACTTTTTTTGTTGGATTATTTTTCCAATTGTTTATTAATTCCATTTTTTATTAAAAAAATGTTTTAGTTTGAATTTTTTTTGATCGCATATTTAAAAAATGAAATTTTTTACAAAAAGTCAAATATTAAATAAAATTAGATATAGTAATCGAAAGATATGATGCCATCTGATTTTTTAAATTTGGAGACTTAGAAAAATTTTGCTTTTAATTAGAAATTTAAGTTTAAAAAAAAAGTTAGTTTAAAATTTTTAGTATTTAACAAGTGATTTAACTTTAAATTTTGAAGTCCCGTGTGAAGAGATTTCTGGAAAATTATTCGTAAGTGACTTTCGAATGTTTTGCTCTCCGGAAGTCAATTACGAATAATTTACCGGAAATCCTTCCACATGGGTGGAAGGAACTTTTGACTTATTTAAAATAAACTCACGCTGTGTTATTTCAGTTAGAAAATATCGAGCAAATTCTATCGATCTGCCATTTAAAATTTATAATAACTGAAACTAAATTCTGTATCTCAGTAGATAATAATAATTTTCGAAAAAATCCAAGTCTGCAAGGAAGAAAAAAAGAGACTGATGAAGCCTAAAAATATTTGTAGTTTTAAGAATTATTAGTGAATTCTATTGAACATGACTCGTAAACTTTTTTTAATTTTAAGGCTACAAAAAGAACATATAGTAAAAATACTCCTGATATTATGAGTTTATTTCTTAAGCCGCCCTAAATTTTGAAAATATATAAATTTTAATTTTTCTATTGAAAAAAATTAGTAAGAACCCAAAGTGATAATTTTGCTGAACTTCAATTTTCTGCTACTGAAATTCATTATATTTTAAAGGTACAAACTCGCTACAAATCAAACATTTTCAATTTCACTGCAAATTATTGTGATATTCTAGAAAATAATTATTAAATATTAATTTAGAAACGTGAAATTTAATTTTTAAAAATTCCTTTTATTTTAAAATTCCCTACTATTTAAGTAACATGATTTTTCAAAGCTTTTGGCATTGATTTTAGAAAATGATTTACTTTCACGATATATACATATAGAAATGACTTAAAATGAATAACTGTAGTCGAATTTACTATCTTAAGTAACCTTTTCCGTACATAATTAAGAATTTATGTGTGCGGATTTCAAATTAACTCAAGCTATTATAGTTGATTTGAAACAAGTGTAATAGGACTATTTAGAATTTTTAAAATAATTTTTTTTTTTTTGTAAATTTTTGTAAACTTATTTTATTAGTTTTTATTGACAATTATTTAAGTTTAGTTTGTACAAGCAGAGACATTTATTAATATGCCTCTTAAAAATTAGAATTCCGAGACTATGAACAGAAAGCTTGTGTTTTAATATACAAAATTTATGTATTTCCTTTGCCTTTTTTTGGTGTTCAATTCGATAACTTTTCTGTATGTGTTATCGATTTTTTCGTAGGTGGAAGTTTCTTTGATTTCATTTAGTGTTTTTTTTCGCTAATATTATCAAATGAAATTGTGAAAAATTACAAAATTTTGATGTTCGACGATTTTTTGAAAAGTTTTAAATCATAAAATACAGTTTTTTAGAAAAACCTCGAAAAACACACGGAATTCTTGGATTGTCATTTCTACAGAGTTGCCACAAATCAGGAAAATGTCAGGGATTTTTATTAGAAGTACTGAAAAAAATTTGATTCAATTTTCTCTATTTCTGACAATAATTTCTTTTTAAATAACTTAATTCTTCAAGAATCATCATAAAATTATGGTTTAAAAATTATTTTATGAACAATTTTACTGAAAAATTTAAAAATTAATTGAATTTTAAAAGAGCTGCGTTTACAATTTTCATAAATAGATGAACTACAAAAGGTTTTAATTTGAAATGTTTTTAATGAATTTAATTAAAAATTTTAGAAAATTTCAATTTTTAATGAATTTAATTACAAATGTTAAAGAACTTAGATTTTTGAAAAATTTTAATAATTCAAATTCTTCTGAAATCGGTTAAATTTTTTAAATTATTAAAAATAATGGATTTATAGAAGAATTTTAGTTAAAACCATTTTAAAAAATTGAATTTTGGAGAAGTTACAAATGTTTGCAGAAATTCAATTATGTTAAAAAATTTTTTAAAAATTCTCGTCAAAATTTCAATTATCTTTATAAATAATAAAATTATTTTTCGAAATTCAATTATGTATTTAAAAAATTTTTTATAAAATTCTTGACACAATTTCAATTATTTTCAAAAATCTTCCTCAATTCAATAATTTTCGATATCTACATATTTAATTGAAAAATTTCCAAATAATCTAAATTTCGTAAAATTGAATTGTAAACATATGGATTTGAAAATTGTCAAAGAATTTTTTTAAAAAATATTTAAAATAATCGATTTCGAAAAGAATTTTAGTTAACAATTCTAGAAAACAATAATTTTATCTCTCGGTCATCTTTGATTATTATTGAGTAAAGAGTTTTTTTTAAGTATTATTATAAAACATGAAGATATCGATCGAAAAAAAAAAATTCTTACAAGTTGTTGAATTTCAAAAGGTTTGAATTTAAACATTTTGAAAATCGTAAATCCTATAGAAAAAATCTTAAGGATTAAATATTTATTTCAAAAAAATGTTATTGATGAAATCGAATAATTTTACAATTAAAGAAATTCGTAAAGAAATGTAATAGAAAATTTTTTTCAGTATGTAATAATTTTTTGAGTGAATCAGAATATTCTTCAGGGTCAGGGAAAAAATAAAATTTTGTAAAACAAAAACAAAATAAAATTTTTGTGGCAACCCTGTTCTAACTTTACTTATCAGTTGCTTGAACTGTTTTCACAAAGTTTCGATTTTGAATGAGGTTTTATTCACAAAAGCAAGTTCGTAAACTGCAAGTAAAGCATTATAAAGTCAATAGTGTAATAACAATATTCTAGTTGCAATACTTTATATTTCTTATTATATTTTCAGCGTTGATTATAATTTTCAATAAAGAAATGTAAATTGAAAATTTCCAAAAAGCATAGTCGTTGAAAAAAAATTTTATGATTTAAAGTGTATAAATTCATTTATCAACTTGATCCAGCACATCTACTTTGAATAATTTAGCAAACGTATGTAATCTCTAAATTTCACAAGGGACCAATGTTCCATATTAAGAAGAAAAAAAAATATTATGATTTGATGATGTACACAAATTTCAAAAAAAGCACCATTGAAACATTGACAGGATGAGCGTTCATTCATTTTGTCATTGCTTGATCTCGTGAGGAAAGTTATGCATAATTTAATATATTTACATTTCTTCGGCGTACTAGACGTGTAAATGACATTTTAAAATAATAATAATTTTTGCGATGAAAAGCCAATTTTTGTATAGAAAAAAAAATATCACGATGTTTTTGTGAACGTAGACTGAAAGAAAAAAAAATTAAACAATTTAGTTGGCAAAAAATGTGATTTATTTAAAAGCGAAAATATACAACACAGTTATTTAAAAAAAAACTGCGAAATTAAATTTTATACGCCTTAATGTATTTCAATAATTGTAAAAAGTTAAATTATTGTTTATTATTTAAATATAAATACCTTTTTATTTGCTATCATCCAAGTAAATCCTAGTTACTTTTTTATTTTCAATTTTTTTTCTCTAATAGATTTTTTCCAATTTTTTTATTTTCTCCTTTAAATGATGTTTTGAGGAAAATTTTTTTTTTAAAAAATTAAAAATTTTAAGCTAAATTTTTAGGAAAATTTGACGATAAACATTTATTGAAGTGGAACATTTAAATCTTTACACAATTTTCACTAAATTTTGCAAAGATCCCCTCTCAAGCACAGCATCATTAATTTTATACTGGTATTCCAAAATTGATGAACTTCTGGTAAAAGATAAAACCTTACACTTAGTGTCATTTAGATCAAATTTTTATTATTAAAACACTAATTATTAAAAATGTTCAGGTTATATCTTGAAGAGATAAACAAGAGTTTAAATTAAAAATAGGAAATAGGTGTATATAATTTAACATCATCTGCATAAAGAAGGTGAGAGCAGCCTAAGTGCATTGATACATTATTCATATAAATTTAAAACAAAAGAGGACCCAAATTGGATTCTTGAGGAACACCAGATGACAGGAAAAAAGGTTCTGAAATATATCCATTATATTGTACTAGATTAGGTCTATTTCATAAATATGATTTTATTAGTTTTAATATGATTTAATTAGTTTCAATATTATTTTTATTACTTATATTATTTTCACAGGACGAATTTGAACGTCTGTGATTTAATTATTAATTCCCAAACGAATGAAAATAATTCCATCCAGGTTCAAATCCTTAAAAATCCTTTAATCTTATCAATATCCAAATTATAATTAATTGAATCTTGAGTTGCACTAAATTCAGTAAATACAATAAAATTATTCTTACGTGCTTCACCAACAGAAATTTCCAACTAAACATTTAATTTTAAAAAATATCAATTTCGAATAATGTAAAAAATCGCTCTTTACAAAACAGTCTAAAATTTCTTTCTGCTTTTGTAATGAAGGGTTAAAATCCATTGAATATTGTAAAAATATAGGTGTCTACAAACTAACAATAAGTTAAAAAATTCATATTTCTTATTATTTTTATAAAGTTTATTTTCGTTTTATGTCCATATTAAAATGATAATTTTTCTTTATTGAGGATGAAATTATTTAAAAATACTTTTTTAAAAAATTTATGGCCTATTACAGAGTTTTAAAAATACTATAAAATCATTGAACTATAAGAAATAAAATGCTTTTAATTTATACAGTAAATACATTACATTTTTTTTTAATGTACATAATAAAGAATTTCTTTCACAAAGTAAAAAATATTTAAAAATTGTTAGTACAAATTCAATCCCTTAAGATTGCATATAGCGCAAGGCATTATAAGATTTCTATAAAAGTAAACATAACCTAAAATAAAGTGAGCATAAAGCAAGTAGATAGGTTTGTTTTTAAAGATCGGATTGCAAAGTAATTGTAGTAATTTCAATTAATTCTTCCCGACGTCACAAGGGCTTGGAAAATTCTCCACACTCGCAAAGTGCTGAATGTAACTCTTTACGATCCACCTGATTACTTATCGAGTGCTCACTGTAACATAAAATAGATTTTTCTTTATCTGGCTTTTTATAACTTAAAACCATCAATAATAATCAATTCAAATTAAGTAATGTATTATTAATTAATTATTTATTAACCTAATACATTATATAATATGTGACGCGCACTGAAGAAAGGTACCTAAGAAGCAAAGAATTCTAAGGTTATTTTTGTGTTATTTGTACTTTGATTAGAAGATTTTGTTTAATTGTGGAAAATTAAAAACTAGTTTTATAAACTATTTTAGGTGCAATGAAGACTGAAACAGTGAATTTTTGAGAGTTGATCTTCTTTGGCATTTTCATTTCAAAAAATTCAAACATAACCTACAACTTTTTGCTTCTTAGGTAACTTTTTTCGGAGCACGTCTATATAGTTAAAGTATACTTTTCTAAAAATGTTTAGAAACAGAAAATTAAATACATTTCTTGTTCATTGATATTTAAATGGTAGGTAAATATATTTATTACTTGAGTCTGGATCAAAAAAGCGGTTACAATTTTTCTAAGTTAAAAATCATTGGCCCAAAAGTTAATAAGTTTTATATCACAATTTATTAGGATATTTATAATCATAATCTTCTCTCAAATATGAAATGCTTACAAGAAATTGAAATTTTACTTTTCTATTAAGAGGTTTAATTTTAAACCTTTCTTTTCTTCAGTGGTCAAATCATAAAAAAATTATAACATTCTATTATACCCATGATTACTATTTTGAAAATTAAAAGGTTCAGTAGTAAGTTTTGAAATATTATATTCCACAAAGAATAAAGAAGTAAAAAAATAAAGAAAATATTACCTTAGATCATTAAGCTTATGTTTCCTTAAATCTCTTGGAGGCTGTCTTGGAGAAGGTACGGAGCATCTGCAGTCACAGTGCATAACACAGAGCGCCACACTAGTTGCCAAAGTCACAACGAAAGGTGCAGCGAAGAAATGCATAATTGTCGCGACTTGCGTTTCACGACTGTAGTCTGCCATTACTATACTTAAGTTAACTCGACTATAATAACAAGGAAATTTTATACCCTCAAAACCCAGTTCTCGTGTGAAATTTTCACAATCTACTGACGGTGGATATCCACAACCTTTGATGTTCACCAAAAGAACAGCTTCTATTCCAAAAGTATTTGCTGCGAAATTTAATATTTCATTAACACAGTTTCCAAAAACCACTCTAAAGTCATTCTTCCAAATTATAAAACAATTTACTTCAATTTCAACATTATTGAAAACATGCACTGAAGAAACGTATCTTATTGAAAAATTATTCGTGTTTGTTCTCATACAGGAAGAAAATTTATTCCTGAGATTTTACTGAATTTAGTTCGATAAAACTGGGATGAAATGACAAAAATAGAAATTTTTCAAGATCTAGATTGTAAAAGAAATTTCATTAAATATGTAAAAGGTTTATAATTTTTATAAATATAAGATTTATACAATACTTGTATCAATGCTTCAAGTACGAAATTAAAACTTCAACTTAGTCTTAAAAATTTCACTGACAGTTCGGTGAAACGTAAGGTAAGTGTTTCCTATATTTATATTTACTGAATAGTTCGGTAAAACTTGAAAAAAATATGAAATAAAGATATCACATTACATTTTAACCACTATTACTAAAAAAGCAATTTAAAAATGATTAAAACCTATGATTATGCCACTATATCCCAACTTTATTGAAAAAATCGGTAAAATATGAGGAATGAATTTTCTCCGTGTATTATTGTTGAGAGACATGCCAAGTGATGACTTGTAGTGGAATACTAATGACTGTGCATATACCTATAAAAGAGAATGTAGTGTTCGAGTACAGAAGCAAAATCCGGCAGAAGAAGAAAACACAGAAAAGTGCAGGATGTGAGTCCAAGGGAAGAAATATCTCCCTACAGAATTTGTTGCGAAATAGTTGCCAGCATGCATTAGAGGAAGAAAAGAGATGCGGACGAACGGAAGCAACAGTTTAACGTGTTGCTAGCATCGTTTTTTAATTGAGTAGGGCAGATTGAGTAGTCTGTTGTTTTGAGAAAAAAGAAATCTATTAATAAACCACATAAATGGATCAAATCCCAGATAGCAAAATAACTTTTGAGAAAGTTTGCAGAAATTTGTTATTAGGGGGACAGTTTACCACTTGGTACAAACCAAATTGTTCATCATTTGGTTTGTAAATGACAGACTTCGCACTCGATAATTAATTTTAAAATACTTCCTCTATGAGGAAGAAAAAAAGTAGTAAAAAGTAGATTTCAAATTAAAAAAAAGTAGTAAAAAAGTAACGAAAAATTAAACTTGCCGACCAAAAAAACTTGTTTTAGAAACTTCACAAAACTGACAAAATTTCTATTCAATATTTTATTTTCTTGACTTTTTCCTAATTTTCATCAAAACTATTTACTACTTTCTTATCCTGCAAATAAATTGAATTGCTTTAACGAATTTTATTATTCATGAAAGAATTTTAATATTTATAAAAATAATTTAAATCTTGCGAAGAATTTTATAAAAATTTTTAAATAATCGAATTCCTTCGACTAATTTTATGTAAAATCTAATTTAAATCATTGAATTCCTGCGAAATTTTTATTATTCATGAAAAGAATTGAATTCCTGCAAAGATTTTTACAAAACATTTTTTAAATAATTGAATTCTGTTTGGAAATTTTATGAAAATATTTTTATGAAAATAATTTTATTGAAAATCATTGAATTGCGAAAAGTTCTTAAAAATAATTAAATTTTACAAAGAATTCTATTAAAATTTTTGACAATAATTGAGTGTTTGTGTGGTATTTCAATAAAGTTTTTTTGAAAATAATTGAATTCCTAAAAAGTATCTTATCATTTATGAAAATAATTGAATTCTTGCAAACGATTTTATTAGAATTTTTAAAATAATTAAATTTCCAACAAGAAATTTATTACTTTTAAGAATAATTGAAGTCTTGTGATGAATATTGTTATATATTAAGATAATTGAATTTTGCAAAGAATTTTATTGAAATGCCTTAAAAGAATTGAATTTTCGGGAATAATTTTATTAAAATGTTTGAAAATAATTAAATTCCTGTGAAAAATTCTAATATTTTTGTAAATACTTAATTGAATTCTTCAAAAAAATTATAAAAAATATTTTTCTAAATAATTGATTTTTTCGAATAATTGAAATAAAATTTTTAACAATAATTACATTTTTTGAGCAATTCCTGTAAAATTTTATTAAAAATAATTGAAATCTTACGATGAAATTTATTATTTATAAAAATAGTTTAATAATTGCAAAGAATTTTATTAAAATTTTCAAAAATAATTGAATTCCTCGAAAGAATTTTATTATTTATAAAAATAATTTAATTCCTCGAAAGAATTTTATTATTTATAAAAATAATTGAATTATATTGCGAAAAATGTTATTAAAATGTTTAAACAAAATTGAATTTCTATGAAGAATTTTGTTATTTTTGAAGATAATTGAATTATTGCGAAAATTTTAATTGAAATGTTTAAAATAAATTGAATTTCTTTTCAGAATTTTGTTATTTTTTAAAATAATTGAATTTTTTATAAGAATTTTATAAACATTGTTTTAAACAATTGATTTTTACGAAATATAATAAATAGGTATTATTAAAAAAATTTAAATTATTGAATTCTTGTGGAGAACTTTATTTGTGAAAAAATTGAATTTTTCGATTAATAAATTTAAAACAGTTTTAAAAATAATTGAAATTCCTCGATAAGTTTTATTATTTATGAAAATAATTGAATTCTTATGAACTATTTTATTAGAATTTGTTTAAATAATTGAATTTTCAAGAAAAATTTTGTTAAACATATTTATCGACATAATTGAATTTTTTTGAAGAATTATTTATGTAAATAATTGAATTCTTGGAAAAAATTTGAAAAGAACATTTTTCTTTTTTTAAATTTTAATTTATTTTTTTGAGGAATTGAAATTAAATTTTTAAGAATAATTATATTTTTTGGGCAATTTCTGTAAAATTGTATTAAAAATAATTGAAATCCGTTGATGAATTTTACTATTTATGAAAATAATTGAATAGTTGCAAAGAATTTTATTAAAATTATCAAAAATATTTGAATTTCTGAGAAGAATTTTATTAAAATAATTGAATTATTGCGAAAAATTTTATTAAAATATTCAACAAGAATTGAATTTCTTTGAAAAATTTTATTATTTTTCAAAAATAATTGAATTCTTCATAAGAATTTTATAAACATTGTTTTAAATAATTAATTTTTTCGAAATATAATAAATATTATGGAAAATTTATTATAAATAATTGAATTCTTCTGAAAAATTTTATTTGTGAAAATAATTGAATTCTTGCTTGGGGTCGTCCATATACCACGTGGACACTTTTGAGGGGAGGGAGGGGGTAAAAAAAGTTTGAAAATGTCCACGATCCCATGTATTTTTGTGTCCACAAGGGGGAGTGGGGGGGGGGGTAAAAATCTTTGAAAAACTGTCCACGTGGTATATGGACGACCCCCTTGGAATTTTATCAAAAATATTTTTAAAAAATTGAATTTTCATGAAAAATGTTATTTTTAGGGAAAGTAATTGATTTATTGTGAAGAATTATTGCATACAAATTTTGTTAAATAATTGATTTTTTTGAAATTTTTTTGAAAATGCTTTTCTAAATGAATTGAATTCCTGTAGAAATTTTATTATTTATGAAAATAATTGAATTTTGGATAAATTTTATCAATTTTTTTTTTTAAATAATTGAATTCTTTTGCAAAATTTGATGAAAATACTATAGTATTTATATTGATATTGAAAATAATTGAATTTGGAATATTTTTTGAAAATAATTGAATCGTTTTGAAGAATTTGATTATAATTTTTGAGAATAGTTTCTTAATTTCTAGTATTAGCGAATTTAAAGTAGTGGAAATTCTCAAAAAAGAACAGAAATAGTTGCTTTTAGTGGCTGAAATCTAAAAAAACTTCCGAAATAATAGCATAACGTAAAAAAAGTAGTAAACAGTGGGTTTTAGTAGATGAGTGCGAAGCCTGCAATGGTGAACTGTCCCCCTAGTAACAAAGTTGTCCTTTTTGCTATTCAACATCAGCAAGAGTTTAAATTGAATTTTTTCCTGCAAAACCTTCTTTATTCGGCTACCTGTATCCCTTAATTAAGTTCATACACACATGCAAAAAAGAACATGCTACATCACACTCTCACACACATTCACAGCCACTCTTGGAAACCGTGTTGTTTTACGTACTCATCATTGAGCTAGTGGATAGAGTTGAAATTAAAGAAGTCGCGTTTGTCACGGTCTCGTTTGCGACACTTGAATTCGACCATGGATCATAAGTTACGTATATATGAGTACACTTGTACACATCACTGGTGCAACCCTCTCTACATGAACTCCAGGTACAATTGAACAAACCAGCGAGATCCTCTCTTCGAATGGTGGTGCACGTGACTGGTTCGGGGGAAAAATCAGCAGCTAATGTACTTATTGCCGGATCAACATATAATGGCACCAAGAAGAGCAACGCAGCTCCACCTGATGTTGCAACCAAAGCCAAAGCAGAGGTGGCATAAAAATTAAATCGCTGACGAAATGTACGCAGTGGTGGACTTCGACTTGATTTATTAAATCCAAATTCTAATAGTTTATGACGTCGTTGTTCTTGGTCCTTTAAATGGCAATTATCTAATGTATTTTGGCACTGGCTACAACTAGCATCCAATAGAAGTTCAGAACTACTCCCGTGCATTCTTACTGGCAGACTGGATACAATTTTATATTGCAGCAAATTCAAAATTTATCGATTAAATGTTTATAACATGTAACATTGTGTAAACGGCACTATATTTCAAAAGAACATAGTTATCATCTCCAATTACTTAAATCGTTTATGGAATTAAATTCTCCGTTTAATAAATTTAATAAATTCACCATGGCATTTGAAAATATTCCGTGTATACATAAATTCTTCATATTTTATATGCTTTTTCTTTTTTTTATTTCTACATACTTTTTATGTGTATATTTTTGATGGACGAGCATTAGAAGGCAGTGAATACTTAATATTTTTTATTTTTATTTGTATTGTCTTTCAATTACTGCAAACTAGTTTCTAAGCATACTCTTCAATTCATAAACATTTTCTTTAATATCTTTAATATAAAGGTGTAAAAAACTCGTAGAATAGAAATGAATTCCTTTGATTATTTTTCTTCTAAAATGTTAATTCCTCTCGTCAATTCTTTTTATTTTGATTATAAAGCATTCAGCATTAAAAAATTGTTACAAATTACAGAGGTAAATATACCTCGATTAATGATAAAATTATCACTAATAATTTACATAGTGTTTACTAATAGACGGTTCCAAAGGATAACTAGATTTACACCACTTCTTTTTTGAAACAAACATTCTTGCTGTCAATACTTTAGCAGTAACACATTGACACTCGAGTACTTTTATCAAGCAATCTATTTTATATTTGTAGGTCCTTAGTTGTCCACTTCTGAGATCATTTGCTATATAGTATATCAAATACATGAAATCGATTGATTCTTCCCTTCAATTTAGAAATATTGATTGAATTTCTATAATATGGTATTATATAATAATATATGATGTCAAAATTAATGTAAATGGAATTTGTCGAATTTTCCGATTATAGTCAACTTTCCTCTTCTATTTTCCATGAAGTTACATTGTGAAAAAATTAAGAACATTAGTGCCACTTATTGCTCCTTGAAAATTATTATTTCTACTATTAATGAAAAGCATTGCGGTAAATATGAAAACCGCTTTTTGAAAATTCAAAACCATCCAGCCTTTCACACGATTCCCGAGTTAAAATGCGACTGTCCTCACTGATTTACCTTTCTTGGCATATACTCCGATAGGGCGGGGTTGCTGCAACGCGTGCGCCACCCTACTCACCCAGATATTTCCTTGTTTACAATTCTCAATATAATAAGTAAATTCAATAGACTTTATAATCAATTTAACTTGTAACTATCTCAAACTAATTTCCATTAGTAAACAATCTCGAATATCAAATGCATCCTAAAATTTCAGATAAATGTTTCAATTAAGAATCTGCATATACTACAACAAGATAGAACCAAAATTATCGAAATTTTAAATCAACTTTTAGCATTTTCAGTTTTATTAAGATTAATATCTATCATAGCGTGTTAATTCTTTTATATTAAACTTCAGAATTTTGTGAATATTTCTTAACTATGTGCATTATATTTATAATTTACAAAGCTTTAAAAATTGTATTGAAAAATCTCTTTTGAATACATTTATGACTTTAATCAGAAAAGGACTGATTAAAAAATCCATACATAGAGACTACTTACTCTATAGATGTAAATTCTACATACGCTTTTTTTACTTACGATTTTTTCAAAACTCATACTGTTGAAAAATTCTTAAAACACTAGTTATAGGTCACGTGAGAATAAAAAGTCGCCTAATAGAATAAATATAAGATTACCGTCCTAACGATGCCATTTTTGAACGATTTTTCATATTGTTGTACCTTTAGAATTACTAACTTTTTAAATATTAATTTTTACTAAAACGGATATAAAATAGACAAGATTGCAAATTAAATTCGTCAATATTATATGAACGTTCTAAATTTTCATTATACTTATAATTCTCACTATATAACCAGTTGTTTGCTTGTAAGTTTATGATATTTATATCTGTTACGTGAGTAAAAATGCCATCCAGTTTTTTAGAAGACTCGAAATTTCTGAAGTGTGACACTAATTTTTCGATGGAGAGATTTTTATATGTCATGTCAATAATTTTATAGTATTTTTGTATCAAATATTGTTTATACAACTTTTAAGCATCAAATTATTAAAAACAATTCCCTATTGTTTTATTTGATAGATTTTTATAAAATTTGGTATGAGCAATATACAAACAAAAAACGTTTGTTACATTTTGATCATGATTTGTTTAAAATAGCAATAATTGTTATAAACAAATAGAAATAAAATAAACTTCTCCGCCTAATTTCGTATTTTTTCTGGTCAATTATGATTACCTTTTTTATTACAAGTATTTTAAAAAAAGAAAAAGTCAGTATATTGCATTAGATCAAAAGTTATTAATATTTTTGTGATCGCGCTCGCTGCGCTCCACGCAGTGGGTCAAAAACACGGCTTTGAACAAAACAACTTTGGGGTTTCAATTTTTATTAAAGTTTAATAAACTATTTTTTAAATTAAAGCCTATTAAATTGCTAATCGATTCCTTGAGACCGATTTTTAATAAATAATAGTAGATAAAAGATTTTCTAATCTTTCAATTTTTTATTTGTTAATAAAAAATATAAAAAACATTTTTTTTTTGTAAAAGGGATAATTTTTGTAATATTCACAATATTTATTGGTAAATTAACGTAATTAGTTAAGAAACTTCCCACAAATATTTTCCAGCAATAAAAAATTACTTAAAAAATGATTCTTATTTATTATAAACAATTTAACACAAAAAATTTTTCATTCAAATCTTTTATTTTTTGTTTCCGAGTAATGTTTATTTCTTAGAAAATATATTTAATAAGAATACTTATTACAATACTAAAAATTAATATCAATTTTATATTTTTTAATAATATTAAGTTGTTTTACGAAACTATAACTTCAAATGGATTTTTCTAGATGTATTTTGTTAAAAGAATGAACACTTATTGTGAGACATTAACAAAGTTATCCATTTGTTGATTTAGATTATTTAAATAATAAGATTATGGGTTTTTAATTATTTTACTTTAAAATAGACTAAAAGCTAACTAATTATAATGCTATTTAATAACAGAAGCTTTAATTCATCCCAAAAAAATCATATATTTTACATTTATTTATTATTTTCATTACTAAAAAAAAAAAAAATTATTAAAAAATATGAAATTTATAGGTATTAATTTTTAGTATTTTAATAAGTTTTCTTATTAAATGTATTTTCTAAGAAATAAACATTACTCAAAAACAAAAAATAAAAAATTTATTCTTTGTTAAATTGTTTATAACAAATCAGAAACATTTTGTAATTAATTTTCTATTGCAGGAAAATATTTGGGGCAAGTTTTTTAACTAATTACATTGGTTTACCAATAAATATTGTGCATTTTACAAGAATTATCTCTTGTATAAAAAAAATATTTTTTATGATTTTTATCAACAAATAAAAAGTTTGCAGATATTATTTATTAAAAATTGGCCTCAAGGAATCGATGCGCAATTTAATAGGCTTTAATTTAAAAAATAGTTTATTAAATGACAATTTAGTAGCGGAAAGGGCCCCAAAATGGACATGGTATGCTCTAAATATTTTCGAATACAATTTATTGATTCAACCTACCGACAATATTTTGACTCCTTTACTAAATAAAATATTTATAAAGAGTTGTTCTACATTCACTATTATTGAATTTTTACAAATTATCTGACTTCCAATCTTGAAATTGGTAATCATATTATTTTTTTTGTGACCAAAACGGCCGGATAATTTTTTTTTTGAAAAGTTTAAGTCCTGGAACAGAAAACAAAGAAATTTCATGATCTATATAATATAAACTTTGGAAGTACATGTGGTTTTTTTTATATTCATTTTTGTAAAAATGGCGCACTTTTTGAGTAAATTAATCGATTTTTTTGCTAAAAAATAACAGAAAATTGTTTATAAAAAATAAAGTTTACATCAAAATAAAAAATCCATAAATGTACTTCGAAAGTTTACAGTATGTAAAAAAAATTAATTAATTAATTATAAAAAATTTTTTTTTGTTCCAGGACTTAAAATTTAAAAAAAAACTATTCCGACCGTAAAAAAATAGTCGATTCTTAATGTGTATGTATCATGGACCTGCCTACTGATTTTATTTGTTTTTTAAAAATAAGCTAAAGAATTTTTTTATTATTCGACTATTAACATTAATAAGAACTGCGTTAATTCTTTTTCAAAAAGAAATACTTGTTAGATCGATACTTGAATACTCCAGTTTTCTCCGTGCAGAGAAAGATTCATTTAATGTTACTCCAACGTTTCGAAATCCATGGATTTCCTCTTCAGAGAGTCAATTTAGTAACAGTCAGAACTTAAAATTTGTCATAAATAAATTAAAATTCGTGAGAAAATAAAAATGAAATGAGTATTTAGAATTTTTCTAGTTAACTTTGATTGCATATTTTTAATACAGTTAAACATGAATTTTCAAAATTATATTAAATATTCAAATTCATCTTTAACACAATCTGATATTTAACCAAAAAAAGTTGGGCCTGTTCAGGAATAATAAAATTTCTTGATAATAGAAATAATAATTTAAAATATAATAAATATAATATATAAATATAATAAAATTTATTTATTTAATGACTCGAGATTACACTGCGTTTCAGGGATCGTCCTTAAATTATTTAAGACTTTGACAGGGGAGAGGAGGTTCTAGCTATTTCTTACGATCAATTGAATAAATGGCGCTAAAGTATGTAAAATATCTTATGGGGGTGAGGGGTCATATTTCCAAAAAAATGTCTTACGTAATTTATGGACGGCCCCTTAGATATAATTTTTATCTTAGTGACTCTTGACTATATATTCCACAGTGCTTAATGAGTTCCATATAAAAGCCAATTTGTAAGTGTCCTTAAGTTTTTTTCTTGGTTTATATCGTCATTAGTATTCACAATTTTTTCTATTTTATATTTTTCATTTGAGCTCCATTGATCTAAAGGGTTCATAGATTGAAGTATCATACTTGGTATAATAATGTCATAATAAAGAAAAATCTGAAATTCAATATTAAATTTTTTTTAGATATTCTAGTTTTTTATTTTTCTTCTTCGGCAGGGTTTTTTCTTTTTTTTTCTTTCTTTCTTTTGCTTCTTTGACCTTTTATTTAAGTTTTCAGAAAACTTGCAAAAAATGAATAAATAATAAAAATAAAAAAACTTGCTGCAATTAGAAAAATGACTTCATAATTCCATAGCATGTTTGCTTGCTCTGCAAATTTACTGATCAAGTTTGCAGCAAGCTTACACGCTTTAAATTATGATTACATTTTACTTTCAGTAGACCAACACTTGTTTGTGTTTTAAATAAAGTTTACACTTTGCATTATCTGTTTGGATTCTTGCTACTTAAAAAGAAAAAATATTTGTGAATTTTTAACTTTTATGCAATTTGCAGGCGGAATTTTGACTTCATTCAAAAAGGTTTTAATAGCTTTGGTGAAATGTTAACAAACCTTATTGTTGAACGTGTTGAATACAAAAGATGGTGTGGGGCTCTTTGAAGAAACATGGTACATTCCTGTACAAAATGCTCTTACAGTTTGTTCAAACTGAAAACGCACACTGTTTCTTTGTTGGTCAAGAATATATGTCTGTCCATCCCATGTGCATGCTATAATTTCGTCAGCACCATCTCTTGTAACGTCTAACTGACATAAGGCAAAGATATGGTGATCGACTTGCATTGACCTTAAAATACAACTTCATTAATTACTTCTCCGTTCAACATTGTTTATCTTTTTCTACACAATTACAAGTGCCTAAGAATATCTTCGTCTTTCCATAAAATATTTTCAACAAAGTTAAATCCGTTTTTCTAAATAAGATTTTAAAATATATTTAAAACATCAAATTTATCTTAATAAATATAATTGTACGCACCATAAGATGATCTCATTACGAACAAGCATTATTGTACCATCTAACGTTGCCAGAGCATAAGATTTTCCACTTAAATTTTCCATTTGATTTACGTCCTCAGACTTGTCAGGTTCTTGATAAGGCTTTTTTGCGCACATTATGTTATTATTATTTAGAATAGTACTACTCGAGTAATTATGTGCGTCATCGCAAATTGAATGCATTGGTTCCTCATTGCCAATTGAAATATATTCTCCTAGAATCACGTTCCCACCAACAGTATTTCCATCTATTTGATCAATTCCTTGAACTTTTCTTTTATACCGAAGCCATGGAGAATCTTTTTTTAAGGACAATGCATCTTTTCCTGGAAATTTAATTTCAATTCGACCTATATTTCATTTTATTTAATTATATGTGACTTTCCATGAGAAAAGGTACATGAGGTAGTCATTGAAAATATAATTCAATTTTAACTGATGAGGAAACCTAGCGTCAAGTAAAATGAAGAATACTCGAACCTGGTTCTAAATCTCCTAGTATTTCTGTAGATATATTTGCATTGCGCATTCGATGAATGCCAAGAGTTTGATAGTCAATACAACTGGCTGCAGCTTCATTACTGGAATCAGACAATTCATCTCCAACATGACAATTATCTTGGTTACAGTTGATACGCATAAATGTTCCTCCTGGTTGAGCAACCAACAACGTAGGGGTTCCATCTTTTGCGTGCTAAAAATTTAATTAAATCACTCAGCATTTATTTCTCATTTGTCAACTAATAATCCGCATTTTTAAAGTTTTACGGGTAAAATTATTATCTTCTTCGTTTAGAGGCAGATTTTAAAACAATACTACTGGTAAAAATTACAAGATTACTTGCAATAATTCCATTAAAATCGTTATGTCTTTAAAAGATAGCATTTCCCTCAGTCAATTATAATTTGTTAAATAAATTGCATTCACAGGGTTGCCACGCTTTTGTCCTTTTCAAATTCCCTGACTTTTCCAGGTTTTCCAGGTTAAAAAACGGAATTTTTCCAGGTTTTTGAAATTAAAATTTTTCGAAAACATCAATAACTTGATTTTTAAATAAAATCATTATTTTTTTATATAGAAATTAAAATATTCAAAAATTTGAAATTCAATAACAAGAATATTATTATAAAACATGAAGATATCGATCACTCCGAGTCTTCGACTCGGAGTGATCACTTTTTTCATGTTTTATAATAATTAAAACTTGCTACTTTGTTACTGCCACTTCTTCAAAAATTATTTTCATCATTACGATTATTCATTTCTAGAATTTTCAACTAAAATTCTTCATTTTTTTTTTTATAAATTGTTGAAAAAGTTCTTTGTGAATTATCAAATTCTTTTGTTTACAATTTAATTTTACGAAATTTCGATTATTCTAAAATTCTTCAATTAAATATAAAAAAAATTAAAAACTTCAAATAATTAAAAAAAATTATATTAAACTTATTGAGAAAACTTAATTCTAATATTAAATTCTTAATTAAAAGTATAAAAAGTTCAAATTTTCAAAGATTTTAATTTGAAATTCATTTTTAAATCAATATATTAGGAAATTTTACGAGAATTCAATTATTTAACTATAAAAATAAATATTATTATTTGAATTCAAGAGAATTCAATTATTTAAAAATTATTTGATAAAATTCTTTATGAAAATTCAATTTTAAGAAATTCTTAAAATTGAATTTTCATAAAGAATTTTATCAAAAAAATTTTTAAATAATTGAATTCTCTTGACAAATTTTCATCAAATTTTTAAGAATAATTGCATTTTTCGCCAAATTTGATGAAAATAATTGTATTAAAAATAATTGAAATTCTGCCAAGAATTTTATTAATAGTTATGAAAATAATTGAATTTCGAAGAAAAATTTTAATATTTATAAAGATAATTGGAATTTTGACGAGAATTTTTGTAAATTTTTAAACATAATTGGATTTCTGCGAAGAATTTTATTAAAATTATTATGAAAAAAATTGAATTGTTACGCAAAAAGAATTTGATTAAAATTTTTGAAAATAATTTTATTCTTTAAAGAATTTTAATTAAAAATGTATTGAAAATAATACTTAAATTCTAATAAATAAATTGTAACAAAGGTTATTGAAATAATTAAATTCCTTTGATAAATTTTAATAAATTTTTTAATAATTATAACTTTTTTCAATGAATTTCATTAAAAGTGTAGGTATTAAAAATAATTGAATCCCTGTAAAAAATGTTATTATCTATGAAAATAATTGAATAATATATGAAAATAATTTGTAAATAATTGAATTCCTGTGAAATTTTTATTATTTATGAAAATAATTAAATGTTTGCGTAGAATTTTATTAAATTTTTTAACTAATTGAATTCTTTTAGGAATTTTTATTTAAGTACTAGATATTAAAAAGTCATTTAATTGAGAAAAGTTTTTGAAAAAAAATTAAAATTTGGCAAAGAATTTTATTAAAATCTTTGAAAATAATTGAATTTCTGAGAAAGAATTTTGCTATTTTTGAAAATAATAGAATTTCGGTAATTATTTGTAATTTTGCTTCAAAATTCAATTTGTTTTGGTGTTTTTAAATGAAATGCTTCTATAAATCCATTATTTTTAATAAAACTAGTTAAATGCATATTAAAAAATGTAACTAATTTCAGAAGAATTTTAGTTTTTAAATTTTTTTTAAATCTAAGTTATTTTATATTTCTAATTAAATACATTTAAAATTGAAATTTTACAAAATTTGAAATCAGAATCTTTTAAAGTTTATCTACTTATTTACTTATGAAAACTGTAAAAGCAATTCTTTTAAAATTGAATTAATTTTGAAATATTTAAGTGAAATAAGAGACTTCATGAATAAACACAATAACTTTATAAAGCAACAATTTTCCAGGATTCCCTTACGATACTCACTTGCATTGTCACCGTACCAATTTGATTAGCACACTCCCATTTATTAAGACCTACAAGATTTCCCGGTCCAAAGTCTAATCTGCACGACCACCTGTAAGACCGCACTACTCGATCGGTCAGACCAATTATCATTTCATTTAGACCATCTTTATCAATATCCGCTACGAGCACTACTTTTGTATTGGTCGGAATTCTCTGCACATGCACACAGGAGAGTTTTTCCGATAAATCAATAATGTCTTGCGACGTTCCACTTTTTTCCGCATTTTCTGTATTTTTCTCCTTTCGACATCTATTATTTGGATCTACAGTAAGTATGGAATTATTTATATACCCATCGATTTGTCAATATTATGAAGCTCTGGTATAGATAAAATATACAAATGGATATGAAATATTTGTGATAAAAGTGTCGAGAATTTTCAGTTTACAAGAACATTCTATATTTAATACAAAGAAACTAAATAGATAAAATGTCTTACCACTTGACTTTCTCGTCTCAAATTTATTATCACCAAAGGAACTTGAATGAGAAGTAAAAAGGGAATGAATTAATGGTTGGTCGTTATAGTAAATGTGAACCCAACCGTCATCGCAAATGACAACAAGAGCATTCTTTCCAGAATTAAAAATGTCACCAATTGTTAAGCAAGATATTACACCAAGCCCGGATATTTTTTGCCATAATTCTGTTCTCTGCAATGTCAAACATTGGAAGATGAGATTTATTAATCTTCTTATAATATAAGTTTCCAAAAAACCCATTGTTAGTTTTTCGAAATTCAAAATGGCCGATCCAATATGGAGGACAATTTTTTTTAAATTTAACAGAATTGCTTGAAACGGGTAACTCAGGAGTTTCTAGGGTAGCTAATTGTTCGATGTTAATTTTTTGCAGTAGTGCCTTTCAAAAATGTACAGATTTTAATGAAAACACGATTTTTTAAAACATTTTTAAATAGTTCTCACAGGAATAGAATTAGAGGTACCATTTGTTTCTTTAAATATGTAATAAAAAACTGAAAGTACCACGTTACCTTAAAAATGTAAAGACAACCTTCAGCTGTACCGACGACTAATTCGTTCTCTCCATCATTGTCGACATCACCAATCGTCAATCCGTGCCTGAACACCGTACCAGGAAGCTCCCAACATAGTTTATTAACAAAACACACAGCCCTCATTTTGTAATTCATTTAAGCCACTTCTGTACAGGTTAAATTTAAAGGAGTTCTATGAGATGGCAAGACAGAAATAAGATGCTGCCATCGACTTGGTGGCCAGACAATATAAGTGGCTTTTCCAATTAGTAAACTAAGGGCAATAGGTCCAAAAGAATTGGAGTCCAAGGAAAATCCAGTATGATCTCCTTCTACCCAGCAGTAGCCATTTGGAACCTACGACAAAATTTCACAAAAATTTTAATTCATTTAATAAAATTGAAATTATCGATCACCCCGAGTCAGGTTAATTCATTTAATTCTATAAATTAAAATTTCGTATCAAAGATAAAAACAATATTTTATGCTTAAGACAAACCGAAATATTAACATTTAAAAAAAATTTTATCAAAAAATGCAATATGGCGTAACTTTTACAATACTGAAAATTTTCAAAAATCCTTTGGTACATTTATTTTTCTTATCAAACATAAAAATTTCATCAAATTACAGATTAATTCGAAGACCCCATGCAAATTGTGATTTTTCTGTCGGAGCTTTTAATATTCAATTATTATTGAAAATTTTAACTGAAATTCTACTATAAATCAATTTTTATTAGAAAGTTCTTCGAGAATTGAATTATTTAAATACAAAAATGAATAAATTAAAAATATTTCTGAAAATTGAATTCTTATGAACAAATTTATCAAAATTTTCTTAAATAATTGAATTCATTCGAAAATTTTTAATACAATTTTCGAGAATAATTGCATTTTTCGAAAAATTCATAAATTAACTATAATAATTAACCGATTAAACGAACTTACCTTAAGTGAAGTTCGATCGGAATTATATGAGTCGTCTCGTTCTCCTAGAATAATACGTAGTCCCATCTTTCTGTTAGATCTGATCACAGAATTTTAAAGAATAAATAAAATTCAAACTTCACCTTCCACGTTTGCGGTTGTCAAGGAGATGTATGGTAAACAATCATTTATTTTAAAGAAATTTAATCACAAATTACTCAAGGGGTTTATTTTAATAAATAGAATGAGGATATGGGTGGGAAACTTCTAGGAGAACGAGACGACTCATATAATTCCGATCGAACTTCACTTAAGGTAAGTTCGTTTAATCGGTTAATTATATTACGTCGTCTCGTTCTCCTAGAATAATACGTAGATGTTCAAAGCAATATAATTTGTGATTCTTTTTAACTTTTTATTGAAGTACAAACATTGCAACTTTTATTAAACTATTAATTCTTAAACAGTAACATTTATTACACTTTTCGCATACCTCGACCTATCTATGAAAGGTTTGTTATAAAAAATCGCGAATGTTTTTGATCTTTCTGACCATCCTACTGTCTTTCGAATCGTTTCAATATCTAGTCCTTTCAAATTTGCCGCTGAGGAAGACGCATGTCGAGTGCTGTGTGATTTAAAGACATTTACATCAATGCCGCTTTCATTTAAAACTTGTTTTATCCAATTTGATAAGGTTTGAGTTGTCGCTGGTCTAATTGGTTTTTTAATTGTAATAAACAATCTATTAATTGATTTTCTTAAGCTGGCAGTTTTGTTTAAATATAACTGCAAAATAGAAGCTACGCATAGTTTGGGTTCTGTTCTAAAAAATGGCAATGATAAACAAGGTTGAGGTTTGTTAACTTTCGAAGTCTTAATACGTTCTGGTATTTTAATTTGAATGAGATCAGTTGACACAATAATATTTTCTAAGGAAATTTTAGACATTGTTTGCATACGTTGAGATGTAATTAAAGCCATTAACATTAATAATTTAAAAGATAATTGTTTCAGAGAAAGATTTTCGTGAGGATACCAAGATTTCAAAAAATCAATAACAATTTGTGGATCCCACGTAAAATCGTATCTGGGTTTCTGTGGCTTAATTACCGAAACACCCTTAAAAAACCTTTTCATTAAAGGATTCTGTCCAATGTCTGTTAATAAAATTAAAGAAATGGCTGATCTATACGAGTTCATAGTACTGTAACTTTTAACTTGTTCATAAATATCGACTAAAAAGGTAAGAACGTCTTTAGAATTTGCTTCAAACACGGAAATATTATTTTTCTGACAAAATGTCCACCATAACCGAAGAGGCTTATTATATTGTTTAATAGTGGCTTCAGACAAGGAAGAAATCATTATTGGTATTCCTGCTTCCGGGATGCCTCTCCTTTGAAAAGCTTGCCAGATAACTTGCCTGCCACCAGGATAAGGCTCTTGGCTAGAGGGTGTGTTTTCCTGAAAGGACAATGCAATAAATCGATATGAGGACCTAAAAATAATGGTTTTTCGATTAATAAGTCTAAAAACAAAGGGTACCAGACTTGAGTGGGCCAATATGGTACTAATAAAAGACCCTCAGCCTGATCATCAATTATTTTTCTAATGACTCGCAAAATTAAAGCAAATGGTGGAAATGCGTAAAAATTTAATCCTTCCCATGAAATTGTGAATGCATCAACTTTTACTGATTCTGGATCTTTGAACCAAGAGACAAAATTTGAACATTTACTATTATTATGTGTTGCAAATAAATCGATTTGAAATTTTCCAAATTTTTTCTCTATTTTCTTAAATTCTTCAATATTTAATTCCCACTCCGTTTCTGTAGGTAAAATTCGAGACTCTCTATCAGCGACAAAATTATCTTTAGTATTAATATATGATGCAAAGATCCATATATTTCTTTTTTCACACCATTGCCAAATAGATTTTGCAATATCATTGAGATTTTTAAATTGAATTCCGCCCATGCGGTTGATGTAAGATATGGCTGTTGTGTTATCAATTCTCAGTAAAATTTGACAGGAACTGTAATCTGAAGCAAAAATTTTAAGACCATAAAAAGCAGCTTTAAGTTCTAAAAAATTTATGCTTTGTTTCTGATCGAATGGATTCCACCAACCATGAGTTTTTTGGTTGCCAGAAAATACTCCCCAACCTGTTAACGAAGCATCAGAAAATATTTCTAAACAATATTTAGAGTTTCTGATGTAATTGATCGAAGAAGGAATACTTTTAATCCACCATTTCAATTCTAGTTTGGTGTCTTCAGATAAAGACATTTGCTGATCAAAATTTCCATTCGATCGTTTTAATGCTAGAAACTTTTGCCTTTCCATTTCTTTTGTATACAACCAGCCATATTTTACACCAGGACAAGCTGAAACTAAAACACCTATGCACTGAGCAAAATTTCTTATTTTACATTCAGTTTTTAAACAGAATTCTTGAATCATTTTTGAAATTTTCTCTTTCTTTTTGAAAGGAAGTTCAACTGTTAAGTTGTTACTTTTCCAAAGAAAGCCAAGATATTCACACTCATGTGAAGGTTCTAAGAAAGATTTTTGCCAATTAATAACAAAACCGAGACTTTCTAAAATTTGAATTGTTTCTGAAATATTTGAAATACATTCTTGTTTACTTTTTGAAATTAAAAGAAAATCGTCTAGATATAAAACTGACAAAAAACCTTTATTTCGTAAAAAATGAAGAATAGGTTTTGTTATTTTTGTAAACAAAAAAGGTGCTGTGCAAAGGCCAAATGGTAAACAATTAAATTCAAATAATTCTCCATCAAACTCAAAACGCAAAAATTTTCTATGTTCTTTTGTAATTGATACATGAAAATAACCATCTTTAAGATCTATTTTTGCTAAGAAACAAAATTTTGTTAACAACCTCATAACAGTTTTTTGGTCTTCTAATTTAAAATGTGGTGCATTTATAAATACGTTTAATTTTTTCAAATTTAAAATAAACCGCTTTTGACCATTAGATTTATCGACTAAAAAAAATGAGGAGATGAATTGACCTTTACAAGGGTAACATCGTGAAATTGCACCTTTATCTAACAATTCTTTGACAGCAATTTTACAAAATTTGTATTCAGAATCTGATGTAAATTTAATAACTGGTTTTTCTTGTTGAAAAGGTTTTTCCAAAAAAGGTATTTTATAACCTTGAATATATTCGAGAATATTCTCGTCATCTGTTATTTCTCTCCATTTGTCAATAAAAAATTGTAATCTACCGGGTATTTTACTTACAACTAGTGTCGAGTTCTCGCCTTCTGATGTTGATAGTTCTGCCCATCCTGGCGACTCCTGTTGTTCCTGCGCATTGCTCCGGACGGGCTTTTGAAGTTTAAATGTTTTTTAACATGTGGAAATTGTCCTGAATATCTGCTGGCATTCGAAGAAGTTTGTGGTCTTGTAAAATATTTGTCCCCTGTATTTCTATGATTAGAGAAGCTCTTGTTAAGTTGAAGCGGTTTGATAATCGCTTTGCTATCTTTTTCCAGTTCTTTCGCAGCTTTCAAACGATCAGGGAGTTTTTCACCAAAAAGGAGAGATTCAATTGGTTGATCAGTGATGACATCTTCCACTAGTCTGTTCACATTTGGGGTTATAAAAGCTCTTCTTGTGATCGAAATATTATAATGGACGTCTGATAAAAGTCTGGCTGCATCACTTAAATACGAAACGAGTGATGGATTCATAACTCTTCCTTCATTGAAAATTGTCGTTAAAGCAAGGCCAATGGCGTAAATGGCAGATCCAATTTTCGTTTGTGTTTTTACCTGGTAATCATCTTTTTTACGAGATCTTTCAGACATTGTCCGTTTCACTTCTGGATTGAGCACAGGCGATTTTATAGCAGCGAAATCATCAGGCATAGGATATTTTTTCATTATTTCGTCAGTTGTTTCTTTGATCATGCCAGATTTCAAAATTTGAGACCAGTTTTTTGTTAATAAATTGTGAACCTTTCCATTGGGATCATTATTTGTTTTTATATCTTCTCCAAGCAAGGTTAGGACTGCGTTACTCAAAAGGACATCACCTGGATTATCGAAGTTCTCGTACGAAGAATCACTCTCATAAGAATCATTATTGCTAAGTGCAATATTTGGTTTAACTTTAGGAAGATTTGATTCCGTCGAGCCTCTCGGGCGGCGATCGGAGAAGGTAACATGCTTGGACGAGCCTCTCGGACTACGTTCACGATCTTTTTGTTTTGTACGATCTTCGCTCGAAGATCGACTGTCACTAGAACTTTGATATACAATTTTTCGACTCTTAGACAATATAGGAGAACTGTGGGTAGAAGTAGACAATTCACTGGATGGAGATCGGCTATTACGGCGAAGACGTTTTGATTTATCTTTTTTAGATAAAGATTCGTCTGGGGAACGTTTTCTTCTTTGAGTCCTGCGAGAATTTTCTTTTTCACTCATGATGAGTCACAAAAATAATAATTTATATTATTTAAAACTCATAAAAGAAAAAAGGAACGAAAAAATTTACGTCGTTCTCAGATCGCACAGAAAAAAGGAATGATTGTTTACCATACATCTCCTTGACAACCGCAAACGTGGAAGGTGAAGTTTGAATTTTATTTATTCTTTAAAATTCTGTGATCAGATCTAACAGAAAGATGGGACTACGTATTATTCTAGGAGAACGAGACGACGTAATATAATTTGAATGTTCTTTCATTCATTCATTCACTTTTTCTGTCCCTCACACCCTCAAGTTGTCTTTTGTTTATACTTTTGTTTTTTTGTTAACTTTAGATAGAAAATAGAAATCATCAGAATTTTTTTCATTTCTTTTCATTAAAAGACTAAAATTTTGAATATTATATTTTGTCAAATTAAAATTATGCAGATTTTTGTTCTTTACTTCTAAACAAAATTAGCAAATTTTTAAACAACTATGATTAAGAAATAGAAAATTTATTTATTTTGCATTATTTTTGTTTATGAATCACAATTTTTTTTAACAAAATTATTATTTTGTTTTAGAAAAAGAAGAAAAATATTTCCACAATTCCTATTTTTAATCTTATTTCTGGAACAGGATTTTCCGCACGAATTAAGACATTCAAAAATTTCAAATTCAAACCTTTTTTTAAATTAAACAATTTATAGAAGTATTGTTATAAAACATGAAGATATCGATTGCTCCGAGTCTTCGACTCGGAGTAATCAATTTCTTCATGCGTTTTGTAATAATTAAAGATGACCGAGTGATAAAATCATTATTTTATATTATAAAAATATTGTTACTGTAACTTCATCAAAATTATTTTCATTATTTTAATTCAATTATTATTTTCTAGAAAAGATTTTATTATTAATGAAAATAATTAAATGTTTGCATACAATTTTATTAATTTTTTTTTTAAAATAATTTAATTCTTTTTGGGAAATTTTATATTAAAATAGTAGATATTGAAAATCATTGAAATTAGAAAAATGCATTTTATTTTTGAAAATAATTGAAATTAGGACAAGAATTTTTTTGACATTTATAAAAATAATTGAACTTTGGAGAAGAATTTTGTTATTTATAAAGATAATTGGTATTTTTTTCAAATTTTGAACATAGTTGAATTTTATAAGAAGAATTTTATTTTTCTTTGAAAATAATTGAATTTCTCCAATTATTAGTAATTTCACCGAAATTGAATTTTTTTTTAGTGTTTTCAACAATAATTTAAATTAGAAAATTTTTAAATTCTATTATTCTGAAAATTGCTAATTTTATTTTTAAAAAAAGGTAGTAAGAAGTTAGTCGCGCACTTTAGCGCGCGAATTGTTGCTAGTTGTATAAAAAATAATTGAAATTAAAAATTATTATATTTCCAGAATAACTTTTACTATTTTTAAAAACAATTTTTTCTATAAAGTAGAAAATTTTTTTGCAAATATAGTAAAATTTATTCTAAAAATAAGAACATTTAATAGCTAATTGTAATGTTCGAGGAAAATTTGAATAATTTTTATAAAAAAAAAAATTGAAAATAGTAAATTTTGCTATTAAAAGTCTTTCAGAGTATATTTTATAATAGTAGTAAATTTCATTGTAAATTAGTAAAATATACTTTGAATTTAGTAAAATTTATTCTGAAATTAATAGATTCGGTTAAAAATTCCAAACAATTTGAATTTTTCTTAGAAGTAAAAGTTATTTTATATTTGTTGCCTTTCATGAAAAAATTTCTAAGTTTAAAGACTGAGAAATAATATAAAAAGATTTTTATGTTTCAAAATATTAAAATTTTTCCAAATTTTGTAAAAAGTAAACATTTTTTTCTTCAAGCAAAACTAATAATTTTTCTAACGTACAAAAAATGATAATTATAACAAGTTTTTCTTAAAAAAAAATAAGGAGAAAAATGAAGAAAATGTATGATTTTAGGTGTTTTACTGAATTTTAATTAATAAAAGGTAAAAGGTAAAAAAGGAAACTGTGATCCCTTTTTATTTTTATAAGAAGTACTATCGTATACCTACTTTCAAAAAATTGTATACATATGCTAAAAAAATATTTCAATAAATTGTTAAATATTTTTTAAACTTAAAAAAAATAGGAGTTTCGTGAAAAAATTATTATGAACATTAAGTCAGTGGTAGTAAAATATTCTTATTTAGTGTAAAACCACCTTTTAATTAAAATCAAGAACATTAAGAAATTTTTATTATTTTAGGAATAATTTTAATTTTGCAAAATTTGTTTTTATTTTGGGTGTTTATATCTTCTTCAAAAGAAAAATGTTTTATGAAATTGTATTATAGAACATAAGTAAATATTTCGTCAGATAAAGTTGTAATAAATAAATAAATAAATATTATTCTAATAACTAAGTAATAATTACGGTAGGTATTTATTTGTAATGACAGTAGTTTAATAAAAGTAAAAATGAAATATAGATAGAATTGAATACAATACCTTGACAACTTCTGTTTTATAACCTATAGTACTAATAACATCTCCAGCCAAACCAACGACACGTTTAATTATATGCCTATCTGGTGCATTGGGAGATACGAATGTAATAATATCCCCGCGATTAATATCATAATTGCGTATTGCCCAGCGATTTAAAAATATGAAATCAACATTATTTGTGTCTGGATTTAATGTTGGTTGCATGGACTTTCCATCTACCCGAACGATTGTGCCGAATGTGTCCAAAATACAAGGTTTAAATGCAAATCCAACTGCTGTTCCTAAAAGGATTCTATATAAATTAAACAAAATTGCCATATGCTCTTTCTTTTCTATCAAGAAAATAAATAGAAACTTGAGAAGGAATTGTTTTCCTTCTTTTCTTTGTTTTTAAAGTCCTCCTTTATTTACATTTTAAAGAACTTTGGAATATTGTGAAACTTTTGAAAAGAGCATAGATCAATTCACATAGATGGGAAACAAAATGTTCCTTGTTAAACTTTCAGGTGCTTCTACAGTAACTTTTTTTACGTTAATAGAGCATTCACACCTTTGGTAAAAATGGTCCAGAATGGAAAATCTATATTGGAGTAAGAGAGACAGACTTATTTATCTGTCTCTCTTACTCTAATGTGAATTTTCCGTTCTGGACAATTTTTACCGAAAGTGTAAATTCTCCATTAAGTGAAAATGGAATATTTGGAATATTTGTCACAATCAACAAAATTTTGTGATAGGGCCATGAAAATTCACAAAATCGAATTTCTTGACAAAAATATTGGAAGTATTTATACACCTTCGATTCTTTTGTCAAGAAATTAGCGAACAACGTAAACGCTGTTCGCTAATTTCTTGACAAAAGTGAATAACGTGATAAATGTGATAGAAAAGGAAACAAATATATATCTGTCTCTTTCTTACTCATACTTTGCGTTGGCGAACGCAAAGCATGAGTTAGAAAAAGACAGAAATATATTTGTTTCCTTTTCTATCTCATGCGTCTCGTTTGCGAACAAGTTTCGCGAACCTATTGTGCATTGGACTTAAAGTGTCAAAACGTGAAAGCGGAAAACGTTTAACCAATAAAAACACACTTTTAAATAGAAATCTTTTGAATAGAGAGTTCTCATTGGCTAACCGTTGGCGCACTTCAGAGTTGCATCTATTCAAGAGCGCCTTGAGGAATGCAGTTCCAGTTGTTGTAGGCGTTTCCATTCTTCTGTATCTTTCTGAACCCTGCCAATGACTTGACCTAAATAAATATATTTTCCAATCCCTGATCAGTAAGCGGGAAAAACTATAATGTTTTTCATTTATTTATTAACATTTTCTTGTAAGTAGATTAATAAAAATGAGAGAAACTCATTCCAAAAATTTTTTTATTATTTTACTACACATTTTTCTCAGCGTCTTTTGATTAATAATCTCTTTAATAATATTATTATAAATGTGACAAACACGTGGTAAATTTTAGCGGCAGAAACATACCAGTTGATTGGTTAAATTCTTTCCCTCACTCTTGTAATTTATTTTTGCCAATGGAAATTCGGATGTGGTCGTATTTACCTCTTTTTTTAATACCATTTGTTTACTCTTCCACTCGATTGACTTTCGTTTCTGCCTTTTAGTATTTGTTTCAATATCTTGAAAAGTGCAAAGTTATGTGTTAATATTAGTTGCTACTAATCTTTTATTTCAATTTATATAAGTTAAAAAAGAATTTTCATTTACAATGGCTCTCTTAATGTCTACCAAAGAAAATGTAAGTTTTACCTCCAAGTATTTGCATTCATTTTGGTTTCGACAATGTGCAGGATGTAACACGTTACTCTTGTGCATTTTTCGATTATCATTCATTTTATTTTCTGATAAATTTTTTATAACAAGACTATAAGATTTCTTGTTATAATTTATGGAAAATTAATAAAGCAATTTTTTTTAGGAATAAGAATTGAAAAAAATATTTAATTATATTATGTAAAAATATTCTTTTGTCTACTTTTTCAAAAAAAAAAAAAAAAATAAAATAGTAAGGAATATTTTCATTGAAATATGTTATAGTAGAAAATAATATATAAAGAAAAATTTACGAAAAGAATATTTTTTCATAAATTGTTCTCGATTCTATTTTTTAGTCTATTTTTTCCACATTTTACCTGAAATAAGAGAATTAATTGAAAATGAAGCCCATTTAAAGAAAATTGAATTTTATGTTCAAAATTTCTTTAAAATGATTAAACATCATATGAAAATTATTTTTAAACGGATTTTATAAATAAAATAATTTCGGTATTTTTTATTCAGTATTCGATAAATAAAATAATAAAAAAAACAATTTATATTGAATTTCATAGAAATGTTAACACAAAGAAAATAGAAAAATTATCATTTTTGATTGGGACAATTAAGAAAGAAAAAATTATTCATATGTTTGAAACATTGGGGATATAAACATTATGTTAATCTGGAAAACAAATTAACTCTTACACTGAATTCAATTTTTCTAAATAAACACTTCTCGCCTATTATTGCGTCAGAATACTAATCCAAAATACTTCTCTTTCAGCAAATATTTGTTAATATACAAAATTCCGAGAATGAATTTACTGAATAATTGAAATTGACAATTTTGTAAAAATAAAAATAATTGATCTAAAATTAACAATTTCAATTATATTTATTTCTCAAATCGGTATTAGAAATACTACCTAATAAATTCAGTATTTTATTTTCCTTTCCTGTTCACCTTGAAAATGTGATAAAATTAAATTTTTAAATGGCTTCTAATAATAGTAGTGGAACAAAATTATGTTGATTGGTAACACAAAAAAATGTGTTTGATTGAATAATAAAATCTTATTTTTTCGAATTTCATTACTATCTTCCTATTTTCGATGTTCAAATAGAACGAAATTTTTTTTAAATCTAACAGTTGATTAAAAATAGATTTTTTTAAAATTCTACTCAACTAAATTCTTTGGATTGGATTTTTTTTATATAAATTTTTAGAAAATTAAACTCTACACAAGAAAATTCTACAATTATAATTCTACGAAAAAAACATCTGCAGATAGTAATCGTAAAATATTTAATTTAATTAAAATATTTAATTAATTAATGAATTAAATAATAAATTACTAAATTTAAAAAAAAAATTTGTAAAATAATTTTTTTTTAAAATTCTACGCAATTAAATATGTACTACAATTCAAAATTCTACAGAAATTAAAATCAGATTTTTTTCAAAGTCAAGAAATAATAATTCTACGCCGTTTAATTCAACCTTAATTAATTCTGCATAATTTAAATTTCATTTATTTATTTATGTAGGTAGGATTATTTAATTGACAATTGAATAATTTCTAAACAATTAAAATGTAGTAACATTTTTTAAAATTAATTGAATTTTTGAAAAATATAAAAAAAATCATATTTTTTAAGAATTTTAACACGATTTCCCAAAAATTTTAATAATAATATTGTTTAAAAAAATAAAATTTTAAAAATTTTAATTTACTTTGTTCGAAGATAATTAAAATTTTAAAATGAATTGAATTGAATTGAATTTCATAAAAGTATTTTTGTATTTAATTTAAAAAATACTTATTAATTTTTTGAAGAATTTTAATTAAAAATTGAAAAATTTTCTTCAAAAATATAAATTGATTGAGTTTTCATTCCAAGTTTCAATATTTGCTTGAAATTTACGGATATTTATGATTTTTTAAATAAACGTGATTTTATTGGACACCTTGCAAAGTACAAAAATATATACTTTCTTCAAAAGTTTTTGTTAATCTTAAAAAATCAAGCTGAATAAAATTTTAATTTTAAACTGTTTAATATTATTAATTTTATATTTCAAATAAAAATGATCATTATCATGAGTAACAAGTTTTAAGCAATTTTATTAAGGTTTTCAAAAATTATCCGCCATATTGGATCCGCCATTTTGAATTTTAAAAAGATGACTTCATATGTATCTGTAATCAGCGACCCAAAAATCAAGTTTTAGATTAGTTAGTTTATGTTTTCAAAATAGTATCAGCCATATTGGTGCCGATTATTTGTATTTTTAAAAACTATCAAAACCAATTTTACATTTTCTAGGTCTTTTTTATATAATTTGAAATTATTTCTAAAATTTTAAATTTCTCAAATGTTTTCAAATATTTTTTGAAATACCATAAGGATGTTTACGATTAATATATTATAATTTTATAAATTTAACTATAAAAAGTATTTAATTAAGGGCATCCGGGAAAAATCGAGCCCAAAAAGTGTTTTCCCGCGTGTCGTCTCACTCCTAAATAATTAGAGATATTTAGTTCGGATTTATCATGATAATTAGGGGAATTCATGATGATAAAGAATATTCTCGAAAATTGCAAGTAATTTTTGAAATAAATATTGAAAAACGGAATTACAAAAGTTGGATTTTTGGCGAAAGTGAGAGGCAATATGGCGGCGAGCACACAGACAAGTGGATCTATGTGTCAGTGGTCAAGGAGGTGGCGCCAATTCTCGGAAGTGGTCGCGACTCGAACTGAGGAAATGTATTAATCTCAAATTACTTCACTTTCAATCGTTAATAAAATAATTTCCTCGCAAAATTATTGCAAAAACGGAGAGGACCGCTCCTCGGAGAGTCTTCCTCTATCACCCCTCCAAATATGAACCCGAAATATTTTATCCTCTCAAAATGAGACGTCTATACTGAACCGTAAAAAACCCCTTTTTCCGTATATTTAAACAATTTTTTTCAATAATTATTTATCAAAATTTCTCTAAATTCCGAGAGGACCGCTGGTCCCAGAGCATTTCTCTATATTTACCAAAAAATCCCGACTCAAAATATTCTTTTCTTTTTAAATGAGACGTCTATCACGAAACCAGTATTTTTTCCCGGATGCCCTTAATTAAAAAGCTACCTATTAAAAAATTAAAGGAAATCGAGATAAAATATTATTTTTCAAAACTTTATTTGCTATGATACTTATTATCTATGCTTGTTATTACAACAAATAATAGGTAATTGTTATCATAGTTGTAAAATTTTTTTTAACTGTTTATTCCATTATGCAACAAATATATTTTGTAAAGAAATATAGAGTTTATAATATTCTTTATTAAACTAAATAATTATAGAAATTATAATATATATAACAAATTATCAGAAAAATAATTAATATTACATTTGACAAAATTATTATTTAGAAAGGTTTAACTATATTATATCTATTAAAAAAGAGGTTAATTTTTTCTTTGGTAAATTGTAAACAGAATCGTAGATATGACTTTTTATATCGTAGACGATACTGATCAAGTTGATAGTCTTAATAACTAAACGTCCGTTTAGTGAAGTTTACTTTTTGTTTTGTTGAACGAAAATGTCACCATATTGTTTAGTAACTATGACTCAGGGCTGAATATGATTCACTGCTTTCTTCTTTCCGTGCAAAAAATTTAATTTAAACAATAAATTTCGTTACGTATAAATTCATATTTTATATTGTTTTTTTATAGATTTTCTAACGAAATTGTAACACTGAATTACTTTAGCCATGTACGCCTTAATTTTTTTTAACACGATATATGAATAAATTATAGTTTTGAATTTAAAATGAATTTTAAAAATAAATTTTAGAACCTCTATTTTTAAGGAATATAATTTATGTAATATTGCGTTACATTGCAGAGAGGGGGAAGGGGGGGATTTCTAATAAACAAGCGTTATAAGTATATATTTAGAATCGAATGCAGAGTGTTGCTTAGGTCCCTGTCCTAAACTACGCAAATCGGCAACTACCGCTTACTGCTACCTGGCTACGACTAGTATTAGAGAGTGCGTCCGAGTGTCGGTTGTGTTATTTGATCAGAACCCACAATTGATTCAGGCTCATTAATTTATAAACATCTTTTATTGATTCAAACTTTTATCAATTCAAAATTTTTAAAGCGTTGATTAGAATTAATTTTAGAATTAATCTTTTATCTTTTCAAACTTTTATCAATTCAAAATTGTAAAGCGTTGATTAGAAATGGTAATATATTTAAATTTTAATTTATCTAAATTTTAATCGAATCAAATTTTATTAAATTAAAATTGGATTTAAAATTTTTCAAGTTCCCAAGTGTGAAAATAAAAACGGTCGAAAACTGGCCCAGTACTGTCGAAGTTGGCATCGATTCTTGGCAGACAACAATGGCGGGGTGTTTACTACGGTTAGATGTAGGTGGCCGAAAATCGGCAGACATTAATGGAATAATATTTGCGGCTATTTCTATAGGAGACGTACAGAAAAAATAATTACATTTTTTTAATTAATTTATTTATAATATTTCATATTCATATATTAAAACGCAATTTTATAAAAATCTGAAAAATCGCTACTGCTCGTGGGGATCTAATGCCTCAACCTAACGCAAAAATTAAAATTCCCTAACATCAAAGAAGGTTTTTGAAAATTTGAATTTAAGAAGCTAAGTCTTATAGGTTATGTTTGTTATCTTATAACCTTAAATAAAAGATTCTTTTTTAATTTTATAAAATGAAATGAAGTTTGTTCAATAAAATTAAACATAATTTGTATTCAATATTTTTAATGTAATAAAGGTTTAAATATAATAAGTTTGTATCGGGAGTTAATCCGCTTTGTGCATTTTCACTTAAAACATTGCAAACATAACCTAAAAGATGGCTTTCAAAATATATCAGAACGTATCTAAAATTTGCTATTATTTAAAAAAATTATAAGGAATTGTTTTAAAATTTACGAATATTTAAAACAATTTGGATTTTCATGAAACTCGTTACTCAGGCAGGATGTCGAACGGTTAGGGAAGTCAGGGAAAAGTCATGGAAAAGTCAGGGAATGTCAGAGAATTTCACTGAAAGCCAGGGAAATTTCTAAAAATTTATACAAAAATTAAAATTATTGTAAATAACAAATTTTTTTAATCTATAACAAAACTTAGAAGATTTTTATTAACGTTTGTTTATATGTTAAATTTTAAAGAAATTCGGTTTTTCGAATAATTTTAAATTTTTTACCAAAGGGTGGAGACTATTAAATAAGTAAAGTGTTTTTGAAGAGCCCAAAAATAATAAAGCTAAATGCCATAAAGGAGAAGAAAAAATGTTGTATTTTAGGAAATTCAATTTTTCGAATTTTTATGTACTTTTTATGTACTGTAATTTTAGATTTTTTACCAAAGGGTGGAGACTATTAACAGAGTGTTTAATGGTCAGGGAAGTCAGGAAATATCAGAGAATTTCATTGAAAGTCAGGGAAATTTCTAAAAATGTAAACAAAAATTAAAATTTCTGTGAATAAAAATTTTTTTTAATTTAACAGAACTTAGAAGATTTTTATTATCGTTTGTTTCTATCATTAGATATTAATTTATTGTTAAATATGTCAGTTACCATATTTTTGTCCCAAGAAAGCAGAAATAAAATTAGTAAAAAGTCAGGGAATTATTTTCTGAATCCTTGTTAGACACCCTGTCAGGGGTTTTCAAAGTCGCTGATAACAAGCGAATTGCATTCAATTTTACACACTAAAAAAAGTCTTACTTTCAGCCTATTTTCGAGGCTAAATTTAAGGTGTATACGGAGTCAGACTTTATTTCCTGTGTATAAAAAGTGGTCCTCCATATTGAATCCGCCTTTTTGAATTTTGAAAAAGTAACATCAGATTAGTAATCAGTAACCCCAAAAACCTCCTTCCTTTCCGGGGACGTTAAAGGGTTAATTAACATAATTACTATTTCTGTTAAATTTATGTAAAAAATTTAAAAGCTCATACTTAATACTGTTTAATCATTAAAATCATGAGGAAAATATTTTTCATTTTACAGTTATCCCCAAAGAAACGTTGCATTTCTCCAAGGATCACCCAAGAAAATGGAAAAAAAATCAGAAGTAAGTAAATCTACAATTTTGTTATATTTTATAAAGAATTCGAAGCAGTAATCATAAAACAAATTTGTTTTTGTATTTCGATTTTAAAAATTGATTTCATAAAATCTCATATTACAATTTTTGTTTATTTAATTATCTTTTAGATCGATGCAACAAAAGCTGTGAAGAATCTCAATCTAAAAGACAATTCCTTCAATATAGAATTGGAACCCCTACTTAGAGAAAATCCTCGTAGATTTGTTGTATTTCCTATTCAATGGCCGGATATTTGGCAGATGTATAAAAAAGCAGAGGCTTCATTTTGGACAGTTGAAGAAGTTGATTTATCCAAGGTAAGGAGACAAAAAAATGTTTGAGTTAAAAAATTTAAACTCAAAAAAGGAGAAATACAATACAACATAGAATTTAAAATATGTTTTAGGATCTGTCAGATTGGAGTAAATTGACAGACGATGAGCGCAAATTTATTTCACATATTTTGGCCTTTTTCGCCGCATCTGATGGTATCGTTAACGAAAATTTGGTGGAACGCTTCAGTCAAGAAGTTCAAGTAACTGAGGCTCGTTGTTTCTATGGATTCCAAGTGGCCATGGAAAATGTTCATTCAGAAATGTATTCTCTACTGATCGACACATACATTACTGACATACATCAAAGGTATTTTTCTTTTACTATATTATATAGAAAATAAGAATTTAACCCAAATTTCAGAAACTGAATAAAGAGGGACAGTTGCAAATTTAAAAATAATTATTTTTGAATTGTTTATGTTTGTATTTAACCCTCTGCTGATGCTAACTTATCCCCACTCTATCGCGTCCAGAATGACGATTTTTGACGATAACGGTCGTTAGCATCAGCAGAAAGTTAAATAATTGAATTCTCATAAGAATTGATTTAAAGAAGACTTTTACAATAAAACTTTAAAAAATTATATAGAAACATTAATGATGTAAGCGGGTCTTAAAGTTTGACTTGGAAAATCTAATGTTTCTGTTTAAAAAAAATAAATTTGTATTTGCAGAGATTTCCTTTTCAATGCTATTGAAACTTTACCTTGCGTTGCTAAAAAAGCACAATGGGCCTTAAACTGGATAGCCCACGATTCTGCAACATTTGCCGAACGCGTCATTGCATTCGCGGCAGTGGAAGGAATCTTCTTCAGCGGCAGCTTTGCATCAATTTTCTGGTTAAAAAAGAGAGGATTAATGCCTGGTCTTACTTTTAGTAACGAACTTATTTCTCGCGATGAGGTCAGTACAATTATTCAAATTCCCATTCTCTGATTAAATTACACTTTCTTTCCAATTTTACCTATAAATTTCTAAATCAAGACAATACTAATACTAATGAGATGATAAATAGTTTTGATTTTCTTAAAAGATTGAAATGAAAGTATTTAAAATTATTTTTTAAAAATCTATTACTAGACCAAAATTCTATTAAATAAAAAGTTTCTATTTACTTTGTAAAATTGAATTTTGACTTTTGGAATTGATACTGAATTTTTTTTATGTTAACTGAAAGATTATGTTTCTATTTATGATTTTTATTGATTTCAGGGATTACATTGTGATTTTGCATGTCTAATGTTCAAACATATTGTTCAAAAACCAAGTAAAGAACGAGTTATATCAATAATTAAGGATGCGGTATCTATCGAACAAGAGTTCTTAACTGATGCGTTACCGGTGGAAATGATCGGCATGAATTGCAAGTTGATGTGCCAGTACATTGAATTTGTTGCCGATAGACTACTTCTCGAATTGGGATGTCCAAAAGTAAGTACCAAATTACATTTTATTTTACATTAATTACATAGTACATTTACATTATGCTTGATCTAAAAAGTCATCATTAAAAATAATTGATTTAAAGAAGAATTTTAATTAAAGAAGTTACAGTAACAATATTCTTAAAATATAAAATAATAATTTTATCACTCGGTCGTCTTTAATAACTATAAAACATGAAGAAATCGAAGACTCGGAGAGATCGATTTCTTCTTGTTTTATAATAATATTCTGATAAGTTATTGAATTTAAAATTTTTGGCAACTCTGCACACATTTCTACTTTAAATGTTGAATAATTATGTCGCTAGTCCTTTCTTAAAAAATATTGCAAGAAAGTATCGAATATATCGAAAAATATCGAAATAGAAAATGAGCATTGATAATGTGAAAAGTGAATAGAAGGGCGAACTCACCAAATGAAATATAGTACCTTAAAAACTCGCATATACTTACAAGATGGAGCTACAGTCGCTCTTTACAATATCATTGGACTTGCAAATTTTATTTAATTTCAATTAATTTAGTTTTAGAGCAACTAAATAATAATTTAAGTAACTTTAGATGATTTATAATAAACAATACAAAATTAAATAAAAGGGACATGTTAAATGGAAAAAGGCGGAAGCAACAAAGATAAATATATAGCGAATTGCAATAGACATTTTTAACACATTATATATCTGATTCCAGGTTTACAAATCTGAAAATCCATTTGACTTTATGGAACATATTTCATTAGAAGGAAAAACCAATTTCTTTGAGAAGAAAGTTGGCGAATATCAAAAATGGGGTGTTATGCAAGAGAAAAGTAATTTCACTCTAACAGCCGACTTCTAAAGTGCAATTAAACAAACTTGTATTAATATTATAATATATTTTTTTAAAACTAACAACTTTAAAGTGTCCAATAAATAGTTGAATTTTTGTTTATCTACCTTAAAGATACAGCAAAATTTCGACTTTAAAGTCTAAACAATATTTTAATATATAAAGTTCCTTTATGTCATGATTTCTTAATACCACGACAAAGATTTCTTAATGACATTTAAAACAATTATGAGACTTATTGGAATTATTTTGACGATGACTTTTTCAAGTCGAAAGTTGTAAACATTGTATTTATAGGTTAAGTTTATATATAATGTAAGTTTATAATTAATCAGAAAAAATTTACTCCTTTTGTAAGAATAAATATATTTCCTAATTTAAAAGAGACAATTTTTTAAAATTATTAAATCATTTTTAAATCTCTGTTTGTTTACCTATTTCACCTATTTCCCCTTAACCCCATGGCAAAGATTTATCGGCCAAAATCTTTGCATGGCAGTTAAGGGGTTAATAATAATCTCAAAAAAAAAACCCGAGTTACAAGTTTCATTCAAATTTTTTAAGTTTTTAACCCTTTCATGCCTATGGTTCATAATACCACTTATAAAATTGGATAACTCTTAAAAATTTCAACCGATTAACAATTAATATAATAATGATGATTCTATCACTCAGTCGTCAAATAATTAAAAAATTGAAGTTAACGGCGTTGGAAGGTCTGGAAAATTTGTAGGTTACAATTATCGCCCGACAAAATACGGCACTGACTGATTTAAATGACGTGAAATAGGTAAATAAACATTTTTCAATCACTTTTTCTCTAAACATAGACACTTTTTACAAAATAAGCCAACGTACAATGGGTAAGAATCTTCTTAATTATCTAAGTTCAAAAGATTGTTTAAATTCATGCAGAAACGCGGTTGTAAAATGTAAAATTGGAAAGTAATAAAATGACAGACAACAAGAAGCGGTTTACTGCCAGTCGACAGAAGAGGGCAGAAGCATGCAGAGAGCACAATGGTCCAGCTGTTATGTTCTTAGCATTACATCACTTTCCAATTTTACATTTTACAACCGCGTTTCTGCATGAATTTAAACAATCTTTTGAATTTAGGTTATTAAGAAGATTCTTACTCATTGTACGTTGGCTTATTTTGTAAAAAGTGTCTGTGTTTAGAGAAAAAGTGGTTGAAAAATGTTTATTTACCTATTTCACGTCATTTAAATCAGTCAGTGCCGTATTTTGTCGGGCGATAATTGTAACCTACAAATTTTCCAGACCTTCCAACGCCGTTAACGATCACCTTGATTCGGAGCGATCGTTAACTTCAATTTTTTAATTAACAATTAATTTGGTTTTATTTCACAATTACACTTCTTTGTCAATGTAAAATTACGTTGAAATTAATAATATATTCTAGTATTCGTTAGAACAAACAAAGTTTACTTAAAATTAAAAATTCCAAAATTTCGTAAAAATAAAAATTTTTTTTTATAAATTTACTATGAATATTGAGTGAAAATCATTATTATTCGTCCAGGCGCCCTTGTCGAAAGTATGTGACATAAATCCTATCCAATTGGGAATAGCGTCATTTGATAAATTAATGGTTTAGAAATAATGCCCAACAATTTGCACCAACTTAGACCAAGCGCGTTGTATGTTACATATAAAATTTTTTAGTCCACAAAAACAATTTTTTTCACGTTTTTCAATATTGCTGTTTCTAGTAAAATTTTAGACATAAAAGTTATTATTAAAAGTTGTAGGGCTTACAAAGAGCTAAGAATACAAGAGGTTGGACGACTTTTTTTAATAATTTGTTTAGGGGAGCTAGGGGTTAGTTGTAACAATTTCTAAATTATAGTATTTTTTATAATTTTTATCGGGTAATTGATAATAATTTTTTGATTATATAATAAAGAAGCTATTCATGCATTAAATTAAAGCCAATAAAATTTTTTAAGATGCGTAATTTTTCCAGAATAAGATTTTTTTGAAATAGAACATCGCGCAAAGTTTGGGGCAGGTTGTAACAATAATAAAATTGAAAATTTTGAATACGTTTGTACCTTAATTTTTAAAGATAAGTGCAATAATATTCTTCTATCACATTTTATAATATTATATTGTAAATTTATTAACTGTTTGGCTTACATCTTGTAAGTTATTAATTTATATAATGTGTATAGTATACAATAAAACAAACTGTTACAACCTGCCCCAAGGTATAAATTATTAGTTTATTTATGTTTTTTAAAAATACGTGTCATTAGCAGTTAAATCTAATACGGTTTTATTAATATAAGATAAATTTAGAAGCTTTGGTCACAAAAAGTAAAGAAGATAATAACATTATGCACTATAAAAACAAACTTTACAAAATTAATTTTTTAACAATTACCCAAAATTGACGCATCTCCTGAAAATCTATCAAGGCGACGCCTGGCGGACAAATGGTTGTATAGATTACTTGAGACGGTTCTGAAGGTAAAGTAGAGTCAATTACTTGAACTCGAAAAGTCACATTTTCCTAAAAAATTGACTGTTACTTCTTACCCCTGTTACAACTAACCCCTAGCTCCCCTACGAGTTATTAAATTAAAACGATTAAAATCAAACGATTTTTCAATATTTAATAATTTAAGGGGTTGTCCATAAATTACGTAAGACATTTTTTTTTGGAAAATTTGACCCCTCTCCCCTCGTAAGATATTTTACATACATTAGCGCCATTTTTCCTATTCTTCGTAAGATTTTGCTGACCCCCCCCCCCTCCCCCCTAAATGTCTTATATTTATGAACGGCCCCTAATTATAATTTTTATTTAATCATTCTCTAAAACTCTGTGAATTAACTACTCTTAGGACCCTTAGTAAGTGTACAAAATTTGGACCTGATCGAATTAATAAGGTTGCAATAATCTAATTGTTAACTAAAAAACTTTTTTTATGAATTAAATGGCAAATTGAAAAACGGTTTTGGGTATTGCCAAACAGTGCTAAAATAACATCAGAACTGACTTACTGACAAACAAACTTACTAACTAACGAGCTAATTAACTTTCTAACTTACTAACTAACTAACTTACTTACTAATTTATTAACTAACTAGCTAACTTACTAACTATCTAACTTACTTACTAATTTATTAACTAACTAGCTAACAAAGTTACAAACTTAATTATTAATTAACTTACTTACTTACTTAACTTATAGTTACTAAGTAACTTCCCAGTGAGAAATCGTCAATCAAAATGACGTCAATTTCTATTATTATTGTCAATGATTAAATTAAAAAAAAATTTTGACGAAATTTTGACGATTAAAAATTTTAGTAAAAACTATATATCTACTAACTAATATTACTGTTTACTATGCTTATATTTGCTAAATATTTATAAATTATGAACTATGTTAAAAATCATACAAAAGGCAAGATGACGTCAAAATGATGTCAAATTGACATTGATATCAAAATGTGTACATACTTAGGAAATAAGGAAATAAAAAAATTAATATTCTGGTCTAACTATAAAATAAGTGTAACTATATATTAGTTATTTTTAGAAAAAGTTTAACTTTTCAATAACTTTTGATTAAAAAATAAAATATTTATTTTAAAAAAATGAACTTTCAGCTTATTAAATTAATAGTTCGCATATTATAACTATAATAATAATTATTTAAAGGTTGGATTGCTTGCATCTGCGTTATTTGATTGCGTTAAAAAATTTGATCTTAAATAATCTTTTGTAAGTGAAACACTTATATTTTTATATTATTACAATGATATAATAATGGATGTAATATTTTGAAACGTTTTTTATTTATTACAAACGATGAGTTGTATATAAATTGAAATTAAAAGAATTAATGTAATTTTACTATCAAATTAAATTGTTAAATCGTAAAAATTCAGTCAATTTTAAAAATGATTAAAAACTGGTCTAAATCTATTAGTCGTCAAAATTTCTTCAATTTTAAAATTTATCAAAAAATGGTCAAAATGTGGGACATTACTTTCGTCAATTCAAGTCGTCAATTTGATGAAATTTTGACTTCCAAATTGAGGTCAATTTGATGAGTCATTTCTCATTGGGTTACAAACATACTATATAGAGCTGGACGAAATAATTTGAACAGAACTGTTCGAATTTTTTTGCCTTGATCGAATTTCCAAAATTCGACATTTCGGCGTCCCAAAACCGAACAAAACTCGGTTCGAATCAAATTTTGCACAGCTCTAATACTAACTAAGTAACTTTCTAACTTATTAACTAACTTACTTACTTAGTTACTAACGAACTTACTATTACAAACTTACTAACTAACTAACCTACTAAGTTACAAACTTAATTACTAATTAACTTACCAACTAACTTAGGGTCCATCCACATATTACGTCACACTTTAAGGGGGAGGGGGGGGGGTAAAAAATGGCCAAAAATAGTGTGACGTAATATGTGGATGGCCCCTTACTAACTAACTTACTAACTAACTCACAAACTTACTAACTAATTTACTAACTACCTTATTAACTAACTTACTGACTAACTTACTTAACTTAGTTACTAACTAACTTACTAACTAGCTAACTGAGTTACAAACTTAATTACTAATTTACTTACTCAACTTAGTTACTAACTAACGAACTTACTAACTAACTTACTAAGTAAGTTACAAACTTAAATACTAATTAACTTACAAACTAACTTACTTACTATAACTTATTAACTTAAATAACTTACTAACTAAATAACTTACTAAACTAATTTACTAACTAACTAACTAACTAGTTAACTAAGTTACAAACTTAATTACTGATTTACTTACTTGACCTAGTTACTAACTTAACTTACTAACTAACTTACTAAATAACTAACTAAATAACTAACTTACAAACTTGCAAACTAACATAATAACTAATAACTTTATTAATTAACTAACTTATTAACTTAATATCTAACTTGCTATCTAACTAACTTATTTAATTACTAACTTAGTAAGGTAGTAAGTAACTAAGTTAGTATGTTAGTTCGTAACTAAGGTAACTAGTTAGTTATCTGGTTAGTTAGTTAGTTAGTTAGTAACTAATTAAAGTAAGTTAAGTAGTTAGTAAGTTAATTAGTAATTAAGTTTGTTAGGTAGTTAGTAAGTTAGTCAGTAAGTAAGTTATTAAGGTAATTAGTAAGTTAGTAACTATGTTGTTAGTTAGTTCGTAACTAAGATAATTAGTTAGTTAGTAATGGTTGAATTGTTTTTTATTTGAAGTAAAATTCCAGTCATAGTAAGAAATAACTCCAAAATGGATTATTTTAAACCTTTTTGGTTTGAATTTAATTCTTTATAAATTTGCAGAATTGTTCTATATATAGGCACTAATAGTTATTTGTGTCTAGATGTAAATTTATTCAAATTTTAATGATTTTAATTTAGTGTATTGACAATATAACTCAACAGTTGAGAAAATTTTACTTTGATAAAAATTTAGTTCTGATTTTAAGTAGTAAAAATAATGGCTTAAAAATTGCAAATTTTGGAAATAAAAAATAGCACTAGTATGTCACATGACGACTTAAAATGGCGGGAAGTGTGTGTGCTAGAAAACCAAGCGATTTAAGCAATTCGCAGGTGCATCTTTTACAACTGAAAATATTCCTCTTTCAGAGGTATACTGAATCAAAGTATTAATGATAAAACTCTGTATTTTTTCATTTAAGAAAACATTTTCACACAAAATGTATCGTCTCTTCATGTTTTAGTTGGAAAAAATATGGCAGATGAGATATTTAATAAATAATGTTCTTCAAAGTTTGACATGATTAGAAAGCTGGAATATAAAAGATGGTTCGAAAAATGTACGCATCAATGACACTAAATATGAAAATAATGTACCCGCGGAATGTCTGACAATATTCGTGAATATTGTCAGATAGTAATAATGAAAATAGTGAATGCAGTTGAAATGAATATTTTATTTGAATTTGATTATTTATTGTTCGGAGAAGAAAGTCTCTCAGGTCTCTCATGATGTAGAAAAAATGTGGTACCGTAAAGAACGCAATGTTCCTTTTAAATGTCGATACCCAAGTGCGCGGTAAGAGTTGAGCAATGGCGCTGCTGAGCTACTGCGCTTTGAATCTAATTTTATCGGTCGCGTTCTGTGAGACAGCATGGAGTGGTAAAGTGACAGCTAATTCTGTATAGGGGTTATGCAGTAGTCAGTGGCACACGGGGAAAAAGTGGGTAAAAGCATGAAGAACTTGTAAATGAAAATCTTGTTACGTAAATCTTGCGGGGAAGTGATGTCTTTCCATTTGAAACTCCTAATCGCAATGACGAACACAGTGTTAGTATGTGAGAAATAATGATCCGCATTAAATGAGTTAATCTTTGTGGAAGAAGAAACACGACATCGTCTTCGAGAATGTATTGAGCAGTTAGAAATTAGAAGGAATTCTTTTTTTTCAAAAAATCCCAATCTGACAACCACAATGGCGGAAGAAGAAAGCAGTAACACGTGCGAAGATTCTTTGGGTCCCACGGACACGAGCACGGCCTTCGCCAAAAAATTAAGGGGTCGCAAGGGTGCTCTAAAGAAAAAGAATGTTTACGTCGTCAAAAACCACAGTTTTATGCCCCGATTTTTCAAGCAGCCAACATTTTGCAGCCACTGTAAGGATTTTATTTGGTGAGTTTCATTTTTCATTTTTTATAAATATTATAAATCCCTATTGAAGGTTGGCTAAAGTCAAATCAATTTCTAATTCATTTACCGCTGAACTGAACAATATATACCTCTATATATATATATAGCAAAGAAGGTAACTTAATTTAAGATAATATTTTATTTCTATGAACATAATTTGTTACCACAATGAAATACTTAGGAGTGATCACACAATTTTATCCTGATTTTATTACAAAAGTGGATGAAAAATGGCAATTTTCAAAAGTGCCATTTTTATTCTTTGGAAAAACATAAAAATTTTCCAACATCCATAGGATTGATTATTTAGAAACAGGAAAGAGGAACAGCAATAAAAAAAAATTATGGAAGAAGTTGAATTTTAAATATGTAAATCTCCATCTTTCGTCATCTCAACCAATCAAAATCTATGTCAATTTGTTCTGCATTCTTTTGAATTTATATATAATTTATATTCCATCATGAAATTATTTGGAACTTGAATATTTTCAAAATTTTTGACTAGTTTTAGATCCATGACAAAACCTGAAAAAAATATTGTTGATGAGAAATAGAACAAAAATTGTAAAAGAAGTTCAAAATTGAATTCTTAATCTTTCGGGTTCTAGTAAACCTTAAGTAATCCTAAAAGAGTTGCGTTTACAATTTTCATAAATAGATGAACTTCAAAGGGCTTCAATTTGAAATTTTAGAAAATTTCAATTTTTAATGAATTTAATTAAAGATTTTAAAGAACTTGAATTTATGAAAAATTTTAATAATTCAAATTCTTCTGAAATTAGTTCAATTTTTTATTATATATACTTAATTAATTATTAGAAATAATAGATTTATAAAAGAATTTCAATTAAAAAAACACTGAAAAAATTGAATTTTTGAGAAGTTACAAATAATTGAAGAAATTCAATTATATTCAAAAATTCAAAAAAAAATTCTCTTCAAAATTTCAATTATCTTTATAAGAAAATGGGATTCTTTTCCTAATTTCAATTATTTTCAAAAATTTTCCTCAATTCAATAACTTTTATTATCTACTATTTTAATCAAATTTTCTAAAAGAATTCAATTATTTAAAAAAATATTTGATAATGTTCTACGCGAACAAAACTTCAATTATTTCAACAACAAAAAATGTTAATAATATTCTACACGAACATTCAATTATTTTTATAAATAATAAAAATTTCATAGTATTTCAATTATTTACAAATTTTTTGTAAATTTATTCGCTATAATTCAATTATTTAAAAAAATTTTCCAAAAGAATTCAATTATTTAAAAAAATGATAAATAATAAAAATTAAAAAAAACAAATTCAATTATTTATAAATTTTTTTATAAACTTCTTCACAATAATTTCATTATTTTCATAAACATTAAAATTGTTCTTAGAAATTCAATTATTTTCATAAATAATAAAACTCATTGCAGAATTTCAATTATTTTCATAAAAAATAAAACTCATTGCAGAATTTCAATTATTTTTAATACAGTTTTAATTGAATTTACAAATTTTATTAAAATTTATCGGAAGAATTCAATTATTTAAAAATTTGTCGATAAAATTCTTTATGAGAATTCAATTTTGAGAAACATTTAATTATTCAATAAATTATTTATTTGCATTTTATTTGTATTTAAATAATTGAATTCTCGTAGAATTTTCTAATAAAAATTGATTTAAAAATGAATTTCAATTTAAATTTTAGATAATAATTGAATAATAAAAAGCATCAAAAGCGTGAATTTTTAGAAATAATTGAATTTTGAAAAGGTTTCAAATTCAAATCTTTGAAAATATGAATTTTTCATACTTTTAACAATGATTTCTGTAGAATTAATTTTTTTAAAAAAGTTTCATTAAATTTTTTTCAAATTTATTTTAAAATTTTTTTAAGTTTTTATTTTCTACTTTTAAATTGAAGAATTTCTGAATAATTGATGAAATTTCATAAAATTGAATTGTAAACAACTAAATTTAAAAATTCCCAAAGAACTTTTTCAAAAATTTTTTTTTAAAAAAATTGCGATTTAAATAAGAATTTTAGTTGAGAATTCGAGAAAGTAATAATTGAAAAGAAATGATAAAAATAGTTTTGAAGAAATGAGAGTAACAATATTCTTATAATATAAAATAATGATTTTATCACTCGGTCATCTTTAATTATTATAAAAAATGAAGAAATCGAGCACTTCGAGACAAAGACTCGAAGTGATCGATATCTTCATGTTTTATTATAATATTAATATATTATTAGAAGTTATTGAAATTCAAGAAGGTTTGAATTAGAAATTCTTGAAAATCTTAATTCTTATGGAAAAATAATAATGATTAAAAATTTATTTAAAAATAGAAGTCATATTGGTTTTCGAATAATTTTACAATTAAAAAAATGTATTTATTTATTAAAAAAATTCTTAAATAAACGTAACAGAATATTTTTCTAAGTATCTAATAATTTTTAGAATAAATCAGAATATTCTTTAGGGTCAGGAAAAAAGTAAAAATTTTGTCTGGAAATCAGGGAAAAACAAAATTAAATTTTTGTGGCAACTCTGTTTCATTATGTTTATGATAGAATAATTTTATATCCTTGACAATATTAGAAAATAGATTAACACTCCTATGCAAACCTTTTCGGTGGTTTAAAATTCCATTAGTTCCTCCCCTTAAAAAAATATTTATTATAATTATCTATATATAGCAAAGAATTAAGTTAATTTTAGATCATCGATATGATCGGAAAAATTAAATACATAAAAGATCTTTAAGCACTTCTTTATAAAATAAAACCATCGAATGTAAAATAGTGTTTCAAAATTTTTGTTCTGAATATAAAAGAGATCTTATTTTTATATCAGAAAATTTTAATTGTTTATCGCTTCCGGAAAATCTTAATTGCGATTTTGAACTCTTTCCCGACATATTGAGTGCTCCATTTGAAATTTTTGCTAAACTGATATCAAAATTATTGTGACTTAAAAAAAGTATTAAAAATTTTAACTTTCATCATTTTAACCTATTGATAATGGAAATTTATGCTATAGGTAAAAAAGTAGGTGCAGTTTAGAATATTTAAGATGTACACTATAAGAATAAGCTTCTTGCGTGCGGCCTTCAAACTTTTATCTAAAAACCGGTTTTATCAAGAAAAAAAAATTTTCTTCAAAAATCGGTTTCTTTAAGAATTAAGTTTTATCTATTAGATGACGTGTTGCATTTAATCCCCAGAGAAAATCGTTAGACACGCTCAACTTCACTCGATTCTCCTATAAAAAACGTACGATCTATTTCTCGTTTTATCTTATGTTAATTATTATTGTACATGGGATCAAACAGTCTCCTCGTCGTAACTTAATAGATAAAGTCAAGTGACAAAATTCAATTGTAAACATAAAAACTTTTATGTTTTATTAAATAGTTAATGCTCGAATGTTTACTAATTCTTGACCTACAAAATTTATTTTAATGTAAACTTTTCATAGAGATGAGAAAATTTGGAGATTTACTAAAAACAGAATATTTCGACATTTTAGACTATAAAGTCATTAATATAATTTCGTTGCACAATTAATTTATATTTATATAATAAATAATGAAGGAAACTGGCACCCAGTTATCAGCACCTACTTAATTTTAGAAATTTAAGGTTATTCTTTATTTAAAACGATATCAACTTTTAAAAAATTGGGTGCTGATAACTGAGTTACAGCTTTGTAAAAAATAATTAAATTTAAGATTTAATTTACAAAATTAATTGGGTGTTGATAATTGGGTGCCAGTTTTCGCTTCATTAATAGATATTAATTGGCTCCAAAAATTAAAAAAAAATATTTTAAACCAAAATGCTACATATAATGTAATACATTTTTAAAAAGTTGATTTTAAACATATTTTCTAATAATACTTTGAAATCAATTTAATTTAATTTTGAAATTACATAACTTTTTAGATTCTTTCTAAAAATATTAAATTAATGTGTTTTATAGTGACTTAGGTTCGAAATTGCGTTAAGTGTAATATTTTAATTCTTTGGAAGAAAGCCAATCAAGAAAGAAAATTTCTCAATTTTGATAAATGTCTTGCTGTAGGTGTATCTGAAATTATAAAATAAAAAGTAGACTTTCAGATCCGTATTGCAATGCATGGTTGCCATACTTTCAGGAGCAAAACTTTTGTATCAGTTTTTAAGACTAAAAATCCAGATTTAAAAAAAGGAATGAAATTTCTTGATTTAGAATCTTTTAATAATATTTGAAACTATTTAATAATTATATAATTAAAAAATATTAATTATAATAATAATAATAATAAAAGTTTAATTTATTTTTAAAAATTTGTATCTGAAGTTCGAAACGACAAAATTTTTTACCGCTGAACGAAACAAATTTTATAATAATTTTAGCGCAAATATAAGAAAATAAATTTTTTAGGATCAGTCCATTATTTATTTCACCTATAAAGTGGTTGCGGCTTATTTTTTTAAAACATTTGATGTAGATGCCCAAAATAAAATAAATAAAAAGAATGATTTTAAATATATGTGCAAAAGCAATTAGATTTTAATTATTATTTTTCTAAAAATAAGTTTGTAAATTTTTAAAAATTTATTACTTTCGATGTATTTTTATATGATCTGATGACATTTTAGATATGAAATATATGAAAAATTCTACATTTCATATTAATATTTAAGCTTTTGTATCAACTTTTAAAAAGAAAAAACTTTTTTCTCTTTTCTATCCCATTTCAACGATGGAGAAGGAGTTACTTTTTATTCAATTTGAAAAATTTGCCTTCAAACAAAACTTGTGACTTAAAATCTTAGTAGTTTTATAAAAGTGTAGTTGGCTTTCATATATCGACTTATTTGTTTTCCAGCTTCAGTTTTTTTAAACCTACTTACCTTTTTCTCAAGTTCATTTCGAAAGCAGATTTTTTAAACTGAATTCAACTAAAAAGTATCTCGTTCTCCATATATCGACAAAATTTGATACAAAACGGAAAAGAAGGTCTAACTTAAAAATTAAAACCAAACTTTGAATTTTCTCATTTAACGTCTGAAAAGTTATAAAGATGATTAAAATAATAAAGAAAATACTAAAAAGTTTAATATTAAAGGTAGAATTTCTCATATTTCTGCATTATAAAATTAAAAAGTCCCAGCAGAACATGTAAAAAAATATTGAAACTACTTAAGGAAGTATATCCGACAAAGAATCGGAACAAAAGTTAGTCCAATGTCATAATTTCGTATTATTTTATATGAAAAAGTTAAATTAGATTTTAAATTTAATTCTATTTAATGGAAGCTTTAAAGAATTTTATTTTCAACATCTTGAACAATTAAAAGTTGCATTTGAATAATTACAATTTTTTGTCAGGAAACGATTTTGATAAAATAACATAAAAAATATTTCTTAATGACAGAAAATTGTAGTTTTTATTCAAATGCAACTTTTAATTGTTTAAATTGTTGAAAATTATATATTCTACGTTTCCATTAAAACAAAATTAAAAATTTTATCTATCTTTATCTTTTAAAACTTCTCAGAAAAATGTAATTGAGAGGATTTGAGGTAACTTTTGAGTTTCGAAATTTTATAGATGTTTTAAAATCAATTTTTTACATTAAATTTTTATTTATTATAATATAAGTAAATTGGGTCATTTTGAACAAATAATCAAAAATTTATATACTATCCAAATTCTATCCATTAAAATTTTTCTAAAAATAGACTGCAACAACTTCAGGTGAAATATAATGGACTGATCCTTTCAATATTTGCCCGAAAACTGAGAAAAGTTTTGTTTTTCTAAATTCATTTTTAAAAAAATAATTGAGTTATGCTGATTGCGAATCTAAAGTCAGATTTTCAAAATTTTCAAAATTCAAAATAGTGAACATTTTTTAAAAATCTGCTCAAATTCGCTTGAAATTTGTTATTCAGGGGTTTTCGTGGTCACCATTTTGAATTTTTTTAAATCTGCCTTCAGATTTGTAAGCAGCGACCCCGAAAACCCCTAAGTAACAAGTTTTATGCAAATTTGAACAATTTTGAAAAAACTGCCGCCATATTGGATCCGCCATTTTGAATTTTCAAAATTTTCAAAATCTGACTTCAGATTCGTAATCAGCGACCCCAAAAAGCCCTTAGTAACAAGTTTCAAATTATGGACGAATAACGTTTTTTTGCGAAATTAAAAATACAAAAACAAATATAGTTAAACTTTACTAATCTATCTCAAAGTACTCTCATTTTATGTCCGCACATGAGACCTACAATTTAAAATAAATTCATCCCTAGAGCTCTTCATAATCTCGAGATATTTAAGAAAATGTAATTTTTACACACACGTACGGAATGACTTTTTTAAAAATGTTATTTTTAAATTTCTGAGATCAAGTAACATAAAGATATGTCAAAAAATCGAATTTGAAAAATTTTGGTATAACAATAATACTTCCTCCATGAGGAAGCAATGGAGTATTTGATTGAAACATAATTTTTCTCTAAGTGTATAATTAGAACGCACGCTAAAGTGCGTGTGAAGTTTCTACTCCTATTTATCAATTTCATTTACCACCTTAATTTATAAATTATAAAATTAGGTATCAAATATATATAATTATAAGGTTATTAATTATTTTTAATACTATTTGGAAAATTGCCTGTCTAATTTAAAAATTATAGTTTTTTGAAATGCGAACTATAAAAATGTTCGAGGTAATCAGGTAATGTGGTCATTATTGAATAAACTATATGAAACTAATTTAACTAATTAAATAAAATAGTTTATTAAATTAAATGAATAGTTTATTTTTACAACTGTTAAATACTTTTAGTACTTTATGTACGAATGGAGCTCAATGCCTGTAAATGAATAAATAAATAATAAATATTTGTTGTGAATGATATTAAGTTCTATTATTTTTAAAATCATCCTAAATTTAAATATTTATTTTACAAAAAAATATTTAAATATGCCAATTGACAAATGGTCAGATTTTCACCATAAAGTTAGAATTTTTATGTTTTTCTCTAATTTCTATAATTCATTTAGGTCACAAAATCTTAATATTTAAAAAATTTGCTTGAATTGCTTTTTATACAAATTTTTACTTGTCCACCTTTTTTGTTTCAGGGGATTCGGAAAACAAGGTTATCAATGTCAAGGTGAGTCTTAAATATTTATAGAAATAAGTTTACATATATTAGATTGATGGAAATATACTAATAGGAATTTATTAGATTCTGTACAAATCTAAGCCCTTGTGGATCAAATTACCCTCCATTGTTTTTAGTAGATTCAATAGTTACAAAAAGATAAATACATGCCTTTTTACGCTTGGAGGAGGGAGAGAATAAAAGTTCGCTCCCTTTCTTCCAATCTTAATGATAGACCTAACAATGCCATTTTTCTTTTAATGGAGCTGAGAGGTAGGAATTTCTATGCATCAAAAGATTTATGACGTACTCCCCATAAACCAATTTCGTTTAATGGATTTTTTGTATATAATAAATAAACAAATTTTTTATGAAATAAAGTTTTTTAGTTATTCTTTTCTTAAATCTTAAATATGAAGGAAGAATCATTATTTATACACGTATGTGATTATCATTAGCCGTTCCATAATATCATAAATAACATAAATAAAAGAAATATTTTATGTTTAGATTAATGTTTATCTTTCTTTTTCTTTAAGTTTTCTGTTAAACCATATTTGGATTTATTTGAAATATATGAAATATATGAAATATATTCAGACCAAGACACCAAGATTGACCCAGTTTTGTAAAATTAGTCGATGTCATCATTGAAAAAACGACGCACTTCTGGTCTAGATCAAGTCTGGTTTGGCTATAGAACCGGAATCAGGCCAAGAGCATTGTTTATAACATATAAAATATTGTTATTATTGAATTTATACTGATAGCACATATGACATACTACTAACTTCATCATGCGGAAAAACACCAATTTTTAAGAATTTACTCAATCTTATATTTGAGACGTTATTCTATTTCAAACCGTATCACATGCTGATTATCGTGGATAGAACACTTTTCATATATAATTTATTTTATTTAAAAAGCTTTAAATATAAAATTTAAATAATGCTTTTAATAGAGGATTTCTCAATCTTTAAGATGAAAGCTTCTTTTAAAAAAAATTATTTCTTCGTTTAATTTACATTTAAAAACTTTGAGTGTTAAAAAAAAGATTAGATTCTCTAGTATCTATACCATCCAACGATTATTTTGGAATTATTTACAGTTGTTTTTAAATAAATTATACATAAAAAATGCTTTACCTACGATAGTCATTTGCAGGTGATATGCGGTTTGAAATAAAATTATAGAATGCCTCATTTACATGTTTGTTAATCATTTAACTTTGAAGATTTTTTAATTATTTTGATATTTTGTTGATAAAATCTTTTGTCAGATAACTTTATATACTGCAATCAACTAAATTATTAACTGTGCTAATTTTGAATTTGATACAAGTGTTAGAGTGATAATTTGAGATATTATCTTCCTGTCCATGTGAGTTTCCTGAAGCAATTGGTTATAATTTTACTGTTTTACACTAACAATGTTACATCAAGAAAACTATTTTTTGAGATTTCAACCTTCATTGTGAATTGAATTGAATGTAAAAAAATATGTACCTTATTATTGTGGGGTCCTTATTTGAAGACAAACTGCCTTTAGAAGTTTTATAATCTTCTTCCATTCCGAACAACATTTCAAAATTATTTTATACCCCATTATATAATATCTCACAATAGCCTCTTGAGGATTTTAGATTTCATAAAAATGAATCTACGGAACTGCAAGATTTAACGTCGTAAATATAAAGATTCTTAAGTTACAAGCTCACATTTTATCTATTGCATTTAATGTTAAGAATGAATTGACTCATTTTTCTTTAATGCTAAAAGAATTATATTTAAAAACTTCTAACGAAAATAATTTTGTCAAAAAATTCATTATTTAAAACGACAAAATAAATGACGACTCCTGAAGCTTTAGATAAATTCTGGTCGATTATTTTAATAATAAAAGTTGTTAAAAAATTGTATAATTTAACGTCTTTAAATGTTTCATTTGGAGTAAATTTTTAGCGTTAAAAATACTTAAAATTTAAAGTCGCTCACGTTTCAACACAAAGTGAAAAATATAATATTCTTCAGTATTTTGCTGAAAATATTAAACACATTGAAATTAAAAACAAGACCCAGAGTAACAAATGAAATTTGAGAAATTTGACGTTTAAGTTCATGAATGATTTCTTAATTCATAAGAAGAGTAAAAAAATTATAATTTTATAAACTTTTTTGGTTTCAAAAGTCATCAAAATGATATTCCGAACATACGAAAACAAAAGTTAAATAGTATTATTAAAGCAGTATAAATGAGAAGTAACGTGAAATCGACCGATTCCGTAGATTTGCCCATATGTCTTATGTTACAAAGCGAAACACATACATCATTTTTTTTTCAGTGCAGCTAAACTTAATGTGATTAGCTTTTCCACAATCGTATTTCTACTAAAGGAATTAAAACTAACTCAATTCTAATATTCTTAATTCAATCACAATTTCTTTTTAGGAAATTATGTAAAATTGTCAGAAATATATAAATAACAAATTTAAAACTCTTATTATCAATTATTTTATTAATAGAAGAATTTAAGTGCAAGCACGTTCTCGTTTATTATGAGGGCGGACCAGTGCACAAAGAGTGCTACTTCATTCAACCATTTCCCATTCAATAGGGCAACATTTGAACAGGCTAATTTGTTATTGCGAAATTAATAATTGAGGAGTAAGCGGCAAGGCTTTAATTCATCAAGGATTAAAATAATCCATCGAAGGGTTATTTCTTCAAAATTTTTTGAAAATGATTTGGTTTTGATTAAGACATTTTTTTATGGAAAAAGTTAATGAAAAAATGGATTAATTTAATCTTTTTTGGTGTTAATTTAAGCTGCAACGTTTTTTAATACCTCTTAGTTGTATACATGAAGATAGTTGATTTTAAAATTATCTACCTTATGATAATCTAACAAATAACTGATATATTATTTCTTATAGTTTGCAGTTTTGTGGTTCACAAACGTTGTCACGAATATGTTACGTTTACATGTCCCGGAGTTGACAAAGGTGCAGATTCTGATGTAAGTAATTTATGCTGTAATATTTAGAATAACTTCGTTTAAGTTTTCTTAAGCTTCAGGTAAACTGAATGAAAGATTTCGAGCTATATGGTACTTAATTTTGTCAAGTTATTTCTCATACTATAAACTTATTTTCTCAGAATTATAATCCTACTTATGAATTTTGTTATTTCTAATCCGTTAACAATGTGTTATAGGCTGTCAGTGCTCCTCACAAATGGGATGTTATTACATACCTTACCCCAACTTTTTGTGACCACTGTGGGTCAATGCTTCATGGCATTGCACATCAAGGATTCAAATGTTCAGGTAATAAAAAACAGTCATTTGATTATCCATTCTGCAACCATCTTATTGTTTAATTGTATATGTTACCGGCAAAACCCGAAGTCCAGGCAAAACCCGAATTGCCTAGGGAATTCGGGATTTGCCTATAAATCTCTAGGAAATTCGGGTATTTCCTAAAATCATAGGCAAACCCCGAATTGCCTAGGCAATTCGGGTTTTGCCGGTAACATATATATTACTCATGGAAAGGCATAAGCAAACTTGTGTATAATTTTTATTTCCTTTTTAATCAGCATGTGATATGAATGTACACAAAAAATGTCAGGAGAGTGTACCTAATCTCTGTGGTTGTGATCATACCGAACGGCGAGGAAGAATACAATTACATATCACTTGTGTTGGAAACAAACTCACAGTAGGAGGTAACTATTTACCCATGGGAACTAATATTATATTGCTACTGTTTACTTTCTAGTCAAAATGCGTAAATTACTTATAAAATCAACCTTTCTAGGTGTTTTAATTATAAAAGTCCCATTAACTTTTCTTTGCAGTTATTCAAGGAAGAAACCTCATTCCAATGGATCCAAACGGATTGTCAGATCCATACGTTAAACTAAAACTTATTCCAGATTCAGACAGTGTGAAAAAGAAAACCAAAACTGTAAAAGCTTCATTAAACCCAGAATGGAATGAGACAATCAGCTTGTAAGTATTTCCCGAATTTATGTTGATTTTTACAATTTGATTGAGAAATTAATGTTTATAACATAAACTGGTCAATTTTAGTGAGCTTCGATCAGAAGATAAAGACAGAAGACTGTTAATTGAAGTTTGGGATTGGGATAGAACATCACGTAATGATTTTATGGGTTGCCTATCATTTGGCATCTCAGAACTTATCAAGGCTCCAGCAACAGGATGGTTCAAGCTTCTAACACAAGAGGAAGGGGAGTTTTACAATGTTCCAGTGCCGGAAGAAGGAGTAGATCTTATGGAGCTAAAATCAAAAATGCGGGTTAGTAAATAAGTAACAACTGCCTTTTTGTAACTTAACGATTTGAATACTACGATTCTTGTTAGGTATTACAATTTTTAGTACAAATATTACTAACACAGAGATATTCATAATAAAAAATGCTTATGTTTAATGTAGAAGACATCAGTAACAAAGAAATCAACAGTGACTGCAGATAAAGATGTACCTCACAATATGGGAAAGAGCGACTTGATAAGATCAAGTGATTTTAATTTTTTGATGGTCCTTGGAAAAGGCAGTTTTGGAAAGGTATAAGAATATAAAATTTTCTTTTATTACTTTACAAATATAAAGTTACACAACAGTACACTTTATTTGGTCAAATGTAGAAATAGGAATTATTTAAAAATTCTGACAAAAAGGAGTTTTAGAATTAGTGCGAAAGACTGTTAAGAAACAATTTCATGTTAAACCACAATGATTATATCACGATAACCGTTTTTCTATTTTTTCAATCAAAAGGTCCACTCTCCCAATTTTACTAAATCAGCACAAGTGAAGTGCTGCAATATCGCGTTAGTATTACCGTGCAAGATTTGGATTATTTAGGTAATATTGATTATTTCTGCCTGGAAGTAACATTGTTACGCAAGCTTAAGGCAATGTTGCTTATAAAAGCATTGCACAGCATAATTAATATTCACTAGTAAATTAATAGCTTGCATGAACAAAATTAGACTAGAACAGGTTGTTGATCTTTCTACAATATTTTCGACACTCGTTCGCTTCAAAGTTTTAAGAGAGTTAATGTGTAACTGATTCAATCGCAAATCTGAATACCGTTAGCAACAACTTTATTGAACGGAAACAGTAATTATGCTTTAGAAATGAACAAATATTTGTGTCTTTCTCTGGCGCATTCTTCTCGTTTATGTTTGTAAAATCATTTCTAGGCTTAAAAGTCTAAGCCTGCTTACGATTATAAAACAAACCGAATCTATCGTCTAAGCAATTATAATTATATTATTTACAAATTATCTTTAAAAATAATCACCAAAAGTATAATGTCACTATTATTTTAGAAACAAAAAAAATGCTTTTATTGTAGTATTGCACAAAATGCAAAAGAACGCAAATAAAATTTCAACACCTTATATACAAATGAGAAATTTTCAAATAACAAAATAGGATATCATTTAAATTGAATATAATGAGTAAAAAGTCTCTAAGGTCACTGTTCATAATCTAGAGCGGAGAAAAGTATAGGAACCTATATAATTCTAAAAATACCATTCATGCAAAATATTTATGAAAGCTTTGAGAAAAATAACACTAGCATTGCTTTCAAGACCTTTGTCACTATATTTATTCAGGGTTGCCACAGGTCAGGGAAATCAGGGAATTCAGGAAAAACTCAGGGAAAGTGGAATTGGTCAAGGAAATCAGGGAAAAGTCAGTGATTTTTATTAAAAGTACTGGCAAAGATTAAATTTGTAGAATTCATAATTGGTATTATTTAATTCTTTAATATATATTTAATTAATTATTAAAAATCATAGATTTATATGTAGAAGAATTTTAATTAAAAACACTAAAACAAATTCAATTTTAGAGAAGTTACAAATGCTTAAGCAGAAATTCAATTGTGTTCAAAAATTTTAAAAAATTCTCTTCAAAATTTCAATTATCAAAAATAATAAAATAAATAGAATTCAATTATTTTCATGAATAATAAAACTCATTGCAAAATTTTAATTATTTTCAATATAATTTTAACCGAATTCCTCGAAAAATGTAATTATTCTTAAAAATTTTATTAAATTCGTTGAAAAAGTTTAATTATTTAAAAATTTGTTGATAAAATTCTTTATGAAAATTCAATTTTGAAAAAGATTCATTTCTTCAATAATTTTTTCATTTTTGCTCTCGTAAAATTTGCTAATAAAAATTGTTTTAAAAATAAATTTTAGTAAAAATTTTAGATAATATTTGAATATTATAGGCATTATAGCCTGAATTTTTAGAAATAATTGCATTTTTAAAAATTCTAGTCAAGAATTAAATTATTTTTATAAATAGATAGCGAAATTGTTCTCAAAAATTAAAATATTGTCAAAAATTTTAATAAAATTCTTGGCAAAATTTCAGTTATTTAAACTAAATTTAATAAAATCCTTCGCATGAATTCAAATATTTTCATAAATTATTATTTAAATTCTTCTGAGGAACTCAATTATTTTTAAAAATGTTAATAAAATTCGTCAAAAAAATTTCAATTATTTTCAAAACTTGTTATAAAATTTTTTAATATAATAAATTTCAATAAAATTTTAATTGAATTCCTTAAAAGAAATTAAATATTTTCAAAAGTTGTGAATAAAATTCTTTTTAAAAATTAAATTTTAAGAAACATTCAATTAAATTATTTATTTTTTTAATCAAATAATTGAATTCTCGTATAATTTTCTAATAAAAATTAATTTAAAAATGAATTTTGGTTAAAATTTTAGGTAATAATTGAAGTCTTGCAACGAATGTTTTTAAATAATTGAAATCCTGTGAAGATTATTATTATTTATAAAAATAATTGAATTCTTGTAACGAATTTTATTACATTTTTTTCAAATTTTTTTATAATAATTGAAATCTTTTGAAAAATTTTATTAAAATAGTAGATTTTCAAAATATTTGAATTTCAGCGAAGAATTTCATTATTTGTAAAATGTTGTTGCAATTTTGCAAAAAAATGTGTGAAAATAATTACATTTTTCAAGGAATTTATTTAAAATTGTATTAAAAATAATTTAAATCCTAGGAAATATTTTATTATTTATAATAATAATTGAATATTTTTACAACGAATTTCATTACATTTTTTTAAATAATTGAATTGATGTGAATAATAGTATTACTTATAAAAATAATTGAATTTTTGCGAAAGATTTTATTAAAATTTTTATAAATAATTTAATTTTTTTTTGTAAAATTTTATGGACTCTGAGTGATTGCTATCTTCATGTTACAATATTCTCAAAATTTATTGAATTTTAAAAGGTTTAAATTTGAATTTTTTAAAAATCTTCATTACAAAAAAATAATAATGATGAAATATTTATTAAAAAAAAGAAGTTATTGACGTTTTTGAATAATTTTACAATTAAAGAAAGTCGTAAATACATGTAATAGAACATTTTTTTGAGTATCTAATAATTTTTAGGGTGAATCAGAATATTCTTTAGGGTCAAGGAAAAACAAAATGAAATTTTTGTGGTAACCCTGTTATTAAAAACATAAAAAATTGTTACGTGACAGATCTTAATACTTTATAATGTAACTGGTACATCACAAGGTTATACAATTGTTGTCACACTGTTTAGAAGCAGTTACGTAATAAATTAAAAAAAACTGTTACGTAACAAATTATACAAATTTGTAATATTGTAACTGACTTATTGCATAGCAGAACTGTTATGTTTTAGGTTTCTGAACAGTTGCATAGAAATCATGAAAGAAATATTAACTACCAATATAGTACACTATTTTACAGGAAGTTTAAAATTTTGGAATTCTAGAAAAATATTTTCTTTATGCAACAAGCTAGCAAGAAAGAGATGATTTATAATAAAATTTATAAATGCTTTTTGCTTAAAGTTGCTACTAAACCAGAAGTTAACAATAATTTTATTGTTTAGTAGCAAATAAGGTATTTGTTGGTTTGATGCAAACTTCCTGGAAAATAGTGTACGAGGTGGGAAGTATAATGTACAATACATAAAAATTGACTTAATGAACATAAATGTTGTATATACTTGATATTTAAATAATTATCGTAAATGTTACATTCCTAAAATGTGGTAAAGCTACTGCGAAGCGTAAGTTTTTGTTATTTACTTAATACGTAACATTATTGGAACAGTGTGGTATAACAATGTGACCTTTTTGTTATGTAACACTTACAGAACGTTTTTGATGGGTCTTCATTTTCGAGTTCATTTTTTCATCTTCAAGGTCTTACTGGCAGAAAGGAAAGGAACAGATGAACTTTATGCAATCAAAATACTTAAAAAGGACATTATTATTCAAGACGATGATGTAGAATGCACAATGGTTGAAAAGCGAGTGTTGGCCCTTTCCAATAAACCACCGTTTCTTGTGCAGCTACATTCATGTTTTCAAACTATGGTAAGCTGTATGCATATAGTTACCTCATTTTACAGGAAAGCCCTTGTAGACTACGTTCATACTGTCGTGTTTGAAACTATTTAAAAGTTTCTCAAAATTGACGTAATCTATTTAACTAAAAAATTTTTAGAGAAATAGATTATGTAAATTTTGAGAAACTGTTGTGCACAATGATGTTGAATGACTTCAGGTCGTACTTAGGATGTCTATGTCTCTTAGAAGGACGTCCTAAATACATCTTGTGTTCAAAAAATGTCTCTTGCATATAAGATGTCTTTAGGACGTCTTCAATTGGACGCTGATGTCTAAAAAATGCTTTAAGTACACAGCTTTAAACAAATAAAGCCAAGCTTAAAAAATGATCAATTTAATGATTTCTGCATTACAGGATCGACTTTATTTCGTGATGGAATATGTTAATGGTGGTGATTTGATGTTCCAAATACAACAATGTGGAAAATTTAAAGAACCTGTTGCAGTGTAAGTAAATTAGAATTTTTTAAAAATTATAATCATCACGTAAATGTTCATGGGCTGGTTCCACAACTGTGTTAACCAGAATTTACCGAAAGGTTGTCGAAGTGGCTCTTAGAATCATAGTTCCACAATTTTTTTCAACTCTGGTTAATACAATTGTGGAACCGGCCCTAAGATAGTTAAATACAACATATGATGACAGTTCTCTTGACTAGCAAAAAATAAATTCAGAAGGGATAATAAACTATGACACTAATTAAGTTAAACATCATTATTTTCTAAAAGTTGAAATTACCTAGACTGCAATGTTCGGAATCTTTAGTAACGAGGCTCTGTACAGTTGAAGTAATTCTTTAAATTCCGACTGTTTTTCAATATTTGACGCGAAAGTTGACTGAACAATTGTATGAAAGTTTAAAATTTCTTCAACTCTCATGCAATGTTCAATCAACTTTTACGTCAAACGTTGAATAACATCGGGCAGTTAAAGAACAACTTCAAGTTTCATGAGCTTCACAACTAAAGATTTCGAAGGTTGCAGTCAAGTTTATTTCAACTTTCAGGAAATTTTCGATGCTGTGTGGGTCAGTTTCTATTTAACGAATAGTTTTGAACTTTAGCTCATTTTACGCGAAATTTTATAAGCTTTCCTATGTTTTTTTTTAAATTCTCTAGACTTATTTTTAACTGAAATATTATCAAAAGATGAGAGGTATTATGCATTTAATACGAATTTTGTAAGTGGACTGACAATTCTGTGCACAGATTTTACGCTGCGGAAACTGCAATTGGATTATTTTATTTACATTCTCGAGGAATTGTTTATCGTGATTTGAAATTGGATAATGTACTTTTGGATCATGATGGACATATAAAAATAGCTGATTTTGGAATGTGCAAAGAAGGTATAACAGGGGATAAAACGACAAAAACATTTTGTGGTACTCCAGACTACATAGCTCCAGAGGTAATAATAAAAATTAATGTTATGAAATGTTTAACATTTTAAAGATTTCTTAATAAAAACTAACTTTTTAGATCATATTATATCAACCTTATGGAAAATCTGTAGACTGGTGGGCATATGGAGTTCTTTTGTATGAAATGCTTGTTGGACAACCACCTTTCGATGGAGAGGATGAAGAAGAATTATTTGCTGCAATTACTGATCATAATGTTAGCTATCCGAAAAATTTGACGAAAGAAGCAAAGGAAGTTTGCAAAGGGGTAGGAATTAAATTTTCAAATACTTCCCACTATTTTCGTTCTAAATGTTAAATTTTATTAATATTTCTATTTATTTCAGTTCCTTACGAAAAATCCAAATAAACGATTGGGCTGTGGATTGAGAGGAGAAGATGATGTGCGTAGTCATGCATTTTTCCGCCGCATTGACTGGGAAAAAATTGAATATCGGGAGGTTCAACCGCCATTTAAGCCAAAGATTGTAAGTTTGAAAAAGAAGAATAATTTAAAACAATGGATGAACATTTTCCTAAACGAATAGAAAAAGACAATTTTTTAATTTTCTGCTTTTAATTTTTCAGAAACACAGGAAAGATGTAAGTAATTTTGATAAGCAGTTCACGTCAGAAAAAACAGATCTCACGCCTACCGATAAGCTCTTCATGATGAATCTAGATCAAACAGAATTTATGGGATTTTCATTTTTAAATCCGGAATTCGTGCAGCATATTTAATGAAAAATTTTGATAAACACTTCATGCACTTTACACTTTTCTACAACTTAATATTTAAGTCAGTCAGTCAGTCAGATTGTTGTATTAAAATAAAATTTCTTTAAATGTATTTACCACATAAGTTAGTATTATTGTTCAAAATAATATATTTCTTCTCTCGTCAATCGTAAACTTATAAATTATGTGTAAATTAGTAATTATTTAAATCATTTTCAATAGTATAGATATAGTTGAACATAATAAAATCTTATTTATATATCCGAATCCTATAGATGCACATTGATTGTATACAAATGGATTGCAATGGATTTTACTTGTTTATAAAAAATTTTAATAAAAAGAGATCTTATAAAGTATTCTTTCATTTAAAATTTCTGGCTTTTAACACTAATTTTTTTACCATTGTGTTTCCCCACATCATCTAAAGTTGTAGTGACTTTTGAAAAAATTACTGCAAGATTCTGCACATGAAGTGCCCCCTTAACAAGAAACAACAAGTCAAAATTGAATAAAAAGAACTTACGTCAGAATATAGATGACAACTGGAATTTTTGCTTGATCTTACACAGCAGAAGAGAAAAAGGATAATAACTTAAGAAACAAGTCTAATTTTTTAGCATCTCTAGTTTATTTATTTATTACGCAAAATCGCGCGTCCTTTAGGACAATACATGGGCAACAAAAAATTATAATCATCCATATGAAGTATACTTAATTATTTTTATTAATCTTAAACCGCACAGTGCTGACTATAAGGATGTTCTACAATGAAGAAATCTTTCAAAAGACGAGGACGTTTCCTCTTTTCTTTCTCATCCTTTGTTTTAAAATATGTCTATGTAAAATAATTTCTTCATCTGTACATCCATTTATTTTTTCATCTGTGCGTTCCATATTCCAGTAAAAATAGGCGAAACATAGCCCTTAAAGATTCGTTGAATTGCTAGTGAACTGAGTTTTGTAGGCTCCTTTCTAAATGCGCAAACATTCTTAATAATATGATACTTAACGAAATGTTTAAACAAAATTCCCTTCAAAGTTGAAAACGTTTTTTTTTTGTTTTTCTTCAAAATGTTTTTCACATAACTTCCAATGTTTTCGTGATCATCAGTTAATGAAGTCATCTTACTTATATACTGGTAAATATTAGTTCTTCTGTTTATTTGCTCAAGAAGATTAATTTTAGGAGCGAAATCATTTTCAGATTTATTTAGATATTGGAAAAAGGCATTTAAAACGGGAACCGTTTCGTTCTTTACTGACTTTGGAATTAAGTTATTGTTATTTAAAATGATCCCTATACTCGTAATGTAGTGGCAGGCAGAAAGAAAATGATAGTGGGATACTGAAGAAATAAATGTCTCCATATTCATGAACTTCTTCTTTTATTTGATTTTATTTTTCTGTTGCGACTAACTGGAAATATTGATAATATACTATAAAATAATTTAATATACATAGTACAATATAGAATATAATACAAACTAATATAATTAAGCGACAAATAAATGTATAAATAAGACTCTTTGATAAATAGAAATAACACGGGCATACGATGGAATGAGGGCAGTTCAATTTTATTAATTTTAAAAGTTGTAATCGCTTTAATCGTTGATTAACTTTCAATCAGAGTTGGTGAAGTTAGTCCCTATATCTTTTAAATGTTTCATGCAGCAATTAAACTTTTGTGAAAAATTGTATTAGATATCGAAGTTTCATGAAACTTTTATGTTGTTTCACAAATTATAGTGACATGTACAGAAGAAATTATTTAATCAACAAAAAATTATATTTATATTAAAATATTAAATATAAATATAATTTTACATGATACTTTTGGTTATATTATTAAAGTAATTAATTTCTTACCTTCGGACACTTTATTCTGCTTCTTCGAATAACAAAAAGTCAACTATACTGTAAAATATGCGTCTTTTGAAAACCCATCCTAGTATTAATACATTTTCTTTTCATACAAAAATAGTAAAATTATATCAAGAAATTGTGACCAAGTTGTAAACTTTTATTACCTTAGAAACTTTTCGAAAATATTTAGTATTATTATTTTTTAAAAATAAGATAAACAGCTGCAAACTATAAAAAAATTTATTTTTATTATTCCTGCGATTTACAAAAAATATATTTATTACAATTGGTCTCGATTATTTTAGGATTATTATGGAAAATCGATAAATTTTAATAAAAGTGAGTAATGATGATAAATATGATGTAATTTGCACTAGAGTAATCAAATTCAATAGGTATAAATTTATGTGTATGTATTTAGAATTTTAGATACAAATAAATAAAACAGTTTTAGCTACTCAATTATAATGAAATATATTATAAAATTCTATTTTGACAATGGTTTGACCTTTAATAATAAATCTCGATAATTTACTATACACATTGTATGAAAGTGAAACAATTTCTGGATGTACTTCCAAAAAAACCCCAACCAATTTTAATGAAATTTGGTATACTCTATGTATTTTTATGCACTGATTACGAAAATCATAGTGAAAATTGGCGTAAATTTTAATTTAATGGCGAAAATCATAAAATTAAGGTTTTCTGCGTTTAACTCGTGAAAAACGCAAAATTTCAAAAACTGTTCAAAAAATGTCAAATTTAACAATAATTAAACTGATTAACAAAATTTTTTAGATATTTTAATATTTAAAAATGTATTTACTTAAAAATAATTTCTTAAGCTTAATTTTTAAATATTAGAAATTTTTAAACATTTAAACCTATAAGATTTTTTTAATTTTTCTTTTCAATGATTGTAGTTTTGCAGATAATTATATATCAACATAATATAAATATTATCTTGCACAGAAAATTTATTTTATGAGTTTTGTTCAAATTTTTATTTAAGAATTGTGTTTAAAATAATAAACTTTCAGTTATTAAAACAACATAAAACGTTTCAAAGTTAAATGATATGAAATTTATATTATTCTGAACCATAAATCCATTAATCAAAATTATTTATTCAATAATTATATGGTTTTCACAAACAAATATTTTAAAAATAAAATTGAAATTATTCTTTTCAAATAATGTTCATTATTAATTTAGTTTTGGGTCTTATTAATTTTCAAGTTTATATTCGCAGTCTGAAGAAAACTATTAAATTCAAAAATGTGTATGAAAATTTCTACACTGTCGACTTTATAAGATTTACTTCTAAAATTTTGTATAGTTTTGTAACTATTCTTTTATATTTCTTCGCTGCATTTTTATTACATTCCTTTTCAATTATTGTATATGAGCAATTATCCAATTGCTTGTAATGTCTAGGAAAGCAAATAATTAATATTAATTTATAAAAATATAAAATTTGTCAGTTTATGTAGTTTAATTTTAAGTAAAAATTGTTTGTTCCAACGAATATTAGAATATATTATTAATTTATACACTTTTTCTATCATATTCTATCATTACACTGATCAATTTTGATTTTCATCAAATTGACGTCAATTTGTTTTAATACTTACTTTATTCCTTCTTCAGTATACGATAATCCTAAATTAAAAAATTCCTGACTGTTTTCTAAAGCTGGTTCTTTATTGGGTCCCTTAAAACTGTCAAGTAGAAATGCTAATGCAATTTCCTAATCAATAATGTTTACACTTGGTCTAGTCTTTACGGGCTCATTGTAGAACTTCCTTAATATATCTATTCCTGGCCTGAGACTACAATATGTCAAGTGTTTCAAATTGATATTAATATTTCTTTTTTTGCAACCATTATTCGAAGTGTACCCCAGATAGGAACCTAAGAAAAAATGTTGAATTTGTTTTTATTTTATATAAAATTATTTCAGTAATCTTATACGGGCCAATTTAAATAATTTGACGAAAATAGATTTTATTAATAATGTTGCTCTTTTTTGTGTAATTACTATTTTTATAAAATAGAAGTTCTTAAAATAATTTCAAATTTTACCATATTGCTGAAGAGCACAAAGTTTTTGCTTTGCTTCGTGAGCAAGTTGTTGAATGCTGGTTTCATCTAATTCAATGCTTCCTTTAATGCATTTGTTTATTGTATTTATATTAAAATGAAGTCCCTCTGGTTGAGGACTTTTCATACACTCTTCAAAGTCTATGGGATTTTTATTTAATGAAAAGAAATCATTAAATTCTTTAAATCCGTTATGCAATTGTAATTGTTCTAAATTTTCATTATTTTTCTCACATAATTTTTTAAAATCACTATTTGTTAAATTTCTATATTTTGATAGTTGTGCGCTTGTCAATGAAATAGAGACTGTGGAATAATATTCAGTTAAATGAAATATTAATTTAACAGCGGGAATATATGATTATACTTACATGCAACAAAAGATGTAAACAATAATAATTTCAAGAAATACATTTTTTCTTGAAATTTAAAACTTAGTACACTCTGTCAAATTTTTTCAGAAACTATAACTTCACTGTCAGAAACGACTATTTTTATTTAAAACTTACTTAATTAAATCAGTGTATTCATACTTTTGTAATTTTTATTGTAGGAAACAATGTAAATAAAACAGATGATTTCTATTAAACAGCTGCAACATCAAAAAGTTCTATTCGAATTATGAAAATTAGAAATAAAAAAATTTTAATATTTATATTTTTTAACTCTTTTTCATGTACAATTTTAATATACGCAAATTTACTTATTATATTTTAATTCATATTTATGTTGAGTCAACTATTACATCTGGACTAAGTCAATCGATTTTTAGACGCAATTATAATAACTATAATTTTTAAATATTTTTTGTTAACAACTTCAGTTATTTATTAGCCAAATTTTAAATTTTTAAAAAGAATTGCCTATATTGTACGTCCGCATGAAAGGGACCCATTTTGTCGATTTTATTTTAGGACGTAATAACAATTATATTTCTTAAAGTGGTTCAGATTTGTGATTCTTTTATTGTTAAAAACCAGTCATGGTTATAATAATTAATTTTGAAACACAATCACATTACTAACTATAAAATATTTAAATTAAAATTACTTTTAAAATAAATCAAAGAACATGATGAGGAAATTGATACCCAGTTCTTATATAGCACCCATTTAACTTTACAAACTAAATTTTAAAGATAAATATTCATTTTGTTCAAAATAACATAGAAATTTTTTTAAATAAACTGCGGGTATACCTATATTTCAGCTTCATTCAAAAAATTAACATTAAAAAGTGTAAAGTATTTCAGAAAGTATATTAATTTTAATAAAATAAGACAAACTCAATAACTTTTTGGACGTTTCCAAAAAAAAAATTAAATTTATTATTTAAGTTTGATTATTATAAAATTCTAATAGATTTTACAGGAATGGACTGGAAAAAATTCTTTAAAAAATACTTTCAACATTTTTTTTTTCTCTTTTATGGCATTTATAGCTTCATTATTATTAGGTTCTTCAAAAACACTTTACTTATTAATTAGTCTCAACCATTTGGTAAAAAATTTAAAATTTTCAAAAATTATAAAAAATTCAAAAATCCGAATTTCTTAAAATTCAACACTTTTTCTTCTATTTTATGGCATTTAGCATCATTATTTTTGTGCTCTTCAAAAAAACTTTACTTATTTAATGATCTCAACCCTATAGTTAAAAATTTTTAAATTTCAAAAATTACCAAAAATTCAAAAACCCGAATTTCTTAAAATTCAACAATTTTTCTTCTCTTTTATGGCATTTAGCTTCATTATTTTTGTGCTCTTCAAAAAAACTTTACTTATTTAATAATCTCAACCCTTTGATAAAAAATTTAAATTTATTAAAAATTATGAATAATTCAAAAAACCGAATTTTTTAAAATTCAACACTTTTTCTTCTCTTTTATGGCATTTAGCTTCATTATTTTTGTGCTCTTCAAAAATACTTTACTTATTTAATAATCTCAACCCTTTGATAAAAAATTTAAATTTATTAAAAATTATCAAAAATTCAAAAACCCGAATTTCTTAAAATTCAACACTTTTTCTTCTATTTTATGGCCTTTAGCTTCACTATTTTTGTGCTCTTCAAAAATACTTTACTTATTAAATAATCTCAACCCTATAGTTAAAAATTTTAAATTTTCAAAAATTATCAAAAATTCAAAAACCCGCATTTCTTAAAATTCAACATTTTTTCTTCTCTTTTATGGCATTTAGCTTCATTATTTTTGTGCTCTTTAAAAATACTTTACTTATTTAATAGTCTTCACCCTTTAGTTAAAAATTTTTAATTTTCAAAAATCATGAAAAATTCGAAAAAACCGAATTTCTTAAAATTCAACATTTTCTCTTCTCTTTTATGGCATTTAGCTTCATTATTTTTGTGCTCTTAAAAAATACTTTACTTATTAAATAATCTCAACCCTTTGGTTAAAAATTTTAAATTTTCAAAAATTATGAATAATTCAAAAAACCGAATTTTTTAAAATTCAACATTTTCTCTTCTCTTTTATGGCATTTAGCTTCATTATTTTTGTGCTCTTCAAAAATACTTTACTTATTAAATAATCTCAACCCTTTGGTTAAAAATTTTAAATTTTCAAAAATTGGAAAAATTCGAAAAACCGAATTTTTTAAAATTTAACATTTTTCCTTCTTTTTTATGGCATTCAGCTTCATTATTTTTGTGCTCTTCAAAAATACTTTACTTATTTAATAGTCTCCACCCTTTGGTAAAAAATCTAAAATTATGGAAAATTAGCAAAAATTCAAAAAACCGAATTTCTTAAAATTCAACATTTTTTCTTCTTTTTTATGGCATTTAGCTTCATTATTTTTGTGCTCTTCAAAAATACTTTACTTATTAAATAATCTCAACCCTTTAGTTAAAAATTTTGAATTTTCAAAAATCATGAAAAATTCGAAAAACCAAATTTCTTAAAATTCAACATTTTTTCTTCTCTTTTATGGCATTATATGTAAAGAAAAGTGTGTTTTCTAATTTCTAAAAAACGTGCACGTACATCCTTAAAAACGCAGTTTATCCTAAATATTAATTCTACTATTTTTTGTAATTTATTATTTTTTAAATTGTAACAGCATCCATTCGGAGTAAAAAGAAATTTACCGCAAATTAATTGATTAACTTTTATAAGAATTACATAAAATTTTCTACGTGGGACATATATGTATATGTCCCGGAGGCACGAAAGGGTTAAAAATTTTTGAGTGTACTTGGGTACTGAAGAACGAAGAATGAAGTTTTTGAATGATATTGAATATTGACTTTAGGAAATCGGAATGGATGTACCACGCTGTGATGGTGTTCAACGCCAATAGGGTAACTTATACATTTCTTTCCTATATAGGTATTGAGAACTCAGACGCTGTCGATTGAGAAAAATGCGAACTACCTAGTCTCATTTCTTTTCTTACCATAAGAATAGAGATTAATTGATTTTACGGATATTTTGCAATTTTCCTTCTGATGCCGAGTCTTCATAGGTATTTTGACTAAAATTTTCCAAAAATGTATACATTAAAAAGATGCGAATATGGTATTTTCCCAACTTGAGAGATTTTTAAAAGAGAAAAGTTGTAAACATTTTCGCGAGGTATTAGATTGAAATTTCAGCAGTTGGAAAATTTAGATAGTTAAAATTTGCTTCTCACTTTCCGCGCATTCTTTGGTGCGCAAGGGTAAGAAAAGTCGTTTAGTGTTGGATGGTTGGATGAGAGTTTGGAAATATGCACTAGAATATCAGTATTCACAACACATACAAATGCCTTCGTATATTTACTATTCAGTATCGTTGCGACCATCGGTGGGGTCGCAACGCCTCACCCATAGTGTAGAAAACTAGTTCACCACGTGTATTTTGTGAATTGTGTAAAACTAATAAGGAAATTTTAAGTATTCACATTTGCAATACTTGGAAGAATACTTTTTTGGGTCCACAATCAATAAAGTCTTTCTCTCACATAGAATCTCAAACATCTCAATACATTTCAATACATATGTAATACATACCGGCTTGTATTAGAAAGAGGAACAATCTATACTTGATATTCAATTGTTGGTATGTTTTTGTAATACGAGAGAAAATAATTAATATCAACATCATTTTTATTATTCTAACTGGAACAATAATTAAGATTCAAACCTTTCTGCTACTCAAAGGTTTTACTTTACAATAACTTGAAAGTGTCTTCTTTATTACCAAAAGAGGCTTGATCTCTAAAGGAACATTTTTTAGCATTTACAACAGGTTTGTATTACATAAATGGTACACTCAAAAAAACGGATTAGTTGAAAAAAATAAAAATCAAACAGTTCAATGACATAAATACTGCAAAATATTTATTGGAGGTTATGTTTTCCCCATTAAAACTTTAATCAATGATCTAAATAAATATTTTTATTTGCAAAAATTAGCACAATCGTCTTTTTGTCGTTTAAATTTACGGATTATTATCTCAAATGTCAAGGAATCAATAAAATAAATATGTTAAAAAATTTAATAATTTTTACGTTTTATAAATACTATAAAAGTTTATTTTAATGTTTTATTTTTCCAGTGGTTTTTTTTATTACAATAAAACTTCGTGTCATTTTAATTTATAGTCGTTGATAATTTATTCTTGAAAAATAAGTTTGAAGAACTTTTATATTCACTATTTCTTCTCTTTGCGTTTTGACATTTGACACACGTGTTTTTTTAGTGGAATCGTCGTAATAATATTTAATAATTTATCATTTGCTTCGACGTCAAATTCATTTTTCTATTAGTGTATAAATTCACTTATTCAATAATTGTAAAAACTAATTTAAAAAATGTAGTTGATTTGGATATTAAATAATCAGGGAAACACTTGAAATTTGCAATATTAACCCCACAAAAAAATTGCCGAATGAAAAAAATGATTTTTACTATTTTTGAAGCAATTTTGTTTTTTGAAAAAACATTTTTTTTAGGTTGAAAATGCTAAAAAAATATTATTGTTACTTACTCAATTTTTTTAATTAAAAATTCATTTGTTAATTTTTTTAAAATTTTAAAAAATTTTCTCTTACAATTTTTGACAGATTTTGATAAAATTTTATAGGTGTATTACGGTCACGAATATCTAGAATCAGACAGAAAGATTTTCAAAATTATAAAAAAAAATTTTTTTTAGCAATATTTTAATTTTTGAAAAAAATCGATTTTTGTATTTTTTGAAATAACTTTTTTCTCTATTAAAATTTGGATTAATGTTTGTCAAAATTGTACTGCTGGCATGAAAACGAATCGATTCATGTATATAAAGTATATATTTTATCAATATTTATAAAATTAATCAATATTTTTATTTTTTACAAAAAATTGAAGCTAAATGAAGCTAAATGATCATGTTTAATATTTCCGTCCGCCATATTGGATCCGCCATTTTTAATTTTTAAAATTTGACTTTAACTTCGTCAGTGACCTAACGCGTATTGAAGAAACGGATTGTTGATTCGAGTTCAGTGTTCCAATTTATCTTAAAAACAAGTTTTTGTTGCTCTGTTCCAAAACCTTATAAGCCTGTGTTATTTTTTTAATAGGGAATAAATTTTTAAAAAAAGTTGTTATTTTTACGAAATTTTGACAATTTTTATTTTAAGTAAAAATTGTTTGTTCTAACGAATATTAGAATATATTATTAATTTATACACTTAATATAAGTAAACCAAATTTTTATTTTCCACATTATTGAGATTAAATGAGGAGGGACTGAAAATTGCCCTTATTGTAACCCATCTTTTTAACTATAATTGTTTTGTTTCCAAAATTGTAATAGAATAAATTGCTTTTATGGATTGAAATTGAAACACGCAATTTATTTAGAAATTTAGTAATCTGTTTATGAATACTTTGACCCACAATTTTGTAAATTTTTTTTTCTACTAAGAAATTCAGGAAATTTGATCTTAACAATAGAGAAATTTATACAATTGCCTATTGTTTTGTTTCTTGTTCTTTTCTATTGTGGTATATGGATTGTTTCAGATATGTTTATTATGTTACAGATGGAAACCTGACGGGACAATATATTTTCTGAGACATTGCAGTTGGAAAATAATGATGTTTGTTTTTCACTGCAATGTATGGATTTTCTTATTGGTACTAAAAGTTGAATTAACTGTAACTGACAGTCTTGCAGAGGATATTTTTAACAAACAACATAATGATTCAGTTAACAAAAGCTACTACAATGACAATAACAACTTTAACTCACATTATTTATTTTATCCCAAATCCAAGGAAAAAAAACCAAACATTGTTCTGATACTAACAGATGATCAAGATGTTGAACTTGGTAGGTTATTTGTAGGATTTTACAAATAGACGACCTGATGGAAATTGCACGTCATATTTTAATGTTAAATAAATTTAACATTTGTAGCAGTGAACTTTGAACTTTAGGCTCCGAAGAGTCACTATCAAGTTTTGTCTAACATACTGACTTTTTGCTGAATTAAGACTTGATTACGAAGGAAGAATTCGACTTTATCAACAATTAGTGACATCTAGTAAATGTGACTTTGAACTACAGGGTTTAAATTATATCTAATAAATGTCACTGTGACTAATTGCTGCTAAAGTCGAATTCTTCATTCGTAATTAAGAGATAACTAATGATGATTCACTTTAGGGTCCTTAAACTACATGCCAAAAACCTTAAGGCGAATAAGAGATAATGGAGCTGAATTGAGGCATGCATATGTAACTACTCCAATGTGCTGTCCAAGTAGAAGTTCTCTTTTGACTGGTCGCTATGTTCACAATCATCAAGTGTTCACTAATAATGACAACTGCAGCAGTCCTCAGTGGCAACGTGATCATGAACCTCATTCCTTCGCTGTTTACCTCAGCAACGCTGGTTATCGTACTGGTAAGTTTGTCCCCATGTTCACCAATTCCTATCGCTTGTACCGTCTTAACACTTACACTGACTAATCGGAATTCCGATTAGCGACAGCGCTATACTGGAAATATAGCGCCAAGTTCAATCTTATAATACTAATTCATATTCATAGCTATACTAAGATTAAGACTAAAATTATGATTTTAGATCAAGACTAAGACTAAGTTTTCTCCGGTAACTTAAATCCTTTGTCCGTTGATTCAACCACCCTTTTTAATTCTTAAAATTTATTAACAAAACTCTTAAGGTCCCGTTATTCAGTGTGAAGTTTTTCCATAGTAACGTATATATGGGGCACGTGACCACTGAATAACATAACTTATATTTATATTGTAGGATATTTTGGCAAATATTTGAATAAGTATAATGGATCCTATATTCCTCCTGGATGGCGCGAGTGGGGAGGATTAATAATGAATTCACGATACTATAACTACAGTGTGAACATGAATGGCAAGAGGATAAAGCATGGATTCGAATACAGTAAAGATTATTACCCGGATCTAATAGCAAATGATAGTGTATCATTTTTACGACAAAGTAAATATAATATGGCTCGTAAGCCATTAATGTTAGTTGCCAGTTTTCCCGCACCTCATGGACCTGAAGACTCTGCTCCACAATTTTCTAATCTATTCTTCAATGTCACCACGCATCAGTGAGTTTACTATTTAATCAAACTTTTGACATGGTTGGCAAATAAAAATTTATGTAACTCAGGCGAATTATGGTTACTTTACCTACATGTACAGGCGCATAGTAAGTTCTTTCTTATAACCCAGCGGTTAATAAAGTGGCAATTTTTGCCCTTGGTTAATAAAAAGACACCTCTTTTTGCAGTGTATTATTTCCCTAGGTTAATAAAGGGCCCATTATTGCCCAAGGTTAATAAAATTGCGCAGTATTACTTTATTGATCGCTCGCAGGTTAATAATGGACCCATCTTTACTCTAGGGCAATAATGTGCATTGATCTTGCTCACAGGTCAATAGTTTTCATTATAAACCTAGGTCAGTAATGGTCACTTTATTGACCTGGACTATATGAAGGAACTTAGCATGCAACGACGAACATGTACTTTTAATTACAGAGACGATACTACATTTTGTATAATTTATACATTGGTGTTCCAGCACACCTTCTTATGATTATGCTCCAAATCCGGATAAACAGTGGATTTTGCAAGTGACCAAGAAAATGCAGCCGATTCACAAAGAATTCACTGATTTATTAATGACTAAAAGACTTCAAACATTACAAAGCGTTGACGATGCAGTTGAGCGAGTAAGTTAATCTAAAGTTACTTTTTTAAGGCGGTAATTAATTAATTTACTGTTTATACATCCGTCTACAAAATGTACGAAACGGCTTAAAATTAAGAGCACAGAAAAAAATTTAGGTGACAAGCTATACCGGCGAGTACCGCAGCATTCCTTAAGAGAATATCTATGCTGACCTTTATTTAGATCTGCTGGATGACAGTTGTTGGTTCGCAGGTGACCCACAGCGGGAAACAGTGAGTCTAACGGTCTGTGGAACATCTGCTTACCCACAAAGCGAATATGAATTCACAAAGCGAATTCTCTTCCAAGTAAGAGAAAGCAGCGCACAATATTCATCTTAAGACGGCTGTCCTACTCGACGTTGCAGTTTGTTACCCAAATTTTGTTCAGTGTTCTCGCATTTTCTTTGACCACCCAGTGTGCAAGGGGAGAGACGAAACTGTAGAAAACTTCTCCCGAATGCAGTCGGTTTTATCGACTCAGGGTCACGCACAGAAAGTTCATTTTTAGGAAAACTTGTTTACAGATTTGCAAAGAACTGGAAGCACTTGGTGAGATGGATAACACTTACATAATTTATACATCTGACCATGGTTATCATCTTGGTCAATTTGGCCTTGTCAAGGGGAAAAGTTTCCCCTTTGAATTCGACGTGCGCGTTCCTTTTCTAATCCGTGGTCCTGGCATTCAACCCGGTTCGATGTAAGTACTCAAGTAGCGCAAACATAATGTTAATTTTTAATTTCAAGAATCTAAATTTAAGCTAATATCTATCTAAATTTGAATATAATATAGTATTCAAACTGTTGGAGTTGAAGGCCTAAGTCAAAAATAAAAATATTAATAAATAAATTATTTACAACGTATCTTAAATTTTATTTTAATTAAAGTTAATCAGTTGCGAAATGTATTAAGACAATGTATTTGTTCATGTTCCCTTATAGAATAGATGACATCGTTTTAAATATTGACTTGGCTCCTACTTTTTTGGATATCGCTGGTATAGACGTACCTTCGCATATGGATGGACGTTCATTTAGAAAACTCTTTCTAAAGTAAGTTAATACTTTTTACTTATATTACCTTATACTTATTAAATTTTTCCTATGTCACTATTTTTACTCTATTTGTCCCCTTCTCCTGGACCAGGTCACAAATAATAAAATGATTTTTGTACTCGTTTTTGAATAATTTACTATAGAGCCTATATTTTATTTGCAATAGTGAACATGGCAGAAGAATAAAAATTAAGTGGCCAGACACATTTCTAATTGAATCATCAGGTCGCAGAGAAATTGCAGATATGAGTGCAGAAGCTAAACTTAAGAAAGCTAGAAGACAATTTAATACTGGAACCAAGCAAATGTTGAATGTGTCTGTAGAAAATGATGACATTGCTTCTTTGAATCACTCAGAAGGAAAGAAAAATGTTGGTTATAAAATCAACGTTAATAAGGCACGAGATATTTTCGATAATGATGATTTCAATGAATTATTCATAGACGACATAAGTGAGCACATGTATTTAATATTTAACTGTAGATTAATGATTTGACCTATCGAAATATTATTTCCTCAGTAATGACTTTCCAGAAAATTAAAATATTGAAGTTTGAGAAAATTATTCCCTATCATGAAATTGATTACTCAGAAGCATCTTTTTAAAAAGGAAAATGGAACGATTTTAAATTTAGTTGATAGATTATGTTTCTATAGATTTTAGCTCACATTTGAGGAGTAACGTAAAGGAGCCTTTTTACAATTCAAAAGTTGAACGCTTGACTTTAGAATGTTCGAGGCCTGAAGCTCAAGCAGACTGTATTCCGGGTCAAAAATGGCGTTGCGAACGAGACGGTCATCGATGGAGAAAATATAAATGTCGGAAACCAACACTACAATCTTCTTCGCAAGTCGAAACAAGAAAATGTGCCTGTTTCACGCCGAATGGAGTTGTTTACACAAGACTGGAAACGAATAACTTTAATAAGCATGCTGCTATTGCTGGCAAAAAGAAGAAAGGAAATCCGATCAATGGGACTAATAATAGCATTTCTTTAAATAGGGGTAACTTCTTTTTTCATATCTTTGATTTGTTAACTTTCTCTTTACGACGTTTATTTAATATTTTCTTTTAGATATTTTAAATTGGAAGCCAAACAATTTGAATCAACGAGCAGTTAAATACTTTTATCACATTTTTAAAAAATACATGCAGAGACGTTCAAATGTCAATAATCGATTTTCAAGAACTCAGAGGAGTGCAGCAAGGAAAGAAGTTCAGAAAGACAGAATGAAGACTGTGAAGAGTATTGAACATGAGTTAGATGATGTTAAGGTATTCTATTCATATCAAATTTTAATCACTATATGCTGATATTAATAAATAATTTCTTCTCTCCAGCTTATCATTTAAAATTCGAATATTCATTTTATTTTAGAGCATCAGAAGGACTCACTTAAAGAAGCACCTTCCTCGAAATGATAAAGATGAAGAAAATGAATTTAACAATTTCAATGAATCAAAAATGAATCAAAAACAAAAGTCCTTCCATCGAAAGCCTCGAAATCACACAAGTCGTCAACAAACAGAACTCGACAAAACAAATAATCAACAAAACATTTCAAATACATTTCAAACAACTTTAAAAAGTACTCCAAATGAGAAAAACATAATTTTTTTACTAGACAAAATAAATGCAATGAATAATCTACCGAGAAAAGAAAAGAGGAGAAAATTAAATAAAATTTTACAATCCACAGCACAATCAGAAATTTTTACCAACGAATCTCACAAGGGAAATGAAACTCAAGACAAGTACAAAAAATGTTGTAAATATAATCGAAGAAATGATACCTCATTCAATAACAGTGACAATAAAAAGAATTTTATCTTAGAATCTACAAAAGACAACGAAAATTTTATTGACGAACAATCGAAAAAGACTACTGATTATATTACTAAATCAATAACCACCACGGAGTCATCGACATTACAAAAATCAGAAAATGATTTTAATCATTTACCCAAGACAACTCCTGGCGCTTTAGAAACAATGGATTTGTCTAATACTCTTCCAGATGCTACGACGACAAAGCTGATGAAGAATAAGAGACGAAGGAATTATAATAGACGTGAAACAGATTTACAAAATTCAACAGATTTGAAACCATCTTTCCGAATACAAAAACATGGTAACTTTTATTTCATTTTTTAAACAAATACATAAATTTCAAAAATAATAAATTTCGAACTTGATTTTAGGTAACACGAAAAAAAATTTCAAGTTACCTACAGTGATGAATTATCCATTTAATGGACACAGTAAATGTTACTGCGAACCGGACACATACTACAAACGAGATATAGAAGATGCAGCTAAGAAAGAGAGACGAAGGATAAAAGAAGAATTAATGCGTAAACGGGAAAGGAAAATGAGGAAAAAGAGTAAACTGGAAAAACAATGTATAATGGAGAAAATGAATTGTTTCGAGCACAATAATGATCACTGGCGAACTGAGCCATTATGGAGCAGTGGACCATTCTGCTTTTGCATGAATGCTAATAACAATACCTATTCATGTGTTCGTACAATTAATAGTACTCATAATTTTCTTTACTGTGAATTCACAACGGGATTAGTCACGTTTTATAACTTAAGAATAGGTGAGTAGAGAGAAAAAAGAAATACTTTTCTTTTTACATAATATTTACGATAAATTTTTTAAAACGGACAAAAATTCGTATTCATCGACCCAAAAAAAACTCGTCCGCCATATTGGATCCGCCATTTTGAATTTTGAAAATTTTTTAAATCCGACATCTAATTCGTAATCAGCGATCCCAAAAACCGCCGAGTGACAATTTTGAATCAAATTCAAGCAATTTCTGAAAATCTCGTCCGCCATTTTAAATTTTCAAAAACTAACAACGGATTCGTAATCAGCGACCCCAAAAAAACCCAGAGTAACAATTATTTTGAAGCCATTTTAATGAAATTTAAAAATATATAATTGTCTAAACAATTTGTTAAATAGAGGCGCATGATTATTCCCCAAATGTCATTTGACCGAACTATCATTTTACCGAATTGCATTTATCCGAACTTTTGCTAATCGACATTTTTTACGAATTGTCACTTTTGCGAAAGGTCATTTTTGCGAAATATCATTTTTACGAATTGTCCCCAGTGGGCACCCTTGTTCAAAAGACGTCCTAAAGATGTCTTTTTGCGGACGTCTTTTGGACTTGTACAAAAAGACGTCTTTAAGACGTCTTAAAGACGTCCTATTCATGTTCTATGTCTTGGCCATTAGATGTCTTTAAGGTGTCTAAAAGACGTCTTTTTCATTCAACATTTGAAAATAGAAAAATTTTCATAAATAGAAAATATTATTTTCTAAGTGCAACTTGGACTTAGAAATTTTTGAATGTGAAATTCATTGGAATTTTTCTAAGTTAAATTCATTTCATTGACAAGTGAGATCGTTAACTTTGTAGAGGTTCATATCTGTCTTGAACGGCTGAGGTGCTTAAGGCGCAGTGTTTCAAGCCCAAGGTATCCGAGTTCGATCCCAGCTTCGTAGGAATTTTTTCATTATTTCTCCACATTTTAGAAAAAATAAAATTAAACTTGAAATAAATTTAATACAATATTACTGAATTTCAAATTAGAAAATGTTATAAAAGAAATGTTTATTTAAGATCTGAAGGAATGTAAAAAGGACGTCCAAAAGACGTCTTAAAGACGTCTTTTAGACGTCCCTTTTATGTCTTTTAGACGTCCAAAAGACGTCTTTTAGACGTACTTTAGACGTCCTTTTTTATGTCTTTTAGAAGTCTTTTGGACGTCTTTTGGACCAGACATAGAACGTCTTTTAGACGTCTTTTAGCTGTCTTTTTGATGACTCAGAGACATTGCCATCATTGTCCCCGAATCGTCCGCGGACAAGAAGGGACGTCTTTAAGACGTCTTTTAGACGTCCCTGTGCCCACTGGGTCATTGTTACGAAATGTCATTTTTTCGAATTGTCATTTTAACGAATTGCATTTATTCGAACTGTTATTTTAACGAATTGTCACTTTTGCAAAAAGTCATTTTTGCGAAATTGCTATAGTAAACTCGTATGCATATATAGATTTACTAAAGCAATTTTCTCAAAAATGACAATTCGCAACAGTGACATTTCGTAAAAATGACAATTCGAAAAAATGACAGTTCGCATAAATGACAATTCGTAAAAATGATATTTCGCAAGTGACAATTCGTAAAGATGGCGATTCACAAAAGTGACATTTCGTAAAAATAACAATTCGAAAAAATGGCATTTCGCATAAATGACAATTCGTAAAAATGGCGATTCGCAAAAGTGACATTTCGTTAAAATAACAGTTCGAATAAATGCAATTCGTTAAAAATATTCCAGAGTATTTTACAAATCCGTTTAGGAGTTTAGGCTCTACGTTTGTCTAAATCTCGAAAAGTCGCTGTTTTTTTTCAGTTTTCTTTGTTTTTCTTATTCTTTCTTTTATTATTCTTTATCAAAAAAAAAAAAAAAAAAAAAAAAAAAAAATTGAGCAAAATCGGTTAATATTTACACGAGTTATTCGATGTTACCCTTACTTTTCAGATCCATTCGAACAATGGAATAGAATATCGTCATTAACTTCATCAGAAGTAACATATTTACATAATCAATTGGAACGTCTTAAAGAATGCCGAGGCGCACAAGAGTGCACTGTTGGCAATGTTGGCAATGTTAGAAAGACAGTAAATTATGCAAAGCAAAAATCTAGCAACTCTTCAAGTAAGTGTATAATTAAGATTTAAAGAAACCTGTATGTTAAATTAGTTTTTTGGCTTTGGATTTTAACCAAATGACACATTGACTATTTTAAGTTCTTTTATAGAGTAATTAGAATAATCCTATATTCTTTCTTGTCTAGGAGAAGCTGAAGCCAGGACAGCCGAAAAAACATGACATAATACATAGCAAAATGCATTAAATTAAAAATAAGTTGAAGCATACTAGCCAGAAAGTTTTTATAATTATTTAGTTGCTAAAATTAGAGGATTAAAATTGTTGCTTAGTCAGGTTTTATAAAATAATTATAATACACTTGTACAGACTAAGTACAGTTTAACTGAAGCGATTTGAGATTATTTCTAGTATATTTTAATCAATTACAATTAAGAGTGTTCAAAGATCTCTGAAATTTCTTGGTTATGTAAGACATCTGATTGATCCGATTATCGCAAATTCAAACAATCCTCACGATTATTATAATTTAGAAAATGCTTACCCATTGTACGTTGGCAGATTTTGTATAAAGTGTCTGTGTTCAGAGGAAAATTTATTAGAAAATGTTTGTTTACCAATTTTATGTCATTTAAACCAGTTAGTGCTTTTCGCGATAATCGAAGGTCTCACATAACCTACAAATTTTAGAAACCTTCAATCACTCTTCAAATGCATAATATAATTTATTGCAATTTGGTTTAAGTTTTTTATGAATATTAATGATAGCTTATTTATTGATATTGCGCAATTTTAATTATTTATATTTTCTTGGACACGTATTTAATATTAGTATTATTAATTTTTATTTATTCTACCACAGTGCTCATGTAATTTATTCAAAATTAATTTATCAATGATTGATATTTAAAATTTTTCATTCTTTCAATATTAAATTATTATTCATTATTATATTTGTATTATCTTCGAAGGTGTGTTGTGTGTGCGAGCGAAAATTTGTATATTTTAGATTGTGTGCGTGGGAAAATAATAAAAAAAAAATCATACTTATTTCATTTACAAAAAAATAATGTTGCGCATTCGCAGAAAATATTTATAACACTTCCAATTAAGTTTTGAGCACTTTTTGCTGTGATAACACGGTATTTGTAGAGAAAATTCTTAAATAAAAATATTATACAAAATGCAAATCCACTTTTATGTAACACTATATATAAAGGTTTGCTGGATAATTTATAAATTTTTCAAATAAAATTGTTTTGTAATAAACTATAAATAATAATAATAATAATCGTGAATTGTTGTAAATTCTTAAACCGGATTTTGAATTTCATTTTGCAACATTTTTTTAAAATTGTCCCTGCTAAAAATAAAATCAAGAATAATGAGAAAACATCATTTCTGTGTCTTCGACTCGGAGTGATTACTTTCTTCATGTTTTATAATAATTAAAGATAACTGAGTGATAAGATCATTATTTTCTACTATAAAAAATATTTTTTCCGTAACTTCTTAAAAATTATTTTCATAATTTCAATTCAATTATTATTTTTTTGAATTTTCAACTAAAATTTTTCTTTAAATCAATTATTTACAATAATTTTTTAAAAAATTCTCTAAGAATTTTCAAATGTATTTGTTCACAATTCAATTATTTAAATAAAAAAATAAATAATTTCTTAAATAATTGAATATTTCTTAATATTGAATTCTCATAAAGAATTTTATCAACAAACTTTTAAAAAATTAAATTTTTTCAACGAATTGCAATAAACTTTTTTAAATAATTACATTTTTCGAGGCATTTGAATAAAATTGTAGGTACTAAAAATAATTGACATTCTGCTATGAGTTTGATTATTTATGAAAATAATGGAATTATTGCGAAGAAATTTATAAAAAATTTGTAAATAATAATAGAATTCTTGTGAAATTATTTTATTATTTATGAAAATAATTAAACGTTTGCGTAGAAGTTTAATAAAATTTAATTTTTTTTAAATAATTGGATTCTTTTGGAAAATTTTATTAAAATTGTAGTAGATATTGAATATCATTGAATTTAGACAAATTTTTGCAAATAATTGCAATTTTGCCGAGAATTTTGATTAAAAATTTTGAAAATAATTGAATTTCGAAGAATTTTATTATTTATAAAGAGAATTGAAATTTTGACGAGAATTTCTTTAAATTTTTTAATATTTAATTGAATTTCTGGGAAATTCTTCAGATAATTAAATTTAATTTAACTAATTTCAGAATTATTTAGATTTTGAAAATTTTTGCAAAAATTTAAGTTATTTAGAATTTCTAATGAAATTTATTCAAAATTGAAATTTTACAAAATTTCAAATTGAAATCTTTTCAAGTTCATCTATTTATGAAAATTGTAAACAAAACTATTTTAAAATTCAATTAATTTTGAAGTGTATAAATAAAATTATTCATTAAATAATTTCTAAGTTATAATTTTATGATAGTTCTTCAAGAATTAATTTATTTAAAAAAAAATATTGACAGAAATGGAAAAATTGAAGGTATTGATTAGAATTTTTGTTTTTTTTTTCAAAAAAACTATTAATAATAATATTTTAATTATTTGAATGTTAATTAATTATTATTCTAGAGGTATGCATTCTGTTTGAATGAACCACCTTATAATTTATATAATTCTTTACAATATCTACATATATTACTTAAATCATTAACATAAAAAAACATATTTATAATATGTTGTGGTGTTAATAATCTAAATAATCTAAATAAGATATGAAACGCACCGAATTCTATAACATTGAGTTTAAATTTTATGATTACACTTTGAAAAAGATTTCAAAAAAAGAAAAACTTGTTTATTTTTTATTAGAAAAAGGTGAAAAAGGTGACAAATCGTCAAAAAAGGTGAAAAAGGGGATAACATTGAAATAAGGGGACGGAAATTTTACTAGTAAATTTCCCCTTGTGTAAAGCAGGGATATAAAAAAATAAAATAAATAAATTTAATAAATTTCTTGTTTGTACAGAATTTTATTTGTTTCGCTCCTTGCATACATTTCATTTCTTTTAATAAATTAATGACATAAGTTAAGACACATTCTTTGGCTTTATTAACAAAACAGAAGACTAGAAAGTATTTCGTTATCATATGTAAGAAAAAGAACATTCTGTTGAAAAAAGGTGTTTAGCACCATAAAAATATCGTTCAACGTATAATTAAAACTTATTCTCATTATCTATCACGTCGATGCTTGACAATAGACAAAAAAAACATAAATCTTTGGTTTACTTATTATTCTATCTCTAAAAGTTCACTAATGTCTACATCTAAATCAACTTCTTCGGTGTTTAACATTTCGTCATCTATTTTAAAAGAACTAGGCTTATTGTATTCTAAAGTACGTGAAGCGACTGGTATTTTTCTACTTTCGATAAAGGAACCTTTTGTGATTAAATTATCCGTATTCAATGAACTTTGTGGAATCACATCTTTTTGAACTGTTGGTTTTAGGGAAGACTTCGCCATTGAAATGGCTTCTAGTGAAATGGATGGCATCATTCGAACATTTACCTGTAATATCAATGTTTAAGAATTTAAGATTTCATTTTATTTGACACTAGTTTGCTGTAAAGTTGCCTTGCATAATTTCTGCAAGTTCTGCTAACTGACAATGAGTAATAAACTATAGTTGTAATTTACATTACCTGTTCTTTTACGATCTTCGAGATTTCCTTTGATTTATCATTTTGGGGTCTTTTGAACATAACATTCTCCATGCTTTTACCTTTTTCCTGCCTAAGTGATTGGATTTCTTCACTAATTACACTAAAACAAATATTTTACAATTATTCTCAAAATCCGTATTTTGAAAATCAAATTAAAACATAAATTAAAAATTATAAATATGTACAACCTTGAAGTTCTCGACTCATCTTCATCACTATCGTCCGTGTTTGGAGTCATTGATTCTCTTGGAGTTAAATTTTTTTCCGAACTTCTCAAGTCAAACAATACTTTCTTCTTAATCAAACACCCAACAGAACTTGCTGTCTTCAAAACACTTCTATTATTTTTTGGCGATTTCGTTAAACTATTTGTGCTTTCTTTATTAGTTGTGGTTGAAAAAAAATCCGGCATTAGGCTCTTTCTACTTCGCATAGAAGAAGTACTGGTGCTCGTTAATTCAAACCTGGGTTTAGAATTACTAGATTCTTTATTTCCTTTAATTGGCAAACTTTCAATACTTTCGCAAGAACTTTCTAGTTCCTGAAAATCATCCGTTGTGTCCTTAATTTCTTTCAACGCTGGTTCACTATTGGATAATTTTCTAGCAGAATACAAAAATTTGGATTTCGGATTTTTATCCTGTGTTTCATATTTTTTAATTTCTGATTTTCTAAAATCTTTATTTTCAAATTCAATTAGTTTTGATGGTAAAATATCTAATTGCTTTGGTGAATTCTTTTTTGACAAATCCATACTTTTTGGTAGTGACATTCGGGTACCTTGAATAGAAAGGAAAATTTAATTTTATTATAGAAGATTGTACTTAAAACATGTGCATTATACATTTTTATGTTTTAAAAAGTTCAGGTCACTTTACCACGACGTATTTTATCGAAACTTGGAGTCTTCTGTATACTGAGTGCTTTCATTGCCTTTGATTTAACATTCGTTATCACTTTATTTAAAAGAGACTTTTTTACTGATTCCTTCTTCTCAGTTTGTCCATTCGTTTTGTATATAATTTGATAAACATTGTCCAAAAGATTTTCCTGAATTTGACTGTAAGCCTTAAATTTCTAAAATATTTAAATTTTTAATTAGTAATATATTAATACAAACAACTACCTAGAATAACTGAATTTTCATTGCCATTGTCACTATAAAAGATTTTCTTTTTGAAATTTAATGAAAATTCTTCATTTTTTAAAAAACATAATTTTTCTAACAGTTTTCCTTTAAATTAGGTAATAATTTAAAAAAAAATGTTATATTTTCATAATTTTTCTTCCTTTAAATTTTCAAAAAATTTAATTTAAACACCTTTTAAAATTTAATTAATTCCTAAACATCCTGTTATAACGCTTTAAATATTCAATTACTTTTTAAAATTTTAACTGAGATAAGTAATTGAATTCTAAAGAATTTTAATGAAAAATCTTCAAAAGCGGAGTTTAAAAATGAAAATTAATGAAAATTAGCTTCTAAAAATTCTATTAAAATATTTTTGACAAAAATAATTCTTAGAATTTTTTCATGATCTAATTTTTTAAAATTCAATTATCTTCAATAATTTTAGGTACATATTTTCAAAAATTTAAATAAATACAAAAAATAGTAACATTAAAATTTTTTAGAATTAGTTTTAACACTTTGGAAAAAACAACCTTATTCACAATTTTTAATTAAAATTCTTCAAAAAAGTAATTAGTTTTTTTAAATTATACCAAATTTTTTTAAAAAAATTCTATTATAAAAAAAAAAATAGTTTTAAAAAAACTTCTTAGAATTGTTTTATGATAATTTTTTTTAGATTTAATTGTCTTCGAACAAAATAAAATAATTTTTTAAAATATTTATTTTTTACACTTATTAAAATTCCGGAGAAATCATGTTTATATTTATAATTAGAATTCTTCAGAAATTCCATTATTTTTTTATATTTTCAAAAATTGACTTATTTTTAAAAGATTTTACCAAATTTAAATTGTTTGGAATTTTTTCGATTTTATGTAATTAAAAAACTATTATTTTTCAAAATTATTTAAAAATATTTTTAAAAAATTAATTTTAACATTTTCTTTATTATAATTTTTTGAAAATATTACATTTTAATAATTTTAAAAGAAAACATTGACAGTCCCAATTATTCTAAAAAATTGAATGTTTGTATTTAAATAAGTGAATTCTCAAAGAATTTTCGCAAAATTATTAAAAATAATTGATTTAGAGATGAAGTTTAGTTAAACATTGGAGGAAATAATTGAAATTTTTAGAAATTATTAAATTTAAGGTTTTAAATTTTATTTCCCGTGAAAAAAAATTTAAACATCTATATAACAAAATTATTTAAGTTTTAAATAATTGAATTTAGAAATCAGTGAAAGGGGAAAATCAGGGAAATACAAAATAAAATTTCAGTGACAACACTGAATTAAATAAACAACTTTTTAGACTTTTTTGCAATTGATTAAGAAACACTTGAATATGAAAATAAGAAATCATAATTATTAATTGTGAAAATTTTAAAAATGAAACTTTTAAATGAGATTATTATAAAAAATAATTAAACATTAAATAGATTTAGAACAAATTTCGTTAGAATTACCTATAATATTAATAAATAGTTACCTTGCATTTTATTTTTTGATGATGCTTCAAAATTTCAAACTTTTCTTTATACGTTGCACTTGGAATTCCATTCCATTCAGGGTCGATACCCAATTTTCGTAACTGGTTATTCAAATTACTGTGCAATTTACTCTTCAATTCATCTAAATCTAAAGCACACTTATTTATGTCATTCAGGTAAGAATTTTCAAACGTTGAAGATTTAATTTCATTTTTCTTAAAAGTATCATATTCACTTTCAGATTTCACAGTGCGATTTGTCATTTGCGACTCATCACTTGACTCTGTCTCACTACTCGATTCACTTGACTCAGATTCACTTGAATATTCACTTTTTTCCGTCTCGGAATAATCTTCACAAGATTTTTTAACACTTTCCAAATTATCATTTTTACGAATATTCGAATTCAAAAATCGATGCAAATTTTGCGTTTGCAAAGTTTTTGAATTACTTATACTTTTTTGCTGGGCAAATTTTTCAGTTTTCTTCGAATCGACAGCATCAGTTTCTTTGAAAAACGAATTTCTAGTTCGTTGTTTTTCATTGGAAGAAAAATTCAAAGGGGAATTTTGTGACTCAACTGGAATAATTTCATATCCAGATGCAACTTTTATTTTATTAATTTTTCTTGATAAATCTTTTTTTACTTTTGGTTCATTTAATTCAGAATTAGATGAACTTTCGAAATCTTGAAGTTGAAGAGAAAATTTGTCATTTTGAAAGTGTTGAGTGTTATTTTTTGACGAATCCGTTTTAGTAGAGAGTTTAATTATAGTTAGATTTTCAGAATCAGAATGAACCTGTAGGTCAGTAGATACAGCAACATCTTTTAATTCAACATTTTTATTTACGACAATAGCAGATTTTTCGCTATTAGATTGGTTCTCTGGTATATTTGTTTTTGAATCGTTTTCAGATTTTATTGATTCAGTAAGCTTTTGCTTCAATTTTAATTGAGTACATAAATCTTCGATATCGGCACGAAGATTGTTCTCGAGATGTTTTAATTTTTCGTTACAATAGCTGTCTTGCTTTTGTAGTTTGTCTTGGGAAATTTCCAAGTCAGATGTAACCTGCATTTGTAAACAGAATAATAAAAAAAACAAATACTTTTGAAACTATTTTCTATAGGGTTGTTTACCGTGCGGAATTCTATTAGTCTCGCTTTTTGACAAAATTTCATTTTTTGCTCTAGAAAACTTAGACTTATTTGACCGATTTTTGGCGAAATTTTTTGAAATTAATTATTTTTAATAATTTTTTTAAAAGTTCTTTGCCAAATTTCAAATTCAATTTTACGAAATTTCGATTATTCAGAAATTCTTCAATTAAATATATTTTAAAGAATAAAAACTTCAAAAAACTTTTAAAAAAATCAAATTTTTTCAAAAAAATTAATTTTACAGAATTGTTAGTTGAAAGTATGAAAAATTTAGATTTTCAAAGATTATATTTTAAAACCTTTTCAAAAATCTAAAATTTATAAAATATCTAAAATTTTAACTAAAATTCATTTTCAAATCAATTTTCATTAGAAAATTCTACGAGAATTCAATAATTATTTAAATACAAAAAATAATTTATTGAATAATTAAATGTTTCTCAAAACTGTATTTCCATAAAAATTTTATCGACAAATTTTTAAATAATAATTGAATTCTTTTGATGAATTTTAATAAAATTTTTAATAATAATTACATTTTTCAAGGAATTTGATTGAAATTGTATTGAAAATAATTAATATTCTACGATGAGGTTTATTATTTATGAAAATAATTAAATATATGTAAAAAATTTTATTATATTATGAAAATAAAATTATTGTGAAGAAATTTTCTAAAAATTGGCAAATAATTGAATTCCTGTAAAATTTCTATTATTTTGGAAAATAATTGAATTTTGACAAGAATTTTATTAAAATTTTTTAAAATAATTGAATTTTGGAGAAGAATTTCATTATTTATAAAAATAATTGAAATTATGACGAGAAATTTTTTAAATTTTTGAACAAAATTAAATTTCTACGAAGATTTTTTTAACTATTGAAAATAATTGAATTTCTGTAATCATTTGTAAACTTCTCCAAAATTTAATTTTTTTTAGTATTTTTAACTAAAATTCTTCTATAAATCTAAGATTTTTAAGAATTAATTAAATATGTATTAGAAAAATTAACTAATTTTAGAAGAATATGAATTATGATTAAAAATTTTCAAAATTTTAAGTTTTTTAAAATTTTTAAATAAATTTTCTAAAATTTCAAATTAAAATCTTTTAAACTTCATCTGTTAATGAAAATTGTAAACGCGCAACTCTTTTAGAATTTAATTAATTTTTAAATATTGAAGTAATATTGTTTTATGAAATAATTTGTAAGTAATAATTTTGATGATTTTGTATTATAATTTGTAGTAATTTCCTAGCTTATGAGACAAACATAAAAGACCAAAATTCAGAATTTTCTTATAAATTCTAAAAATTTAATTTTCTTTAATTAATTTTGATAAAAATCCCTGACTTTTCCTTGAATTCCCTGACCTGTGGCAACCCTGATAAAAATCATTTAAAATAAAAATAACTTGACATAAAATTCGTTTAACATAAAAATATCGACATGACTTTTAAAAGTAACCGATGTCAAATAAAATTTATGTTAAATGGTTTTATGTCAAAAAAGATTTGGAAAATATTTATGCATCCCAAAAATAAGTATTCTGTTGTATTTTTACTAGCAATTTTAAATAAAAATTAACAATAATAAAAATAAAAGTAATAAGCCCAAAAGGCTTTATTATTTGTACATAAATTTTTGTTTTTTAACCTTTAGACTCTATGTGTGATAGGAACTTTGTTAAATTTAAGATACAGGCACATTATTTTAGAATTTCATAAAGAGATGTAAATTTGTTAGACCCAGGCAGTCTACAAATTAAACAAAATTATATTTACAGTTAAACAATGTAAATTGAATTGATTTAAAGAATTACCTCAAATTCACGGAAGAGCGACGACTTCAAATTTTGTAATTGCGTTTGATATCTCTTCTGATACTCTTGCGTTTTCGAGATCTGAATGTCCGCAATTAAATGTTTTTCCCCACTTTCTAAACTATCACTCATTGAAATATCCTGTGAAACTTTACTTGAATTACTCCGAATAAGTTTTTCCGTTTGATTGAGTTTCTCCTTCAAAGTTTTAATTTCATTGTGCAGTTTTTCAGTCTCAATCCTGTACTCCTCGTGGACAGATAAGGGAGTAAAGAAAGAATCGGATGAAGTTTGATGGCGTCGAGATATATGAGCACGAACGAACATGGCCGATATAAATGTTTTCGTGCAATGTGGACACTGAAAAAAAAATAATTGAAAATTATTTTATTTTTTTCTTAAATTATCTCTGTCTTTTTTTAGCTTGAGAGAGTTAAAATCTGTTTTTTGCAAAATAAAGTGTTTTATTTTTACCTTGAAAATTTCATTGTGTAAATAAGTAGTTTTTGCCTCTTCTATTTTATTATTTCTTTCCTTTAATTTATCCTTTAAAATTCTCTCCTGCTCTTCAGCAACTGTCACATTTCGTTGTAGTACATAATTTTCCTGAATTTTTTTCCTCAATTCTTCTTTTAAGATTACAACACTTTTATCCAAGTATTGTTTACAATATAATAAATATTCTGTTGCAAGTTGGGCAAGGCGGAACAACTTGATAAAATTGGGATCAAAGTTTTTAACAGCATACTCGTGATCGACAGAATAGTCAATTATATTGCTTATTGTCTCGTCCACTGTTACGAAATCTCTTTCTCTGATCACTCGATCTACATCAATAGAACCTAGAAATTTACAATTTTCATGTAAACAAAATTTTTTTCTATTTTTACGAAATTTTTCTATTACATTTTATTATTAAAATGAGAAATTTTAAATTTCATCAAATTGACGTCTTTTTATGTCTATTTGACGAAAATTTAAATTTAATATAAAAAATGCATAAAATCTAATGTACAAGTAGATTGTTATGAATCGTTACATTCATATTAAAGTTAAAAAACTAACTGGCAACATCAACTAAAACCTGGTTCAAAAATTAAAACATTTCTTTTGGGAAAAGTTTTAAAAATTTATTTTCAACATAATATTAAAAGGAAATACGTAAATTTAGCTATATTGCCTGTAATTCTTAGTAAAATGATTTGATCTGGTATCAAATTTACTCATATAATGTTCAAGTTTCGAAAATTCCATTTGGGAGTAAAAATAATAATTATAAACATATTTACTTGAATTTAATTCACAATGCATTTAATAGAATGCTTTCCAAGTTAAAAACTACTCTTAGCGTTTACGAACGCTAAGAAATTTACTTAATGAAAGTGAATAAATACTGTAAACATACCCAATTTATTCCAGTCTACATGAATTTTACTTCTGTTTGTTGTAAAATAAAATCCAGACTCCTTAGCAAGTTTTGGAAAATCATGACACCAATGTGTTTCCATTCGGAATGAAAGTGTCATTTTAATTATTTTGAGTTGACTGCACAATTTTCAAACAAGCATTCCTAGTTTATAGACGACACAAAGTATACATTTTTTCAAATAATGAATGAATTTTTCAAAAAACAAGTAAAATAAGTGTTTTAATTTTTTACATTTATTATAATAAATGTTGCATAAGTTAAATATGCATTATTAATAGCAATGTCACTGTAAATAATCTTATAAAAATGTTAAAAACTAAATATTCTATTTGTTGTTGTTGACATTTTGGAAGAAAGGTTTCCGGTTACTAGTACCGTAGAGTATAATATATAACAAGAGAGGAAACTACAGCCACACTGTAAATCGAAAGGCTGTGTCCACAATAGGTTCTTTTTATGTCCTTTGTTTTAACATAAAAAAATACAATAGAAATATAGAAAAGGGTGGGGGATTATATTTGTCATTTTCTATCTTATGTGAACTTTACACAATAGGTTTACGAAAGTTGTTCGGGTTCAAGTGTAGAACTTGCTTAAAATTTTGACGTTACCCTCTCGCTGTTACTCATTGTGGAAGCACCTTTATAATTTTCGTAGAGCAGCTGAGCAGTAGGTTCAATTTTGTGTCAATAATAGACATGACACATTTTACACATTTTTCTATAAGAACAATAGTGTAAATAATGTTTTCTCTTAAATATCTTAGTTCATTAGGTAGTAGAAAAGTTAATTTAATTATTTATCCTAAAATTCAATGGAAACCTGTATCTTCTATTTCAAAAATACAATCACAAAAATCAAAAACTTATGAGGAAAGTCAAAATAATTTTTTAGGTTATTCTTTACTGGTAAGATACATAATAATGTATTTTTCTAAACACAACTAAGGGCCAGTTTCACCAATAACGATTAAAAGTTAATCAATGATTAAATCCTCAATCAACCAATCATAAGCCGTTAAACTAGCTGGATTAAGAAAAACTTGTAAAAATTATTTTGCCAAAATTGTAATCATAATTTCAAAAGTAACTCTCAGTTTAAACAATAACCACCAAAAAGTTATAGAAGTGTTGTAACTTGGTTTGTACAACTGAAATTTTTTCAGATTATTCCTGCTCTTACTTTTTATCTTGGTACATGGCAAATTAAGAGACGCAAATGGAAATTAGGCTTATTAGACGAAATACAAAATAAATTTAACTTAGAGCCAAGAGAATTGCCTACAGAGTATGAATCTTTGAAATCTTGTCGTTTATAAGACGTAAAAGTATTTTGATCAAATATAATTTTTAAATGTTATTTTCAGTTTAAGTGATTTAGAAAATTTGGACTATGTTCCAATAAAAGTGAAGGGAACATACCTTCACGATAAAGAATTAATAATTGGTCCCAGAAGCCTCATTTCCGACAATTTTGGACAAAGTGAAAGAAACAAATCTCTAATTTCGACTTCTTCTCAAAGAGGGTTCCTCGTAATAACTCCATTCAAGCTAGAAAATAGAGAGTAAGTGGAGGTCAAACATTTATTAATATTCTCACAAAGGGACATTCCTGTATTTGAATTCTATTTAACCCCATCACGTCAGGGTTTTGACATAACTTAAAAAAACAAAAAATCGACACCAAATTTTTAAACTCGTTTGGCATCAGAATTTTTCTTGATTCTTCAGAGACCTCAGAAACATAAAATACTCTTGGTAGGTCTTAGAGATGAGAATTTTTCTTGATTTCTAAATTTTTGGGTCAAATTTTGAGTTTTTTGATGTTATCTCAAAACCCTGATTTGATGGGGTTAAATAGACTTCAGATTGGGCTTCAGCGACCCCAAAAACATAAAGTAGTCATGGTTGGATTAAAAACATATTTTCTATCTTCTTTATTCTACTGTCTTTACTTGTTGACATTAAAGTCCTCTTTCATTAGATTCAATTTGAAAGTAATAAAAAGAATGAGTTTTTTATAGGCTTTTAAGTTCTATCAACTTAATAAATTAATTAAGAATATTTTAGTTTAACTATTTTGATAAACCGTGGATGGGTACCAGAACAATATAAAAGTCCTTCAAAGAGGCCATCGAGTCAGATTAAAGGCGTGCAAGAAGTTACTGGTATTTTACGATTGTCTGAAAAGAAGCCAACATTCGTACCTGAAAATAAACTTAGCGATAATATGTTGTACTATAGGTAAGTACAAATATTATTTTTTGGATTTCCTTTTACCCTTTTAATCAAAAATACTATTTTACTTCACCAAGGAAAACTAATGAAAAGTTATTATTCTAAACGCTAAACCATTCAACAACTTGAGATTTTTTTCTCTATTGAGTTTTCGAACAAACTTACTATAAACAATTATTTTTCCTATTTTTCAGAAATGTTGAAGAAATAGCTGATTTCTTAAACGCAGCTCCCGTTTATTTGGACTTAAAATTTGATAATAAAAAATCGAACAGTGTTATTATTAGTGGACAAACAAGAATATCCTTAAGAAATGAACACATGTCTTACGCAATAACCTGGTACAGTTTATCTTTAACTACTGGATACCTTTGGTACAGATTATTCTTAAAAAAATTGCCTTTATATTAAGTAAGTATTTACAAGTATGGTTAATTTTCAAATAAAGAATATAATTGCATTCATTGTCTAATTCAGTTAATTATAGTATAAAAAATAAAACTTATAATTGTGACGAAGAAGAAAGGTACATAAGAAGCAAAAATGTTAAATGTTGCAATACTTGGAAGAAAAGTCGAAGAAGTCAAAATATCCGAGGCCTGTAATTACTAGAAACTGATTTTAGTTTAATATAATTATTCAAAAACTTTTAATTGAGGTAAAAATAATACAAACATAACCTTAAAATGATTTGCTTCTTATAGGTACCTTTCTTCAGAGCAAGACACACTTATTTTTTGGAAGCAGCACAACATATTGCTACTGGTCAAGGGGGTCGCTACAGAATGTTAAACAAAACTAATCAAAAATATGCCAACATAGTGCCTGACGTTGTGAATACTTTTTTTTAAATGCGAAATATGCCATTTGAAAAAAGTGAAAAGGAAACGGTTTGAAATAGAATGCCCCATATAATAATATGTTAATATTAAAGTGATATGATACATTTAAGAGTAATTTGCTTATTTTTTTTTGTAAAATCATTTATATTTGTGTTGAATAGTTAGATTTCCATAAATAAAACATATTTAAGAATATATAGAGATAAAAATATTTACAAAATAGTTTAATATAAATTGAAAATTTAAAGAACTATATTACAGATTTAACATTTTCAAACAGACTTATTTTATGCTTCGGGTGATGGACTTAATATGCTGACTATGTCCTTCCTGCATAGCATTCTCTAATTCCTGTACCAAATGCATTAAATTCGTAGGATCTAATTGAATAAATACGTGTTCAACTTCTTTAGAACTTTCAGAACTTTTGAGAAAAAAATCACATGTTACTAAAGGCAATGCTTGATTTAATGACGATCGCGACGCAATCTGTAAAAAAAAATATTACATTTTAAAAATTGAAGAATTCACACAATGTATTTACGTTCCTTGTTTGAATTCAAGATCATTTAGTCAAGTATAAGAAATTGAATATTTGACATACCTGTGCCTCAAATCTCCATTCCATATCTTGATACTGAGGCGATTTAAAATTGATGACAGCTAGAGCTTTTGATATATCGGCTTTCTTAAGTGCATACAATTTACTTAATAAAGCTTCTTGTTCTTCTGTGAAGCCTACAGCAATAACTGAGTCTTGGAAGTCATTCACGTTTAGCTAAACACATATAATTATGAATGAAAACTAATAGTATAGTGAACGGTTAATTATTAAAACAAATATCATATTTTTCCTTCGAATTAAAACAGGACTCAAAAGTGAGAAATATTAATTGAAAAGTTAGATATTCCAAATGACAGTTTCAATATGGCGGAAGGCAAACAATTTAGAAAAATATTGATTACCTTGTATCTACAACTTTCAAGAAGAAAATGAACAAGTCCATGAACTGAATTCTTAATAATCTCTGGATCTACAGCTAATTTTTCTGAAAAAAATTGAATAACATTTTTTGATTATGGGCGCAAAAAACTTTTTTTAAAAAATTAAAATTGCAGATAAAATATAGTTCAATTTAATGAAATGGGCTGAAAAATACTCTCATGTCTCGAAAATTTCCACTAATACAATCCTTCTGCTATGAGGAAAAAAAAGTATTAAATTTATTTGTCCTCTTAACATTTTAATTAAAAAAGTATTAATTTTAAAATCCCACAGATTTAACATTATTATTTCATTGTACGTTAAAACTTACGTGCAGCTGAATTGTAATATTTTAAGTTCAATCCATTTTGCAGATAATCCAAAGCCAATTTGCAAAAATCCTGTAAAACTAATATTTAAATATTTTAGCATAAATTAAAGTGTCAAAATCGTCAGAACTATAAATATAATAAAAAAAATTTTATTCCTTACCTTTTACATTCTGCTGAGTCAAAAATAATAAATGTCGTTTATGTTCTGCTTTTAAAATAAGTAACATTTTGAGAATCTTATTTACTGTGGTAAACAAAATTTTAATGATTCAGTACAAATATTTAGTTTACATTCATTTCCACATACAAAAATACTTGAAAAATACTGAAATATAAACCCAACAACAATAATAACGTGAAGTTTGGTGCTTAAAAACAGGTGTGAACAACTTTTGAATGTTATTAAGCGGTGTCCACAATGGGCAGGTCAGAACGATACTAGTAGTAGTAGCACGAGTCAACAACACGACTCTATTTTGATTTATGATGCTATAATTTATAAAAGAGAGAAAAAAACCGATAAACAAAAAAACAAATCAACGTTTAAAATATGAATACAGTTGATAAATAAGTGCATACAAAAACGTTCTAGAAGTAATTGTGCTTAGACAGAAAGATTGGATGGATTTTACAAAATTTGTGTGACCGCTCCCTAAAGAATTTGCAGATGCATGAATTCGTTCCTATTGTAGAAGCACCTTTAAATACTCGATACAGCCTATCTATTCATTGTTCGCATTGTTCGTGACTTAACAGGCAGAGACGTAAAAATCGTAAAAATCGTGGGATATTTTATCAGAATATTATATTTTGAAGATTTAAAATAATATATAATTGTGTGATAAGGGTACTGAAGTGAATGCACTAACTGAAAATAAAAATGTCAAAGTTTAACTTCGGAACACCGGCTACTCCTACGCAGCCGACTAATGCTCCCATTGGAATTACTGACCAACAAAAGTTTGTATACATAATATAACCTAACTTTTAGAATTTATAAATATTATAAGCATTTATTTTTAATAACAAAACATCCGACGGACTAACAGTTCTATGTAGACTTTTAGCCAAAAATTTTAACTGTGATATATAATTACAACTTTTTCATTTTTTTTACATTTCACAATTATATTGTTAGTTTTAGATTATAGAGTGAAACACTTATTAATAAATAAATAACGGAAAAATCATTTTTCAAAGTTGTTAATTAAATTGATAAAAAATTTTGCATAGGAATATTTTTATACTTTTAAAAACAAATTTCTGTAGGTTTACTATTCTCTTATGGAATTTTGTAAAAAAAAATATGCAAAATTACGTATTTGAAAACTACTAATTTAAATTCCTACTTGAAAAACAATTACTTTTTCTGTATCAGTTTCACAATTTTTTGTAAATTTACTAAGTACTTTCAAGGTGGGTAATAATTGAGTCTTTCTATTACCAACTTTGAAAATTGTAAAATTACAAAAAGTTGTGAAACTGACACGCATTAAAAGTATTCATTTTACAAGAGGGAATTCAATTTCGCTGTTTTTACATATATTATTTTTTCTATAAAATTCCATAACAAAACTGTAAATTTAGAGGACTATTTTTTAATTGTGCAAAAAGTATATTAGAGGCAAGAGACTACGTGGAACCATGTCAAACGTCTTTCTAAAATCAGAGAATTTTTGAAAGGAAAGTAAATCTGAATCGATTTTTATCTTCTTTTTTTAAAACACTCGTTATTAAAACCAGTAAAGCCAGGGAAAAAGCATGAAAAAATTTTTTATCATGGAAATTAAGAAAATTGAGACTTTTTTCGACTTATTTTCAAAAATATCGACTTCTTTTCAAAACATTGCAACAAAATACAATAATTTTCAGTAAAAAGTGCAACTTATTTTGATTTTTATAATGCGAGAAATAACTATAAACAAATCTTTCAAAAATTGTTTGTGAATCATTTTTTTAAATAATTAAATTTTTCAAATATATCTATAATATTTTTGAATAGTTGAAATTTTGTAAAATTTGATTGGAAATAATTATCTTATTTCAAGTATTTTGTTACAATTTTCGAAAATCAACTTTTGAAGAATTTTAATTGCAAATTTTGTAAATAATTGAATTATCAAAAACTTTAATGAAAAATCTTTAAAGGTAAATTCTGCAAAAGAATTCAATTCTCTTGATAATTAATTATTAATTTGAAAATTAATAAAATACTTTGCAGAAATTAAATTATTTTTAATATTTTTAAAAAATTCCCGTTAAGAATTAAATTATCTTTATAAATAGATATGAAAATTCTTCTCAAGAATTAAATTATTGTCAAAAATTTTTTAAAAATTCTTCTCAAGAAGTCAATTATTTTCAAAAATTTTAATAAAATTCTTCTCATGAATTCAATTATTGTTTTCAAAAATTATTATTTAAATTCTTCTCAGGAATTCAATTATTTTTAAAAAATTTAATAAAATTCTTCAAAAAGTTTTCAATTATTTTCAAAAATTGTTATAAAATTCTTTAATATAATAAATTTTATTAAAATTTGAATTAAATTCCTTAAAAGAAATTAAATATTTTCAAAAGTTGTTAATAGAATTCTTCGTAAAAATTAAATTTTAAGAAACATTCAATATTATTTATTTTTGTATTTAAATAATTGATTTTTCGTAGAATTAAATTGTTGTTTTTCGTACTTTTAACTAACAATTCTGTAGAATTAATTTTTTTGAAAAAGTTTAATTGAATAATAATTGATGTTATTGATGTTATTGTTATAGTAGAATTTTAGTTAAAAATAGTAGAAAATGTTAATTGAATTGAAATGATACAAATAATTTTGAAGAAATTACAGTAACAATATTCTTATAATAATAAACTAATGGATTCCCTACCAATTGTCCTAATTTGAAATTCCTAATTTCAGAAATTCCTAAAAGTCTTTTTCCTAAAGTTAAAATTCCTAATCAAATTTTCCTAATCTTTTTTTCCTAATTCTATTTATTTTCCTAATCTTCCAAAAAAAAATTATGCATTCAAAAATTAAAAATTTTACATTTGATTTTTAAAAAATTCTATTAAAATTGTCGAAAATAATTGAATTTATATTAAAATTCTTGAAAATAATTAAATTTAATTTATATAAATGAAATTGTGTGAAGAAATTCATAAAAAAAATCTGTAAATAATTGAATTCCTGTGAAATGTTTATTATTGTATAAAAATAATTAAAGATTTGCGTAGAATTTTATTAAATTTTTTTTTAATAATTAAATTCTTTTGGAAAATTTCATTAAAATAGTAAATATTAAAAATCATTGAATTAAGGAAATTTTTTGAAAATAATTGAAATTTTGCTAATAATTTTATTAAAATTTTGAAAATAATTGAATTTTGCAAAAGAAATTATTTAGAAATTTAATTTATTAAACAGGTTAAATTTTTAATACAAATTTTGAAAGATGTACGTCAAACTCAACGGTTATTTAAATATAAACATTTACGAATAGAAAGCAATTGAAAATCGAACATCGTGACAGACGAATATCTATTTTCATAATTCAAAAAAATTTGTCTTTTAGGAAAAATTAATCATTAGGAAAATTTATATATTAGGAATTTACAATTAGAAAAATTGGATTAGGAAAACGAAATTAGGAAAAATGATTATTAGGAAAATGCAATTAGGAAAATTAAATTAGGACAATCGTCCGGGAACGAACTAATGATTTTGTCAGTCTGTCATCTTTAATTATTATAAAAAATAAAGAAATGGATCACTCCGAGTCGAAGACTCGGAGTAATTGATATCTTCATGTTTTATAATAATATTCTTATGAGTTGTTGTAGGTTTAAAAAATCAATTTTTGAAAAACAAAATTATTGCATGAGTCAGTGCTGTAGTCTTGGACAATTGTTTTTAAATGGCAAATGGAATTCTTTACAATATTTTGTTTATTCAAAAATATTCCTGAAAAACAAAACCCTTCTCAACCTGCGTACCTCTCCCCTAAATATATTGGATTTTATTTAGAGAGACTTTTTGTCGATGCTAAAAAAAGGATAAGAAATAATTTTATGCCACAAAGTAAATTATACAATTATTAACTTCATCACTCAGTCGTTTTTAATGATGAAACATGAAAGTAGCCATCACTTCTAGCTCCTTGTCTCGAAGTGATTGTTATCTCCGTGATGTGTTACTAATTGGATTGCATTTATTGCTTTGTTAAGACCAACAGCAACATCTGTTTTGCCTGTACCTTTTGGTTCTTCAACCCCTTCGACTACTGCGACCCCTGCTGCTTCTACATTTGGTCCGGCACAGAATTGGACCGACAATAATCCAACGACGACTGGTTTGAACTTTTCCTTTGGAAATACTCAGCCACCTGCTCAACCACCTCTTACACAAACTGCAATCACCAATCCAGTAACAGGTACCACTACTTTAAATTTGCTCCAAAATCCTACAACCACTCCACAGCCTGCTGGACTAACATTCGGAACGTCCACCGCATCAAGTAACTTGACATTCGGAACTCCTGCAACTACCACCAGTTTGACCTTTGGCACAACTTCTGCGCCAGGAATTGCACCAACTTTCGGTACAACTTCTGCGCCGGGAATCGCACCAACTTTCGGGACAACTTCTGCGCCGGGAATCGCACCAACTTTTGGAACAACTTCTGCGCCGGGAATCGCACCAACTTTCGGGACAACTTCTGCACCGGGAATTGCACCAACTTTTGGGACAACTTCTGCGCCGGGAATTGCACCAACTTTCGGAGTTCCTTCGACTACAGCACCATTATCGTTTGGAACGTCAAGTGCAAATACATGTACGGAAATAAATTTTTTATTTTTTATCAAATAGCATTTACAAAGATATCTAAGCTTTTCAACCAAATTAAATTCATTGCATTTGATTTCTAAATAATCTTAAAAAGTAATATTATTTTTATTGTCAGCTTCACTATTCGGTTCAAATTTTGGAAGTAACTTAAACGCTCCAAAGTCAACTGCTGCAACAACTACTGCAGTGACTAGCACGAATAAGGGTTTAGGTGGGTTAGATGTCTCTATAAATAATAAAGGACTTTCACTAGGAAGCAGTAGTCCAACGGCAGTTAAAGAAAATCTTTTACCAAAGGAATTAATGCAAACTATTGATGGCTTCAAGTGAGTTAAATACTTTGCTAGTAATTATAAATTTCATGCATATATATTTTATTCGAAAATAGACAATACATCGAAAATGGTAAAGGGTCTTTCATATATCACGTGGACAATTTTTTATGACTTTGACCCCCCCCCCGTGGACTTTGAAAAAATACCTAAAATAATACATTTTCTCCCCTTTTCCTCTTATTTTTTAAGAAAAATTTGTAAAAATTGTCATTTTTTCTAAGATAGCAACTAGGCCAGGGTGGCCACAGGTCAGGGAATTCAGGGAAAAGTCAGGAATTTTTATGAAAGTACTGGAAAAAAATTTAATTTGTAGGATTCATAATTAATTTCATTTAATTTTTTAATATATATGTGTCTGCTTCGAAGAAAGGTACCTAAGAAGCAAAAAAATTTCAGGTTATGTTTTTAATTTTTTGATTAAAAATACAAAAAGAGAATCAATTATTAATTAAAAATTATTGATCGTCAAGTCTTCATTATATCGAAAATAGTCAATAAAAATTTGTTTCAAATTTAAATAATTAAAAATAAACTTTTAATCAAGATAAATCTAAGACAAACCGAGCCTATAATTCGTTTGCTTTTTAGGTACCATTCTTGGAAGAGCGTCACATATATTTAATTAATTATTAAAAATCATGGATTTGTAGAAGAATTTTAGTTGAAAACCCTAAAAAAATTGAATTTTTGAGAAGTTGCAAATGATTGCAGAAATTCAATTATGTTGAAAAATTTAAAAACATTTTCGTCAAAATTTCAATTATCTTTAAAAATAATAAAATTCTTCTCGAAAATTCAATTATTTTTACAAATAAAATTTTTTACAGAGATTCAATTTTCATGAATAATAAAATTCATTGCAGAATTTTAATTATTTTTAATATAATTTTAACCGAATTCTTTAAAAAAATGTATTTATTCTTAAAAATTTTATTAAATTCAATGAAAAAGTTCAATTATTTAAAAAAAATTTGATAAAATTCTTTATGAGAATTCAATTTTAAGAAACATTCAATTATTCGATAAATTATTTATTTTTATATTTAAATAATAGAATTCTCGTAAAATTTACTAATAAAAATTGTTTAAATTTTTTTTTGTAAATAATGGACTTCTTCCAAAGAATTTTAAAAATACATTTTTTTAAATAATTGATTTCTTTGAGGAATTGAAATTAAATTTTTAAAAATAACTACATTTTTTGAGCAATTCCTGTAAAATTGTATTAAAAATAACTGAGATTCTGCAGTAAATTTTTTTATTTATGAAAATAATTGAATAGTTGCTGAGAATTTTATTAAAATTTTCAAAAATAATTAAATTCCTATAAGAAGAATTTTATTATTTATGAAAATAATTGAATTATTGCGAAAAATGTTATTAAAATGTTTAAAAAGAATTGAACTTCTGTGAAAAATTTTGTTATTTTTGATAATAATTTAAGTCTTCATTTAAGGATTTTATAAACATTTTTTTAAATACATAATTAATTTTTTCGTAATATAATAAATATTATGAAAATTTTATTTTAAATAATTGAATTCTTGTGGAAAATTTTATTTGCGAAAATAATTGAAATTCTTCGCTGAGTTTTATTAAATATTAAACTTTTATTAAATTCGTTGAAAAAGTTCAATTATTTAAAAATTTGTTGATAAAATTCTTTATGAGAATTCAATTTGAAAAGAGATTTATTTATTCAATAATTTTTGTATTTAAGTAATTGAATTCTCGTAAAATTTGCTAACAAAAATTGTTTTAAAAATGAATTTCAGTGAAAACTTTAAAAAATAATTGAATATTGAAAGCATAAAAAGCGTGAATTTTTAAAAATAATTGCACTTTGAAAAAGTTTAATTGAATTTTTTTAAAAATTATTTCAACAAGTTTTTTTTTTAAATTATAAACAAATGGATTTGAAAATTCTCTATGAACTTTTGCAAAAATTATTAGAAATAATTGATAATTGTTCATTTATTTCTTTCGAAAAATTTTAATAAAATTTTTGAAATTAATTACTTTTTTCGAAGAATTTACTTAAAATTGTATTAAAAATAATTTCAATCTTAGGAAAATTTTTATTTTTTATGATAATAATTGAATTCCTGCAACGAATTTCATTATTATTTTTTTAAATAATTGAATTGATGTAAAAAATTGTATTTGCTACTTATGAAAATAATTGAATTCTTGCGAAGAATTTTATTAATATTTTTGTAAATAATAAAATTTTTTTTTTTGAAAAATCTTATGGAAATTTAAATTATCTTCATGTTTTATAATAATATTCTTAAAAGTTATTGAATTTCAAAATGTTTAAATTTAAATTTTTTTAAAATCCTAATTTCTACGAAAAAATAAAAATGATTAAATATTTATTTAAAAAGAAAGTTATTGACGTTTTTGAATAATTTTACAATTAAAGAAAGTCGTAAATAAATGTAATAGAACATTTTTTTGAGTATCTAATAATTTTTAAAGTGAATCAGAATATTCTTTAGAGTTAGGGAAAAAGTCAAAATTTAGGCTGGAAATCAGGGAAAAAGAAAATTAATTTTTTGTGTCAAACCCTGATCGTGAATTTTTTACGAACCCTCTCAAAACTGTCCATGTGGTATATGAACGACCCCTAAATCACTAAGAATTGATGATTTTCTTCATTTTCTTTGATAATGAAAAATGTCATCCGTAGGGAATTTGTAAAAACACAAAAAGTGCTAAGTTCCGACATCGCGCGAGGTTCATCGAGACCATTGAATCGATGTGCCGAAGACACAGTGTCACTTGTAGATTTACTTACAACGTTGGCTGGCTCTGTGCAAAGGGATCGTTCTTCAGCAGACAAATTGAAGCAAGACACTGCTAAGGCATTACAAAATGCAGAGATTTCACAACGAACACATGACACACCTCCTGGATTACAATATGAAAATAATGCTCCTTATTTGTTCTTTATCGAATTAGCGGGAAACTTTGAACAACATTTACTTCTCTTCAAATCTCAAATTGAAATAACGGAAAAACATATAAGAACAATGATGTCGCCTAAAACTTTAACTCCTCAAGGTGAGTAAATTTGAAGTACCTACTATTTTTCAAGTATCTAAGAAGATTGTTGACTGTTGAGGCTATTGAAGGGAATTACAATTTCTGGAAAATGCAATTGTTTTGTTATAGAACTGACTATGGCGATGGGCAAATTACATGAGTCATTAGTTGCTGTAGCTGGAAGACTACAAGGTGTACATACAAAAGTTCAGCAACAGAAAGAACAGTATTTAAATTTTAGGAAGTACGTTTTGAAGGATAGCTCAAACGTGTTTGAAGATATTAAACTAGTCAGCAAAGTTAACAAGAGTAACTTTATGAAAATGACAAGTGGACCAACGCCGTTTGCTCCAGGTAAATCGAATTTTGTAAAAGTTTTCAGCCTAATATGTGTTAAATAAATATAATTTTCTTCCTTTCAGGATATAAGAGTTTTCTATCATCGTCAGGATTAAATTTATGCCAGTCTTCAAATTGTGGCACAATAAATCCTCTAGGTAAATAACAATTTCATGTTTAGAACTATAAAAGTATTTTATTTTACTTTGTTAAAATTAAAAAGTTTATTTACGTTGTCAAACATTTCATATAAGGGTATTAATGCACAACTGAAGATAGTGCAACTGCACGGCTATCTATTAAAAGTGAAAGCGACATTCACATGGAAGTTTTCGTTAAATAATTTCTTTTTCTTTTTAGTGAATTTTTGTAAAATAGAATATGAATATTATAAACTTAGGTAAATATAAAGATAGAGACTTGGCTTGTAAAGTTTATACGTTCTCCTGTCTCTAATCTTCTTGATTTTGACCCACATTTCCTTATGTAATATTTCATTTTATATCCCGTTTGTAAATATTAACTTTTGAGTAAATTTCAAACAGATTATTTATCTAAATTAAAAATAACAACATTTTTCACTGAAATTCAATTTTTTTAAAACATTTTTTAATAAAATGTTTCGCAATAATTCAATTATTTTCATAAATAATAAGATTCTTCTCAGGAAAGCAATTTGAGAATTTTAATAAAATTCTTAGCAACTATTAATTTATTTTCGTAAATAATAAAATTCATCGCAGGATTTCAATTATTTTTAACACAATTTTATAGGAGTTGCTCAAAAAATGTAATTATTCCTTAAAATTTAATTCCAATTCCTCGAAGAAATCAATTATTTAAAAAAATGTTTTTTTTTTTAATTCTTTGGAATAATTGAATTATTTACAAAAATATTTTCTATTTTTCACAGGAATTCAGTCATTTTCAAATATTTTAATAAAATTTTTTCGCAAGAAATCAATTATTTCAAATAGAATTATAATTAATTTTTTTGCAATACATAATTCAATTATTCTTAAAGATTTTAATAAAATTTTTCCGAAGAATTAAATTATTTACATAAATAATTCTTCGAAAGAATTCAATTATTAAAGAGAAATAACAAAATTATTCCCGAAAATTCAATTATTTTAGTGATTTTAATAAAATTCTTTGCAAAATTTAATTATTTTCATAAATAATAAAATTCATTGCAGGATTTCAATTATTTTTAATAAAATTTTACAGGAATTGCTCAAAAAATGTAATTATTCTTAAAAATTTAATTTCAATTCTTCGAAAAAATCAATATTTAAAAAAAATGTATTCTTAAAATTGTTATGAAGAATTCAATTATTTTCAAAAATAACAAAATTTTTCACTAAAATTCAATTCTTTTTAAACATTTTAATAAAATTTTTTCGCAAGTATTCAATTATTTTCATAAATAATAAAATTATTCCCGAAAATTCAATTCTTTTGAGGCATTTCAATAAAATTCTTTGCAAAATTCAATTATCTTAATATATAACAATATTCATCACAAGACTTCAATTATTCTTAAAAGTAATAAATTTCTTGTTGGAAATTTAATTATAAATTAAATTCTAATAAAATAGTTTGCAAGAATTCAATTGTTTTCATAAATGATAAAATACTTTTTAGGAATTCAATTTTTTTCAAAAAAACTTTATTAAAATACCACACAAACACTCAATTATTGGCAAAAATTTTAATAGAATTCTTTGTAAAATTTAATTATTTTAAAAAATTTTCACAATTCAATGATTTGCAATATCTACTATTTTCATAAAATTTCCAAACAGAATTCAATTATTTAAAAATTTTTTGTAAAAATCTTTGCAGGAATTCAATTCTTTTCATGAATAATAAAAATTTCGCAGGAATTCAATGATTTAAATTAGATTTTACATAAAATTAGTCGAAGGAATTCGATTATTTAAAAATTTTTATAAAATTCTTCGCAAGATTTAAATTATTTTTATAAATATTCAAATTCTTTCATGAATAATAAAATTCGTTAAAGCAATTCAATTTATTAGCAGGGTAAGAAAGAAGTAAATATTTTTGATGAAAATTAGGAAAAATCCAGGGAAATGAAAAATATAGAATGGAATTTTTGTCATTTTTGTGAAGTGTCTTTTGGTCGTCAAGTTTAGTTTTTTGATAGCTACTTTTTTACTACTTTTTTTAGTTTGAAAGCTACTTTTTGTTACTTTATTAAAATTAATTATCGAGTGCGAAGTCTGAATACACTTTAATTTATCAGTTAAAAATTCAAAATGGTGAACGTAAGAATAAAAATTTAGTGCGATAAATTTGGTAAAGATCTTATTTGAAAGAGCATGGTTCATCCATTAATTTCTGATATTAGTAAAGTTTGTAGTGCGTCAACAATATCAATTTTTTTTACATTAACAATTTTTTAAACACATTTTTTTTTGTATAAAATGAAGAAATTTATAACAAACTATGTTCGAAACTGGTCGGAGTAGGAATTCCTTACATCTTAAAATCTTTTAGATATTTGTACATTTTTGTTTTTAAAAGAAAGAGCCTATAAATTAAAGTTTTTATTTTATTCGTAAGGTTTATTTATCAGATAATAACAATGATTGAAACTTTCAGTTTGGGGTAACATAACACCAACACCTACAATATCTAACTTTTCAATGGGAACAAGTATGAATCCACCGACAAGCAGTTTAACCTTTAACGCACCAGTTAACCTCACAGCTCCGTTATCATCCAGCACAGATTGTAATTCTAGTTTTCAACTTCAAAAACCTCCTCTGGGTAACAAAAGAGGAAAATTTTAATTCATTTCTAGATATTTTGTACTAATTATAATAAATTAATAAAATCAATCATTTTTGCTTCTCCTCAGTTTTTGTATAAAAAAAAGCTTACTTTTTACATAATTGTGATTAAGTGATTGCACATGTATTGAGTTCACAGCAGGAACCAAAAGCGAGTGACTAATCACATGAATGAATGTAATCAGATTTTATAAGTCAATTAAAATATTTAGAATACGTTTTCTAACATACATATGTTATTTACTCATCCTACTCTAAATGCATTGACTAACACTAGCACCTACTTAATAGTGAAATAATTAACCCTTTCGTGCCCCCGAGAAACCCAGCGATTCGATTTTGTTGAAACTTGTTACTCAGGGGTTTTTGGGGTCGCTGATTACGAATCTAAAGTCAGGTTTTCAAAATTTAAAAAATTCAAAATGGCGGATCCAATATGGCGGACATTTTTTTAAAAATTGTTCAAATTTACGTAAAACTTGTTACTCGGGGGTTTTCTGGGTCGCTGATTACGAATCTGAAGTCAGATTTAAAAAATTCAAAATGGTGACCCCGAAAATCCCCGAATAACAAGTTTCAAGCGAATTTGAGCAGATTTGAAAAAAAATGTCCTCTATTTTGAATTTTTTGAAAATCTGAATTTAGATTCATAATCAGCGACATATATGTCTCGGAAGCACGAAAGGGATAAACCTGAAACAAAAAAATTTAGTTAATTTCCTAGAAACATTAAAAAAAAATTCTTGACTTTTCCTTGTTTTATTAAACTTAACATAATTTCTAAAATAATTTACAAGTCTTAATGTTCTTAAACTTTTTTTAAAGGTAATTTTACATGTACTAGTTTTTAACACAATTGCTGCACTAATTGCGGATTTAAAAGAATTTAATTTGACCTACTTGTGCAACAAATGATTAACATCACTTTACGATGTGGAATCCGGTAAGAATTGATTTTTTTTATCTTGTAACATAGGTATGTGATAACTATGTTCATTCCGCTAAATTATAATGTTCTACGAACAGAAGAATCCGGTTAAAACCAGGTAAAAATGCATGTAAGTTTCAACTAGTTCTTATCAGGTTCATTCCTGGTTTCTATCTGGCTTTTCGAGAATTATAATTTCACATAAACTGTCGAACATTTCACAAGAATCATTGCATGCATAGAACTATCTATTACAAACATACAGATGTACGTTTGTCCAGCATTACTAAACGTATAGATATTACTGCGCTTTTAAAATGCAATCAATCATATTCACATTATCTGTGAACAACGTGTTTAGAGAACATTGTCTGAATATGTATGTAATGTATGTTTCACTTGTTTACCACAAAACATCCGCACCATGCATTGTTATAAAGTAAACTAATTATAAATACACATTAAACCGTCATTCAACACTCATTAATGTGTTAATAAATTATGACAGTGAGAAATCGGATTCTCACTCACTCGTTCTTTTCAAATTCGCTATTAATGCCTTGTGTTGGCTTTTGGCTAATAAGGCTCCGGATCTTAAAAGGGCACTTTCAGCATTGATTTTAAATCAAATGGAAAAAGTGCCCTTCTAAGATCCGGAGCTACATATGTATGTGGATTCTGTTGGGATTCTTAAAATGTTCGATATAAAACATAAAAACCAGGAAGAATTTGAGATTATTAAACTTTGGCTTTGGCTGGTACGTTACGTCAAAATTAAGGTCGTCAAATTTAACGTATTTCCCAACCTACAGGTCGAAAAATTGGTAAAATTTTACCTAAATTTTGACGTAAGAGAACTACCTATTACTTAAAAATAATTAAAGGGCTTTTTTCACGTGTAGGTTAAAAAATATTATTATACTTTACCGAAAGTCGTTGCGGACTATTTTTAGAAAAATCTCATAATTTGTAAAAATTATGTTTATAATATCTGTAGAATTCATTTTTGACAATTATTAACAAAAATTTTCTGAATTTAAGTTGGAATTTTAATTTTTAAGTTGAGGTGCACAGAGGAAAGGTTAGTTTGCCAGATATGAAAATTTAATAAAAATAAACATGCAATACAAATTTTTTTGATTGACATTTGTTCAAAATGAGCTAATTTACTTGTATAAATAGATTATTATGTAAGCATATCCAAAGTAAAAGATAAAAATTGATTTTAAAACTGAAAATAGCTCTTTCTCCATCATAAAAATTTGAAAAGATGTAAAAGAAGGTCAAAATTGAATTTTTTCGTTTTGCACCTAAGGAGATATAATTGATTAAAATCACCGAAAAGCATGAAACACTCAATATTAAAGGTAAACTTTTTTAACATTTCTATTTTACAGAACTGAAAAGTCAGCACATAATATTAAAGTATATGTACATTGAAATATATTACATAATATAAAGCAGTACATAATATATTTTTTAATATTTATAACATTTTTAGAAAAATGTAATTAAAATTTGGTGACTTTTGACATTTCATAGGTAGGTTTTAAAATAAATTTTTTTCTATTATTTTGGGTATGTTTGCAGAATAATATTATTTATACAAGTAAATTAGCTCATTTTGTACAATATAACATCAATCAACAAATTTGTATAATCTAAATTATTTACATGCTTTTTTATTAAGTTTTCTCTCTAAATTTGAATTAGTAAAAATGTTTACTAATTTGAATTAGTAAAATTTACTAATAAATTAGTAGAAATGACTATTTATTAGTAAAATTTACTAATTCAAAAGCACTAAATCAAATTAGAAAACATTTTTTACTAAAGCAAATTTAGAGAGTAAATAGCTGTAAAACTAACCTTTTCTCTGTGCAACTCAACTTAAAATCAAGATTCTAAGTTAAGTTAAAAAAATTTTTGAAAATAATTTTCAAAAATGAGTTAAACATATATTAAACATTTTTACAAACTTATGAGATTTTTCTAGAAATAGGTCGCAACGACTTAATTAATAAAAATCAATGAATAATTTAGTCTTAAAGTGAAATAGGGTAACTGCACCAATTGCCGAGGGTGCACCAATTGTCGAGGATCATAATTTTCTTTTTTAGATAAATAGTATAATATATAATATTTAAGAACAAAACAAATTTCTAAATAAACTTTGTATTTTCAACTGTATATTTATATATTCAAATTTCGTAGCGATTCTACTAAAATAATTATTTAATTAATATTATAATTTACTGCTGTGAAATTTACTCGAATCTTCATTTTCTTAATACTTCAAGTTGATTGAAACAGATTTTTAGAAATGCAAATTAAACGTATTTATAATGACATATTATAATGACATTTTGTGTACAAAATTATTATTATAATTTTGTACAAGAACTAAATTAATTTTGTTTATATGTTTTTTTGTTAAAAAAAAAATATTTAATATTTATTAAAAGCAAATCATCGGTATTTGGTTCCTTTTTTTTTGACAGTTTATATTTTTCGAGGTAATGACTCGAAAATTGGTGTAGTCACTTTTTTCGCTGATGCACCATTTATCGATGGTTAAGTGTTTATTTACTAAACGTCAAGCATAAATGCCAAACATTTATAGGTACAGAGAAAAAGAAAACAAAATGCTCCAAAAATTTACAACCAACAGAAAATAATCAACCAAAAAAACGAGAAAGACCGAAAAAAATTAATAAAAAAAATGCATTATTTAAAATTAAAAAATTTTGTACTGCAGTTTAATTATAATTATTAACCATTATATTTACAGTTCGTAATAAAAGTTTATTTTATTCGTTTACAAATTTAATGTGACTTAAATTAATTTATTTTTTCAATTAATGTCTGATTAACAAAATTGATTAAATTTAATTAACTTATTTATAAAAGTTTAAAAAACAGTTAAATAATTTTCTGTCCTGTATCATCTACTATAAAAATGGTTTCTATCGATATTATAAATTATTCAATTATAGTTAAATAAATATATTTGTTTTCTGGTAATGTTCTATAATATTTTTATCGAAAAAATAAATATCTACTCGATTTTCAAATATCTGTACAGGTTAATTGTTAGGTTATATTGGGTTATATTGGGTTATATGTTTAAAAATGTCATACCCTCGACAAATGGAACAGACCCTCGAGAAATTAGCACAAGACCATCGACAAATGGTGCTTTTGCTCGATTGACTTTTAAATATATTTTTTGCTTAACAATTTAGTTTATATTAAAAAAATAAATATGAATATTAAACATTATTAGATCCTTCGTCCAAATATACAAAAATCAAATTTTAAAGTGCATTTACTTCCGAGAAAAAAAATGTCAAAGTCACATGTTGCCTAAAACCATCGACAATTGGTACAGTTACCCTATATAAAATTATTAAAGAATAAAATAATACGAAAAAAATTGATGAAAATAATTATGATATTTGGTTGTGGAATTTAAAAAATAATGCCGTGAAATTATGGGAAAAACTGCAGCAACCCTGCCCGCTAGCAAAGTAAGCCAATAATGCATTAAATTAAATGCAAACGCAAAGCTCTAGTAGCTCCAGTGAAATGCAGTTGATTTGGAGAATGGATATGATGTATTACATTACATGTTGTACCACGTCTATTGAGAAGATAACTTAACAGTTAAGGTTAATAAGCAGAACGGATATCGTGCATTTTATTTTCATGCTCGGGCAAATTGGAAAGAATTACGGAAGTTCCATCGATAAGTGATATCGTCAATATGCATGGACGTTACTACTCGTTATCTATGAAATTGATTACTTAAGTAGTTGAGGGTTTGTTAGATATCAACTGAGAAATATAATGTTTTAATGTGAATATTGAGTTAATATTGAGCCCGCACGGATCAGCGTGTTCCTGTTCTTGCTAAGGGAATTTCAACTACAATAATTGGTCGGATGCAGCGCGGATACGTTTGATGATAGTTACATAATAGAAGCGGTACCAAGGCTAACAAAGAGTGCCGGGTGAGCCAGAGCGACGTTTAGCCTTCTCTACATAAGTATCGCAACCAGCTTCGAACAAGTTAGTACCACAGGTCCTACTAACTCCAGTGGTAAGTTTCATTAACACTAATGTCCACTTTTTATTTTCAGCCCTCATCCAATTCATTTCTCTAGAAAAATATCCAACAAATTTTCTCCAATTTTCTCTTTTCAAACAAAAGCAAATTCAAACCTGCAAATCGAACGATTGATATACTCTAATCTTTATCATTCATTTCTTGTCTAATCAAATTGTGACAAAAATTTATTTGACAATCAGTGAAAAATCAGACACGTAAATTCATTCGGATTAATTTTACCAAAAAAAGTAATTTTCTAAAATTATTGTTAAAAAAATTATATTTATCTATAAAGACCATTTTTTCGACCTTTGGAAGATGATAAAATTTAAAAAATTATTATCTTTTTTAATAAGAAAAAAATTTTCTTTATAAATATTATAATGGAAGGAAAAACTATTTCATATAAAATTATATTTATATTTCATTAATAGTATTAATAACTAAAATAGTAATAATAAGCAAAATAATAGTGAAATTTCAGAAATGGAATATTTATTCATTTTTACCACAAGTGTTAAATTTACGATTTGAAAAAATGTGCTGAACGAAAAAGTTTTTCTTTAAAATTCTACTCTTTAGGAAAATTCGTAAGTTATATCGAAATTTTTAAAAATTGTTAAAATAGTTCTTAACATTTACAATAGCTTGGTAGTATACCTACATTTTTTAAAAAATTTTCTTTAAAGTTCAAAATTTTTTTTTATGGATATTTCCTTTTCATTTACGTTCATTTGTAAAAAATTTAAACTTCTTCTATATTAATAATCGTTGTATTTCGGTAATCTGATCGCAGTTTGCTTTTTGTTTCCTAACTTTTAAAATAATTTTTCTATTTAAATATTTTCAATTTTAAAAATAATGTATATATTTAAAATTATTGAATTCCTACAAAGAATTTTATTATTTATGAAAATAATTGAATTCTTGCGAAGAATTTTTTTAAAAATTTTTTAAATCCTACTTAAATTCTATTGAAGAATTTCTTTGAATTTTTTTAAAATAGTGGAGTTTCTTTAAATAATTTTAATTGAAAATTTTGCAATTAATTGAATTTTATGAACAATTTTCTTCAAGTTATTAATAATAATCGTTAATAACTCGATCAAGTTAATAATCATATTTCTTAATAATTCAGATTAAACATTTAATTGTATTAAATGTTATTAAAATTTTTAGAAAATAATTAAATTCTTCTAAGAATTTTATAACAATTTTCCAAAATAATTTAATTCGTTCAAAGAATTTTAATAAAATATCGAAAGTAATTAAATTCTTTCGAAGAATAGATACTATCAAAAGTTTTGACAATAATTGAATTTTTTCGAAAAATTTCTTTATTATTGGATATAATCGATTTTATTATTGTAATTTATAATTTCACTATTAAAATTTTATTAAAATTATGATAGAAAACTAAACTATTTTAAACAATTTTATTAGAGTTTTTGTAAATAATTAAATACTTCTGGAGAATTTCTCTAAGTTTTTTTGAAAATAATAAATTTTTTTGAATAATTTTAATTGTAAGTTTTGAAAATAGTTGAATTAAAAGAAGGATTTTTTTATCTTTTTAAAATAATTGATTATTGAAGTTTATTAAAATTCTACTAAAAATAATTGAATTCCTGAGAAGAATTTCATTATTATTTTATAAAAAAAGTAATTTAATTCTTGCGATGAATTTTACATACTTATAAAAATAATTGAATTGCTTCAAAGGATTTAATAAAATAATTTTAGAAAATAATTGGATTCTTTCGAAAAATATTACAAAATTTTTTTTAAAAATTGAATTTTTTCATGAAAATTTTATTAAAATTGAATTCAAAATAATTGAATTTTTGCAAAGATTTTACTATTTTAAAAAATAATCGAATTGTTTCAAAGGATTTATTAAAATTTAAGATAATAACTGAATTTTTTCATGATATTTTATTAGTTAAAATTTTCTTGAAAGTATGTAATTAAATATTTGCAAAAAATTCTACTATTTATAAAAATAATTGAATTCTTCCGAAGAATGTTATTAAAATTTTTTAAAAATATAAACAATATTAAATTATAAAAAAATGTATAATTTAATATTAGTTTTAATAATAATATAATAATAATAAAATTAATATTAATTAATAAATATGAAATTTACACTAAAAAAATGTATTTCATTCAAATAACCGATTCCTTGCCTATTATCAAATAAGTATTTACTTGAACCGAAAAATTTTTATTTAAATCAAATAAATTATATTTAAAACAATAATAATTTAGGCATTTGAAACAAATAATTTTTTACGAAAAATTAAAAAAATCTATTTTAGGTTTAATTTTTTCTGTGACAAAAACTTGTTTCTAAATTAAAACCAAATCATTTGTAATCATTTTGAAAAATAGTTTTTGATGGATTTAATTGTTGCAGGCCATTTTAATTAATTTACTCCACAATTATCAATATAAAAAACATTGATTTAGATACAATGTTTCGATGTATAATTATTAATTATTAAAGAAAATTCACTTTTTTCTTATAATTGAATACTTTGTCATTAATAATAATTGTTTACAGGAAGGTAAAAATAAAAAAGCGTTTCATGACGGGAATACTGTGACTAACAAGCTAATTGCTCCTTTTAATTTTTCAAATTTTATCTTCTTGCGCTTGTTTATTATCACTATTAAAAAATAATAAGTTTATTTAAATTTAAATTTAAATAAAATGATGTATAATTTATGACAGACTCAATTTTTCGCACATTATCTTTTATTTAAATAAAATTGCATTATTGAAATACTTTTTTACACTGAATAAATGCAAAATATTTTGATTTGATTTCTGATTTTTTAAAGAATAAATTTGATTTTTAAAACGGCAATGTATTTTAGCTCTACAACGTAAATATTTTATTTAAACAAATTTTTCTTTTGCAATTGCAATGCCTTTAACATCAAAATTTTTTGTTCAACTTTTTTCTGGTAATTTTCCGAAAATTTTGAATTTTGTGTCAAAATTTTATTTCAACCCAGCTTTGGTTTAAAATTCAATTGTATGAATTTTCTTTTAAACAAGCAAATTTTTCTATACTTTTTTTAGTTTTTAATTTGGCAAAGAATATAATTAAATATATGAAAAATAAATTTTGACTTTTTCAAACTTAAAACAGATTTTTTATAATATTCAAATTCTGGTATTCAAAAATTTGTTCAAGTTTCATAAGAGTAAAAATTTGTAAAAAATTCCAAAATCAATAAATCGTTCAAATTAATATTTTCTTACTGAGAAAAAAGAACAAATGCTTTTTTTTGTTTTGCATTCAAAGAGAAAATTGGGAGAAAATACAAGATTTCATTAATTCAAGAAGAGAAAAAAGGATTAGAAATTGTGTTACTTGACAATTTCTGATTTGATTTGAAAGAAAAAATAATACATTTTTTGATATAAAACTCATTTTTCAGAACATAAAGACGTAATTTTCTCTATGTAAACAATACAATCCTTAGCCACAATGTCCTTGCAACTTGTTTTATTATGCTAAGTGGTAATTGTATATGTAATTAAACACGTGTATCATGACAATATTTACAGACAAAAAGTCACAATATTTATATAATTTTGTACCTGGAATTTTGCAAATTTTTCTTTTTCTTTTTCTTTTTTGTTGACTTAGAAAAACTAAGATTCATAAAGAAATATTTGAATAAAAATTTCTCAGTGGCAATAAATTTTTCACCGAGAATTTAGTCTATGAATTTAGAATAGCCATTATTGTGCGTTAATATGAATAATGATTAATGATTTGAATCATTTTTGTCTTTCATGTACAGATAGTAGTAATTTTTAAAATTCATTTTCCTATCATATTTGCATAGACGCAACATTATCAAATTTTAGTCAGTGACCGTTCTTCGATGCACTAAGTAACATGTTTCGTAGTTACTGTACATAAAGCGAAATATTATTTCCTAAAAGCACCTTTATACGCACACAAAAGGTTCGTCAACCACTTTTATTATAATAATTATTGCAATTTTCGGAATTCAAATTTAAAAATTAATTTTTCTAGTGATAAATTTTTTAAATTTAGATACCATTTCTATACTTAAAACGATATCTATTACAAATCTTGTTGGAAATTCTTTTTTTCAAACTGGACTTATTGAAAATTCCAAACTTTTTTTTATTTTTTGAAATATTTTAAGAGTATTTTTGATTGTAATAACCTTTCGACAATGGTATTTGTATTACATTTTTTTATTCATATGATTAAATTACAATTTTTGTTAAAGAAAAGCTGTAGAAGATCTATAGTTATATTGTTTAATTAACGAAAAGCGTTTGAGTGACAGTGTGCCAATTGTATCAACTATTAGCATGCAAGCGTCATTTGATGCAATTTCTAAAATTCTCCACGCTTCGAATATATTCTTTTCGTAATTTTTTTGAAATATATTTTTTCAATTAATAATTAAAAATTCAATTTTTTCTATTCTTCACAATAATTTCTTTTCTATTAACTTAATTCTTCAAGAACTATCATCAAATTATTACTTGGAAATTATAAAAAAAAACCTTTCCGGCCGTGAATGAATTCTTTTTACAAAGGGTTTCTATCACGTACATGTACATCTGCTATTTTTAAACAAAAAAAATTTATAAAGTATATTTTTTCTCCTTAAAGTGTACCTGATAGAGATATGTAAACATATTTTTCATTACTTTTAAACTTTTCTTTATAAAAAATGTTTAAATTAGAACCTCTTTTTGACGCTCTAGAGTGGTTTAACCCCTTAAATTTTTTAATTTATTAAATTAATTATTAAAAATAATGAATTAATAGAAGAATTTTAGTTAAAAACACTAAAAAAAACTGAATTTTGCAGGAGTTACAAGAGATTGCAGAAATTCAATTATTTTCAAAACTAATAAAAATTCTACGCAAACATTTTATTATTTTCAAAAATTAAAAAAAAGTTCACAGAAATTTTATTATTTAAATTTTTTTTATAAATTTTTTGGCAATCATTGAATTATTTTCATAAATAATAATTTTTTTTTAGAAATTTAATTATTTTTATAAATAATAAAACTCATCTCAGATTTTCAATCATTTTCAATGCAATTTTAATCAAATTCCTCGAAAAATGTAATTATTCTTAAATATTTTAATAAAATTCGTTGAAATTTGTTGATAAAATTCTTTATGAAACATTCAATTATTCAATAAATTATTTATTTTTGTATTTAAATAATTGAATTCTTGTAGAATTTTCTAATAAAAATTGATTTAAAATTGAATTTTTAGTTTAAAATTTAAATTTTAGATAATAATTGAATATTAAAATAATGATTTTATCACTCGGTCATCATCATCAATATAAATTTACTGTAAGATTTAACAATTTTTTAAAATTACATATTAAAAATTAAATACATAATTAAAAATAGACGTTTAATTTTTATAATTAAAAATAAAATTTAATATACAAGCAAATTAATTTAATAAAATATAGTAACATTAATTATTACAACCAATTAACACTAAAAAAAATCGTTAAATTTTTGAAAAATTTTGATCCAGTGCCTCGGCTAAAAAGAACTTTTTTGTATTTGTGCATCATACTAAAGAAAATCAATGCCAGTTGTATAGGCATTAGTTAAAATATTTAAGTTCAGTACAAGACTATGGTTTTATAGTCAAAACAAGAAATATTAATTTTTATGAAGAAATAACAAAATAAGGGCATTTTAAAATTTAAACTAACTTCTTCGAAAAAATTGACTTTTGACGATGATACACAATTTAAAATGCAGAGTAATAATATTTCCCCTTGGATTCATATCTCTATGATTAAACACATAGGATAAAAATTTAATCTGTTAGTACTAAATGGCCCTCATCCAATATTCAATAATGCACTCAATTTAAGCGCAAGGAATGACATACTTTCTGTAATGCAGAGAGGACTACAATTTAAATATAAAAACAGAATGTTCGCAAAATTTAATTTTTCCCTCTTTCTGATAATTTTTCTCAATTATTATACACATGGAGATGAGAATGAACAGATTCTCCTTAATATTAAATGATGTTGCATTAAAAAATTTCAAAACATTACACTGACAAAAAAATTAATTTGAATTAAATAACCGATTAATTGACTAATCAATTAAATATTTACTTGAATCAAATAATATTTAAAGGAGTCATTTAAATGGTATTTGAGTCCATAATTTAAGTATTTGAAGCAAATATGAATTGAACCATTTAATTGACTCGAATAAATAATATTTGATTCAATTAAATATTTAATTGATAATAGTCAATTAATCGGTTATTTGAATCAAATAAATTTTTTTTTCAGTGTGCAATATTTCATTTCAATTTATGTTAATTTCTTATGATCGTAAACTTTGCTTTTCAATCATTAGAATGATGATATCATATTTATGCTCTAAGCTTATCGACACTTATAAGCCGATAGAATCAATTATATAATAATAATCGACAAGGGATTTATATCCATCTAATCTTTTCACGCACTTGAAATTTGCCTTTTATTTGTCGCCTTTACCCTGTACTTTCAATTAAATTCTAATTTTATTAGTAAATATTCAATAATATATTATATTAAAATATTATTCGGAAATAAGTTCTTTTTTTTTGTTCTAATTTATGTCAGGAAAGATTGATTTATCGATAATAGTAAATAATAATTGCAAAACACTTGACAGATTTCATAATTTATACAATTTTTTGAAAACTGTTGCAACCAACCCTTAGCTCCCCTGTTGCACTGAATTTATATCTCGAAGAGATACTTTTCTCATATTGTGAAATAAAATAGGGTTTAAAAAACAATTGTCTATAGAGAAAGATTTTAAACATCTGGGAATAGAATAATGGACATTGTTCGTCTCTCAGATTTGGAATTATATTGATACCAGCTTAAACCGGATAGAAGCTGCAACTTACTTTGATTTTCACGTTCAGTTAAGATATATTTTCATTTTTATTTTAGCGTTTCGTCAATTTTTTTCTCTTAACAGCTAGAATCCAGATAAAACAATGTACAAAGTACAGTTTAATTCAAGATGGTTGCAAACTGGTGCACGAACATTGTAAAAAGAATGTATGGGACAGAATCTAATTTTTTAAATATCTCACTTCAGTTTCATTCACTTTCAACAATTTACTTTTTAAGTGAATTTTATTCATTGAGAAATTTGGAAATGAATATACAGCTTGAGTAAATAAAAAAGGGTTTTAGAAGTGATTGTTTTGAAAAAGGTCATTGAAACTTGGTATGATTTCAGGAACACTTACCCCTGCGTGTAATAGGCCATTCAACTATTTCATATATCTACCACTTTCAAGTGGAATTCCGACATTTTTTGATAAGGATGAGCTTAATCCGATACGATAAGTGATTTATTTGGTAGCACTGTCAATAGACGCCGAAAGTACCACTCGTCATTTTTAATGCTTTCATCCTGTCGTGATTTTCAGATAATAATCAGAATTATTTTCTTCCCACACAACATTATTTTAAATGAATTCAAATTTTCTACAATTGGTTCGTATCACGAGAAATTTCATTAAAATTGTACTCAAAATAATTTAATTCTCCTAAAAAGTTTACAGGGCTCGAACCAGTGAAAGTATTTAAAAATACGGACTCTACGGACCAAAAATAAAAAATACGGACCATTTACGGACCAATTGCTGACAAAAATATAACCATTGATAAATGAATATAACCAGTCCGAGTAAAATAAAAAAAACATTTTAATTAAATTTTTCATAACTATTAACTATAAAACATGAAGATATCAATAACTCCTAGTCCTCGACTCGGAGTCATCGATTTCTTCATGTTTTATAATAATTATTATTTAAAAGATGACGGAGTAATAAAATCATTACCAATTCAATTATTTTCAACAATTTTTTAAAAATAAAAAATTCAAATAATATAAAAAAATCAGCAATTAAACTTTCTCAAAAAAAAATTAATTCCACAAAATTGTTATTAGTTATAATACAAATATAAAAAATTCAAATTTTCAAAGATTTTAATCTAAAACCTTTTCAAAATTCAATTATTTCTAAGAATTTGCGCTCTAATGCTTTTAATATTCTATTATTATCTAAAATTTTAACTGAAATTCATTTTTATGAAATGTAAATCAATTTTTATTAGAAAATTCTATGAGAATTTAATTATTTAAAAACAAATGTAAATATTTTATTAAATAATTGAATGTTTCTTCAAATTGAATATTCACAAAGAATTTAATCAACAATTTTTTAAATATTTGAATTCTTTTGACGAATTTTAATTAAAATTTTTAAAAATAATTCCATTTTTGCGAGGAATTTGATTGAGATTATATTAAAAATAATTGAAATTCTGCAATGAGTTTTTGTATTTATGAAAATAATTGAATTTCTAATAAGAATTTGTTTACCAAAATAATTGAATTCCTGTAGAAATTTTATTATTTATTGAAAATAATTGAATTGTTGCGAAGAAATTTATAAAAGATTTGTCAATAATGAAATTCCTGTGAAATTTTTATTTATTTTTAAAAATAATTGAAGGTTTGTGTAGAATTTTATTAATTTTTTTTTTAAATAATTAAATTCTTTTGAGAAATTTTATTAAAATTCTTTTGGGGAATTTTTTATGAAAATACTAAGTATTGAAAATAATTGAATTTAGAAAAATGTTTAAAATTAATAAAATCGCTGAAATTTTTATAAATATTTTATAAATAATAATAATTAATATCGCTTAAAACAATTTTAAAGTTTTTTGAATTGTTTCTAAGAATTTTATTAAAATTTTTTATAAAACAATTAATTGCAACTATTAGCGGATTTAAAGTATAGAGCAATTTAGTGCAAATTGTCAAACATAGAAAAAAGTGGCTTTTAGTGTCACAAATCTAAGAAAATTATCTAAACAGTAGCACATCGTAAAAATAGTAATTTGTCCGTAACGACATTTTTACGATTTGGCACTTTTGCGAAATATCATTATTGCAAATTGTCGTTTTAGCTTAGAATTTAGAATTGTTATTTTTGCGAAATTTCCTGTAGTAAACTTTTATAAATATAGAATTTTACTATAGAAATTTTAGTAAAAGTGACAATTCCTTCAAATCTTCAAATGTCGTTTCGGACAAATTACTATTCGTAAAAATGTAATTTCGGACAAATGTCAATTCGTGAAAATAAAAATTTTAATTCATTACAATGACTGTTTGCTTAAAGAGCTGCAGTTTATTTTTATTTTACAATTTGTAACATTCTTAGAAATTGACAAAAATCCAGAATTGTGTATTTAAATAATATTCGAGTTTTAAAAAATATCCTTTGGAGAAACTTGAGTTGATTCGGATAAAAATTAATGAATTCAGGTCCGATAAATATTTCCACTACAACCATTTTATGGACCTGTAAAATTATAATAAAAAATTTATTAAGAGGGAAAATTTCTTTTACAAAAAAAAATAACTACAATAGATATTAAAATTTACATGCGAGATGCTTAAAAATATCCTTACACGTAATTCGAACTTGATCATTAAATTGTCAATTTGTGTCAGTTTTCAGTCATTATTTAATGAACACGACACGAAATGCTTTTGATGTGCGAGGAGTATATAATTTCACTATAATTATCGAATCTTGCATAAGGAATTTCATGGAAATATCTTATGTAACTCACATTTGTATATATTTTAGATACTACAAAACAAATACTACACACTACTGAACTAATAAATAGTAAGTAGTAAGAAAGTAATAAATTAAATTACACATTGTTACGAAAAATCCGAAAATCTGTCAATTTTCTACTAATTTATACTACTAAATAGTTATTTCTGCTAATAATGTATTACATAGTAAAGTTTACCAATTCAAAAGTATATAAATAAATTTGCTGTTACTTACCACTTTTGCCACTACCTTGACCACTAGATTGATTTTGCTATTCCTTCACTCCTCCTCACGCTTAATTCTCTCTGTAAAGTCATCAACTCTCCTTGGATCTATAGCATCCGCTCTAATTCTTCCTCCTCCTGGTGCAGTATTATCGCCATATTTTCGGTTTTCACAACCTGGACCTTTATAACTATCCATATTATCCCCCTGTAAAAATATTATGTAATTAATAAACTAAAAATAAAATTAAGGGCATCCGGGAAAAATCGAGCCCAAAAAGTGTTTTCCCGCGTGTCGTCTTACTCCCAAATAATTAGAGATATTTAGTTCCGATTTATCATTATAATTAGGGGAATTCGTGATGATAAAAAATATTCTCGAAATTTGCAAGTAATTTTTGAAATAAATATTGAAAAACGAAATTACAAAAGTTGGATTTTTGGCGAAAGTTTCGGACAATATGGCGGCGAGCACACAGACAAGTGGATCTATGTGTCAGTGGTCAAGGAGGTGGCGCCAATTCTCGGAAGTGGTCGCGACTCGAACTGAGGAAATGTATTAATCTCAAATTACTCCACTTTCAATCGTTAATAAAATAATTTCCTCGCAAAATTATTGCAAAAACGGAGAGGACCGCTCCTCGGAGAGTCTTCCTCTATCACCCCTCCAAATATGAACCCGAAATATTTTATCCTCTCAAAATGAGACGTCTATACTGAACCGTGAAAAACCCCTTTTTTCCGTATATTTAAACAATTTTTTTCAATAATTATTTATCAAAATTTCTCTAAATTCCGAGAGGACCGCTGGTCCCAGAGCATTTCTCTATATTTACCAAAAAATCCCGACTCAAAATATTCTTTTCTTTTTAAATGAGACGTCTATCACGAAACCAGTATTTTTTCCCGGATGCCCTTAAGTGCAAGCACTTTTTTATATTTTTTTTCAAAAAATTTTATTTACTCTTTTTCATAAAATTCAGTTTTCTAGATTCCAGCGTCACGCGCTACTCTTTCTTGTCATCCCAGTGCCCAGCAGGGTTGCCAGATTCCTAGTAACAAGAACAGCAAGTAGATTATTTGAAGCTAAAAAATGAGCAATAAAAAAAATGAAGCCTAATCCGAGATTTTTCAAATTTGATGTCATTCATATTATTAAAGAAAAAAGTTTTATTTTTTTAAAGAAAATGTTTATTTAAAATTTTTGTTAGCATTTATTCAGTAAATCTTAATTATTATATTAATTAAATAATTAAGTTTCTTATTTTCTTATTAACTGACAAATTATTATATTACTTAAATGTTTAATTGTTTGTATAACCAATAATAAAGTTCTTAAAAATTAACAATCAACATCGAATTAAATATTAATTATTAATTATAATTTATAATAGTGAAAATCTGAATACTAAAGAAAATTATCACACTAAAAGTCTTCAATTTTTGGTGCTGGTAAGCATAAAATGTTTAAAAAAATGATGCAACATTCGCGCATTGGTCGAAGTCATTTTCAAATAATTCTAGTAAATTATTGTAATCCTCCATTTCCAAATCAACTTCATTTTCGGCCTGCGCCTCTTCGGCATTATTTCGAAATAGATACATGCTACTATTAAATCTATTTAATATGTCTTTGGTAACTTCAAAATCTCTGCAACATTTTCCGAAAATCTGATTTGCAAAATAGAAAGAAACAATATAATTACATAGTAAAATTCTTCTAGTCGAAATTAAGAAAAATATTACAAATTTAATAATCATACCTTAAATGAACTCTCAAGGCGCTCGCACAGCTCTATTGCCAGCATGAGAGTAAGAGAGAAAAAACATGAAATTTGAATTTTCTGACTTACTTACTCTCATGTGTTACCATGACAACTATGCATGCATTGGCATGCATGCAGAGCTGTGAGAGCGTCTTCAAACGTAAAAGAGCTTCCAACATTTGAATTTGTAATTTATTTCGGTTTTTGTTTTTTATGTTATTCATATAAAACTGAAAATTCTTTCGACAACTGCATTGCTGACAAGCAAAGTTAGGCAACGGAGAGCAAATAGTGCAAGTTTCTTAAAGGGCTTTTCGCCAACGGAATTTGAGCAATCCAAAACGCAGGACCAAAAATGATAAATATCAATAGTATTTATATTTTTATTTTCTTCCGGGTGTAAGCATATTTCACAAAGTGGCAAAACACCTAAAGCTCGCCATTGAGTCTCTAAAAGTTCTCGGTCAGCATTAGGATCTATGGAAAAGAAATAATAAATTAATATAATTTATTTGAATTTTATGAACAAGATAATCACAATAAAGCATGAAATTTATTATATTTTTTATCACCTAAATCCAGTGGCAGTTGATGGAAAGTTGGTCGACCTACTTTTCGGCAAAGTTAGTTGTGGAGTCAAATATCTTAACTTTTCTATTGCACCAAGATTGTCAGGCAATCTTTCAAGAAGCTGACGGGACAATGTTAACAAGTAGTTTCCACAATTAATTTTTACATTTTTCAAACATTGATGTGGAATATCGATTTCCTCACATAATTGAGTGAATGTCTCGCCAAAATTGACCTGATCAATAGGCTTAAGATTTTCAGTGACTTTTAAAGCATTTTTTAACATTTTTACCTCGTCCAATCTGAGAATTCCCGGCCTATACGTCTCTGTGATTGATCTTTCTTAAAGAACTCGTTTTGTAATGCCAAACGCAAGATTGCAAAGATCACAGTATAGTTTTGTGATATCAGCATTTGTATGCTCGGAAGCTAAATTCACACTGTTTATATCTCTTAATATCGACTTTAAAAATGTTAGATATAAAAGATTGGAATTATCTTTATAAAAATTTAATAAAGTATTTACTTTAAAATCATTAGGCTGCGATGCAGCTGCATTTGAAAAAAAGTCGCGTAAATCGAACCACTGATCGACAATAACAGAAGAAACAGGAAGCCAAACTAGCCATCGCGTTTTCGCCAAACTTTGTAATTTCTGAGGAGTTTTTCCATTATTTCTTTCCTGAAAATTAATTACAATTTTAATTTTTGAATATAAATTAAGACGGACTCAAAAAATAAAAACATAATATATGTGACGTTCTATGCGGTAAAAGGGACCTAAGTTGCATAAAATTTTAAGCCATGTTAATTGTTAGTAACGAAAACTAATCACTTTTATTTATACACCAAATTTTAGTTTTGTCAAAAACGGCTAAGGTTCCTTTTACTGTGGAATATCACATTTAAATATTTATAAAATATTTTAACTAAACTAGAATGTTTATATAATTTTTTTTCTATTTATTATGTATAACTCAATTATTTAGTTTGAAAAATTCGGAATATTCTCCTTGGCGCTTAGAGCTATGAGAAAACCAGTTGTATGTTTCAGTAAGAATGAAGTCGAGGTGATCCGGGACAGTTTTATAGGCATATTTTGCGCTATTGTCAAGACTGTGACAAAGGCATTTAATTAACTGCAAATTAGGCACACTTTCTTTTAAATGAGCATAAAAAGTACTGCACATATTCTGTGCACCATCGGTTCCAATTGAATGCAACTGTGAAACAGGTAGTCCAATTGATTTAAGATAATTTTTTAGAGCAATAGCTAGACTTTCTCCAGTACAACTAATGACTTTAATAATTGACAGAAAATCGGTTACCATCTTTTTTTGTGAAACACTAAAATATCGGACACATAAACCCATAAATTTAGTTACCGACACATCTGTCGATTCATCGACGATAAGGGCATACGGACTATTTCCAATATCCGTAAGCAGTTCTTGAAGTTGTACTGGCGCAATGACATTTGATATTATCATTGAACATTTGGTTCTATGTAGCCTAATATTTTCTAATTGTGATCCCTTTCCTAAAACTTTCAATAGTTCTCCTAAGTGGTCTACGCCACGTACTGCACAATGCATTGCGATAAAAACTGTGAGTTTAATCTCTACAATTTTTGTATCATCTTTTAATATAACACCTGTAAAAGACATAATATCATATCATATAATATCATATAAAAAACTTTAAGTTTTTTAATTAAAAAAGTATGATTAACTTACTGTAATTATGCAGACTTTTTTGTTGGGATCTATTAAAAGATTTTTCCCTGTCCACATGCTTTGCACGTTTAGAATGTGCAATTAGATCACTATGGTGTGCTCTATAATGTGGCTATTGCACAGTTTGCAGCAGAGATGCCAACGACCGTCCCCAAACGCAACTGCGCTTGCGCTACATAAATGCTCTTATAAAGCATTCTAATGGACAAGTTTTATTCTACCAATAAGAGCATTTGTTGTAGCGCAAGCGCAGTTGCGTTTGGAGACGGTCGCTGGCATCTCTATGGTTTGCAGTAGGCTTCCGGCTTCCCATTAGAGACATCATCTTCAGATGATGGAGCCAGCCAACCTAAAATTTACAATTAAATATTAGTTACATAAAAATACTTACTTAAATTAGTTACTTCCAAATTTTATGAAAAAGAATTCATGGATAAGTGTCAAAGTACCAAGTGAATATTTAACTTATTTAATAGATTATCAAGCAAATTTCTTAAATATAAGTAAGTAAATGTGAAAAAATTGACAAAAAAGTATTTAATACTTATATGTCAAAAGGTTTTTTCTATAAAAGTTAAAAAAATAAAACTGTCGTAAGTTTTTAGGTTAAGTTATCTTTCTACTTACCTTTGAGATCGGGTTCTGACTCCCATTTACAATTATAATGCTTTAAATACTTTCCCCATTTCTCCATTTGTATTTAAGTTTGGCGCTCACTATTTCATTATATAATAAAAAAGAATCTATCTAAATATTATTCGCCTGTGTATAGACACTGTTGACATTCAGATAACCAGCAGTTCGGCAAACAGAAAGACATATATCTATGTAACACAAATACCGACTGTGGAACATATTAAAAATTAGTAGAAATTACTACCGCAGTATGGCGCTAATAGATTTTTCTTACTGGAATTGATGACTGTAATAAAATACAAACTTTTTTTTGTTATTTTGAATAAAAGTAAAATTACAGCTCTGTAAAGCAAAAAAAACGCGGTCATTGAGTTTTATATAGCCCAAATCGCTGTTTGTAGCGATAACAAGATTTAGGCCGCGGAAACAGTGCAAAAGACAGCCCAAATCGCGGTTTATAGCCCAATCTGGCAAGCCTGCTTACTACTTACTATTTATTAGTTCAGTAGTGTGTAGTATTTGTTTTGTAGTATCTAAAATATATACAAATGTGAGTTACATAAGATATTTCCATGAAATTCCTTATGCAAGATTCGATAATTATAGTGAAATTATATACTCCTCGCACATCAAAAGAGAACTTATAGGTATCTGAAAACAAGTTTTTGAAACAGCTTGTGGCAATGACTTAAAAATCTTTACTCCCGACTTTTTTTTAGGGTCGTTGCGATTACGAACCTAATATCATATTTTCAAAATTCAAATCCATGGATTCAACCAATTCAATATGTGTCAAAAGAAGTTTTAAAAGTTGATCGAAGTCTTAATATTACCTCGAATATTACTTAACATTAATCTTACACTACTCAAAACATTACAGGAACCTTCCACGGAATTTTTATTCAGCAGAATTCTCAATTAACGGAATGAATATTCGTCATATTATTATAGAATTCTTACAAATATAAATGAAAGAGATGTTGAACAAGTTGAAGAACTCAAGTTTCCGTAGAAGGTTCTTGTATTTCCTATAAGTTACAACTTTCAAGCGAATTCGATAAATTCTTAAGTATATCTGACGCTTTCCAGTGAAAGGGATCTTACGCGACAAAAAATTTTAGGTTATGTTTAGAAAAGTATTTGCTTGATTTAACATTCATTTTTAATTATTAAAAGTCGAAAACAAGTTTTTTACACTATTTTATGAACCAAATAATTAAGAACAATTGTTTTAGACTTCAAGTAATTAAAGATGAATGTTTAATCAGGTAAAAACATTCCTGTATATAACCTATATATTTTATTATAGAAAAAAAATACTAAAAGCAGTCGTTAAAGATTTAGAAAATCACGATGTTTGATTTTTAAACAAGCTTTTCAGAGAATTTTATTAAGGTTTTTTTTATTTAAAATCCAGTATTTGAAATAAGAAATTTACTAGATTAGATATGAAAATTATTATTTCAATTATTCATTTTTTAAAATCAAAAAAATTATGCATTAGTTAACAAAAAAAAATGTTTTAAACGAAGAGTCAGTGCTAAAAACTTTCATTAATTTTTCTAACCGAAACTCCTCTATTTTGAAATTTTTTATTTCTGTAATTTTATGAAAAGCTTGAGGAGCTATTAAAGCTTGCGAGCCCCTTCAGTTATAATGAAACTGGAAAACGTCTGCGCCTGTAATTCGGCAACCCGATAAGTTCCAGATTATAAAAGAGCAATCAAAGTGAAATTTCCATTTAGAAAAAGGTATTTTTTAATCGTGACATTTTTTTTATATTTTCGTATGAAAACCAAGAAAATACAAATTTTTTTATTTCATAAAAATTGAGGGTTCGAACGCACGCGCTAATGCTAGTCGGGGAGTAGTGATTTAAAAAAAATTAATCAAACTTTACATACAACTTTTTTCTGAAAAAATATTTCCAAAATTTTTAAACAGTACAAGATAAGTAACTTTTGTTATCATCGAAATAAAATTGATTTGTATGATCGCATACCACATGAGAACGACTAAAGTTTAAAAAAGTTTTAAAAAATTCTATAAGTCAAACTATAATTCAAACACAAAGAAATTATTATAGAAAATAATAAAATGAATTTAATTGGCTAAAAATATTGTTCAATCAGGGAATTGCAAAAAAATAATGATAATAGAAATGACTCATAATTGACTCAAATATATATGCGGTCAATCGACAAATATTACCATTATTTATATTATATAACCATTATTTTCAATTTTTTTTTCTTCTCATTAAACTATAGCAAAAATATGACATAAATTAAATCCCTCGCTTTATTAGAAAAAAATTTTTCCAAAATTTAATTTAAATAAAACGGATTTTTAGAATGATGATTATCTTTCGACTTTTTAAAATATTTAACAAAACAATAAATTTAGATATTATATTCCATTGATTTTTAATAAAGTTGGTCACTATTTAACTAGAGATTGCAATACTTTATGACACAGTAGATTTTTCGCATAAATTTTAATGATTTGGCGAATAATATTGTGACAATATATTTTTTTTTAAATTAAAACGTTCATATTTTTGGCTAAAATTATTTATGTATTTAAATTTATTATCTCAGCAGATGCATATTCATATTTGGAATTTTAGTTAATTTTAGAATTAAATTATCAGTTTATTACTACTGCTAATAATTTATACAATACTATTATATGACATTGCATTTTAGATTTATTTAGAGAATTAAAAGAAAGCATTGATGAAAATCTGCAAAATCTATAAAAAAATTTTCATTGAATCCTAAAGCCTATTCAACTCTAACTTACAAAGTGCAAGTATGTGCTGGTGATCAATCATTCATGCAAACTTTTAGAACTAAATTTACAAAATTAAACTAAACAGAAAATAAACAGGACTGGGATATCTTAAATATTTTCCTGTACGAGAATTAAACTTTAATTTTTTTTACTTATATTGATGAAAACAGCAAAAAGTATGGGTCCTTTCATCAAAAAACGTCAGAAATATTTTTGATTTTTAAAATAAGGGTCAAATTTTTAATTTTTTCAAAAAATTCATAAACCATTGAAAAGAGTGGAAAAAAATCCTTCGAAAACAGAGATAAAAATTTGTTTCATGCTGTTTTATAACAGAAGCATAAATCTTTGGAACTAAAAATTTCCAAAATCAATATTCCGCAGTTATGATAGTTGCATTTTGGAACCGAGTGGAATTAATTTCGGAATAGAAATTGCATTTTGAGTCCAGTCTGAGTTTATTAAAAATAATTGATGATTTCCAGGATGTAATGAATATTGTAATTTTTCTGCAACTTTATGTTTCTGAACCCAAAGACAACTTGTTAAGAATAACAAAAGCATCAGATTCCTAAAGTTCTTGTTTAAAAACACAAACAAATCAAATTGATATTATAATTATACAAAAACCAATTTTTTACATATCATGTAAAAATCATCCGACTAAGACATTTGGAGATTTTTGAAAAATCATCAATAGTTTTTCATTGAGTTTCAAGTCCACGAGGAAAAATGATAATATACTTTACTCTAAATTGTTAATTAACGTATGTTGATAATTTTTCTTTCTATAAAAACTAGATGACTATTTATTAATTAACAGTTGTTTAGAGCAAATACCATGGTGTGAATTTTTCTCTCAACATTTTTTAATTCCCTTTCATTTCCACAGTCGGTAAATGTTGAGAGACTAAACGTACAATTTTCGATTTTGTTTTGAACTCGTCTGCTTGGTTGGCATTGAGACATAGCCATAGCCATAAGGTGTTTCTGCTTTAGTCATACGCAATCCCTTGTGGAAAGAAAGTGCGGTGAAAGGACAACTATAAAAGAATCAAAAATTTTCACCTTCTTTCATAGTGTTCGTTATTCATTCTCATTGTCATCATGAGTCTTAATATTTTAGTTAAAATAAGAACTTTTGAGAGTACTATTTTACGAAAAGCTGCATCAGCTCGTAATTTAGAATGGACAAATTTATCCAGATGTCTAAGGTGAGTAATTTTTTTCACAAAAGGAAAATAAATACTCATTAACAGGTGTTGACAGGAAAAACATAGAAAACCCGGTTTGCGATAAGTTAAAAATACAGTATTCAACTATGTCATGAAATGTCTTCAACCACAAACATTTCTTTTTCATTTCTGCGAAAAGTCGATACCTTTGTTTATCTTTTTTAAACTTTTTAATTTTAGGTTCTATGTAAAATTACTATTTTTCACAAGTACCTAATGTATTAGGTTACACGAAATTATTTTAAAATTGTAAAGTTATTTTTAAAAGCTGTCTTGTTTACTTACACTCATATTCTGGAGGCATATCTATTCTTATCTCAAAATAATTTTCAATCTCTTTTTTGTTGCATTTATTTTAAATATAAAAAAATAAATTACTTGATGCATGAAAAAAGGATTTATGTTAATAAGTTTTTATTTTCCTACTTTTTTTCAAAAATACAGAAATTATTTTTTTTAAATTAAAAATTATTAGCCAACCAAAAAATAACTGCATGAAAAATTGAAAATTAACAAATTTGAAAGATAAAAATCAATTTTTGAATAATTTTTTACTCTGCGACAAAAAAACTGTGAATGACTTAATAAGAAAGAAGGAGCAGGGAAGACAAAGAAAACACTTGAAATACATATGTAAAATAGAATTGAAAATTTGAAATTTAAATTAATCTTTATTTTAAAATATGACACTAAAGCAAGTCAGAATATATTTTAAAAAAAAAGAAAGATTTGTAAAAATCTCAAAAATCAGTACTTAACTGATAACAATGGCTAAACGGTAAATATTCAAATAATAGATAATATTAATTATTTAAATAATAATCAGATATGTTTCACTATTTTTTTTATTTTTTACTACATAAAGAAAAAATTGTTGTCATATTTCTAAAAAAGATATGTCTTGGAGGAAAATTTCTTTTTAAACATCAACGAACAAAGTAAAACGTTAACAAATTCTTGGAGCATGATTAAGAATTTAATTTCATCTAAATAATAAAAGAAAACTACTGTAACTAATTCAATCATAGTTCATTTCTATCAAGGTTAATAAGCCCCTCTACGTGCGATAGGATTTCTTCAATCCTAATCTTCAATGACTTAAGAAGTTGCACCACCGTTGCGTAGAGCCTTCTTTGATGATAACAGAAATGGTGAAACTGTTTAAAGAGTTTAAACTGTTTAAAGAGAAAAAACAAAAAAAAATCATCAATTTTTTTGATAAATCAATGGTTGGTCATGTCAGAAAATTGCAAGTTAAAAGAAAGAAAATATTTAAAGAACTACAACAAAGACTATGAATCAGAATACGACAATGAAACTTTTGTCCGTTGCTCCAATAATATCTTACATCTTACTCGCACTCATGCTTCTCTTTCTATATATATGATTCAGAAATAATTACTGTACATCTGACAATAAAATTTTTATGTATATTACTCATAATTATATACATTTGAAGATATAAAGAAAATAATGTTCCTTTAATCTTTACCTCAAAGAACATTTTTTTCCACTACCTTTGTGTAAATGGCATATAAATATCCTTTACAGCATACAAATATCCCGAAAAAATGATAATAGTTACTAGAACTGAAATAATTCCAATTATGTTTTTCAAAGAAAGTTTTATTAACTGCAATTTATTATTTTTCACACAATTTAAATAAATGAGCAATTCTATGTGAACTGATACAATAAAAAAATAGATTTTAAAGGATATTGTTTTATTCAAATTGACATATTTTTTAGAAAAATTAAGCTTTCTTAATTTTTATACATATAGTGAATTTTAAAGTTTTTGTGTACTTTTCAATTCCAGAAGTCTTTAAAAAAAATTATTTAGATACCTAAACCCTCATTTTTCAAAAATAAAGCTTATTTTTCAATTTTTACAGCAACTGCCTCTTGTTTTTTCTTTATAATTTTTATTGAAAAGCTGAGATTTTTTCCAATCAATTGTGTAAAGATAAAAGATGGAACAACAATGGGGTTTCAATAAAATAAATAAAAAGTATTTAAAAAGATGGTTTTTTTTACTTTCATGAAAACCCATAATTGTTGTCTAATATTTAAAATTTACATAAATGAGGGTCCCAATCAAAGAACCTGTTATAATTTTTTTAAGCTCAAAATCATTGCTCTGTAATTCAAAAATTAAACTGTTTTTAATCCCAATTTTTTGAGAAACATAATCTTTATACAAATACGAAATGTTTTTAAAAAATTGAAATTTTAAATTCTTTTCTTATTTAGAGGACGAGAATTTTGAGCCTCAAAAACTTATAACCGGTTCTTTGATTAGGACCCTCGCAATTTATTGGAAAAAAATCTCAGCTTTCTAATGAAAATGATAAAAAAAATTTAAAAAAGAGGTAGTTTTTGTCTAAATTTAAGGTATTTGGCGCGTAAATTCGTTTTCGACAGTTTTTTTTAAATTTCACATAATTATTCTTTGGATATTTATCTACAAAATAAGGCCTATTAAAATAAAATTGACCGTCTGTAAGTCTCAAAAAATGAAATCAAAGTTTCGATTTTTAACATGTAAGGTATAGGAAAACCATATGAAAACCACAGATTTTTAATTTTTGCACTTATACTAATCGTCAGATTTTTTAGAAAAACTAAAGTTTTATCTATTGAACCAAAATGAACATTTTTAAAAAAAATGAAAATTTTTCACCGTCTTGTTTAAAAGATATTTAACATCAAACTTGAAAACTTATTTTAACATTTATTGTAAATGACAGGTGAATTCGTAAACGTGGCAATAGCGCTTGTTAAATACTGCAGCTTGTCTGCTACTTTTGGCGCGAAATTTTAAAGACGGCCATACGCCAAACTTGCGACGTTGCCACGATCGTTTTTCATGCGAGAGGTTATGAATATACATTGAGAACATCTGTGTGTCAAACTGTACGTCCGCAAAAGTTTTTCGGAAACTCGCATTCATAATCGTTTCATAAGTACAGTCAACGGATACAAACTTTTGAGAGTGACCAGTCGCGCGACAAATACCTTAAAAATAGGGTTTATTTTTTAAAAAAGAGAGATTAAGAAATTTTTTTTTTTATAAAAGAGTTCAAATAATTCGGAATAATTTATTAAATTTTCAATGACATCTGTACTTTATTTAGACCAATCGATTTGCCGCAACGGAAAGAGTCTAATATTCTATAATATCTGCACTCAAAAACTAAAGAAAATGTTTTATCAAAAAATTGGATTTTTATATTTTTAAAATAATTTTTAGTAAAATATTCATTTTGTCCATTTATCAAGATAGAAAGGACATTATTTAATTTTCTAAATAGAGAAAAATTTATTTTATGGATTTTAAAAAATTTATATAATTTAAGCTTCCTTCATGAGGCAGCGCAGAAGAAACTAAAAGTATAGGATTAGAAAATCTAAAATTTTTTTTTGTTGTAGAATTAAACTTTACTTTTTTTACTTATGGCATTGAAAGATTTGAAAAGGTAAATAAATCCATTCCATTTTTGGAATACAAAAAGTTCAATGTCATTTATTTCGAAAGGAATTGTTTGGGGATTAAATAATCTAATGCGTATTTTCTTTATAATGAAAATCGTATACTTTGTCTGATGAAACTTTTGGAATTAAAAAAATTTACGAAATCTACTCTCTAAATTTAAATTACGATCTGTGAATAGAATTTTTACTGATTCAATTAGATTCAGTTATTACTTGAAATTTACTAACCCAATTATAGTGAATGGTTATTTTTATTTTATTTGAATCAATAAATTTCTATACTAATTGTCAGCTACTTAATTCTGCCTTTAGCAATTAGTGAAATTGCAATTTGTAAAATTAGCAGGAATTTGAGTAAGTTTAAAATAACTTATTTCATAGAAAAAAGTAAGGTATACTGATTCAAATATAGTAATATTTCTACTAAAGCGATTAATTACACAATAGCCAACATTGTTTTTTTATTTTGGATATTGGATTAGTTTCCAATTTATTTTTGTCCACTGAACACGATTCCAGGTTTCGAAATTGCCTAGCACGTCAGAATTTTGAGAAAAGTGGGGGGTGAAGTAAAAAAAACTTGCTTTTGGAAATTTTTAATTTTATTTTTAACCTGACGTGCTCGAAACTTTCATAAGATCTTAAAATAAAATTTGATAAAGTGCAATTTAAGACCCACATGCGCAAGATAAAAAAGTAGAGAATTTTGAAAAAAAAATGGGGGTAAAGACTTTTAAAAACACGTTTTCTGAGTTTTTACCCTCACTTTTTTCAAAATCCCGAAGAGCTAAGCAATTGTGAGACCTTGGATCGTGTTCAGCGGATAAAAAAAACATTAGAAACCACTCCGATATCAAAAAAATCATAAAAATTTCATTTTTGAATTTCTGCCCCCACTTTACTCAAAAATAGGGATTTTTGAAGTTATTTTTGATATCGGAGTGTTTTCTAATGTATTTTTGTCCGCTGAACACGATTCCAGGTTCCAAAGTTGCCCAGAACTTCAGGATTTTGAGAAAAATGGGGATCACGACCCAAAAAATGTGTTTTTAAATATTTCTACCCCCACTTTTCTCATGCATTTGGATCTTAAAGGGCACGTTTCAAACTTTAATTCAAGACTTTCACCGAATTTGATGAAGTTCGGTCAAATTAAAAAAAGTATGGAAAGTCCCCGAATACACATATTTTAGAATTTTACCCCCACTCCTCTCAATATTCTGACGTGCTAGACAATTTTGGAACACTAAATCGTTTCCTTTAGGCAAAAATTACATTTTGGAATAAAAAAAAGGAATAAAAAAAATCAGTCCGAAAAAGCGTGACGTAGTTTTTGAATGACCCCTTATTTAAAGAAAATTTTAATAAAATTCTACGCAAATATTTAATTATTTTCACAAATAATAAAAATTTCACAGGAATTCAATTATTTACAAATTATTTATAAATTTCTTTACAATAATTCAATTATTTTCAGAATTAGTAATATTCTGCGTAGGAATTCAATTATTTTCATAAATATTAAAACTCATCGTAGAATTTCAATTATTTTTAATACGATTTTTTAATCAAATTCTTTGAAAATTGTAATTATTCTTAAAAATTTGATTAAAATTTGATAAAAGAATTCAATTATTCAATTATTTATTCAATTGTTTGTAAATATTTTTAAAAAAATAATTTTAAGAATTTCTTTATTATAATTTTTTGGGAATAATTAGACTTTATTAATTTTAAATTAATAATTAATAATAAAAATTAATAATTGTAATTTTTAGAAATTATTAAATTTCAGAAGGTCTTAATTTGAAATTTTTGAAATTTTATATCCATAGTGGAAAAACAAATAAGAAGTATTTAAATATTTATTTAACAAAATCATTCAAATTTTAAATAATTAAATTTAGAATTTAGTGAAAGGGGAAAATCAGGACAAAACTAAATTAAATAAACGACTTTTTTTACTTTTCTTGTTTTTTTAATCGGCTAAAGCGACTTCGAGGCTTGTTTGTATTTATTCAAAAGTTTAATGCAATACGTTTTCTTTGTTTGTTTTAATAATTAAGAGAAAGTCATTGTTTTATATATTTTTAAATATTAACATTTTTCGGTTAAAACTAATCCGGTAAAAATGAATTTCCATTCATTATCGTAATATTAGAAAATCTATAAATTTCAAATTCTTCTGTTTTGAATCTCTTACTAATTACAATTCACATGAATAATAATTCCATGTTAAAATATTATTCATTTATTTAAATCTTTATGCAAACAATAATTCCCTCTAAATAAAATTCATCCATAAAAAAAATATTTCAGTTTCGCTACTGAATAACATTTTCGAAATTGTCAATTTCGAGTCGATGAAAATGTTCATCAATAATTTCTGGGCTATGTTCATGTCCCCATTTCTTTAATTCGAAATAGGGTCAGTATTCATAAATTGTATTTCAAATAAAAAGAAATTGTCGTAACTTTGTAAATATTTCATTCCAGTATATATAGATATTATAGTTGACTTTGTTACAATCCCCCCATCTCTTTTGCTACAATGTGGAGGGTTAAAGTTATATAATTTAGATAGCTAGTACATTCCTCTTTCGAACATTTATTAAGTTCCTATACTTACATTATTTTATTGAGAAAAAATTCATTTTTTCAAAAGAATTCAATTTTCATTTTTTTAAAAAAAAGTTTTCATAGATTTTTCTTTCTTTCATTTTATTTAAAAGTCATAAAAATTAATTTTTTAATTGCGATTCATATAGTTCTTTTTAAATATCTGAGTAGAAATTTTGGACTTTTGTGTACAGATGTTGTTAATTTAAATATATGACGAAAGCAATTAACGAAGATACAATGTGTACTAAGAGTCAAATGAGATAAATTTGTCCGCTTTGCTGACGTTCTTCTAAAAAAACATATACCCACTTGGAGATATTCCCCACAAAGTGAAAATAGATTTCCGACGAAATTCCGATACAAAGTTTGATTAAAATTAGAAATTTCATTGAATTTCCGACGGAAAATATTTTTAAAATTATCTCTAGATGGCACTTTCCGCGGTAACAATCAACAATGTTGATAAAATTATCTGAATTGTAATAAAAAAATTTATATTGCATAATTTTTAGATATAAATAATTTTTTTAAAAAATAAATAAAATTTCTAGAGTGCATGTATAAAAAAAATTTTCATAACCACCAGCAATTTTTCACTTAATAATATGTATTTTATATTAATATTAGTAATTTGAAATAACAATAAGTTTATTTTATTAAAGATAAATTCGAATTTTTTAGTTGATATTTTTCCCGTCGATATTAAATAAATAAAATTATTAAATATTGTTTTAAATTGAAAGTTTAGTTTTAAATTTAAAAATATTTTTTAAATCAAAAAGTTTAATTTCCCTCACTCCTTGTACAGATAAAAGAAGTATGATGTCTAAATTTTTATGTGAAAGTATCTAGTACAACAACATATTTCCAAAGTTTCGCACAAAATATATAATTTCAAGTAAAAAACCAGGGCCAGATAAAGTTGTCTCTCACAAATTTGTTTATAATTCCTATATATGCAATCTCACATAGATTACATTTAAATGTTGTATAAGAGGTTTATGTTTGCTGATACAATTTTATTTTAGCGTTTCGCAATTCCATATCTGAATAATCTAATGTTGGATCCACTTTTGCGAATAAAAAACTTGACAAAATCTTGAAATTTCCTTTTAAATCTTACACCAAGTCAAATATATACATCTCAAACTCAAATTTAGGTAGAAAAATTTAAATAAATTTCAATACTTTATTTTGACGTACATTAGAAAATCTATATAAATTTCAAATTCTTCTGTTTTTAATTTCTTACTAATTATAATAAATATTTATTTATATCTGTTAGAAAAGTTAATTACTTATTTTAAGTTAATTATTTATACTCAGAAAAAAAAATTTGTTTGAAACAACAAAATTTTTGTTATTGTCATTAAATGGCATGATGTTAAAGTTTGAGTAAAAAATACACAGTGTATGAACGAAAGGTTGAAAAAACATATAAAATTTGGGCTTCTGGGGTCGCTGAATAGAAACCTAGCTTAAAAATGCAAAATTCAAAATGGCGGATCTAATATGGCAAACGGGAATTTAAATAACTGAAAATTATAATCTCTTCAAACTTGTTACTTGGGAAATTTAAAAAAATAAATTTGTAAACAATAAATAAAAATTAGCTTAAATAAAACACGAATAATTATCAACTGGTAGAAGATAAATATTAATATGTAAATAATATGTGTAATATGCAAATAATAATGTATGTGCAAAAAATATTTAAATATTAATATTTACAATAGGCTTATACTTTTAATAATTATATAGGTTCAGATAAAGTGACACGTCTGCGATGTAAACAAACTATAATTGTTTAAAAATGAAATCCGCACCTAAAATATCTTCACTTATTTTTAGATTTTATTTTTTAATTACAAAACGACAAATTTTTTACTTGAATTATTTTTTATTTTAGAAATGAAAAATTCATTTGATTTTTGAAAATGATGTCTTATAGAAATAAAATTTTTAAATATATAAAGTGCTTTTTGATTTTTAAAGGAAAGTGTTGTAGTTGAGACATAATAAATAATCGTCAAGTTTTGTAAGTTCAAATAATCGAAATATTTTTTATTTAATTTTTTTTTTTGATTTTTTAATAAAAATGTTTTTATAAAAATTACTGAGCACAATAAAAATAAAAAATTTTAATTTAACGTCTAGAAACTATAAAATTTATTTTTTCTATAGTGACGTAAAATTGTAATAATATAAATTCAATTTTATATATATATATATTATGCACACTCAGTTGATCTGTACTCACCACTAATAACGACGGGTTGTCAAAATTCAGGGGCTATTATTAATAATAATTATAAAAATAAAAATTCCTATATTTTTAGTAGAATATGGACTATAAAAAAGATTTTTTTATTTTATGATGGTAAATAAATTGATATTTAATAAAAAAATATTTATAATATTTCAAATTATATTAAAGTTTTGTATACTACAGGCCTCAGATCGACTTTAAGGCTTAAAAAAGTTTCTTTAGTTGATTAAAAAGAAAAGATTCGAAAAAGTCATTTATTTAATTCAGAGCTGTCACTTTTTATTTTGTATTTCCCTGACCTTTTCACTGATTTAAAACATTTTGAAATTTAATAATTTCTAAAAATTTCAACACAACCGTTCTAAAATTCAATTATTTTCTACAATTTTTAACTAAACTTCATCTCTAAATCAATTATTATTTTTAATAATTTTTCGAAAGCTTTTCCAGAATTCCATTATTTAAATACGAAAATTCAATTTTTTATAATAATTGTAAACTGTCCATGTTTTCTTTTAAAATTATTAAGGTTTATTATTTTCAAAAAATTATAATTTCGGGAATATGTAATTGAAAATATTAAAAATAATATTGAATTTTAAAAAATTAGAATGAATTCAATTATTTTCAAAATTTGCATTTAAATTCTTTAAAAGTTGATTTTCCAACAAAAATTGTAATAAAATACTTGAAGAAAATAAATTATTTTCAATTAAATTTTACAAAATTTCAATTATTGAAAATCTTTTTAGTTATTTCGAAAAATTAATTAGAAAAATTATTCAAAAATAATGTTTAAAAGGTTGTGTATAGTTATTTTTTACACTATACAAAAATCGAAATAAGTAAAATTTATTTGCAAATTAAGGAGCTTTTTATTTTTAATGCTTTCACTTATTTCATCTTTCATTTTAATGGAAAAAATTCATTTTTCATTCATTTTTCAATGGAAATATTTAAAAAATAAAAAGTTTGATCCAAATTCCAAAGAGACTTTTTTTTAAAAAAAAATGAAGAATTAACATTTTATTCAAATTTTATACGAAAGTATTAAAAATGAGATGAAAAATGCGTCAATTAAATGTAAGGTGCATAAAATATTCAATCCTTCAAGTTGAGAGGGTAGCAAATGGATAAAAGTTAATATGTTTCGATATAATAACATATATACTATTCTCATCAATAGCTGAAAAAATCGTTTCAAATAAATATAAAATTGCAAATTTATTAAGGAAAGAAAAGACAATGTAGAAGAAAAGACAATTAAAATTAGCGTACAAAAATTTTAAATTAAAATGTGCGATCAACAGCAAACAGATTGCGATTAACTGATGGGAATATAAATAATTGATAATGGATAAAAGTATACGAAAAGAAGAAGTCAGTGAACTCTTGCAAAACACTTACGTATTTATTTAAGATTTTATTTCTTTTACATCGTCTGCTTTTTCAACACATGTCTAGTTCTCAAATGATTAATCTTATTAACATCATTTTTTACAGATACACTGTATAAAAAGTAAATTTCATAATGTAATGTTTATCACTGTTTAGGACAAATTTGAAAATGACAATATATCGCCTAAAATGTCAACAATTTAACCTCTTCCACTGTTAACAGATTCAGATTAAATGAATTAATATTTAATGGATTCGTTATTTTCATTTGAGAAAAGGTTTTTTTTCTCATTTGAATTAAAGAGTTTACTAAAGTTTAAAGTCAATCACAATTAAAAATTTTCATTCTTGGAATCTAGAATTTTTTGCGCTTCTTAAGTACCTTACTTCGTAGCGCGCCAAATTTTTATGAAATAAATATTCAATTGCATCAAATAATTTTTAATTAAGTCAATTAAAATTGTATTTGCATCAATTACTGAAATTATTGGTCTAAATATGCAATTTATTCATTTTAAATAAAATTTATTTGATTCAAGTAAATATTTAAACGTCGCTATACTGACGATACACATTGGATTTATTATTCAATATTCCACCTTCCCATGATTATTTATTTAACAATAATATCAACTAAACTATGGAAGGATTTAACTCTACTCAATCATTAAATATTTATTTGATAACAGACAAGTGATCGGTTAATTAAATCATAAAATTTTTTCAGTAAATTATTTTAATATTTTATTAAACACTTAAAAATAAATAAACACATTCTTTAAAAAACACTTTTTAGAAAAATGATTTTGATAAATTACAAAGAATCAGCTTTTTTCCTATCAAAAACAACATTTTATTTTTGCACTTGAAAATTGGTAGCCTTTTTTTTGCAAAAAACATCCTTTTGAAAATACGTTTCAGAATAAAAATGAATTGGACTTGAATTTTGTAAACTCTGCATTTAGCTTATTTTTAGACTACAACACATCGTTTTTAATGAAAGAAAAAAAAAAGAAAAAAAAATTCGCAAGCTACTAATCTTCCAACCAGCCCTGGTCTTCATGCATTGATCGCGTGCTCAGCTCGTGAATTCTCTCACACGTGAATACGCCTACGTTTTGGTAACAAGTGTGTATAACTACTATAACACAACATCCAATCAAACTCACGCATATGAGTCAATTATTATCTTTCACTGTTTCTTTCTCAAATTGATTAAGTAGTTAACTAGCAAGTGAATGAAAACACTATACATATAACGAAATACTTTCATTAGAAAGAGAATGTTAAATATGTATATAGAAATGCCAAAGACGCAACACGTGTGGAAAAATACTTTTAAACTTTTGTCAAAGTTGGAATATTTCTTTCCTTGATGAAATTCATTTCATTGGAGAAAAAAGAAAAAAGTAATTAAATCGAATTGAGAGAAAGTACACTGAGAAAAAAGAACTATTGGTTCAATAGCGTCAATGCTATTGAATTCAATTTTTTTGAAGCAATAATTTCTGCATTTAATTAAGTTAATATAGGTACATAAAAATATATATTTTAATGTACCTATATTAATATTAATTAATAGTTTATAATTTACAACTAGAAGCATAATGTTGTCTAGTAAAGTATTTGAAATTGTTGAGAAGTAGGGTTGATACAATTTTATTAAAAAAAAATTGAGACGCATGACTACTCCCTAAATCTTATTTGACATAATAGTCATTTGACATGAAACCTTTTAATATAAATTTCATTTGACATAAAATCTATTTGGTATAAAAAACATTTAATTTGAAATTCACTTGACATATATTTCATTAGACAAAATTGATGATATACATTTCATTTGACATGGAATTAATTTAACATAAATTTCATTTGACATAAAACTCATTTAGCATAATCTCCATTTAAAGTAAAAATACACTTGACATGAATTTTATTTCACATAAATTTTTTTATTTCATTTGACATAAATTTATTAGACATAAATTTCATTTAACATAAAAGACATTTAACATAATTCTCATTTGACATAAAAGTAATTAAACAAAATTCTCATTTGACCTAAAATTTATTTGACATAAAAATATCGGGGCGAATTTACTTCTTGTTAAATGAAGTCTATGTCGACTTCATTTTGTGTCAAATGAGAGTTATGTGAAATTAAATTTGGGTCTAATGAGAATTATGTTAAATGACTTTTATGCCAAATGAAAATTATGTCTAGTTAATTTTATGTCAAATGAGTTTCTACCAAATTAAATTTATGTCAAATGAATTTTATATTAAATGAATTTTGTGTCAAATTCAAATGTATGTCAAAAGAATTTTATATCAAATGAAGTATATGTCGAATGAATTTTATATTAAATGAATTTTGTGTCAAATTCAAATTTATATCGAAAGAAATTTATGATGATGTTTGTGTTTAAATTTTTTTGTTTTTTTTCGACAAAACAAATATATCATGATTTAATAGCATTTTTTTCTGAATTGAGTAGTACAGTACATGTGAATAAAACTTTTTAAATGTTTCTCAAATAAATTTTATTTAAAGTTTTTTCATTTTCTTCGAAATAATAAAGTACTATCATGATAGTGGCAGAAAATACAATTGAGGGGGCTGGATGCTATAAGGGGTTACGTCTCATGTTAAGTGAATGGCGCGTATCCCCTTATAGCATCCAGTCTCTCAATTTTTCTCAATTCTCTACTTGACTAAAATTCAAAAATAGATGTAAAATTTTTATTAATCAGTCATTTTCTACTGTCACTAAATTTGAATTAGTGCGAAATTTTACTGTTAAAGTATTTGAAATTTATCGTCTGAAGCACTTCAGTAAAATTTTCACTGAAATTCAGTCGTATATTTCCCTAAAAACAAGTGAAATTCAAAATACTTTTTAAATTAACTCGGAAACTGAAAATTCTTTTTTTGCGCAATTCTATATAGAATTTTTTATATCGCAGTTATTATGGAGTCATCTCTGAGAAAAAAGATGATTTATTAGCGTTGAATTAACAAGTTTTATTTTGTTGTTAGGACAATTTGCACTTATTAACGAAAAAAGTTTAGCGCACCAATTCTCGAATCATTGTCTCGAAAACTGTTGGTTGGCATTTAATATGGAACAGATTATTGGACTTTAAAATATATAAAGATCGTTTCATTTATCATGTTCAACAATTGCGATACCTCTCTAAATTATACACTTACCTTAATAACATAATAAAAGAAATCAAAGACCTTCTCATTTTTTGTGAGAAAATAATTTTTAAAAAAACCGCTGCAAATGGGTTTATTTTTTGAACACTTTACTCTTTCATAAAGATTTTTTTTATAAATTTAAGTGAAAGAACAAATTTTCTAAATTCAGAGCATAAAAAACATTTTTAAGAGTGTAATTGACATTATTTAGGAGAATTGAGGCATGTATGATAAGTTTTAAAGTATTAACCGTCTTGATGAAAAGCACAAAGATAGTGAGGATTGTTTACCAATTGAATTAGTAACAGTTTCGACTAATTTTAAGTTTTCTTCTAAATGCTAGTAGAAAATTACTAATTCATGTAGTAATTCGACTTATATACTAATTTGAATTAGTAAAAAATACGACTTGCTAATGAATTAGCAGTTTTCTACTAGCAATTATTAAAAAACTACTAAAAATTAAAAACTGTTACTAATTCAATTGGTAAACGAATACGCACTATTTCATTGGTAGGAAATTACTAATTCAGATTTAGAGAGTATTAAAAATACATTGACAGTAAAAAGCAGCTGGCTCTAATTGTTTTTAACAATAAATTTCCAAGTAATGTATGACCATTAAAAACTCTTGTTACATTACTTTATTACATAACTTTATTCGCCGAAACTATTAATAGAATTCAATTTTATGCACTTATTAACACTTCTTACGCAAATTTAATTTTGAAATTTTTATTAACAACTATTACGTAAAGAATATACTTTAAAATCAATTATAACTTTATTTGAAATTAATCTCGGTTGAAAATTTCTTTGACTACATGAAGTTAGATGTTCCCGATGTTTTTTCTAATAATTTAAATTTTGTTTGTTGCAGCACAACAATGTCACGAACAATGTTGAAGGATTCGCCCAATGCGGCTTTAGATAAAACATTACTAAACAAGTATATGGAATTGCCGCAGCCGGACAATGCGGTGCAAGCAAAGTATATCTGGATTGATGGCACTGGTGAGGGAATCAGAAGCAAAACAAGAACTCTCGACTTTGTTCCAAAACACCCTTCAGGTATGTTATATAACATGACAAAATACATATCTGATTATTTCAATTATTAAAAGCCAGAAAATTTTTAGTAATAAGATGCATATCTGACACAAAAGACACCATAGGCTCCAAATAATTTAATGTTATGCTTTTCATTCTTTAAATAAAATTTTTTTTCATTTTTGTTAATTCAAACCCGAATCCGAGGAGTTCAAAAAAATATGACCGACAAAAATCTAACTAATGTTTTGCAACCGTCGACTCTAAAAACCCTTTGATATAATTGTGTAAGATATTAGTTTGATTAGATAATAACTTACTTTATTAATAATTTACTTGGAGCATTTTATATTTTTTGTCGTAAGTACTAAGTAGCTATAAAATAAAAATAATTTTGCTTGACTGAAATTTAATTTGTGCGACTAGGCTCCAAATTGAAACCTAATAAAGATTCTTGTTCTTAATAAAGAACGGAATCCAATTAGAATCCTTTTGAAAACTATGGGAACCTTAACACCTACTTATTGGAATTTAGTGCTTTTTTGACACTAACAAGTTCTATCTAGAATGCACCTAATGACAATAAATAACATAATAAAATTTTCATTTACAGACTTACCAGTTTGGACCTATGATGGTAGTTCAACATATCAAGCCGAGGGGGGAAACAGTGATATATTTTTACACCCCGTAGCTATTTACAGAGATCCTTTCCGTAGGGGAAACAATAGATTGGTCCTTTGTGAAACCTTCAATCCTGACAAGACACCAACGAAGAGCAACAAGCGTCACAGCGCCAATAAGGCAATGGAAACCGTCGCCTCTTCCGAGCCATGGTTCGGAATCGAGCAGGAGTACACATTTCTAGATTTTGACAACAGGCCCCTGGGATGGCCCAAGAACGGCTTCCCCGGACCACAAGGTCCCTACTACTGCGGCGTGGGAGCAGACAAGGTCATCGGCAGAGACATCGTCGAGGCTCACTACCGCGCCTGCTTGTACGCTGGAGTCAACATATCCGGAACCAACGCAGAAGTCATGCCCTCACAGTGGGAATTCCAAGTGGGACCCTGCGTCGGCATCAAGGGCGGAGACGATCTCTGGATAGCCAGGTTCATCCTCCACCGCATTGCTGAGGAATACGGAGTGATCACAACTCTGGACCCGAAACCCGTTGATGGCTCTTGGAATGGAGCCGGTGCGCACACCAACTTCTCCACCAAAGGCATGAGAATGGACAATGGAATTGTGGAAATTGAAAAGGCCATTGAGAAACTCAGCAAGCGACACATGAAGCACATTCAAGCCTACGATCCAAATGAAGGAAAGGATAACGAGAGACGTCTAACTGGCAAATGCGAAACAAGTAGTATAAACGATTTCTCCGCTGCAGTTGCAAGCAGAAATGTCAGCATCCGCATTCCGCGAGGCGTCGCCGAAGACAAGAAAGGATATCTCGAGGACCGAAGACCCAGCAGCAATTGTGATCCATACTCCGTTTGCGACGCTCTTGTGCGTACCTGCATTCTCAACGAATAAACTGGAATATCAACGATGGCATTAGTTTCGATGACAAAGTATATAAATATCAAATATATATATATATAAAGTTTACAAAGTTTAGCTATGAGTTTCATGTTTATAGATATATTATTAATTCATTTTAAGGAGTAAGGCCACTGTAAACGCAAAAAAACACGTTTTTAAAAAAAAATTTCTGATGAAAGGGAATACAATAAATTGAGGCTTCAGATCTTAAAAGGCCACATGCAGAATTGATTTTAAATGATAAATGTGTCCTTTTAAGACTCGGAGCCTCAATTATAATGATGTGGTATGTTATTAGTCTTATATTGAAATAAAAAAAAATATTACAAAATGGCGGAACTACAGACATTTTCGTAAAGTGCTTTTTCTTGGAATTTGGAAAAAAATTGAAAATTTTTTCTTTATCTACATGAAAATAGCTAGAGAAATACGTGGGGGATTTAAAAATTATTGATTTTTGTGTAATTGGCAAGTATTTGTGTCACGCTCCGAAGAAAGGTACCAAAGAAGCAAAAAATTTGAGGTTGTTTTTAATTTTTTGAGTAAAAATACAGAAAGAGAATCAATTATTAAATAAAAATGATTGATCTTCAAGTCTTCATTATATATATACTAAATATTCAATGAAAATTAGCTTCAAATTCAAATAATTAAAAATAAACTTATAATCAAGATAAATCTAACACGAACCATAACCTATAATTTGTTTGCTTCTTTGGTAACTTTCTTGGGAGCGCGTCACATTTGAAAAAACAAGGTTCAAAGAATTTTGTTTTAACTAATAAAAGAAATCGATTTTTTGAAATATCTACAGTGGCCGCTTACCCCTTAAAATTACGTTTTTGGCATCATATTTATTAGAATGGTTGAAAATGAACCAGATTGTGATAACTGAAACTATAAAATTTTAAAGAGGAACATTAGAATGTGTTGAAACAATAATATACTGTATTTATCTGTAAGCATGAATAATGCTTCAAAAAGAAAAAATTTTAACTCAAAAGAAATTAATGAGTATTTCATTTCCTGAAAGATGGTATTAAAATAACTGCTTTTGTTGTTTTGGTTTTGGTTTTCATTTGTGCCAGAAATAAATAGATAAACTATTTTTTTATAATCATAATGAAAGTTGTGTTATTTTTCAAATGGTGGTATATAGTAATTGACGATTAATTTTTTACAAATTGTCATTGCCAAACTAAGAATGTACTAAATGTGTAACTAATGTTTAAAGCCTTTTCAAGTATTATACTTTCTTTTGAGAAAAATTTAAAATTTTTAGCAAAATTTTAAATATAGAATTAAAAATATATTTACTTTCCTGTAAAGTCGAAATATATGTTTTTTCTTTGTTTTTGAACTGCTCTTGTTTTTGCGCATCAATTTGTTGAGTATTGCTGAAAAATGTTGTTGGGCAAAGTTGTCATTTTAGATGTCTTGATGTTGTGCTCTTCCTTACGAGCTGTCTTATATATTGTGCAAACTTTTTCACTTAATATTAGTTTTCACTAGACAATTTGATTTCAAAATGTTTAAAGCACCTAAGTGTTATCTAAGAAGCACATTAAAGTTTGGTACTGTCTAGTTGATACCAGTATTAGTGAAATAGTTTGGTGAGAAGTAGTTCTGACTAGGCAATTCAGATAATGTTTTTCGGGGTGTCGGTGATAAAATGATTGTTCAGTAAAATAATTGTTAACAGTTATGAAAACCACAAGAATCTCGCATAGGATTTGTTGACCGTAAAGCAAACAACCATAGGGTTGTTGAATAAGCTATTAAACAAAAATCTTTAAATCCTGTACGAAAAGGGCTTCTTGAAGATTTCCATACTGTTTATAAACCTATAAAGAACCCAGTGTACGAGCATTTATAGTAGAATGTAACCTGAAATTTTTGGCCCAACGAACGTCTGTCAATTACTTTAATTTTCTGTACATAATTTTAAATCGTATACGTACACGAGTCGAAGGAGGCATAAAAAAAAGATATTATTAATCATGTTTTTAAGAGTTCAGATTTATTTCTATTCTACAATATTCTTTCACATGTATTTTTGGCACAAAATGCCACAAGCGACGGAAATATTTTAAAAAGCATAATGCTCTCTTTATTTTTGATAGAAATATTACATAAAGTGTTTTAAGTGTCACTGTGCAATAATAAATTGTTGTTAGAAATAATATTAAAGATTATATTTACCACCAGGCTATAATTAACTGGTTGACAATAAGAACCCCACCGATACAAACTCAATGCACGCTGAGCTCTCAGGGTGACCCCCTTGGGAGTTCCTATCGGGGCAGGGAATATAGTGTGTTAATTAAATATTTCAATCCAAAGTGACAAATGCACGTTTAGTTTTCTCTAATGCTAAGCACTAACATAAGTCAGTTTGAAACTTCAATGCGGCGTATGCTGGTACCATCGATAATTAAATTGTATAAAAATTTATATTTGTTTATAGAAAATATATAAAAGTAGAATCTATGTAAAACATATATAACTAATGAGTTCTTTAATCAATAAAAGCAAACTATTATTTTTAAACTATATTACTTTTCCCTGCCTGTTTGTTAATGTTTTTATTTCTAATCCCTCGTTAAATATGAAGAAAGATCTGCTTTACAGGGCTCGGATCGTCTTTAAAACTAAAAAAAAATCGCTTTAGCCGCATAAATTCACAACATAAGTCACGAAAAGTCGCATAAAATTTTTGAAAAAGTCGGAAAAAAGTCGCATGGAATTTTAGAAAAAACGAAACACAAAATTGCCAAAATTGTAAAAAAACACATTTCTCAATAACACATACTTTAATATCAAACAATCCGGAATCAAATTTAATAAAATTCATAGCAAAATTTTAATTAGGTATTTTTAATATTTTTCTTTAAATTCTCTTTAAAATGTCAATTATTTTTATAAATAATAAAATTCTTCTCCGAAATTCAATTATTTAAGAAAAATTTTAATAAAATTCTTGTCAAAATTTTAATTATCTTTATAAATAATAAAATTCTTCTCTGAAATTCAATTATTTTCAAAAGTAATAAAATTCTTCGCAAAAATTCAATTATATTCAAAATTTTTTTTTAATTTCTCGTCATTATCTTCATAAATAATAAAATTCACCATGGAAATTTAATTATATTCAAAAGTTCTGATAAAATTTTTTGCAAAATTCAATTATTTTCAAGCATTTTTTTTCAATTTTTCTCAAAATTCCAATTATTTTTATAAATATCAAAATTCTGCAAAATTCAATTACTTTTAAACATTTAAAAAAAAAAATCTGTTCAAAATTCCAATTATATCTTTATAAATAATAAAATTCTTCACTGAAATTTAATTATTTGCAAAAATTTTAATAAAATTCTTGTCAAAATTTCAATTATCTTTATAAATAATAAAATTCATCCTAAAACTTCAATTATTTTCAATTGTTTCTTAAATTTCTTGTCAAAATTTTAATTATCTTCATGAATAATAAAATTCATGCTGGAAATTTAATTAATTATTTTCAAAAATTCTGATAAAATTCTTTGCAAAATTCAATTATCTTCAAAATTAAGAAAATTCTTTGCAAAATCCAATTATTTTCAAAACTTTGTTTTAAATTCTCCTCAAAATTTCAATTATCTTTGTAAATATCAAAATTCTTCTGCAAAATTCAATTACTTACTATAATATTTTATAAATTTCTTCACTTTTTTCAAAAACATTTTAATAACATTTATAAAAACTAATTGAGGCTCTAATGGTAGTCAAGACCGTCAAAAAATAAAAAGTAAAATCGTAAATTTTAATAAATTAATAAATAAAAATAAGCAACTTTTTTTGGATTTTTGTAAGTATATTTATTTTTAATAATGATGCACAAAAACTAAAATTTTTTTATTCTGCAGTTTCATTGAATTACAAATCATAAATTGTCGTATCTCAGAAAAATTAAAAATTTCTAATTTAAAGAAAATTATATAATCGTTAACAAAAAATATTAATTTGTTAAAAACATTATATGAAAAAACAAAAATAACAATTTGAATATACTATTTACGAGGATCAGTTATCTCTCAAGGCTGATGGATTGAAGAATCTCAAGGCGCTGTCATGCAAGTCGCACGAAAAGTTCAATGCAGAACAAAATTAAAAAATCTATCTCAAAAAAATCAAAAAGTTTTTTAAAAATTCATATATATAAAATACCTATTCATTAAAATATTTGAGATAGAAAATTCAACAATTATAATGAAAGAAGTAAATTTACGGCATGTTAAACTAAAAGCTCGTGTCATGTCATTTAGATAATAAAAAATTTAAAAAATTAATTATTTAAGGGGTCGTCCATATACCACGTGGACACTTTTTAGACACTTTTTGACCCTCCCTCCCCCCCTCGTGGACAATCGTGGATTTTTGACGAACCCCTCCCTCCCCCCCTGATTGTCCACGTGGACAATCGGGTTTTTTATTTTAAAATAGTGAATAATAAAAAGATATTTAATAAGAAATACAATTAAAAAATTCTTTAAATTTTTTTATAACAAACTTCTTTAAAATTCAATAAAGATTAAATTATCTTAAAATATTATTAAATATAGGTAAATACCAGTTTTAGTATTATAGAGAGGACTTTGGCAGCAATATATCTTCAATTATTATATTAGTAGAAATACTTAATCTCTTCTGTAACAAATCTAAAAATTTTCTAAAATCCAATAGCTTTGAGCCTTCACATAAACAATAATAGAAATTATTTTTTTTAGAATTTGTAAGAGTTTGTAGAGGTTGCTTTGTATTTCTAATTGTCAAATTTGCATATATTCATATTTGTGCATTTACGATAATGATTTTGTAATATAAATTAAAAAAGAATTTGGCGTTTTTTTGACAGTTAAATAAATTTCGGATTACAAATATTGTCTGATCACAATCTAATAATAATCTAATAATAAAGTTGAACATAAAGAAAAAAAAGATATAAAATTAAACTTTTGTGTCCACGTGGACATTTGTATTGACCCCCCCCTCCCCCCTCGTGGAAAATCGTGGATTTTTGGCGAACCCCCCCTCCCCCCTAAACTGTCCACGTGGTATATGGACGACCCCTAAACAAATTAAAGCATTAAGAAATATACAATTGCTTTAAAAACGTATTTGATGACACCAAAAAAAAATTTCTTTGTTTTTGATGAGATCAAAAATTTACAAAAATCAAACAATAGGAAAGATGGCGCTAATGTATGTAAAATATCTTACGAGAGATAATCACTTACTTTATGCACTTGTGTCATAAATAAATATTTTAAGTGAACTATTATGTTATGATCCTTTGTATTTTTATTTAGATGAATTATATATTTGTTGATTGTACAATGTGTGTCGTTATCTACATATATTGAAGAAATATAAAATTACAAATTTAAAAAGCATAATACTGATTCTCGAAAATATCAATAATTATTATTAAATTTAAAAGCAATTTTAGAAATGGAGTAACTTTATCCTATTTTATAAGAAAACCTACGGAGAACATTTACATCTGGAATCACGTGACCTTACAGTCACATGCCCTTAAGCTGGTCAGCTACAAAGTTTTAATTTAATATTGATTAATATTTTAATATAATATAATAAACAAATTTAATTATTGTAAAAAATATTAAAAACTTGTTGAGACCATGGTCTAGTCTACCTTGACACTTTTAGCCTAATGGAAAAATATTATTAATAAGTCATGTTAGTTAATAGTAAAATTTATGTTTTCAACCTTGCCTGTCAGTGTGTTTTCAAAATGTTCTGTTAAGGGCATCCGGGAAAAATCGAGCCCAAAAAGTGTTTTCCCGCGTGTCGTCTCACTCCTAAATAATTAGAGATATTTAGTTCGGATTTATCATGATAATTAGGGGAATTCATGATGATAAAGAATATTCTCGAAATTTGCAAGTAATTTTTGAAATAAATATTGAAAAACGAAATTACAAAAGTTGGATTTTTGGCGAAAGTGAGAGGCAATATGGCGGCGAGCACACAGACAAGTGGATCTATGTGTCAGTGGTCAAGGAGGTGGCGCCAATTCTCGGAAGTGGTCGCGACTGGAACTAAGCAAATGTATTAATCTCAAATTACTCCACTTTCAATCGTTAATAAAATAATTTCCTCGCAAAATTATTGCAAAAACGGAGAGGGCCGCTCCTCGGAGACTCTTCCTCTATCACCCCTCCAAATATGAACCCGAAATATTTTATCCTCTCAAAATGAGACGTCTATACTGAACCGTTCAAAACCCCTTTTTTCCGTATATTTAAACAATTTTTTTCAATAATTATTTATCAAAATTTCTCTAAAATCCGAGAGGACCGCTGGTCCCAGAGCATTTCTCTATATTTACCAAAAAATCCCGACTCAAAATATTCTTTTCTTTTTAAATGAGACGTCTATCACGAAACCAGTATTTTTTCCCGGATGCCCTTAAGCGGTAATACGGTATTTCTTTGATTTAAATAAAATGTAATGTATTTTGATTTTGAATGTATTTCGTTAAAGAAAAAATGTTTCGCTCGAGAAGATATAATAAACTTGACCCTATATCTTGATGTTGCTGATATATATTCAAGAGCAAGGGTGTTAAACAAAAGTTCCATTGGTTTTATTCTTGTTGTATCGTTGTAAGGTTTCCATTGTATCACTCAAGGTACCCGAAGGTATTCCTAAACCTTATATTATCCAATAAGTGGCGTCTTAAGACTGTTTGTCGACTTAGATGAGATAGACATATATTTAATGCATGAAGAAGAGTACATATGAATGCTACGCGTTACAATATTGGTGCATATTTAAACATAATTTGCAGTCGACTAAACGAGCTGCACCCGACCGAAGAGCTCCGAGGTACCTTTTCCAATATCCTTCACAAAATTATTAACCCACAGTGCATATATTTTCTTTAACAACATACACCTTTGGAATAACTTATTTTGATTCGTTTTTTATTAATTGAAGGAAAAGGTAATTTTACAAGAATTTTATACTTTATTAGGATCAGTATCGATGGTTAGATAATCTCGCAGGATTCTAATACTTTTTTGCTTCTTTCAATTAATTGTGACTGATGAAAGTCGTTTCTCATAGCAATAAAGTAAAATTTATGTGTGACATGGAAGTGAATCATGAATTTTGAAAAGGGTTTTAGGTCATAACGTCGGCTTGGTGGAAAACTGTACAATTTCAGCAATACCAATTTAAAAGTTTTTTATAAAAGATACTATTTCGATGACGATCTATAAAAGTGTTGCACTAAAGAATTCCTAATGATTAATTAACAATTGATTTAAATTATTAGAAAGTTTGAGTAAATACATTGATAAGATAGACAAGAGCAGAAACCTCTTTTTAAAAATGCATAACCTTGTTTATGTCTTCTTGCAACAGTGTTGACAAACTTGGAAAAAAACTTTTTTTTCGAAATGGTATGTTTTATAAACATCTACCAAAATTTGAATGAAAAATAAAAAAAAAAATGAAAAAGTTCATATCGAATTCTTCAAATGGTACAATTTTCCACCAAGCAGACGATATGTTTCATATAATTTACTATGGAAACACGTGATCACTGAATTTGACCATAATTATGAAAACATTAACAAAGTCTTTTTTCACCATCAATTGTTATGTAATGAAAAAGTTTTTGTATTCTTTTGAAAGTATTTTATTTTTTAATTAATTATTTTTAGTCATTATAGCAATAATAATTAACATTTTTCTTAATACTGAAGCTAATTACAAAATATACTTCAAAATAAAATAAATAAAATATAAATGTAATGTAATGTCCCACAAGGCACCGAAAATTTATTAAACATTTACTTGCAAACTTCGAAGTATTTACTTGCAGAGTTTAGTAAAAATTTTGTAAAGATTTAAATGTCCCACTTCAATAAATTTTCAGGAAAGTTTTACGCTACATTTTCACATAATAAGAGAAAAGTCGAAAATTTAAGTTAAATGTTCAGGAAAGTTTCAAACTGAATTTTTAGGAAAATAAACATTTATAGAAGTGAGACATCTTTACAAAATTTTTACTAAACTCTGCAAGTAAATTTTGCGAAGATTGCAAGTAAATCTATAATAAATTTTTAGGAAAGTTTCGGTGCTGTGTGGGGTAAAATAATTAAAAAAAATAGATTTTGTAAATTTTATTTCCGTTTGATACTAATTTGACTGACTTTTCATAAGGTAATTCAATATTACAATATATATATAAAAACGTATATATTTTATATAAATAAAAATTGATAAACATACATATTTCAAAATTTTTTTAATAAAATACATTGACAGAGAATATTTTTGTGAAAGTGGAGAAATTAGTACAAAAAGTTTATTTCTTACTTATTAAAACAAAAAAATTTATAATGTTTTTCGTTTCATAAAACTTTATTTAATAGTTTAAAGTTGTAAATCTGTGTACCAGTGGAAATTTTATATTTAAAAAATCATTAATACTATTTTTTTTTATTATATCTATTTATCCTTCAATCTAATTATATAAGAACCCTAATTTGCTTTCTTCTGAACTTGTTATCCTAATATGCTAATTTAATTATCCTAATAAGCCACAAGTTATGTAATTATCATATACATACTTTTTGTAATTTTTTGCAAAAATAATTTAATTTATTTCCTTTACACTAGAATTTTTAATTCTTCTTTTCCATCAAATAACAATTTTTAGACAAATATTTAATCATTATTATTTTTCCATAGGAATTAAGATTTTCAAACAATTTCAAATCCAAACCTTTTTGAAATTCATCAAATTATAATAATAATAATTAAAGATGACCGAGTGATAAAATCATTATTTTATATTATAAGAATATTGTTACTGTAACTTCTTTAAGATTATTTTCATTATTTTCATTCAAATATTATTCTCTAGAATTTTCAACTAAAATTCTACTTTAAATAAATTATTTTTAATAATTTTTGAAAAAAGTTCTTTGAGAAATTTCAGATCCATTTATTTACAATTTAATTTCACGAAATTTAGATTATTCAAAAATTCTTTAATTAAATATATATTAGAAAATAAGGGACTACGTGGTTTATGGACGACCCCTTAACTGAAATTTATTTTTAAATCAATTTTTATTAGAAAATTCTACGAAAAGCAAACTGGATAATATATGAAATCAAAGTTTATAGTCTGTCAAAGTTTTTAAAGTGAAGAAACTTAAGATTTCAAAGTTTAATTATTTTTATAATGTTTAACGCAAAATTTCCTAAATAAATAATAAAAGAATATTTTAAGGAAAATTCTCCCAGAATTAAATTATATAAAATACATTCAATTACATATTCTTTAAAATTTAATTATTTTTCAATATATAAAAAAAGTGTAAGCATTTATTTTTGAATTCATGATGGTTTCAATCTTTTTAACCTTTATGGGACTGACGAGGTACCCGGGTACCTTTTGCATTTTCGAATTGATTTTTTTCATGATTTTTAAAATCTTATCGACCTAAGGTTTTTTGACATCTCAAATTTATCCATGCAAAGTGTTTTTATATTATTTATAATGTACCCTTTTTATTTATTTATTCGGAAATAATAAACAAAGTTTCTTCACCCATAAAAGGCGGACAAGGGTACCTCTGTACATTTTTCATGCAGATAAATGTAGAAATTTCTATTAACAAATTATGAAAAATTTCATTAAACAATTTTTATAGTACTGCACATAACTTTTTAATAAAATAGGTAATTTAGTTACTATAGTTAAATAATAATATCCATAAGAAATCAAAAAATTAAACATAGGTACCCGGGTACCTCGTCCGTCCATAGATGTTTTTTCCTCAGTCCCATAAAGGTTAAAATGAAAAATAATCTAAGAGAAAATTGAGGTTTTCAAAGAACACCAAAAATAAAAGAATTCTTCCAGTATTTTAAAAAATTGGATGTTTTTCCAGTACTTTTGATGATATTACCTGACTTGGCCCCTACAGTATCGGGAAATAGGAATGTGGTCAGTAAAGTTATTATATAATTTCCAATTGACCAAATTCCTCTTTCTTGACTTTTTATTGTCTTCCCTGAACTGAGGAGGGATGACAAGCCGGAATAATTACTGAAATTTTCTGATTTCAGAATGACGATCATGAGCGGACCCAATTTCGCACCCCATTCTTGGGGTGGCCATGGAGGAGGTTTCGGCAATCAGACTGTGGTGGACAAAGCATTGCCGGACATGCTCCACATGATTGACTCCTACTGGTACGGCTTTCCACCAATGAATTCACTATGGTACGGTATCTTGGGCTTCGTCATCGGATGCTTGGGATTCATTTCTTTCGTTGGCAATGGAATGGTCATCTTTATATTCAGCACCACAAAATCTCTCCGAACACCTAGCAATCTTTTCGTCATCAATTTGGCTTTTTCTGATTTTTGCATGATGTTGTGCATGTGTCCAGCTATGGTTAGCTTTTCACTTTTAATATAAATTTACAACATTTTCTTCCACCTATTAAAAGTGTATTTTTCTCTTTCATTGGCCTCACTAAGACCTTACTTTTTCAAAAATTTATTGAATCTAGTACTTTAAAATGAAATTTCTTATTAATTGCAGGTAATTAGCTGTTATTATGAGACATGGGTATTGGGTCCGTTCATGTGTGAGTTGTACGCGATGACTGGATCCTTGTTCGGATGTGCTTCCATCTGGACGATGACGATGATTTCCTTTGACAGGTACAATGTTATCGTCAAAGGATTGGCCGGTAAACCACTAACAATCAGTGGAGCAATTCTTCGAATAATTGGCCTCTGGATTTGGGGTGTTGTTTGGACCATCTTCCCAATGTTGGGATGGAACAGGTAATTAACTATTACACTTTTCTTCTATCAGATAAGTCAATGTCTTTTCAGTTACTACAATTTACAATTTTTCTTCTTTCCCAAGGTACATCCCTGAAGGAAACTTGACAGCGTGTGGAACTGATTATTTGAATCCAGATTGGTTCTCTCGATCCTACATCCTCGTCTACAGTGTCTTCGTGTACTTCATGCCTCTTTTCTTCATCATCTACAGCTACTACTTCATCATTGCTGCTGTATCGGCCCACGAAAAGACAATGCGGGAGCAAGCTAAGAAAATGAATGTTGCTTCACTTCGATCCACCGAAAATCAGAGTGCGAGTGCTGAACATAAACTCGCCAAAGTATGTACTTACTATTAGTGCAGACGTGTTTCGATTGAATATTTTATAAATTTACGATTTCTTTCCTTTCCAACTCACAGGTAGCATTGATGACCATTTCATTGTGGTTCATGGCGTGGACACCATACTTGGTTATCAATTATGCCGGCATCTTCGATTCAATGAGACTAACGCCACTGTTCACCATTTGGGGCGCTGTTTTCGCTAAAGCAAATGCATGCTATAACCCAATTGTATATGGCATCAGGTAAAATACTTCATCATAAAATAATGGTTCAGTTGTCTTCCAAAGAACTTGATAATAGAAAATTGTCAAATAGTGTAAAATTAATAGATTTTTTTAGAAAGTTTTTTTAGTATTGTTATTATAATGCGAAGTGTTTATTCTTTGTTAATTCTATGTATAGTGGTAAATTCTATTCACAGGACTCGAACTAGGTCCGTAAATCCTGTAAAAGTCTGTAACTTTGCTTCAATTCCGTAAAAATCCGTTTTTTTAAAAAAGGTCCCTAAAATCCGTAATTTGATTAAAAAAGGACGAAAAGTTCGTAAATTGTACGATATAATTTAAATAATTTTTTAGAAATTACAAATTATTGAAAAATTCAATTATTTTCAAAAGTAATAAAATTCTTCGCAGAAATTCAATTATGTTCAAGAATTTAAAAAAAATTTTCATCAAAATTTCAATTATCTTTAGAAATAATTAAATTCTTCTCCAAAATTCAATAATTTTCAAAAATTTTAATATAATTTTTGGCAAAATTTCAATTATTTTCAAAAATTTTCCTCAATTCAATGATTTTCAATAACTACTATTCTAATAAAATTTTCTAAAAGAATTCAATTATTTAAAAAAAAAATTTAATAAAATTCTACACAAACTTTTAATTATTTTCCAAAAGTAATAAAAATTTCACAAGAATTTTATTATTTACAAATTTTTTTAAAAATTTTATTATAATTCAGTTATTTAAAAATTTATAGATAAAATTCTTTATGAGAATTCAATTCAAATGAATTTTAGTTAAAATTTTAGATATTTGAATATTAAAAGCATAGAGCGTAAATTTTTAAAAATAATTGTATTTTGAAAAGGTTTCAAATTAAAATCTTTGAAAATTTGAATTTTTCATATTTTTAACTAAAAATTCTGTGGAATTAATTTTTTTGAGAAATTTTAATTGCGGATATTTTTTAAATTAATTAAAGTTTTTTTTAATATATATTTCATTTAAGATTTTTCGAATAATTGAAATTTTGTAAAATTTAGGTAATTGTAAACAAATGAATTTGAAAATTCTTAAAGAACTTTTTCAAAAATTATTTAAAATAATGGATTTATAGAAGATGTTTAGTTAAAAATACGAAAAAAAATTCAATTTGGAAAATTTACAAATTAATACAGAAATTCAATTATTTTCAAGAGTAAGAATAATATTCTTTGCAAAAATTAAATATTGTTCAAAAGTAATAAAATTCTTCTTAGAGATTCAATTATTTTCACAAATAATTAAACTCATTGCAGAATTTCAATTATTTTCAATAAAATTTTAATTTAATTCCTCGAAAAATGGAATTATTCTTAAAAATTTTATTCAAATTCGTTAATAGAATTTAATTATTTGAAAATTTACTGATAAAATTCTTTATGAGAATTAAATTTTAAGAAACATTCAATTATTCAATCAATTATTTATTTCTGTATTTAAATAATTAAATTCTAGTACAATTTTCTAATCAAAATAGATTTAAAAATTAATTTCACTTAAAATTTTTAATTATAATTGGATATTGAATGCATTATATTATAGCGTGGATTTTTAGAAATAGTTGAATTTTGAAATTAATTTTTCTGAAAAAGTTTAATTGGATTTTTTTAAATATTATTTTTCAATATTCAATTATAATCTAAAATTTTAACTGAAATTCATTTTTAAATTAATATTTATTAGAAAATTCTATACGAGAACTCAATTATTTAAATACAAAAATAAATATTTTATTCAATAATTCAATATTTAAAAAAAAATTCTTAAAATTAAATTTTCGTAAAGATTTTATCAACAAATTTTCAAATAATTGAATTCTCTTGACATATTTTAATAAATTTTTAAAGAATAATTTCATTTTTCAAGAAATTTGATGAAAATTGTATTAAAAATAATAATTGAAATTCTGCCAAGAATTTTATTAAATTTCTTGAAAATAATTGAATTCTTCAGACGAATTTTATTAGAATTTCTTTTAAAATAGTTGAATTCTTTTGTGAAATTTTGATTGAAATATTCTACGAAGAATTTTATTAAAATTATTTTGAAAGAATTTGAATTGTTACAAAGAATTTCATTAAAATTTTTGAAAATAATTTAATTCTTTGAAGAAATTTAATTACAAATGTATTGAAAATGTAGGCAAAGGTTTTTTTAAAATAATTGAATTTCTTTGATAAATTTTAATAAAATTTTTAAAAATAATTACATTTTTAGAGGAATTCCATTAAAATTGTAATGAAATGTTTGCGTAGAATTTTATTTAATTTTTTTTTTAACTAATTGAATTCTTTTAGGGATTTTTATTGAAGTAGTAGATATTAAAAATCATTGAATGGAGGAAAATTTTTTAAAATAATTGAAATGTTGACAAGAATTTTATTAAAATATTTGAAAATAATAATTGAATTTCTGAGAAGAAGTCTAACAAAATTTGAGAAAGATTAATGAAATATGAATTTTTCTGTTTTACAGCCATCCAAAGTACCGAGCAGCTCTTTTCCAGAGATTCCCATCTCTTGCCTGTGCAAATGAACCTGTTGGTGGAGATGCAGTTTCCACCACCTCTGGCGTGACAACCGTCACAGATGGAGAAAAGGCTGCTGCATAAATGCAATTCAAATCGAAAAGTTACAAAACGTAACATTCAAAATCAGACGAAAAAAATATGTGCGCGGGTGGAGAAAATTGGCCTTAAAACTCAATTAATTTATACTTTTTACAAATCAGGAAACAATCAAATTTGTCAATTAGAAATAATTTACACTCGCTTTAAAAAACATGTGCCAATTGTAAATATTACACTTTAATGGCAGTTAGTGTTTCAAAATAAAAAGCGAATCAGATTGAATTAATTGTTTCAAAAGGAAATGAAAATTTTTGTAATTCCAAACAATTATATTCAATCTAAAGAAAAATGCATGCATTTCCTTTCTTTTAAAATTTTTGCTAATAGAATATTGAAAAAGTATTTTTTTTAAATAAACTAAAAATGTAATACTAAAATAATTTTAAAAGAAAGGAATCTTCTTAATTTACTGGTGCATATTACTTGTATACTGAACGAATATTTTATGCAATTGAACTATCATTAATTTTTTGACACGTTTTCACACCACAATTCGTGTCATTTACAAATAATGTGTAGGGCAGTTTAATAAGATATTCACTTGTTTGTATTATTTAATATATTCCAGTTTATAAAAAAATACAATCAACTTCCGTCAAGTTATTTTAAAACATCTGGTGATATTGTTATATATGTACCTAATTTTGTAAGTCTAATAAACCCTTTAAGCTATCGCAGAAGTCTTTAAAATCATTTCACCCTCTCATTCTGTTTCAAATAAAAAAAAGGAATTTCTTTTAATATTTAATAGGTCATAATTTTTAATAAGTATTTTATTGGGCAAATTTTATAATTTTCAAAAAATGGACAATATTTTCTTATAATTATGCTATTTATTGTTTTTGGGATTGTTGAGTACAAATCTGAAGTCAAATTTCCCTTATATTAGATTTAACATTTTGAATTTTTTTAAATCTGACATCAGATTTGTAATTAGCGACCCAAAATCTCCGTGATACGAAGTTTCATAAAAATTGATTAATTAAAAAAATATTCGACATATTGGATCCGACATTTAAAATTTTTGAAATCTGACTTAATTTGTAAACAGCGACCCTAGAAGCAATAAATAACAAAATTGTAATGTAATATTATTAATGATACTTTCAACTCAAGAGAACCTATGGGTTGGATATAAAAATAATATTAACTGAGCAAAAACAATTCTTATACAAAAGTAAATTATTTATTTCTCAAATTTACATTAATAATACTGAAATGTTAAACGAGAAAATCTTAAACCGAAGTAGAATGATTTAATACTCTTTATAAGTTAAGCTTTCATTTTTAATAAACGTGTTCTTAACACTATATCAGCTTCCAAGTTTTGCAGGGTAACAAATTCTTTACTACCGCAACCAACAACAGGACACCTGCAAATAAAAAACATTTCTTATCAAAGTTCAAGTGTTGACAATTTTTCGCTTTTAGTAATAATAAAAAATTTTTAAACTGCATTTCATTTTTTTTTAATCAGGAAAAACTATTTTATAAAAATTGAAATGCAGTTGAATTTAAAAAAAGGAGGAACAAAAAATGAACATAATGAGTTACATAACATAATTGACGAAAAAAATTAGTTAATTACCTAGTTCGTGGATTGACTTTCAATAAAGCTGTGACACTCTCACGATCATAAATATGACCACACAATTTATTTCTCATAGGATCAGTCATTCTCTTCTTCGTGAATGGATCAACTACATTGATCTCCTTTTGAGTACACTGTAAATCATCGTCATCGTCATCATCATTGTTATCCTTGGATTTATCGTTTTCTCCATCTGTTTTAACAAGTATTTATTATTTTTCGCTCGATTCAAATTCATATGCTTCACCAATCATTTTTACCAAAAGTTTATATATTTTTCAACAATTTTTGATAATCTACAAAATATTGTTCCTAGAAGCGGCAACTGAAGGTCAAGGTCGATCGTTGTTACCGCTTATGGTAATAAGTTAGTTAATAACAATAATAAAAAAAATTAAATAATAATTTTTGTCTTACCTTTCAACAGATCCTTAATTTGACGATTAAAATCGACAAGGTTTCTATTGCGCGAAACATCGGGATTAATTTTGTCCATTTCATTCTTGTATTTCTATCAAAAAAAAAAATAACTCTTCAATTTATTATTTAAAGAAATAATACTGCAAAGTCTCAAGAGTTTTAAAAAAAAGAAATCTTCGTTAATAAGAAGATAAAAATTTTTATTAATCTTAACGCTTTCTGATTATTTTTTTTTGAAAATTATTGTCCGTGATGAACGTAAAAAAATTCTAATACCTCTTTTTTTATTTATTCATGATTGAAGACGGTCAAAAACGTGTTCTTTTTTACTTTCAACCACTAAATTTTCAAAAAATTGACATGAGCTAACATCAAGTATTTGACAGATTTTTCTGTACCAAAAAAATTTTTGTATAGATTTATAATCAGTGTGACAAAATCTATTAAAAGTGAGCAGAATTATGCAGGGGGCAAAATCAGTGTCGGTCAGCGTTATCATTTAAAATAGCTCACGTTCAAATTTTTCCGACATACACTACCGGCAGAAATTGTCGGTACGAACGATGGGCGAGCTACGAAAAGTTGCTGCCGAAATTAAATTAACATATTTTATTATTGAAAAATGATAGAAACTTGGTTCTTGGATCGTTTAAAAGCCAATTAAATTCTGCGTCGTTTGATATATAAATGAAAATTATTTGATATTTTTGAGAGATTTTATCACCTAAAAGATTTTGAAAAAAAATTGATTTATTTTTCTATTTTTGTGCACCATGTTTGTGTGGCTGCACATTCTAGAAAAATTTAGAGAAAAATTTTAAACTCTAGCAACATAATGTTTAAAGTCTCAGCTTTTATTTGAGCCTTGAAAATTGAAAATCCGTTCAGTAGTTTTTGAAATATCTAAAAAAATGTCCAAGCATGTTGTTTTATAATTTAGACGGTGATACACACTTATTGCTCTCTCGCTGCTCACCCGATTCGTTGCGGCAGGGCCGAATAAGCGGCATATAGAGTGGGGGTCATATTTGGAGCCCTTTTTAAGTTTTTTGTAATTTTAGATTTAATATTCATTAAAAATTTAATAATTGTTAAAGTTAATTATTATATATATATAAATAAGTTATCATTTTACAAACTTTCATGATCAAATAGTCGTTTAATTTAAGAAAAAAGTTAGAAAAGTAAAAATTTGTACGTAGAAATAAACGACTATTTGATCATGAAAGTTTGTAAAATGATAACTTATTTATATATATAATAATTAACTTTAACAATTATTAAATTTTTAATGAATATTAAATCTAAAATTACAAAAAACTTAAAAAGGGCTCCAAATATGACCCCCACTCTATATGCCGCTTATTCGGCCCTGCTGCAATGAACCAGGTGAGCAGCGAGAGTGCAATAAGTGTGTATCACCGCCTAAATTATAAAACAACATGCTTGGACATTTTTTTAGATATTTCAAAAACTACTGAACGGATTTTCAATTTTCAAGGCTCAAATAAAAGCTGAGACTTTAAACATTATGTTGCTAGAGTTTAAAATTTTTCTCTAAATTTTTCTAGAATGTGCAGCCACACAAACATGGTGCAAAAAATAGAAAAATTAATCATTTTTTTTTCAAAATCTTTTAGGTGATAAAATCTCTCAAAAATATCAAATAATTTTCATTTATATATCAAACGACGCAGAATTTAATTGGCTTTCAAACGATCCAAGAACCAAGTTTCTATCATTTTTCAATAATAAAATATGTTAATTTAATTTCGGTAGCAACTTTTCGTAGCTCGCCCGTCGTTCGTACCGACAATTTCTGCCGGTAGTGTATAATATTAAATTTTATAAATCTGGTGCAATTAATGACCCAAACACCATCCAGTAATGAGTTTCAAGCAAATCCAATAAAAATTGAAAATTTTGACAGCCATATTGGATTCGCCATTTTGAAACTCGAAAGTCTGATTCAATCAAGACGAAAAATTTGTTATAATTTTGACGATAAGAGTTTAAAAAAGTGTGTTTTTTTTACTAATTCTGCACCAGAAAGTCCCCTTAAATGATTTTATTTATTATTTAAATTTTCTTTTGCGTTGACACTTTAAGTTTTTCAGCATCCCATTAACCCTCTGCCTACGCAAGTGACCGTTATCGACAAAAAACGACAATTCGGTCGCCTGGTGGGGACTATGGGAATTACATTCGAAAGCGCTAGAGTGGGGATAAGTCAGCGTAGGCAGAGGGTTAAGAAGCGGGGAATTAAAAAGAACTGAAATTTTTTTAGTTTCCATGGAAAAGATTAACCGAATAAGAGTTTTTAACTTTTTTGGTCTTAAATTAAAAATGAGACTTGAAGGATGACATCTATATAAGTTTTAAATTTTGTCTGCAATTTTTAAAAAATAAGAGTTTAAAAAATTGTCAAAGAAAATTTAATTTTTTTTTCAAATTTGTCGATTGCTAAAATCTTTGTGTAATTTATTAAAATTTTCAATTGTATATCATTCAGCGTAATAGAATATTCTAAGCTGTCGAATGGTGTATTTGTTAATTTTCTGACATTTGTATTCACAGAAAAATCGTGATTTAAAAATTGGTATTTTTTTGGGCCATGTGCTTGGAGCCGTACCGATATTTTCCGACGGTAGTGTATTTTTTAAGAAAATTAGAATTTTGCTAACCTCAAGAATGTCCTCGAACTGTGAACCTTCTCCCTCGGAATTTTGTAAAGCTGCAGTTCTTTCAATTACACGATTAGCTTCCTGTAACTTTGCATTTATAACACAGTGTTTTTCCACAACATTTTTCATCTCTTCAAACAGTTCGGCTTGGCGATCTTTTTCTAAAAATGAAAGAAAATCCATAAGTTGAGTTACAGTTGCATTTTTTTTAGAAATAATCAATTATTTTATCACTTATTTTTTATTTAAATAGGTAATTCAATTCTAGTTGAACTTTTTGATAAGAATTATTTTAATAAAGAATTTCAGTTATAATTTTAGGAAATATTTCAAGAATTGGAAGAATTTTTACTGCTCTACAAGTTGATAACGATAATTTTAATGTTACTTCTACGTTTTTCAACAAATTTTTCAAAAAAGTCTTATTTTCCAAAATTTTTGATTTTTAAAAGTTTAATAACTCCGGTTAATATGGACGAAAAAAGTTCAATTAGGGCTCAAAAGATGCGTCTAAAAAAACTTAAAAAACTCTACAAAATTATGGAAAAACATTTATAGGTGTCCTGACATTTTTTTAAAGTTATGGGCAAAAAACTTTTTTTTGCAAAATTAAAATTCCAAAAAAAATTTATTTAAATTTTATTAATCTATCAGAAAGTACTCTCATTTTATGTCCGCAGGTGAGATCTACAATTTAAAAAAAAATTCAACCCAAAAGCTCTTGACGATTTCGAGATATTTATGAAAATGTGATGTTTACACACACATACGGAATGACATTTTTTAAAAATGTCATTTTTAAACTCCTGAGGTCAAATAACATAAAGATATGTCAAAAAATCGAACTCGCAAAATTTGGTATTACAATACTTCCTCTATGAGGAAGTAAAATTAAAAAATTTTAAAATTTGTGGTGGAATAAATTATTTTAGTAAAATAGATTTTTACAACATTTTAGTAGATAAAGTCAGATTCAGTCAGACGGAAATAGAAAATTAATTTCTTAATTTTCAGTAGCAAAATTAAATTTTAGTCAGACAAGGAAATAAAATCAATTTTTGTCAGACATCAATAAAAACAAAATCAATTTTTCAATTTTCAGTAGCAAAATTTAATTTTAGTCAGCCATTTTAAAATGATTGTTACTCCAACTTCTCTCATTGTATTAATTAATAATATATAAATTGCAATTAAAAAAAAGAAAAATTTGATTTTCATCAAAAAGTTTAAAAAGACATCTATATTTATGTAAAACTAGCTGTCGTACCCGTCTTCGACGGGTTTTATTTTCTACCAATACATTTAAGTGTGTCTACTAATCTGGAAAATCAGAAAATAGCAAGGGAATTTAATTTGACCGGAAAAAAATAATAATTAGTTACCATTATAGCTATTTTAGTAGGAAAATATTACTATTTGAATCAGCTTAAATTTTGACTCGGGTCTGTTTTCATAAATATTATACATCAATAAAAATTAAAGTAAAAAGCAATTTTTTAAAAGCGAATTAATATAATGAAACTTTTTCTTAATTTCATAGGAAAATTCCCGGTTCGGCATATTCCCAGCTTTTTACAGTGTTTCCCGTTTGGTAGATACCCAGTTAAATGTATTAGTAGAAATAGAAAACTGTACGACAGCATACTAATATAATCTATATTTATAATTATGAACTTAAGAAACAGTATTTTCATAAAATATGTAAATTTTTATAGCCATTTGTAGATTTATTTATGGATAAAATCAAGTAAATTTAAATTTGACAAAAAAGAGATAAACCGTGAAAAATTTGGACAAAGCAGGAAATTTTGTTAAACAAAAATAGACACCGTGTTAACTTTTGTCCTTACATTGCTCAAAACATCTCTTAAAGTTAAATCTAGAGTTAAAATGAAAAAACGTTTTAACATATAAGTTTTTGCCTAGTGGCATAATATGCTTGTATTGTATCACAGGTGACTTACAATTCTTGACATCCTGCAAAATCATTTTAATCATAAAAAATTTGCATTTTCAATATTTCTGAACTTCTTGAAAATATTAGATTGATTTGATAAATAATTTTGAATTGCACTATTTTGACGTCAAAATATTAATCAGAGACTCCAAAAATACTACTGAATTAAACTTCATATAGTAATTAGTATCGATTTTTTGATATTGAAAATATTTTTATATTTCTTGTAGGATAGTATTTTTTGCAAAATTATGATAAAATCTGACTAAATAACATATAATATTCAATTTTAGAAAGTTTAAAAGCTATTCATTAAAAATTGCGAAATTTGGAAATTTTCCATTTTTGAAGTTTTTGAAAATATTTTTATATTTATATCTTAGTTGTAGAATAGTATTTTTTGCAAAATTATGCTAAAATGTGACAAAATAACATGTAAAAACTCAAATATAGAAAGTTTAAAAGCAATCCATAAGAAATGTAAAATTTTGAAATTTTCGATTTTTTGAAAACATTTTTATACTTACATATTAGTTATAGGACTTTATTTTTTGCTAAGTTATGCTATAATGTGACTAAATAACATGTAATACTCAAGTATAGAAACTTTAAAAGCAATCCATGAAAAATAAAAAATTTTGAAATTTTCGATTTTTTGAATTTTTTGAAAAAATTGAATATCTGCCGTTCTAATTAATATTTTTTAAATCTGTAAATTTATAAACCTTCCTTGGGTCAATACCTAATAACCTACCAAGTTGGACTTAAATCGATTCACATGTTTTTGTGTGATTGGGGTACAAAGTTTTTGTGACAGACATACATACATACATACATACATACATACATACATACATACATTAAATTTTTTAAGAATATTTTTGGAATCTCTGATGTCCATAATAACTAATCATGTTAACATTTTTAAGTTTTAAGCAATGTACAGACAGACATCTGATTTTATTAATAAGGATAAATTTAATTGTATGGAAATTTACAGAAATCTCTCTGGAATCTCCCGGTAATTTACCGGAAGTGAAAAAAAACAAATGAATAGAAAAAGAAATTTTTTTTTCACTCCCGGAAAAGTCCCGTGAATTTATCGGGAGTGACTCCCGGAAATTTCTCGGTCTAATTTATTCACGTGGGATAATTATGATAAAAAATTATTTTCTTAATATTTCAGAAACTAAATAAAATAATATTTTGCTATAAAAAAAGAGAAAGAAAATTCCCCTTTATTTCCTCCAAAAGAAAAGAAATAATTTTTGAAATATTTTTAAAAAATTTTTATTTTCTCCATAAAAGTGAGAGAAAATGTTAAGGAGTAAATTTGCAAAAAAAAATATTACGTCATCACCTTTTCTACGTCATCTGTTTTTTACCTTTCGCTACCCGCGAAATGTAGCAAAATAAAAATTAAAAAATTTTCGAAAATTTTATTTTTGCCCTTAAAAGTACGAAAAATGACGAAATTTCCAGAAAATTAAATAGTCATTAAAAAGCAATTAAAGGTAATAGTTAATGACGTGACAGACATTTCTTCAGTTGCGAGTTTACCTCGGGCCGGGTAACACCTCGCTGTCGGATATTTTTGGGGACGTTTGACAACTTTTAGATACTTTGGATATTTTTTGGTGCCTTTGGATACTTTTGGATTTTTTTTTTGGATAAATTTGGATGAACTGCAATTTTTTGGATTTTTTTGGATAAATTCAATATGTTTGAATAAATTTGGATATTTTTTGATATTCATCCAAAAACATTCGGAAGTGTCATGGGAGTGAAAACAAGTGTTCAAGTTCGGATAAATTTAAATTTTTGATTTTTTTTTCGGGAGTGTTTTCGGGACCGAAAGTGAGTGTTTTTTTGTTCTCTTCAAAAATAACAACATTTAACAAGAGTCTCTCCAGGATGGGGATCAGCCGTAGGCCGAAACTAACCGCAGTAAGTAAAAAAGCTTTTTTAATTTTTTCAATTACAATTTATAATTTTAAATGATTAAAAAAATTTTTGTTTTTAATTATTAGTGATTTTATTTTGCATTTCTAATGTTCTAAAATTCTATTTAAATTTTTTCAAATTATAATTTATCTAATTAGTTTTTTTCAAATTATAATTAAGATTATTCTCATTTTTTCAAATTTCAAATAATTTTCTTCTAATTTTTTTGTCCGTTTATAAACTATCACAGTAAAAATTTGTAAAAATTTCTTGAAAACTTTAAATTTTTTCTTAAAAGTGACAGAGAATGAGTAAATTTGCAAGAAGTTCTCTGTCAATATCTCCTCTACGTCATTTCTATTGTTCTGTTTATTTCCTCTCAGAAATAGAAATAATTTTTGTAATTTTTTTTTAAATTTTATTTTCCCTATAAAAGTGAGAGAGAAATGGGAGAAAATCCAAAAAAAATATGACGTCATTATCTCCTCTACGTCATTGTTTCTGTTTTGTTTATTTCTTACGAGAAATAAAAAAAATTGTACTTTTTTTTAATTTTATTTTCTCCATAAAAATGAGAAATTTCCAAAAAAAATATGACGAAATCACCTCTCTACGTCATCTGCTTTTTACCATTTATTACCCGCAAAATGTAGCAAAAATAAAATTAAAAATTTCCGAAAATTTTATTTTTGCCCCTGAAAGTGCGAAAAATGACGAAATTTCGAGGAAATTAAAAACTCATTAAATATCAATAAACGGTAATAGTTAATGACGTGACAGACATTTCTTCAGTTGCGAGTTTACCTCGGGCTGGGTTACACCTCGCTGTCGGATATTTTTTTGGGGACGTTTGAGAAATTTTGGATACTCTGGATATTTTTTGGTGCCTTTGGATACTTTTGGATAAATTTGGATGGACTGCATTTTTTTGGATTTTTTTGGATAAATTCGACAAGTGTGGATAAATTTGGATATTTTTGGATTTTTTACAAGAAGAAGGAGCACTTATCCAAAAACATTGAGAAGTGTCGTGGGGGTGAAACCAAGTGTTCAAGTTCGGTTAAATTTAAATTTTTGATTTTTTTTGGATTGTTAGCTCGGGAAGTGCGCGTATATTATTATTTATATCCGAAACGAATTGTACAGACTTTATTTTTTTTCATAGAATTTATTTCATCCTTTTCTATCCGAAGTGTTCCCAATATTTAAAACCGCGATCGAATATATACAAAAAATTGCCCACCAATTTTTTCTTTTTATACAAGTGGACCGAAAGTGAGTGTTTTTTTGTTCTCTTCAAAAATAACAACAGAGCCTCTCCAGGATGGGGATCAGCCGTTGGCCGAAACTAACCGCAGTAAGTAAAAAAAGCTTTTTTAATTATTTAAATTAAAATTTATAATTTTAAATGATTAAAAACAATTTTGTTTTAATTTTTAGTGAGTTTATTTCGCATTTCTAATTGTTATAAAATTTTATTTAAATTTTTTCAAATTTTAATTAATATCATTTTCATTTTTTCAAATGTTAAATTTTTGAAAATTTTTACTTTCTCCATATAAGAGTGAGAGAGAAAGAGAAATTTCCAAAAAAATGTGACGTCATTATCTCCTCTACGTCATTGTTTTTGTTCTGTTTATTTTCTGCGAGAAATAGAAAAAAAATTTGCAATATTTTTGAAAATTTTTACTTTCTCCATAAGAGTGAGAGAGAAAGAAAAAAATTTTTAAAAAAAATGACGTCATTATCTCCTCTTCGACATTTCTAATGTTTTGTTTATTTCCTGCTGGTAATAGAAATAATTTTTGTAATTTTTTTTTAATTTTATTTTCTACATAAAAATGAGAGAGAGTGAGAAATTTCCAAAAAATATGGCGTCATTAACTTCTCTACGTCATTACTATTGTCCCATCAACCGTCCCAATTATTTTTTGCAAGAGGTAGAAAAAATAAATATAAAAATTTTGAAAATTTTATTTTGTCGAAAAATGACTAAATTTCTAGGAAATTGGAAAGTCATTAAAAATCAATTAACGGTAATAGACAAATAATTGACAGACATTTCTTCAGTTGCGAATGAACCTCGGGCCGTGTAACACCTCGTGTTGGGGGAAGTGTCGTAGGTACTGAAACCAAGTGGGATTAAGTGATTTTTTTTTGGTGCCTAAAGATGATTTTCCGCAGTAAGTTTAAAAAAGATTTTTTAACTTTTTGAATTAAAATTTCTAAGATTTTTTAGAAATGTGAATTATTAATTATTTTTATTTTTAAATGTCGTTTTAAATACATTTATTTTTATTTTCTCAAAGTTTAAATATTTTACTTTTATTTTTTCAATAATTTTATTATTTTTTAATTTAAATAATTTTTTTTTCATTTTATCTAATTTTAAATAATTATACTTTTATTTTTTCAAATTTTTAAATAATTCTTTTTTCCTTTGTTCAAATTTTAATTCATTTTATTTTAATTTTTTCAAATTTTCAATAATTATATTTTCATTTCTCAAAATTTAAATATTTTTATTTTTTTAAATTTATACTTCATTGTATTTTTTCAAATTTTAATTAATTTTATTTTTAAAAATTTTAATTATTTTACTTTCTTTATTATAATTTATAAAAAATTTTTTTTGTAAATTTAAATTATTTTTCAAATTTAAATTTTGTTTCAACTTTAAATAATTTTTTAAAATTTAAATAATTTTATCTTTATTTTATCAAATTTTAAATCATTGAATAACTATATACTTGTAGCTTTTCAAATTTTAAATATTTTTTTTTTATTTGTTTAAAATTTTAATTCATTTTATGTTTATTTTCTTAAATTGTAAATAATTTTATTTTCATTTTATCAAATTTTAAATAACTATACTTTTTTCTAAAATTAAAATTTTTTTTTTCCATTTCTTCAAATTTTGAATAATTTTATTTTCATTTCTCAAAATTTAAATATTTTTACTTTATAAAGAATATTTAAAAAAAATTTATAATTTCGTAGTTTTTTAACACGATTTTAAAACAAATTTACAGTTTTAAGAACATTGTAATGTTCTATTTGATGATTAATTTTATTCTATTATTAAGAATTAAAGCACAATGGGCACATGCGCTTTAAAGCGCGTATCTAGTGCTAAATCATAAAAATTAAAAAAAATATTCCAGTTAGAAGAAGTTTTGTTTTGAAATTAAAAATTATATTCACACTAAGAAAATAATGAGAAATATTGTTGCAGAGCGCGAACGTTCTTAAGAAACCATATTTGTCTTTGCTAAGGACCAAAAATACATTATAGCATGCAAACCATCAAAGGAAATATACAGGTCATATTGGCATGTAACCCTTGTAGAAGTAGTTTGTGCTATCAGCTTTTAACAGGTTACTACCATGTAAAAGCTAGAAATTGGTTTTAAGCAAATGACTTTTGGCTTTCTTTGTTGTTTTTTGTTGACTAAAAAAACAGTTGTTCTAAATTTAACATTCAGCCCTACTAGTAAACAATGAAATATTTATAAAAAATAGTTTACAATGACAAGAAAGAAGAAGTATAATATTTATAACCAACAATGCATTGGTTGTATTATCTTATATCCACAAACTTTATTATATTCATACATTATATGTAAATATACATTTATTTCTAAATTGCGCTTAACAAAAGATTGATAAAAAATAAACGGCATTTTTCCTGGTCAAAAGAATGATTTCCGAAAAAAGGAAATAGTGGATTTGGAGGGTACCAGCCATCTCAGGGGGTTCACCAATGCCATACGTTTGATGATGATTGTTTAACTTTCTTCATCTAATGATATTCTTGTTAACTTGTGTACGGCAATTCATTTGTTAACAAAATGTCTAAAACAAAAAATGACATATTGAGTCTTTTTGACGGTGGTGATGCACCTAAGAAGATGAAGCCATGGGTATCAATTCACATTCGGTAGAGAATAGCATACACCTAAAGAGTACTTGAAGAGGTTACGTTCTTTTCACAAGAATTAATGTCGTTTTTGTAAACTAATTCCGGTTGACTCTCTTATCTTCTTTCTCTTGAGAAAGAAATTTTTTAATAAGAAGCAGTGAAAAAAATAATCATCTACTGCTACTTAACTTTATATTTATTCATATTTAATTAATATTTGTATATTTTACATTTTTGTCTTGAAAATAACAATAGTAAAATTTCAACACGCTTGTGATTACTTATTCTTGTTAGAAAAAGTTCTATTTTGAAATTAAAAATTGTATTCATACTAACAAAAATACTTTCCATATTTATATCTTACTTTTTTCTTCTTACTTGTCAATGTAAACTTTTTTCATTATTATTTTATTACTTAATAGTAGATATGCATACAAAGTTGCCTCTATGCTTGTCAGTAGCATACAAAATCATTTTGTCTATATTCAAATAAAACAAGAAAAAATAGTAGAAAAGTATAACAAATTTTGATAAGATTAAACTAAAACAACAACTGCAACATTTTCGATCAAATTGATAATCAATGTTTTGAAAATTTGATTAAAATAAACATTCGATGTTCTTAATATTCGTTCAAATTAACATTCGATATTTTTAAAATTCAATCAAATAAGCATTCGATATTTTAGAAGTTCATCATAAAAGTATTCGATTTTTGTAAATTCGATCTAATCTTTATTCGATCGTTTAGAATTTCGGGAAATTTCATACGATCGTTAATTTAGTTAAATGTCATATTACTTTCAAATTCCGCGCTTTTTTCACACCTAAGTTTCCAAAAGCAATGTTCTTAAATAAAAATTTTGTTTCATTAAACGCGAAAAATAATGTAACTTCTCTTATCTTTTCAAAGAAATTTAAATTAATTAAAATTAAAATAAATAAAAATAAAATTTAACAAACACATTTTAGTCCCTTGAAAGTTAATTCGAGACCTGTTTGTTAGAGAAAATATCAAGTGAGTTTCAGATCAACATCCGCAAATTACAGTTTTTTCTCTAGGGTATATTTTTAATTATTTTTATTATATTAGATGTGTTCTAATAAAAGTGTGCTTTTTGTTTTAGGTCAACGCTTTTCAATTGAAGTTAAACATATTTTCAACGCTTCAACTCTGTTGCAGTTTTAACAAAATTTGTTTTCTGTTTCTGATCTATATGCTTTTTTCATTTTTTCTTTTTTTTATTCAGATTTTCTGTCAATATCTTTTTCTTTTGTACAATGTGTTTCGCTTTTTCATGTTAATATTTTTTCTGTGTTTCAAATTATTGTTTGTCGTTTCACGATGCAATATTTATTGAGGATATGTTTGCTTTCTGCACTATCCTCTTGACCTAATTTTGAGGTTATGTCTGCCCTCCGTCCTTTAACCTAATTTTCATGCATGAAGTAGTATAAGGAGGCCTCACTGCTGTGTTGAGTCCATGAAAAGTTGAAGCATGTTTTCCCGTTCCTCTTAAAACTAACGGAGGTGTCGAACCTACCGGAAAAGTTTGGAACTAATACACACACTGACATAAGGTGTGTTCATACAGTTCCTACACATGAAACTCCCTTTGCAAATGGCTGCCGTCGCTGCTGCGTCAACAGTTGAACGTTTTTTTGTCGTGTTTTCTTTTATGAGTTTTGTATAAATATTTTTTGAGAATTGTTATAATGAGTTGCTCTGTAAAAGGTTGCCAGACAAATTAGTTTAACATTTGTGTCACGCTCTGAGGAAAGGTACATAAGAAGCAAAAAATTTGAGGTTATGTTTTTAATTTTTTAAGTAAAAATACAGAAAGAGAATCAATTATTAATTAAAAATTGTTGGTCTTCAAGTCTTCATTATATTCAAAATATTTGATGAAAATTTGTTTCAAATTCAAATAATTAAAAATAAACTTTTAATCGAGATAAATCTAACACGAACCCAACCTATAATTCGTTTGCTTCTTGGGTACCTTTCTTGGTACTTGGTATCTTTTCTTTAAGAAGTTAATTTAGTACACTGTAAAAACAGTTTCTCAATGTAAGAAGTTTTGTCCCCACTTTTAAAACATTTGAGGTGTTTTACCTCAAAATTATTGAGGTAAAACACCTCAAATGTTTCAAAAGTGGGGACAAAAACGTTTTACATTGAGACACTGTTTTTACAGTGTACTAATTTAACTTTTTAAAGTTTAATAATTTAGTCACTTAAAGATAATATTATCAATTATTTACTTGTGTTTTTACTATATTTTTATATATAGCAAATATTTCTGATGTTTAAATCACTATTCGTTTAAATGTCACTTTTAGCGGACGAAATTTAGGAGTTACCAAACTTTCCCTGCAGGGTTCGCCACCTCTGTTAGTTTTAAGAGAAACGAAAAAATTTGCTTCAACTTTTCTAGAGAGTGGGAACTCCTTATACTACTTCATGTTTTCATGTTATGTTTGCCCTCTGCCCTTTGACCTAATTTTGAGGTTATGTTTATGTATCCTCTGTCCTTTAACCTAATTTTGAGGTTATGTTTGCCCCCTGCCCTTTGACCTAATGTTGAGGATATGTTTGCCCTCTGCCCTTTGACCTTATTTTGAGGTTATGTTTACCATATTATGTTATGAGGTTATGTTTAGCCCTTTGGTCTAATTTTGATGTTATGTTTCCCCTCTGTCCTTTGCCCTAATATTAAGGATATGTTTGCCCTTCGACCTTTGACCTAATTTTCATGTTATGTTTGCCCTCTGTCCTTTAACCTAATTTTGATGTTCTGTTTGCCCTCTGTCCTTTAACCTAATTTTGATGTTCTGTTTGCCCTCTGCCCTTTGACCTAATGTTGAGGATACGTTTGCCCTCTGCCTTTGACCTAATATTGAGGGTATGTTTGCCCTCTGTAATTTGACCTAATATTGAGGATATGTTTGCTCTTTAACCTACCATACTGACTTAATTTTGAGGTTATGTTTACCCTCTGTCCTTTGACCTAATTTTGATGTTATGTTAGCCCTCTGCCCTTTGACCTAATATTGAGGATATGTTTGCCCACTGCCCTGTGACCTAATATTGAGGATATGTTTGCTCTCTAACCTAGGGGTCGTCCATATACCACGTGGACACTTTTTAGACACTTTTTGACCCTCCCTCCCCCCCTCGTGGACAATCGTGGATTTTTTGACGAACCCCTCCCTCCCCCCCTGATTGTCCACGTGGACAATCGGGTTTTTTATTTTAAAATAGTGAATAATAAAAAGATATTTAATAAGAAATACAATTAAAAAATTCTTTAAATTTTTTTATAACAAACTTCTTTAAAATTCAATAAAGATTAAATTATCTTAAAATATTATTAAATATAGGTAAATACCAGTTTTAGTATTATAGAGAGGACTTTGGCAGCAATATATCTTCAATTATTATATTAGTAGAAATACTTAATCTCTTCTGTAACAAATCTAAAAATTTTCTAAAATCCAATAGCTTTGAGCCTTCACATAAACAATAATAGAAATTATTTTTTTTAGAATTTGTAAGAGTTTGTAGAGGTTGCTTTGTATTTCTAATTGTCAAATTTGCATATATTCATATTTGTGCATTTACGATAATGATTTTGTAATATAAATTAAAAAAGAATTTGGCGTTTTTTTTGACAGTTAAATAAATTTCGGATTACAAATATTGTCTGATCACAATCTAATAATAATCTAATAATAAAGTTGAACATAAAGAAAAAAAAGATATAAAATTAAACTTTTGTGTCCACGTGGACATTTGTATTGACCCCCCCCTCCCCCCTCGTGGAAAATCGTGGATTTTTGGCGAACCCCCCCTCCCCCCTAAACTGTCCACGTGGTATATGGACGACCCCCTATCATTCTGTCCTAATTTTGAGGTTTTGTTTACTTTCTGACCTATCATTTTGACACAATTTTGAGGTTATGTTTGCTTTTTAACCTATCATTTCGACCTAATTTTTAGGTTACGTTTGCTCGCTAACCTCGCATTCTTATCTAATTTTAAGGTTATATTTATTTCCTGACCTATCATTTTGACCTAATTTTGATGTTATGTTTTGATTGTGACCTAATTTTTTTTCAGCGGTCCTTCGGAACACAATATATTTCTGTCAATGTTATTAATATTGTCGCAAATAAATTGTGCTCCACATTAAAAACAAAGTAAACATGTAAACATGTTTTGCTATAAATTTTGTAATTGGAAGAACTGTGTGTAATGGGGAAACCATACAAAAGAGCGTCTGATGTTCAACCTCTTGGGTGACGCGGAATAGAACATAATATTTTATATATTTTTTTTTAAAATAATTACAGTAGTGCATTTTTTGCTTTTTAAAGTCTAAGTAGTACAAGTCAATGTCAGTCAGACTATTTAATTTCTCCTTTTAAAATATAAACCATAAAGGAGGAAATAATTCACTAATAATTTATTTAAAAAAAACAATATGTGTGATTTCTACAAATTCCAAAATTTCAGTAGTGCAAGTCAATCTTGGTCAGACCGTTTTTTTAATATTAATAAATACGCCAATATACTATTATTAATTATAAATAATTAAAATCAATTAGATAATAAACCAAGTTGTACATTTTTATAATTTTGGTGTTCATTTCCTGAACATTTTGCTTCTTCATAGAAATAATAATAATTGAAATATAAGAATTAATTTTTATAAAAGAGTTAAAAATCATTAAATCTTGGTCCAAAAAATATGTTTTTATATATTCTATAAGATGGTTATAATAGTTTAATAATTACACATAAGTTAATAAACAAGAATGTTGAAAAAATTATATGTGACGCTCCACGAGAAAAGGGACCTTATTTACTCTTGTCACAAGGTCCCTTTTCTCGTGGAGCGTCACATATTTTCCACAATTTTTGATTTTTCAAATACCAATAATTTGATAATTTTTTACCAAATCAGGTTCAAAAATAGGTCAATCGAAACCTTTTTTAATGCTCTACAAGTTGGTAATGATACTTTTGAAGTTACTTTTATATTTTTCAACAAGATTTTCAAAAAAGTGTTATTTTCAAAAAATTTAGATTTTTAAAACTTTAATATCTCAGGCTAATATAGACGAAAAATGTTCAATGAAGGCTCAAAAGATGCGACTGAAAAAACTCTATAAAACTAAAGAAAAACATTTATAGGTGTCCTTACTTTTTTTAAGTTATGGCCAAAAAACGTTTTTTTTACAAAATGAAAAATGCAAAAAAAATATAGTTGAACTTTATGAATCGGGCTAAAAATACTCTCATTTTATGTCCCCCGGGGAGACCTACAATTAAAAAAAAATTGTGGCCTTTAGCTCTTTCTCGTTCTGAGATATTGAGGCAAATGAAATGTTAGTACACACACACACACATCGGGACAAATTTTTATAATCCGTTTTTTGGACTTCTGAGACAAAATTACATACAAATTTTTTTGTATTTATTTACAACATTTATAGGGGCAATGCCCATTCGTGCATAAAGTACTAAAAGATTAGGTATAACGAAGAAAAGTTTATAAATATGTCAAAAAATCAAAATCAAAAATTTTGCTAATACAATTCTTCCTCTATGAGGAAGCAAAATTAATGAAGTTTGAAAAATTTTATTTAGAAGTTTTGAAAAAATGTAAAAAATAGTAATTAAAATTGTTTGAAAGTAGTTGAATTCCCGAAAATAATTTTTAAAAATTGAAAAATGGTAAATTTTCTCAAATTTCATTAAAATAAATTTTATATTTCAAAGAATTTTATTTTTTCACTTTAAAAATATGTTTTTAAATATTGTTGTATTTATTATTATTATTATTAAGTCCAACAGTTACAACCAATAACATGACTACAAAATAAAACAGTAATTTTGCTATCAAAGGTAGTGCAATTTCGTAGATTATAAGTCATTACAAAATTGGAAATAAGAAAGAAAATAATTATGTGCTATGGAAAGTAGAGTGAACAAATGGAATGAATTCTTTGAGAGATGAATTAAATAAATCTATACTATTATAGATTTTTCTGAATGTAACTAAATGTTTGGAAAATAATTAAATTTTACAAAAAATTCTTGTATTTAAATAATTCAATTATCGTTGTTGAATTCTAATAAGAATTGATTTAAAAAGAATTTAAGTTAAAATTTAAAAAAATATTTGAATATAGAATCGTCGTAACAAGAATTTAAAGAAATATTTAAATTTTAAAAGAGTTTAAAATTAAAATCCTTTTAATATTATTTTTAATCAACGTAAAAGTAATGATAGTATTTAAATTTTAATTTAAAAAAATTATTTTACTTTTTTTTAAAAATTATTAAATTTTTGAAGTTTATTCGAAAATTCTAAAAATGATGTAAATGTAAAATTGAACTTTGGAAAAATTGCAGTCGTAATTTTTAGAAATAATTAAATTTCAAAAGATTTTGCGTTGAAATTACTTAAAATTTCAATTATTTTAAACATGTAACAAAAATTTTTCAAATTTTGAATTCTAAAAAAAAAATTATGTTTCTGAAAAATTCTTTAAAATTGTTTTGAAGATAATTTAATTCCCAAAAATAATTTAAAAATTAAAGCAACTTTAAAAGTTTTGTCAAATTTCATTGAAATAAGTTTTACACTTGAAAGAATTTAATTTTATTAGTTTAAAAATTTTTAAGAAATCAATCAAATTTTACACATTTTTAATCATTTTTTGGTATAGGGCGGCATTTGTTTTTCTCAATTTTTATATATAAAAAAACATTCGAAATGTCTGTAAAATTTAATTAATTTATTAAAATCACTATTATCGTTCAATAAATAAATAGTAAAATATTCAAGTTTTCGTTTGATATAAATTTAATTAAAATCGTTGGTAAGATATATTTATTCAAAAGTTGTCTTACATAGGCAATTGCTTACGAAGGGGATCGTTTTGAAATCAAATGCCTCATAAATTACAAAGAAAATACAATATACTACTTACCGTGATATAGAAAAATGTGTGCAGCAGTTTTAGAGAAACTCTCCTGAATTTGCTCTGCTAAATTTTCAAAAGACGTCATTTTTATTGCCTTTTTTAAATCTGTTAATTAATTAATTAATTAATATTGGACTAACTGACAAATCAAATATTTTTCTCTTGAGAAATAAACATGTGTAAACTTGTTAAACCTTAAACTTTTCGTTGTGTAGAAGGGAAAGCGTTCACTACTCAAGCTCAACTAGTGTAGAACCTTCGAAATATGATGCCTTGTCGAGGCTTTGTATTGTAAATGTACCTTGATAGTGCACTCTTACATGTGTGGCAGCACCTTTACACCTAGTACATACTTTGGCTGCTGTCATCGTCTCACGTCTGTTAATAAACAATAACAAAACAGGATTCTCATGAAAATATTCAATATTTACAATATTACGTGATGGCATTTAATTTTTACTTCGCTATTGTTGGACATGCTGATAATCCATTGTTTGAAATTGAATTCGCAAATGCCGGTAAAGATAGAAAGGTATGAAAATTTTATTAAATATTTCACATATTGCTGGCTGGGTGGAAAAACAATGACAATTCAGATTGGTTTTGAAAAACATGACACGTCGAATTTGAGTTAAAAATCTTTATTATAATTTCCATTCATCTGCTTTAAATTTCTTTAGTCACAAAATTAAATTTTTTCTCGTTTTTCTTTTTGTGGCTCATCAATTTGATCGTCAAATTGCTTACTCGAACTGACGAAAATCTCTTACACTTATTATTAAATATTTAATATTAATGTAAATAATTCAAAATCATTTCATTATGAACTATCAAAATGATCAAAGTCAGTTACTTTATTCAAACTATTATTTCCTTCCTTTTTTATGAAAAACATTTCTGAGAATAGTCTTTTATAGGTTGAAATCCTTTAAATTCCTGGATTAATAGGGGATAAATTTATAAATAAAAAATTTTAATTTTTTTGACCTGCATCACTACAAAATAAGTAAATACTTTTTTTGCAATGATTGGTTTTTTTTGTTTCATTGAAAACAGAAAGAAGATAATGCACACCTAAGTCAGTTTGTTGCTCATGCTGCTCTAGATTTAGTGGATGAACATATATGGAAAACGTCGAATATGCATTTAAAAGTAGTCGATAAATTTAATCAGTGGTTTGTAAGTGCGTTTGTGACAGCAACTAGAATACGTTTTATTATGGTCCACGATGGGAAAAATGAAGATGGAATTAAGAACTTCTTTAACGAAATGTATGAAACTTATATTAAGGTGAGTAATTCGAATCACATGAGATTATTGGTTGGTTAAAAATGAATATTTATTAGGTACTTATTATAAAATTCGAATTTTGAATTGTTTGTTACAGTATTCTATGAACCCCTTTTACAAGATAAATACTCCAATCAAGTCCGTAGGTTTTGAAAAAAAGGCTCAATTGTATGGAAGAAAATATTTAACTACATAACTGCGCGATTACACGAAAAGAGGTGGATAATTTTATTTATTGTCTTCTATTAATTCTTTATTTTGTATATTAATAAATTTTATTTAGTTAAATGATGTTTATTTTAACCCTCTGTCCACGCTCAGTTATTCCCTCTCCAAATTGTTTTCCTATCGTTCCCACCAGGCGACCGAATAATTGTCATTTACTAAATGGTCAGAGGGTTAAATTATAATTTAGTTAATTTGTAAATAACATTTACAGAAACAGTAAAAAAAATTAAAAACTGACTGAAACGATATTCTTGTGATCTTATTTACGTTCCCGTATACTAGAAAAAATTAAATTAAAATTTAAAAGAAAATGCTGAATTTTTGTGTCTTTCTTGTTTGCCTCATAAACAATAATTTCTTTTTAAATAACTTAGTTCTTGAAAAACTATCATAAAATTATTACTTAGAAATTATTTAAAGATTAATTTTACTTCAATGTTTCAAAATTAATTTGAATTTTAAAAGTCTACAATTTTCATAAATAGATGAACTTCAAAAGGTTTTAATTTGAAATTTTAGAAAATTTCAATTTTGAACAGATTTAATTTCTTCACAGAAATTCAAATATGTTCAAAAATTTTAAATAATTATCTCGTCAAAATTTAAATTTTCTTTATAAATAATAAAATTCTTCTCCAAAATTAAAATATTTTCAAAAATTTTTCTTTATTTCAATGATTTTCAGTATCTACTACTTTAATAATATTTTCCAAAAGAATTCAATAATTAAAAAAAAAATTGATAAAATTCTACGCAAACATTAAATTACTTTCATAAATAATGAACAATTTACAGAAATTCAATTATTTACAAATTTTTTTATAAATTTCTTCGCAATAATTTAATTATTTTTATAATCAATCAAATTTCCTACAAGGATTCAATTATTATCATAAATAAGAAACCTAATCGCAAAAATTTCAATTATTTTTAATACAATTTTAATCGAATTCATAAAAAAATGTAATTATTATTAAAAATTTTATTAAAATTCGTCCAAAGAATTTAATTATATAAAAAGTTCAATTTTCAGAAATATTCAATTATTTAAGAAATTTATTACAGAACAAAAAATCCAGACCGAAAAATCCAAGAAAATAAGTCCAAAGTACAAAAAATCCAAAATAAAAATGTCCAAAGTCAAAAATCCAAAATAAATAGAAATGTGAAAAATAAATAACCAATAACGAAAGATGTGAAAAACTCACGTTTTTACTTTTTACGCTATAAAATCAGAATTTAAAATGTTAATGTTACCTAAAATCACATGATTTTAATTATTTACATAAATAATGAAATTCTACACAAAAACTCAATTATTTTCATAAATAAAAAAATTTTTCAAAAAAATTCAATTATTCTGTATAATTTTTAAAACAATTATTTCCAACAATTTTGATAAAATTCTTTACAAAAATTCAATTATTTTTTTTAATATAATTCCCATTAAATTACTCGATTCGTTTAATTATTTTCAGAAATTTAAAATGTTAAGTTTGCCTACTTTCGATTTACAGTCATCGAAATGAGCAACTCAAAAAAAGAACAATCTCATTCAAGGCAACCATTTAAATTTTTATATCTCAAGTTTTTTCATTGGATTTTTAATTTCTTTGGACAAAAAATAAGTCCAAAGTGAAACTATTTTTTTTTACTTTGTTGGATTTTTTGTTTTGGACTTCTTGTCCGGATACCAATAAATTATTATATTTTTGTATTCAAATAATTGAATTCTCTTACAATTTTTTTAATAAAAATTGATTTAAAAATGAGTTTTATCTTAAAATTTTAGATAATAATTAAATATTAAAAGCATTATAGAATGTATTTTTTGAGAAAATTAAATTTTGAAAAGATTTCAACTATAATCTTTGAAAATTGAAATTTTTCAAACTTTTAAGTAACAATTTTTGGGAATTAATTTTTTTGAAAAAGTTTAATTGAATTTTTTTTTAATTATTTAAAGTCCTTATTTGGGCCAAAATAAGTGAAACCGATCACTTGAAAAATTTTTGTCTTCAATTTTCAAGTTATCTATGATTTTTGGTAGATATATGAGTACACTTTTTCCCCCTACAATATTTTTCAGAAAAAAATTTTATTTTTGAAGTAATCAGGTGTTGAAGTTTTGGGTCATTTTATTATTACATACTTTGAAACAAATAAAGATAATTAAGTGAATTTTTTTTTAAATTAAAGCTTAAAGTGTAGACTTTTAACCTTAAAAATGTTTGTTTAAAACATTTGTCCCAAAATACATATTTTAAGAAATATTTAAGGCATTCCATTCTATTGACACACCCTGTATATTTAATTGAAAAATTTCACAATATTCTAAATTTTGTAAAATTGAATTGTAAACAAATGGATTTGAAAATTCTCAACGAACTAATAACGAGACTAATAATTTCCACTGTAGTTCTGTAAATTAAAAATTTTTTTATTGTGTACAATATCCTGTGAGAAGATAACCATTACAACTACTTGTCAAAATATCAGGATGCGTTCTATCAGTTAAAATTTGATAGGACCGTAAAAAATTGGTAAAAAGTTTTAAATTAACTACACGGTATTTTTGTTTGAGAAGAACATAGATTTCTTGAAGTGGTTCCCGATTCGTGTGGAATATAACAAATGGCCTAGACTTTTTTACAAAATTTATAAGCAATTCAACGATATTAAGAGGATGCTCTCTGGCTACTATAACTAAACTGTCGACTTTAGTAGTACTAAGAAGATTCGTAGCACAAGTTTTAGATTTTTTCTGAGGTACATTAGACTCTAGATCAGTATCTGTATCTGTTGGAGTTTTTCGTTTACGTGAATTATCTTCACTAGATTCCTTATTTTCGGCACATTCGGTTCCAGATTCTGCTGTGGATTGTTCCTCTGTTTTGAGTATTTCAGGCGAATCTTCCTTGGATTCGGTCGGTGGAATTTTTGCAACGCTTTCTTTACTCTGGATAACGTCTTTCAAGTTGAGATTCGTCAATCGATTTAAAAGATCGGACGGAAAGTTCATCGCCTTTACAGCTGTGTTTTGTGGGTCGTTTCCGAGATACAGATTTATCAGAGAACCGGAAGTGTTGGCTCCGATCCGGTTCAGAATACTCGCCGCCACTAGACCTAAAGATCCACTGTCGTATAACAAGTGCACTCCGTCCGATTTTATATCACTGTAAGAAATTATTTGTGCCAATGTGTCCATTCTTATTGAATTAATTTTATAATAATCTTGCCGAAAGTAAAGTTCCTGTAGTAATGCAATAGTTGGACGGCAAATTGTTAAGTACTGAAAATATTTTTTCCCCTTCTTTCGGATGTATTTTTCTTGAGAATATTCAGTCTTTGTGCTGAAAGATGTACTGTTTTCGATAAGAGTTTGAACTATTTCCTTTCCGGACTTTCCGGCTTTTCGTAGATCGAGAATTTTCTCCTTCGACAACTGCTGTGATGTACCGTTATCATTAATCAGTCGATTATCAACACCTGACTTCAAGGAATCGAATCGTAATTTCTCTAACATCTCTGCCTTTGTTACTGGTTGTAGATTATTAATTGACTCGCCTTTTGAAGAAGGGACTATTTCAAACGTTGTCCAAAAGGGTTTTCCTATTATGGAACTTGTATCGACATCATCTTTAGTAATTGTAAAAATACTATTTTTTGATACTCTGTGAACCTTCATAAAATTCTCCTTTCTGATTATAACATAGTCTCCTTCTTTGATTAGATTATTTGTATTATGCATAGTTTCCTCACTTAAGTTCTCCATAGTTTTTCCGACTGTCGCTTTTAGATAGCACTGAAAAAATTTTCAATTATATTTTCCAATTAACTATTTTCATTTTTATTAAAATAAAAATAAAAATTTATAATAAATAATTTGAAAATGCAATTTAAAAAACTTCTATAATCAAATCTTATTTTCTTTCGATATAATTAGGGCTCGAAAACTAAATTAAATTTTTCATAACTATAAAACATCTTAAATTTCAATTCTCATAAAGAATCGTTATTAACAAATTTTCAAAAAATTGAATTCTATCAACGAATTTTAATAAAATTTTTAATCGAATAATTACATTTTTCGAGAAATTCGATTAAAAAATTGTATAAAAAATAATTGAAATTCTGCAATGAATTTTATTATTTGTGAAAATAATTGAAACTCTAAGAAGAATTTTATTACTTACTTTTGAATATTTTTTGTGTTTTTAACTAAACATTTTCTATAAATCCATTATTTTTAATAATTTTTGAAAAAGTTGTTTAATTTTTAAAAATAATTAATTACTCTGTGAATTACTTATTTATTTATTTTCAAACAGTTTTTTAATTAAAATATTGAAAATTCTAATTGCTGTAAAAGTATAGTAATATTTAAATATTAAAAATAATTAATTTGTTAGCTTCCTTAAAAATTAAATCTTTGGAATAATATAATTCAAAAATTCTAAAAAATAATTAAACTTTGTGAGACTTGCTGTTCAAACTTTCATATTCCATTGAAAGTATTTCGAAATTATATTTTAAATTTTAATTTTAACATAATTTAATTATATATATTAATTATATGTTATACAAAAGTTATGTTACTGAGCGTGCAAACTTTTTTTGTTTAAGGTTATGTGTATAAAACAGCATTGCTTCACTAAATATCCTAAATATACTTTAATAACATAAATTGTTAATCGCAGTGTCTGGATTTTATTTGTTAAATTTTATAAAGTTTTTTGTAATGTAAATAAATAGAAACTTTACCTATTTTATATCTTTAAAAATATTCCTTTATTTACATCTGGATCATGCTTTCGTGTGTTTACTCTGTCTGTTAGGGTGGAATCACAACTGAGCGGAAAATCTGAATTATGCTTGCGTTCTAAAGGTGCATCACAATGTAATCAGGTATTTTTGGTCAAGCGAAAAGATTTAAGGTGCAATCACAAGTCAGCGTAAAGGGGTGCTACTCTCTGTACCAAAAACATAAGTTCGAATGCTCATTATGCCGAATTTACAATTTAGAAATGACCAGATACGCGAATCCTCAATAACCTAAATTGTATATTGAATGAAATTCAAAAGTAGGGAATAATCATTTGATATATTCTGCATATGGAGAATATTATTTTAAACTAATTCTTTTTTTCCACAATTTGAAATTATTGCAATTTTTATTTTTGGAATTTCCACTTTACCTACATTTTAATAGATCGAAACGTAAAATATCAGAATTGACATTTAATTGAAATATGATGGAGAATAAATATATATTCACTGAATAAAAAGATTAAATAATTATTAAATGTTTGAATTTAATAAAAACATATTGTTCAAAAGTTACAGTGCGAATTGTACAGAATATATATTAATAAGAAATATAATTTGGCAGAATGTCGATTCGATCGATTTTATATTTGCAAGAAATTCAATTTGACAGAATATCAATTTATAAGAAACACGTTTTCGTAGAACTTTAACTTGTCAGAATTGTAATTTTGTAGAATATTAATATTGGCAAATCTAATTTTGGTAGAAATCTGCTTTATCAGAATGATCACATGTTCGAATCCTCAAAAGTTAGAATTCCATTTTTACCGAAAATGGATTCCACATAAATATTTGGCGCAAATTTTAAAATCGACCAATCAGAAATCAGAATTTTAAAATTTGCGCCAAATATTTATGTGGAATCCATTTTCGGTAAAAATGGAATTCTAACTTTTGAGGATTCGAACATGTGATCATTCTGATAAAGCAGATTTCTACCAAAATTAGATTTGCCAATATTAATATTCTACAAAATTACAATTCTGACAAGTTAAAGTTCTACGAAAACGTGTTTCTTATAAATTGATATTCTGTCAAATTGAATTTCTTGCAAATATAAAATCGATCGAATCGACATTCTGCCAAATTATATTTCTTATTAATATATATTCTGTACAATTCGCACTGTAACTTTTGAACAATATGTTTTTATTAAATTCAAACATTTAATAATTATTTAATCTTTTTATTCAGTGAATATATATTTATTCTCCATCATATTTCAATTAAATGTCAATTCTGATATTTTACGTTTCGATCTATTAAAATGTAGGTAAAGTGGAAATTCCAAAAATAAAAATTGCAATAATTTCAAATTGTGGAAAAAAAGAATTAGTTTAAAATAATATTCTCCATATGCAGAATATATCAAATGATTATTCCCTACTTTTGAATTTCATTCAATATACAATTTAGGTTATTGAGGATTCGCGTATCTGGTCATTTCTAAATTGTAAATTCGGCATAATGAGCATTCGAACTTATGTTTTTGGTACAGAGAGTAGCACCCCAGCGTAAAACAGGAAACGGAAAGCGTTTACATAGTCAAGATAAATTTGTCTATTGTGGACTCAACCTGAGAATGAGATCTTAAATCAACAATTGTGAATTGAACCTAATTGTTGTATATGTCAAAATGCACAGTGTTGGTTTCTACTCTGACTCCAACCTCTCGTTAATTGAGTTGTATATGTAAATAAGATACCTTCTACTTTGTAAACATTGTTTAATTTATAATTAGTTACTATTATAATAGTTAATTTTTTTACAAAAAAAAGTTGTGACACCGGTGATGGAAAAATTTTGATTATATACATTACAGATTTATTTTGTTCAACAATGGAAAATGAAAACAATGAAAGTTTCACTACGGGGAATGAGGATAATGAAGAGTGGAGAAAATTTACTTTTTCTCCACCAAATATAGTACATAATTCTGAGAGAATTATTAATTTTGGAATTACATCTGATCATGTAATATCACCGCGTACTCCCATCGATGACGAATTTCAATTTTCGCTTCCAACAAACTTGTTCAAAAATACAAGTTCATCTCCAACGAAAAATGCTGATTGTCAAAGTTCGACTAAACAATACAAACCACGAATTTCAAGGAATACCTTTAAAGCTCCTGTCAACGTCTTTACACAGGCTCTCAAAGGTAGTGTATAGTCATTTTTGTTGTAATATAAATCGGTTTCTTAATAATGATTTAGTTGATGTTTGGTAAAAACAAATATTGTCGATGTAGGACGCTTAAACAAATATTTTAAAGGAGAGTTTTTCTGGTCAAGGATTTAAAAAAAACCGATTTTTTTTGCTTTAAAATATTCCTTAGTATCATAAAATTACTGTACGAAAATATTTTTGAAGAAATATGCAAAAGAGAAAAAGTTGTAGCAATTTTTAGGAACGTTGTCTTAACAATTACCATACAGTTATTCGTTACGAAAACTTAAAACTCTCTTTTCTCGAAAACACATTTTTCAAAACGAGGAAACACTTTTCTCGAAATCTACTGAACCGATTTAAAAAACCAAAAATCATTCGTCAGGAATTGTTATTAAAAGTACTGGAAAAATTAAATTTTTAGAATTTATAAGAAAATTCTGAATTTTTGTAACTTTTTAATGTGCCTCATAAAGTATGAAATTACCATAAATTCTAATAAAAACCTTCAATTTTTTCTATCCCTGACAATAATTTTTTTTTTAAATAACTTAATTCTTGAAAAATTATCATAAAATTATTAATTAGAAATTATTTGATGAACAATTTTACTATTCAATTTTAAAAGAGTTGCGTTTACAACTTTAAAAAATAAATCAACTTCAAAAAGGTTTTAATTTGAAATTTTATAAAATTTCAATTTTCAATGAATCTAATTAGAAATTTTAAAGAACTAAGATTTTTGAAAAATTTTAATCATTCAAATTCTTCTGAAATTAATTTAATTTTCTAATACATTTTTAATTAATTATTAAAAATAATGTATTTATCGAAGAATTTTAGTTAAAAATACTAAAAAAAAAATTAAATTTTGGAGAAGTTACAAATGTTTGCAGAAATTTCAATTATTATTTTCAAAAGTAACAAAATTCTTCTTAGAAATTCAATATGTTTAAAAATTTTTAAAAATTCTAGTAAAAATTCCAATTATCGTTATAAATAATGAAATTAGTCTCCTAAATTCAATTATTTACAAAAGTTTTATAAATTTCATATCAATAATTCCATAATTTTCATAAATAATAGAACTTATCGCTGAATTTCAATTATTTTCGATAGAATTTTATTAAAATTTATTGAAAAAATTCAATTTTTTAATTATTTTTGTATTTAAATAATTAAATTCTGTTAGAAATACAGTTATGTTTAAAAATTTTTAAAAATTCACGTCAAAATGTCAATTATCTTTAAAAATAATAAAATTCTTCTCCACAATTTTTTTCAAAAAATTTCCTCACTTCAATGATTTTTATTATCATTTTTACAATTTTAATCGAATTTCTCGAAACATGTATTATTCCTAAAAATTTAATTTAAATTTGTCAAAAAAATTCATTTTTTTAAATATTTGTTGATAAAATTTTTTGAGAATTCAATTTTTAGAAACATTCAATTAATAATTAATTATTTATCTTTGTATTTAAGTAATTGAATGCTCGTAGAATTTTTTAATTAAAATTGATTTAAACATGAATTTCAGTTTAAATTTTAGAGAATAATTGAATGAAAAAAGGCATTATAGCGTGAATTTTTAGAAATAATTGAATTTTTAAAAAAGATTTCAAATTAAAATCTTTGAAAATCTGAATTTTTCGTACTTTTAACTAACAAATCTGTAGAATTTATTTTTCTTGAAAAAATTTAATTGAATTTTTTTTAAAATTATTTGAACTTTTTATTTTCTAATATATATTTAATTGAAGAATTTCTGAATAATTGAAATTTCGTAAAATATTGATTTGCAAATAAATGGATATGAAAATTCTCATAGAACTTTATCAAAAATTATCAATAATAATTGATTTAAAGAAGAATTTATTTTAAAAGTCTAGAAAATAATAATTCAATTAAAATGATGAATTCCTGAGAAAATGTTTATTATTTATAAAAATAATTTAATTCTTGCGAGGAATGTTATTAACATTTTTGAAAATTCTAATTAAATTCTTTTGAAGAATTTCTTTGAATCTTTTTTAAAATAATGGAGTTTTTATAAAAATTTTACAACTGCTATTTGAAATAATTTAGATATTTAGCAATTTTTTAAAAATTAAATTTATATTTGATAGAATATTCATTGCAACAACTCTTCATTTGCCTGAATTTTTATTTGCAAGAATTGTTTATTTGATAGAATTCTTAATGTACCGAAGAATTATGATTCGACCGAATTTGCAAATAACGAACTAAATTAACTGTTGGAAATAATTCTGTGTGGATTTTGTAAATCTTAATTTTTTGTTACAGGATCACATACTTACGAACAATTGAAAAAGAATACAAAATCTCAACAACAGAAAAACAACATCGAAAATTCAATCACCTGTACAATGGTTCCTAAATCACTTCTCGATAAAGTAGTTGCTAAAGAGCATTTCTCAACATTCGGAGACATTTCAAAAATTTTGATTCGACCAAAGAAGCAGTCTATTGTCGTATTTTATGTGACAAAAGGCGAGGCGAATATTGCATATTACAAATGCGGTTTGTTCCTGAACGAGAAATTTAACGTTCAGTGGACCAGCGAAGTGGTTAAATCTCCCGTCAAGAAAGCAGACACTTCGACTGTATCTCGTATTCTCAAGGCGAACGACGATAGTTTTCAGGATGAAATAGAAGCACTGAAGCATTTGGAATACAATCTTCATGAAGAGACCCCGACCGAGATGAAACAATTGACGTGCATCACAAAATTAAGAGTAGCGAAACCAAAAGAACTGAAACACGATAAAGTACCTTCGCGTCTGGACAAAGTGAATACGGCGAAAGTGGAGAAAATTGGAGCTTCCGTTCCAAAAGCGACGGTCGAGGAGCTGCAGTACGTCATTCGCCAGGCGGCACTCACCAGCGAGGATAAGTACAAAATTCTAGAAGCCAGGGATAAGTTGATGAGGTTGAGAAACGCGAAGTCGATTAGTCTAGCCACGGCGCAGATTACAAGGGGTACTTGTCCGGACATGTGTCCAGAGAAGGAGAGACTCATGCGCGAGACCCAACGGCAAGTCTCCTTCTACGAGCAGTCGGACAACAATGGCCAGAAGATAAACCACATGACGGCGGTGAAGCAGTACTCGAGATCATCCGCCGATCAGGAGGAGCCTATGCCTCACGAACTAAGACCCGTCAAGTCCCTAAAGATGACCATGAGTTACTTGCTCCACGAAATCGTCGATCTGTGCGAGAGAAAGGACACGAACCTTGCAGAGTGGTACCACTTCCTCTGGGACCGAACGCGAGGTATCCGGAAGGACATCACCCAACAGGAACTCTGCTGCCCCGACAGTGTCGAACTCGTCGAGCAGTGCGCCCGTTTCCACATTCTCTCCTCCGAACGTCTCTGCACCGAAGAATCCAACGTATTCGACAAGAAAATAAACACCGAAAACTTGACAAAGTGCTTGCAGACTCTCAAGTATATGTATAACGATCTGATGTTGAAAGGAATCAGCTGCATCAACGAACCGGAATTCAGGGCTTACATCATTTTGCTGAATTTAAATAACGGAAGTTTTATGTGGGACCTCCAGAAACTTCCGTCGTCGATACAAAAGTCGCCGGAGGTGAAATTCGCGATTGAGGTTTATTCATCTATTGTGTCGAACAATTACGTTAAGTTCTTTAAATTGCTGCGGAGGACGACTTATATGAATGCTAGTATCTTGCTGAGGTACTTCAATCAAGTGAGAATTACCGCCCTGTCCGTGATGGTGAAGGCTTACTGCAGAACGATCACGAAACCGTATCCTTACCCACTTTATGAACTGATTGACATTCTAGCCTTCGAGGACGAGAGGGAGGCTGTTTACTTCTGCGAACAGGTCGGACTCAGTTTGTCTCAGGACGAACTGTACGTTATGCTGAATAGGGAGCACTTCGCCTCTTCGGAACACACTGTCGAGCAAGCACGAGCCTTCAATGTAATTGAGAGCAAACGACACGCGCGGTATTCTTCGGTTGGTCAATGCATCGCGGGAGGATCTCTTCCTGGACAGTCGTACAAAAACCATCAACCTCATGATAGTTTCAATTCTCAGGGTTATCTTCTGGAGGAATCGCTCAAAGCTGAAGATCAAAAGGTTCCAGTAGTTGATGAGAAGGACCCCTACGAATTTACAGAGGAGGTTGACGATTTTTCACCAGAAGTTTCTGAGAGTCCGGAAGTTCTGGTGAAAAATCCTTTTAAGGAAACATATAGTGCCAACAAGCGTAAACTGGACTTTAATCCTTTTTGCGACAAAGTCGATTCGACGAAAACTGCCGCACAGACAACCTTCTCCTTTACCAATTCGGTCAAAAAACCCTTCACTTCGGTCGATTTTTCGAAGTCGTCTTTCCAAACCTTTGCTAACGAGAATAAAACTTTCGCCTTCAGTAACGTTGTAAATAAGGACATATTTTCCGGATCGACGAAAACTTCCCCTTTTAAATCTGTACAGCCGGTGAAACCCTTCTTTTTCCATGCTGCAAGTGCTGAAACTCCGAAGGAAGACGAACAGGAAGAGGAAGACAAGGAGACAGAATCGAAGGAGAAGATTCTACAACAAGAGGAAGAGGCGAAACAGAAGAGAAAGGAACAAGAAGAGGCGAAATTGAGACAAATCGAAGCAGAGGCGGAGAATTTGTACCTCTCTCATCTATTTGAAGTGGTTGACGAAATCTGCGGTACGATCATTAAAACCGAATTACAAATTCTCTACCAAGGGTGGACGGAAGATATTTTTGAAAGTATCCTCCAAGATATTGTTCAAGAAACTTGTGAAGAAACATGCAGAGAGGAAAAATTCATTCAAGAAGCGGTGAGCGAAATAAGAAGGAAGCAAAAGCGGAGAATTTCCGACAAGTACTACAAACTTTGGAGAAGGTACGTCAACAAGAAGAGATCTAGACGAAAGGCTCTGGACAACACTCCCATCTGGCTACCCAAGCAGAGTCTAGAAGCATGCGCCAAGTCCCTCTACTGCAAGCAACAGGACGCAGTCATAGAGAACATGTGCCGAAAACGTTTGAAATTATCCCCGAGTAATCATCAACCGCACAACCAAGTTCCGATCGAAGTCGTCATCTACGCCGGCATCAAGGAGAACATAAAATCATTCAACAGTGAACCTCGAATATGTTGTCCGAATATGTTTTGGAAACTGGCAATTTCGTGGCCGAAACTGGAGAACCGGGTGGTTTTGTATCAACGCAAAAAAGTGATAAGTGGTTATTTCAGTGATGAAGCTGGCGATCCGATTATGAAAAACTTTCAACCGAACGCTTACGAAACGTTACATGTCTGCATTAGGAATTTCGAAGGAGTGATTAGTGAGGAGAATTTAACGGGAATGGACGCATTGATGTTTATTGCCTCTACGTCGGAAGAATCGAGATCAATTGTGAGAAGACTGACGAAAACTGTTTTGTCAAAGAATAAATTGATGCCGATACCTTTGGTAGTTATACTGTTCCACGACGGTAATATCAAACCGGAAGCTATTGATATTACGCCAGACTTGGAAAATTTAATGGATACGGGTTTTGTTTCTGAATATACAATTATTTTGGAGAATACAATCGATGAGAATGCGATTGTTAAACTGACGCAAAGTGCTGTTTTATGGCTTGCAGTAAATAAATCTCCACAAGTGCCTCTGGAAATGGATTACCTGAAGAGGGTTCTCAAAGATTGTTTAATGGAAGAATTATGGTTCAGGTATATATTTTTATTTTTTTGTATTAAATAACAGGCTGAGGAAATTTTGCCGAACTTTAGAACCATTGGTTCTAAAATCGCAGAACCTCATAAGATCAGATTTGGATTCAGTAAAAAACCTTAGGTTTTTTACTGAATCCAAATCTGATCTTATGAGGTTCTGCGATTAGCCAAAAATTTGTTTTTATTTAATTATTATTATTTATTAAATTTTGCTCTTATTTTAGACTTGAAGGCCATTCTGTATATAATAGTCAATTGAAAAATGCCCTCGAAGATCCGCAATTTGTGATAAATTTGCATACAGAAGCAATTACACATGTGATGGAAATAATACTCGATCAAGAATCACTTTTGTACACTGATTTCTCCCCAGAAATAAAAGGAACGCTAAAGGAGAATTTCAATTTACCATGTAGTTACGAATACTTTGATGATGTTTGGAAAAATGTTGAATACAGAGAAACAGTGGAGAGATTTGTGAAACAATTAATTATACCACAATGGAGGTAAAAATCTTAATTCCATATAGAATGTATTTTTTTCATAAATATTTAATTTATTTTTCCACAGGAGTTAAAATATTATGATTTCAATCGAAATTTAACTATTTATAAAAATTACAACTATAATTCTTCCAAAATTCAATCATTTAAAATTTTAAAATATTAAATATTATTAAATATTTTCAAAATTTTAACTGAAATTCAATTTAAAATCAATTTTTATTAGAAAATTCAAGGATAATTCAATTATTTAAATACAAAAATAAATAATTTATTGAATAATTCAATTTTTTTAAATTCAATTTTTAGAAATAACTTTATCAACATATTTTTAAAACAATTAAATTCTTTCGAAGAATTTTAATAATATTTTGAAGAATAATTGCATTTTTCGTAGAATTTATGTAAAATTCTATTCAAAATACTAGAAATTAAATTAAATTATTTAAATAAGTAAATTCCTGTAAAAATGTTATTATTTATGAAAATAATAGATATGATAAAAATGAAATTTGTAAAAATGTAAATTTAATGGTTTTGAAGAAAATTTAAGTTGGTACAAGAAATTTAATTAAAATTGTAATGAAAATAATTAAATTCTTCTAAAAAATTTATCACAATTTTTAAAAATAACTGAATTCTAACAACAAATTTTTTTAAATAAATAAATTCTTTCGAAGAATTTTTAAGAAAATTTTCAAGAATAATTGCATTTTTGTGGAATTTATTTAAAATTGTATTAAAATAATTGAAATTTATTTAAATTATTTAAGTAATTGATTTTCTGTGAAAATATTAATTATAAAAAATAAAAAAATAAAATTTAAGTTCGTATAAGAGTTAATTAATTAATTATTAACAATTGTAATTAATTGTATTAAAAGTAATTGAATTCTTCGAAAGAATTTATTAGAATTTTTAAAAATTAGTGAATTCTATCAACAAATTTTGTTAAACTTTTTAAAATTAACTAAATTCCGTCAAATGTTATTTATTTTTATTTTTATTTCAAATAATTGAATTCTTTAGGCAAACTTTATTGAAAATAATTAAATTTCAACAAACTTTTGAAAATAATTGAATACGCAGAATTATTTCATTAAAATTTTTAAAAATAATTGAATTTTTGCGAAGAATTTTATAAATATTTTTTGAAAAATGATTGAATTCTTTTGGGAAATTTTTTTAAAATAATTGACATTTTACCAAGAATTTTATTAAAATTTTTAAAAATAATTGAATTTTGAAGAATTTTATTATTTAAAAAAAATAATTAAACTTTTAACGAGAATTTAAACAAATTTTTGAACATAATTGAATTTCAGCGAAGAATTTCATTTCTTTTGAAAATAATTCAATTTCTGCAATTATTTGTAGTTTTCATTTAATGTTTTTAACTAAAATTATTCTTTAAATCAATTATTTTTAATAATTTTTGACAAAGTTCTTTGACAATTTTCAAATTTATTTGTTTACAATTCAATTTTAAGAAATTTCATTAAGAATTTTATTTTATCAACAAATTTTCAAATAATTGAATTCTTTTGTTAAATTTCAAACAATTTTTAAGAATAATTACACTTTTTGAGGAATTCAATAAAAATTGTATTAACAATAATTAAATTCCAACGATGAGATTTACTTTTTATTAAAATAATTGAATTCCTAAAAGGAAATTTACTTTTTTATAAAAATAGTGGCATTGCGAAGAAATTCATAAAAAATTTGTAAATAATTGAATTCCTGTGAAATTTTCATTATTTATGAAAATAATTGAATTTTTGCTACGAATTTCATTAATTTTTTTTTTTTAAATAATTGAATTCTTTTGTGAAATGTTATTGAAATAGTAGATATTGAAAATAATTGAGTTTCGACAAATTTTTGAAATAAATTAAATTTCTACAAAGAAATTAAGAATTTTTTGAAAATAATTGAATTTTTACCAAGAATTTCATTAAAATTTTTGGAAATAATTAATTAAATTCTTTCAATAAATTGAATTAAAAATGTATTGAAAATAATTATTAAATTCTGATAAACAAATTATATCAAAATTGTTTAGAATAACTGAATTTTCGCAAAGAATTTTAATATTTTTGAAAATAATTGAATTCTTGCGAAGAATTTTATAAAAATCTTTTTAAATAATTGATTCTTTTCGAAAAATTTTATGAATATTGTGTTTTATAAAATTGACTTCCTATAAAAATTTATTTATTTATATAAATTATTGAATGTTTGCAAAGAATTTTATTAAAAAATTTTTTAAATAATTGAATTCTTTGGGGAAATTTTTTATTAAAATAGTAGATATTTAAAGTCGTTGGTGGACACATTTAAGGAGGAATGGTATAGAAATTCAAAACATTCAGAATCTTTTGATATTTTGGGAAATGATTTGCTTTTATATAATAAAATGACCCACCAAATTTCAGAATTTTTCACTAAATAGTTTACAAGTTATAAATTATTTAATTTAACATTGTCTCTTATGGAGAAAGCACGAATTTGCATGTTTATCATTAAAAATTTAATACTTAAAACATTAAGAATTTCTTGTAAAAATTGTATCTTGAAGGTCAAGATTTAAGCTTTATTAATCACGAAAGTTCTTTTTTATTCACTAATTAGTTTAAAAGTAATTAATTAGTTTCTGGAAGAAAACTAATTTTATGTCAGACAAACAGAGAAAACGTGGCAACACTGCAAATATAAACTCACATGTGACAGCTGTTTAGTGGTACATAGAACCAAGAGATGGCGCCAAAGGTACCAAAAATGACAAATTTTCATTACTTTTAACCACACAAATGCAAATCATAACACTTGACACTGCTACCAACGATCAAAAAACAAAATACTTGCATTGCGACGTTGTCACGATTTTTCGCTCATTACAAATTGTTATTTGACAATGTTTATAATTAACAACATTAATATTACAGCATAATACGACACATATATACGTAATAATAGCATTTTTTCAAAGTTTGCAATGGAACACTCGATAAATCCGAAAATAATTTTTAGAGAATTTCAGAAAATTTTATTTTCTTAGGTTTTAAATTCGTACAGACAGTGACAAAAGTTATTTTCTGCTTTTATAAAAAAAATTAATTTCATTAATTTATTATCTTTTCCTTATTTAATATATACTTTTTAATATTCATTGATGTCTACTTTTATGATTTCAATAAGAAAAACTGCTATATGTAGCTTAAATAACAAAATTACAAATTCCCCCAAATGTCACAAACTTTTGGCCCGATTAGGTATACCATTCCTCCTTAATTGAATTTCTAAAAAATTTTGAAAATTGAATAGTTTGAAAGAATTTTATTAAAATTTGTTGAATTGTTTTTAAGAATTTTATTTAAATTTTTGAGAATAATTTTTTCATTCCAACTATTGTCTTTAGTGTTTGGTCCATTTTAATTAAGATTGAATTTCTATATTTCAGGGAGTCATGGCCGATTTATGATAAAACGCATCTTCAAAAAGCCATCAGGAATTTCTGCATAGAGGCAATGGCGGATTGCAGTCACGATGTGTCGATCAGCGACATTCTAAACAACTTATTTGTATTGATTGATTCTAGTCCACGTGTATACTTTCCCGACATTTTGCTGCTGATAATTAATAAGAAAATTGACTTGATGAAGGAAGAGTTGAAAGTTGTTTACAATCGCAATCACATTAAACACTTTCGAACTTTGCCTTGGTGGTTTAAATCGACTGTGTTTTTAAATTATAGTTTTCAACCCTTGATTGACTGGGAAATGGGAAATGATGAAGTGGCAAACGACTCGAGAAATATTTCTGCATCTTTAGTCGACGAGTCAGATATGGACGATTACATGGATCAGTCGCTGACAATGAATCATATTCATCCAGTGAAAGAAATTTCTAAAAGCTCACAGAGTCAAATGACAGCCGTATTCGACAAACTAGAAACATTTGGGGTTCAATTACAAGATCAAAAATTAAAGAACCAACAATTAGAGGACGAAATCAAAAAGGCGTTATTTCCAGACGAATCTTAATAATTGACACATAAATCGCAGTTGAATGTGATGTTATTTATAGTCTACGAATATCTTACCGAAATTTGTAAAAAAATTTGTATTTATATTATTATACTTGCGCACGTGATCGCTCCTAGAGCGCTAGGTCTGTTATATGAACTTCATTTCATTGTAAAGTTAAGTACAATAAAAAATGTTGTTATCAAATTATCTAGAGATCAACAGATTTTTAGCAGTATTTAATTCACCAAATTCTTATTTATCTCAACTTATACTTTATTGGTCATTCTCTCAGAAAAAATCGGACAACATTTTGCTTTTGCTATGATTTTTTTAAATTTTTTTTATAAAGCGATTTAAAAGATACAAACTTTTGAAAAATTACGTAATTTTTTTTTTAAACGCCAGGTAACCTGGAAATGTCAGGGAATTTTATAAACCTTGAAAAAACCTGAAAAAATCAGGGAATCTTGATCGAAATCCTGGAAAATTGTTGTATTCTAAAGTTATTGTGTCAATTATTTTTAAAAGTATTAAAACTCTTCTTAGAAATTCAATTATTTTCAAAAATATTAATTTTTTTTAAAAACTATCCTCAATTCAATGAATTTAATAAAATTCTACGCAAACATTTCATTATTTTCATAAATAATAAAAATTTCCAAGGAATTCAATTATTTAAAAATTATTTTCATAAGTAATATTTTTTACAGGAATTCAATTATTTTTAAAAATAATAAAACTCATCGCAGACTTTCAATACAATTTTAATGGAATTCTTTGTGACAATTCAATTTTTTCTACTATTTCAATCAAAATTTCACAAAAGAATTCAATTATTTAAAAAAAAAAATTAATAAAATTCGTCTCAAAAATTCAATTATGTTAAAAAATTTACAAAAATTCTCGTCAAAATTCCAATTATCTACATAAATAACAAAAATTTTCTCCAAAATTCAATTATTTTCAAAAATTTTTTAAAAATTCTAGGCAGAACTTAAATTATTTTTAAGAAAATTTTCATCAAATTTCTCGAAAAATGAAATTATTCTTAAAAAATTTATTAAAATTTGTCAAGAGAAATTAATTATTTAAAAATTTGTTGATAACATTCTTTTTGAAAATTCAATTTTAAGAAACTTTTTGTAAGAAACTAGCACTAAATTAACAACTTTTTTCATTTTTTTTATTAAAGACTACGGTAAAGTACGTGTGAAAATAAAAATCTCATAAATGAAAATTGTTTTAAAATTAATTGAAAGTCTGCGATGAGCTTTATTATTTATGAAAATAATTGAATTCCTAAAAAGAATTTTATTATTTATGAAAATAATTGAATTCCTAAAAAGAATTTTATTATTTATGAAAATAATTGAATCCCTGTAAAAAAATTTATTATATTTATACAAATAATGGAATTATTGTTAAGAAATTAAAAAAGAAATTTGTAAACAATTAAATTCCTATGAAATTTTTATTATTTATAAAAATAATATTAAATGTTTACGTAGAATTTAATCAAAATTTTTGAAAATGATTGAATTTTTGCCAAGAATTTTATTACTTTTGAAAACTAGCATAATTATAAGCACGTGTGTAATTTTTATTGTCATTGTTACTTCAAAAGATTTTTTTTGAAATTTAATGAAGATTCTTTATTTTTTAAAAATTATAATTTTTCTAAGAGTTTTTCTTTAAATATACCTATAACAAAAATTGATGATAAATTTAATTCTAAATTTTTTTAAAATTCAATTGTTTTCCAAACTTTCAATTATAGAATTCTTCAAAAATACGATTATATTTCAAAATAATTTTGAAAAGCAAACAAATAAAATTCATTAAAATAAAAAATTTATTTCAATGAAATTTGACAAAATTTAAAATTATTACAATTTTTTAAATTATTTTCGAAAATATAATTATTTTTACATAATTATTACATTTTTAAACAAACAAATTTTTTCGGAATTTCTAAATTAAATTATTCAAAACTTAAATACTGTTTGTTAAACAAAATTCCTATAATTTCAATGAAAAACCTTTTGAAATTTAATTATTTTTTAAACTTTCAACTGTAATTCTTCCAAAATTCAATTATTTTTTTTAGAATTTTTAAAGAAAATTATTTTAAACTTTAAGAATTTTGAAAAAAAATAATGTAATTAATAATTTTTTAAAATAAAAATTTAAATATTTTTATACTTTTGCTTCCCTTAAATTTTCAAATAATTTAATTTATAAATCTTTGAAAATTTAATTAATTCGTAAAATTCCTGTCATAACGCTTTAAGGGGATTTGAACCTTGATGACGTCACAGTTTGTGCAAAGCATTAGTTTTAAATCTGTGACGTCATCATGGTTCAAATGCCCTTAAATATTCAATTATTTTCTAAAAAATTTAAACTGAAATTTTTTTAAATTCATTTTTTATTTAGATAATATCAGGATATCCATGAATATCTTGTACAAGTGTGGGTTGAATCATTTTTTAAAAATTTGTCCGCCATATTGGATTCTTCATTTTGTATTTAACAATATTCTCATATGTCAGACGCGTACTAAGTGATACCGAACCCCTCACAAGTTTCCCTAGTTGCGGTTAAATTAATGAGCCTGGAGTTGAATTTTATTCTATTACTCTTCTAGACTAAATTCAATAAAACTCATTAGTTGTACTACAGCAGTTTATTTAAAATAATTGGATTTCGTTTTATTAAAGCAAATGGAATGGTGGGGGTGTCTCTTGACAGAAAAGTGAAAAAACCCAATTAAAAAAAATTGAAGCGGATTGGTTTTTTTTGACATTTGGTAGGTTATGTCGGAATTGGCCCCGTTTCGATAGTTGAAGATCGTAACTACGGCCCTATTCGTTGCTATTCGTGCACAGCGGTCAGAGACACGAGAGCATATGCGCAGTGGTAGGAGAAACGGTTTTAACGGAGTGGGTGAGTGAGTGAGATGGAAAAGCTTTTGGACTCGACTCGAGGGTCGGGGGAAGCTGTTTTTGCCTTTTTGGCGTTTGAACCATTACTAGGTGAAGAGGCGGGGGAAGGTAGAGGGGCTGCAAGCATTGCCAAGCGCACATGAACGTTCGTTCGTTCGTCAGGCATGTTTCGAACACTAAACATGCTGCGAGTAGCTGCCGATACAGTCGTCGGAATTCGTGCTCTCTCGTAAGTTGTGCGAGTGCTGGCGAGTGCTTCCAAAACAAATCCTCGAATATAAAAAAAACGAATCTGTGCCTTACTTCAACAAGTACCGAATTGTGCCCCAACGGACAACTTTTCCATCAGTGACAAGTGAAAGCGTGTTTCAATATTTTAAATACAGTGAGAATTGAGAAAACGAAAACTTTAACAAGTTGCGATAGACATGAAAATGTTGTATAATGTTTCTCTATCCAATACAGTGAGTCGAATATTTGTCAAGGATAAGATCAGATAAAGAATTTAATGACAAGTGCCTCAGTAGTGTTTGTGTCCCGAAAAATAATAAATAGTGAAATGATCGCTTATTCAATTAACATGAAGGACACTTGAGTGAGAGAGAAAAAGAGAGAAACAACATGAAATGAAGTTTTCGCTGTTTTCGGAGAATAGGTGCAATTGAGTTTTGATAAGTGTTGGAAAGTGTATATGGTTTTGATGAAAAAGTGCCATTGGTTAATTTGTGTTGATTTTACGTGAGTTTCATGTATCATGTTAACGGTGGAATTCCGCTTGAGAGGAATCTGAAGGCGGGGACTCTGACGTCACTCCTCTCATGATAATGAGGTATTCATGATGGCGGAGCAACAGGAGCGTAGTGTTGTCAGGATTGTTCTTGACATTTTCAACAAGTTTACATATCTGAATAACGCTAGTTGCTCTCTTTCACGTTGCCCACAATATACTGCATGAATTTCCCACCTAACCAATTAATAACATCTTTAAAAATCTCCTTCAAATTTAGCTTTTCTTCAACTTTTTTCTCAAAAATTCCTCATATTCTCTCTCTCTCTCTCTGTCTTTGTTGAAATGGTACCAATTTAACTGGCAAGAATAACATTCTACCCAGTTTAGTCACATTCCTGAATCGAAATATGTAATTTTAACCAAACGCTTTGAGATTTATATCTTGGATATAAATTTTTGAGAAAATGTTTTTTTTTTTCTTCTAATTTCTTGCTTCCTTATAGAGATTATTAAAATAGGCCAATTTTTGAATGTCAATAACTCATCAGCTGTGGATTATAAAAGTCATATTTTCTTTAAAAATGTGGAGGGAAAAAATTAGTTGAAATACTTTATAGGTTACTTGTGATTTTCAATTAGAAAATAATTCAATTTTCAAAAGTTTTAATAAAAAATCTTTAAATGTAAATTTATTAATTATTAAAAATGATAATTAATGAAAATTATATTAAAATATTTTTTAAAAAATCAATTCTTAACATTTATTCATTCTAATTTTTGAAAAAAATAATGAATTATTTTCAATTATTTCCGAAAATTAAAGTACATAAGTACGAAAAATACAAACATTAAAATTTTTTAGAATTACTTTTAATTTATAATCAATCTTTTACGTCCAAGAAATATTAATTATAGATGAAGGAAAATAAACGAAAACATTCGGACAAATTAATTTTTAAAAAATTGGTTTACTCCAACGTTCCGAAATCTAAGAGCCTATAAAAATATAAAGTAAACAATATACAAAAAAGTTTTTTTAACATTCGTCAATCATTATAAGTATAAAAAGATAGTTTTTCCATATTATGGATCAATTTCAGAAAACATAAAGAGATTATTGAAAACATTTAATATTCAAACAATTTTCAGTGTTAATTCAAAACTAAATAAGTTTATTAAAAAGGATAAGCTTAAGAGACATAATCAATGCAACTGTCAAACTGTGTATATAAATTGAAATGCAGTTGTGTGAAATCTTATATAGGACAAACAAAAAGACCATTACATATTCGCACTAAAGAATACAAGAGTAATATTGAATTAAATAAATGTAAAATATCATAATGTTATTAGTAACCACTTAACAAATTTCAAAAATGATTCCGTTCCACATTTTATAAAATGGGATGAATTTGAAGTGTTAGATATTGAACCTACGCTTATTGATAGTAAAAGACTTTTCTCAGAAATGTTTTTTATAAAAAAGGAAGGAAATAATAGTTTAAACAAAGTAACTGACTTAGAGAATTTTTATAGTTCATACGAAATGTTTTTTAATGATTTTCATTAATTAATGCCAATGTTAAGTAGTGTAAATTTATTTAACTATAATTTTAATATTTTTGTCGTTAATTAATTTATTACAAAAATTGTATTTCTAATATTTTATAAGTATTTTAATCTCAACTTAATTTATTTTATTATTTATTTCAATTATTGTAACTAAAATCTAAAATATTTAATTTTAATAATTTATTTAATTTTATTTCTATAATTATTTATAATTTCGATTCTCAGTTATTTTAGTTTTGACTCCAAACTTATTTTTAACATTTTGGAAACAAGAATCATGTTCAAAATTTTTAATTAAAATTCTTCGAAACCTTAATTAGTGTTTTTTTAAATTATACAAAAAATTCTTTTAAGAAATTCAATTATTTTCGAAAAATAACAATATTTTAAAAAAAAAATAATTCTTAAAATTGTTTTTATCATAATTTTTTAGGATTCAATTATCTTCGAACAAAATATGTAAATTAATTAAATTAAATTAACTAAATTTATTTATTTTTCAAATTGAAATTCTATTTTAACAATGTTGCGTCAAGTTTTAAAAAGAAAACAATATTTGTAAACTTTGAAAATTTTTCATTTAATTTTTTGATTTTTTATTGAAAATTTATTTATATCGAAAAAATAATTCCTTCTTTTAAACGTTCACAATTTCTGGAACATCGAAAATTTACAGAAACGTAAATCTATTTTTGAAACTATTTTTCTAAATATTTTTATGCATAAAATATATATAATTCATAAAAATTATATTTCAGAAAAAAACCGGTTTGTGAAAATGATTGAATTTGAAATTGATTAAGATTAATTTTAAACTGTTTAAAATTAGGATAAATTAAATTTTAGAGCAAATGAATATGTGCTTAATTAAAAACCACATGAATTACAATTCCAAAGGTTAAAAATTATGACGAATTAAATTCAAAAGTTAACTGAGATTTTAATCGACGAAAGTTTCAACAAATTAAAATCAAGATTAATTGAAATGTAAATTAATTGAATTTTAGAATTTAAAGTTTTGATTAAAAATGTTTTAAAATTTTACTACTTTTTTTTGAAAAATGTAGAAAGGTGACAATCTCTGCAACTTTTAAAGATTGTTAATAAATAAATTATTAAAATTATTTATTGTCGTCCTTCTGATTCAAGTAAAGTCTGTAAAATTTTATCATACTTGTAATATTTTTAGAATTTTTATTTATACCATTTCCGTTAAAAAATGTTTATTAGATGATTAAAGGACTATAAATTTAAAAAATAGTTTGCCTTTTAACAATCCATTGAAATTGAAATAGAAAATAATAATAGAGTTGTTGAAATGTATGCCAAGTTTGAATGAAGTCGGTCAAATTTTTTTTCAAGTTATCGTGCATAAGCGAAATTAGCGCCTTTAAACTGCCGACTCAAAAAATTACAATTTGCAAATAAATAAATTTAGGTTTTATTAAAACTTATTGTACTCAATGTATATGTAGCTACTAAAAATTAAAAAATAAATTCCCTCAACTTTTAAACAATCTTTTTTTTTATAAAAGAATATAAATTGACAGAGGTAACAGAAATATCGTCGTTCATTTGAAACTTTAGGATAAAATGATAATAGATTAAAACGTTTTTTGAAAAAAGGAAATAGGTGCTTCTTAAAGCCACGAAAATAAAATATGTTGCGTGTCACGGCTTCTGCTCAATATTCTACTATTTATTTGAAAGCCAATAACTCTATTATTATTCGCAAATAGGTCAATCGATGTATTTTTAAATCTACTTTACAGCAATATATATTAAAATTGGGGAAAATAATCATCCCTTTTCTTTTTTATTTTTCTCCTCTTCAATGTGGCAGTAATTTTCCAGAAATAAAATGAAAATTTTTAATAAACCACAAGTTCTGAACGTTTAAATGGACAACATTTATTCAGAATATAAATTTTTCTTTTTTTAAATTTCCGACTGTTACAAAAATTAAAAACAAAATTAAACATTTAGAATCTTTATAATTTACATTTTTAATATGTTATGCAATATTATTTGAATCAAATTTTAAATTGAAGAAGACATTTTTAAGAATAATTCCATTTTTCGAGGAATTAAATTAAAATTTTATCGAAAATAATTGAAATTCTGCGATAAATTTTATTATTTATGAAAATATTTAAATAAATTTGCGTAGAATTTTATCAAAATTTGTTTTAAATCATTAAATTCTTTTGAAAAATTTTTCATAACAATTGAAATTAGGAGAAGAAGTTTATTATAATTATAAAGATAATTAAATTTTTTTTAAATTTTGAATTTAATTGAATTTGTGTGAAGAATTTTATTAGTTTTCGAAATAATTGAAATTTTGACGAGACTTTCTTTAAATGTTTTAAAATAATTGAATTAAAAAAAAAAAAAAAATTAAAAATCTAAGTTCTTAAAATTTCTAATTAAATTCATTAAAAATTGAAATTTTATAAAATTTTAAATTGAAATCTTATGAAAATTTAAATTGAAATCTTATGAAAATTGTAAACGCAACTCTTTTAAAATTTAATTAATTTCGAAATATTTAATTAAAATTATTTATTAAATAAGTTCTAAGTAATAATTTGCTGATACCTTCAAAATTAATTCAAGAATAACGTCATTTAAAAAGAAGTTATTGTTAAAAATAAAAAAAAAAAATTGAAGGTTTTCTATTATAGAATTCGTGGTAATTTTCTATTTTATGAGGTAAACAAAAAAGGCACAAAAGTTTAGAATTTTCTTATGAATTCTAAAAATTAGATTTTTTGAATTATTTACATTTAAATAGATATATTTATTAATTTAAAGATTGCAAGTTTTTTAAATTTATTAATATTTATTAATTATTAATTATTGATTGGCAATAATTATTTAACGAAGTTCTAATATATATTTTAATATTTATTATTTATTCTCAATTCTTAAATAAAGGCCTAGAAAAAATAATTAGTTTGCAATAAACGAATTATATAAACGGTTGTAAAAATGAATAAACATTTTATTAACTTTTTAATTAACTAATTAACTTGCTGACTATATTTTTAATAATTATTATATTACTTATTTACTAATCACTTATATAAATTCATTCAATTAAATTCAAGCATAAAAAACATTGAAGCAGTAGCAGTTTAATGATTATGGAAATATTAACCTTCAAATCTGAATCTCATATGAATGATAATGATATTATCATAGGCAAATAAAATATGTTATTAAAATAATAAAACAATGTATATTATGATTTACAAAATAAATTTTAATAATAAAGTAATTGTTAATTTTTAAAAATTAATAAAAAGTAGTATTCAATTTATTTTATAGTTCAACAAAAAGTTGTGACTCAAGTTCATTTTTCCATTTCATCTCTAATTTTAATCTGTGCAAATTTTTATGAAATTGTTACTTGAAGGACAATTGCCAATAATTTAAAATCAAAACATTTGTAATATCAGGTATCGGATATTATGACTTTTTTGACTATTTTTAAAAAATGCGACTTTTTCGCAATTAATCAATACGAAATAATGGAATTAGACTAACTTTTGTGCCGATTATTTATCGAATTCTTTAAGATAGTGTATTGTATAGAATCATATTGCATTGCGACATTTGAAAAAGAATCATATATATGGTGGATTATTTTATAAATTCTGAAAAAAATGTAAAATTATACATTCTATTTACATGCATATTTTAGAGTACGTCCTAAAAAGCAAACTACACGAGAGTGCTTCTTTATTCATACTATACAACTAGTAAAGATTAGCCTAATTTTTACATTCAAAAAAACCTATATGCATTCAAAGTCAAAATAAGAAAGTTAATAAGCTTAACTGATCAGTGCAATCACCCTAGTTATAAAGTTATTCACTTTCAAAAATTTATTAAATATGTATATACGAACAAGATAATTTTCTATTTTATATGGCACCTTTCACTACAGATCAGTAGTTCTAAATTAGATGAATTTTTAATATATATGTAACGACGCTAAATACTTTTTAGAATTCGCATTATAGACATAATACTTTATATTATTACACTTCTTCTCTAACCTACTTTTATGTATTTTTACTGAAAGTCTTGTAACTTAATGCTCAATAATAGAAATTGTTATTTGATATCACTTATTGCATTATGTCTTTTTGGAATTTTATATATTTTTCATTTATTATTAATGAAGATTAACTAAAAATCCCATTATACTATTGTCAGCATTTATGTTTGAGACCTACTCTCGATCTTTTAAAATTTAAACCTTTTAGACAAAATGATTTTTAGCATTGTTTTCCTAATAAATCCGTCTTATATAATATAATCAAATTTTTTTAAAAACAGCTCAAATTAGTCCAGGTTTCTTATCTGATGTTATTAAGAACACTAAAAAATAAAATTGCAGTGTTCAAAACACTTGACATTTTCCTTCAACAGAGGGAATTTCTTAAACTGATTAACTCTGCCTACACATGAGTTCTGAGGTTTAGTACCTGTATTAAGATGTCATGGTGGCCACTGGTCAGGGAAAACCTGGAAGTCAGGGAAAAGTCAGGGAAAAATAAATAGGTCAGGGAAATCAGGGAAAAGTCAGGGAATTTTTTAATTAGTCAGGGAAATTGTAAAGATTATAAAAAGAAAAAAAATGTATGTAAGGGAGACTAGGGCTAAATATTAAACAGCCAAAACAGTCAAATTGCATTATCTTTTTAACGGAAATAGTTAGATATAAATATATCAAATAATTTTTATTTATATCAAATATCCAATTAATTGAGTGAAATAAATAAATTAATTATTTCAAATAACTAATTATTTGCATTAAATAAATTCGTTTATTGGAATCAATTAATTATTTAATTGATCCAATGAAGATTTATTTGAGTTAAATAAATGTGATTCAAATAATTCAAGTTATTTGAAGCAAATAAATATTTATTAGATCCAAATAAAAATTATTTGAATCAAATAAAAATTTTGCAAATAATTTGAATTAATTGAATCAAATAATTTTTTTTCAGTGTATTTATGTCATTAGGCAAGTACACGGCCGAAAAACGAAACCGCCCAAAACAATTAAACCCATAATTTTGTTTTTTATTTATAAATAAATTTTAGTTTATTAAATTTATAATTGTTAAATGTTACAAAATCAATGTTTTGAAAAAAGAGCAAAACATTTATTTCACGCTAAAATATTAGAAGCTTTTTTATGAAATGTTAGTGAGAACAATTGTCCTATACAAGATTGATCTATTTATATATTTTTGCATCTAAACGGACTTATTGACTAAAAAACATCTTTTCAAAATATTGGTCAGGGAAAGTCGGGAAAAAGTCAGGGAAAAGTCAGGGAAAAGTCAGGGAAATTTTTTTACTGTTTTTAGTGGCCACCATGGATGTCTATTTTAAAATGACACTTGGTTTTTTCATTTCAGCTGATTCTACGATAAGCTATGCTGTCTACGGTTTTAACTTACAATTTCAGATAGTTTTAGAAGCGCCTTCTGTTGATTGAAAATATCAACTGATTTTAACATTTGCAATTTTATTTTTTAATATAATAGTTCTTAATATGTATAATAACATGTAAAAACTTTCATTCAATTATAATATGAAAATCGCAGAAAAAATTCTGAAAGACCTTCTTTTCATATGGCGTCTAAATAATTTACAAGACTTAAATTAAAAGTAGAGAATATAAACGATTTTAAGAAGGAGTTTGGCATAAATTCAAAAATAAGGCACTAATTAGGTTTCGGCAATTTCATTAAATTATTAAAAGTACTGGAAAAATTAAATTTTTAGAATTCATAAGAAAATTGTGAATGTTTGTGTCTTTTTTGTTTGCCTCGTTAACTATTAAATTACCACGAATTTTAATACAAAACCTTCAATTTTTTATATTTCTGACCATAATTTATTTATGAATAACTTAATTCTTGAAAAACTATCATAAAATATTGCTTATAAATAATTTAATAAATAATTTTACTTCAATATTTCAAAATTAATTCAATTTTAAAACAGTTAATCTATTTATAAAAATTGTAAACGCAAGTTTACAATTTTCATACATAGATTTTCATAAATTTTCATAAATAGATTAACTTCAAAAGGTTTCAATTTTAAATTTTATAAAATTTCAATTCAAATTCTTCTGAAATTAGTTAAATTTTTTAACATTTATTTAATTAATTATTAAAAATAATGGATTTATAGAAGAATTTTCGTTAAAGACACTAAAAACAATTGAATTTTGAAAAAGCAGCGCAAATGATTGCAAAAATTTAATTATTTTCAAAAGTAATAAAATTTTTCGCAGAAATTTAATTAGTTCAAAAATTTATACAAATTTTTAATTATCTTTAAAAATATAATAAAATTCTTTGCAAAATTTCAATTATTTTCTAAAAGTTTAATAAAATTTTTGACAAAATTTCAATTATTTTAAAAAAATTTCTTTAATCCAATGATTTTCAATATCTACTATTTTAATAAAATTTTCTTAAAGAATTCGATTAAAAGAAAATTGGAATAAAATTCTACGGAAACATTTATTTATTTTCATAATAAAAATTTCCCAGAAATTCAATTATTTACAAATTTTTCACAAATTTCTTCGCAATAATTCAATTATTTTCTCGTAAATAATAAAATTCTTTTTAGGAATTCAATTATTTTCATATAAATAACAAAACTCATCGCAGGATTTCGATTATTTAAAAATTTTTTGATATAATTTTTTATGAGAATTCAATTTTGAGAAACATTCAATTATTCAATAAATTATTTATTTTTGAATTTAAATAATTCAATTCTCGTAGAATTTTCTAATAAAAATTGATTTGAAAATGAATTTTATTTAAAATGTTAGATTATAATTAAATATTGAAAGCATTATAGCGTGAACTTCAAGAAATAATTGAATTTTGTAAAGGTTTCAAACCAAAAGTCAGTGAAAAACATATTTTATTATTTTTGGTTCAATTGACGGTAACTGGGGCAATTACCTTAAATATTATTAAATAATTGACAAAAAGGAAAAAAAATATTAAAACAACAAAGTAGTGAAAAACTTTTACAAGCATATAGACGTTTATTCAACTCAAAGGCATGATGATAACTAAATGTAGTTCTTTAAGAAATTAATGATGTCAAATTATAAGTATGGAGGTCGATGAACTTTGAAGAGAAGAAATTGGATTCTGTCGATTTACTCATTTTGAACTAGAAATCCAATCATAAATGTATCTTCCTTATTAAAAAATAAAAAGTAAACTACTCTCTAAATTTTAAAGAGTACGAAGTCGTTAACTACTCGCAGAAAAAACAAAGTCTTAAATGGTTTACTTTTTAAAACCAAAATTTAGTCAAATAAATAAAGTTTTAGTCAAATAAAATGGGCTGAAGGTAAGAATTATTTTACTGCAGTGTACTTCAAGTCAGTAATAATTTTTACTAATTACAAGTCATTTTTCACTTAAACTTTAGTAAAAAAAAAACAGTAGGTCTACTAAAATTCTTTGCTGAATTTTTCCTTTGAAGTTAAAGTTGATTAAAAAACCTATTTTTATGAAAAAATTTGATTTAAATCATGATTAAAATGGAATCATGTCTTTAATTTAAATCGTAACATTTAAAAATTTGGTTAAAATTATTCGTGATAGAAAATTTATTAAAAAAATAATTATTTTTCTTTAACTCATCCTTCATGCCGATAAAACATTAAATAAGCAACAAAAAGAAAGAGAGAGAGAGAGATAAAGATTTCGCTATGTTAAATTTTTACAATTTAAAAAATTTGAATTTAAGGAAATAGTAAAATTCTACTCTAATTGTTTGTTTGATATAAAATGAAAATTTGTTTGAAAAATGGTGATTCATAAATAGAAATACTTCGTATGCTTATTATTTGTGAAAATGATGAGTAATAATTTTTCATATTTGCAGAGTGCAGTGAAATATGCCAAGGAGACGGAATGGGGAGATACCACTTCCGGAAGGGTGGGATGTCGCTCAAGACTTCGATGGGAAAGTGTACTTCATTGACCACAATACAAGGAAAACAACGTGGATCGATCCTAGAGATAGGTAAGTTCATATTTTTCTGTAAGTCGAGGGGCAAAAACTTTTAAAATATCATTATGTAATCATGATGGTAATTTCCACTGATAATAATCCCTAAGAAGAACCACCCTCCCTAAAAAGAATAGTGACAACTAATTAACATTCAAATTTTATAGAAATTATAGAATCTATGAAAAGAGTCCAGACTTCGCACTCATCTACTCAAACCTATTATTTACAATTATTTTTTTACGATTTGCTACTATTTAGATATTTTTTTTTTAAATTTGTGAAACTAAAAGTTACTTTTTTATTTTTCTTGAGAATTCGCACTACTTTTAATTCTCTAATAGTTGAAATAAACAAATTATTCTCAAAACTTTTAATAAAATTCTTAGAAAAATTTCCAAAAAATTTAATAACCTTCTTTGAAACGATTCCATTTTTTTTTAAATTTTTCTAGTTTCAATTATTTTCAATATCTACAATTTAATAAAATTTACAAAAAGAATTCAATTATTTAAACAAAATTTGGATAAAATTATACGTAAACATTCAATTACTTTCATAAATAATAAAATTTTTCACGGAAATTCAATTGTTTTCAAAATTTCAATAAAATTCTTGGCAATTATTTTCATAAATAATAAAACTATTTGCAGGATTTCAATTATTGAATTTTGGAGAAGTAACAAATAATTGCAAAAATTCAATTTTTTCGCAATATTTCCAAAAAAAGAAAAAATTTTTTACAGGAATTCAATTATTTAAAACATTTTAATAAAATTCGTTGCAAGAATTCAATTACAATTTTCCTCAAATTCCTCGAAAAACGTAAATATTCTTAAAAATCTCATTAAAATTCGTCGAAATAATTCAATTATTTAAAAAGTTGATAAAATTCAATTTCAATAATTTTAAGAAATATTTTTAATTATTTAATAAATTATTAATTTTTGTATTCAAATAATTGAATTCTCGTAGAATTTCCTAATAATAATTGATTCAAAAATAAATTTTAGGTGAAATTTTAGATAATAATTAAATATTAGAAGTGTTACAATAAAAGGAAATTTTTAGAAATAAATTAAATTTTAAAGTTTTGAATAATTTGATAATTTAAAAATTTCGCCCAAAAATGATTGAATTTTTAAAAATAGTTAAATTACAAAAAGGTTTTGCATTAAAATCTTAAAAATTATTTGAATTCCTACCAGAAAATAAATAAACGTATTTAAATATTTATTTAACAAAAAATATTCAAGTTTTCAGTGTAATTTAATTTAGAAATTATGAAAAAATTAGTCTTTTGAAAAATTGTAATTAGAATTTTTTGAAGATAGTTAAAGTTAAATTATGAATTCAATAACTCTGGGCATAAAATAAAATTTTTGAAGTCAAGTTTATTTGAAATTTTGAACCAGGAAAAAGTTGAAATGTGTCAAATGACAATTGACGCATTAGAAGATTAGAACACTTGGCGAATGCGTTAAAGAACACTTGAAACACGTATGGATTACGCATTTCTTAATCGAATAACGATGAAAACATATTTTAACTTTCGACTTTTATTTAACATTTGTAAAAAATAGTTTGAAAGCAGTGTTTTTATAAACTTAGGGTGGGTAGAAGCCCTCATGATGAACATACTCATCGATTTTATACTCTAGAGAACCAATACCATCTGAGATATCGTAGAAAATTATTTAGTGGTATTCTTTGGTATTCAGTTTTCATATCAATTCACTTTTTTCATATGTTTTAAAATTATGAAAACTGTTTTAAAAATAGATGAACATCTTTTCAAAAGTAATCAAAAAGCGTGGAAAATTAGAAATAAACATCGTTTACGGTTTACAAGACTATTGATATTTAATAAAGTGTAAAATTAAAAGGATGAAAGTAAATAAAAAGAGTGGGGTCCATAATACATCTTTGGAAAAATTACGTAATTTGAACACCTGTAAAAAATTTTATACAAACACAGTATCAATCAAATCACTTTAGAATATCATTATACAATAAGTAAATAAGATTATGTATGTTTCTATACTCTATGTATTTAAATTACTCGAAACCAGAAATTAGTTTTTCAACAATTCAAATGAAAACTGAAACAAAGTCTTTGAACAAATTTTCTTTCTGCAATACCAAAGAAAAAAAGTTTTTTCAAACAAACAGTTAAATTTAAAGTTTCAGAATTTCGAGTGAATGAAAACAGTAAAATTAATGCCATTTTCATCACTAGAAACCCCAAGAAATAGTTTTTGTAGTCAACGCAACACCAATTTCAGGAATTTGTGAAAGAAAAATTTTCATGGTATATGACGCAAATTGATGTGTACAGTAGGAAAACATACAAGTGTGTTTTCTATTCAAATCTGTATAAATAACTGCGTCTATACAAACAGCAAAAGTGTCATTTTCTTAATTATTACATGGAATTTTTAATTTCCACTCGAAACGTTGCGTTTTTTTTTTATATCTTTTAATGATTTTAAGAAAAATTTTATGTAAATTCATTCATTCTTATTTAAATATTCGTTTATTTCGTACTTTTTTCGATTATTCGGATAAGTGCCTGAATCCATTAATCCGGATAATGCACGCAAAAATATTTTATCTAGAACAACTAAAAATTTTATTATATTAGCGAAGTTTTTAGTTGTTTCAGTTAAGACTTTCGCTATTCTAAAGAAAATTATCACTATCCCAGGTGAATTCAATTATTATTTTTTAGAATTTTTAACTCAAATTTTTCATTAAATCAATAATTTTTAATAATTTCTAAAAAAAAGTCCTTTGACAATTTTCAAATCTATTTGTTTACAATTCAATTTTACGAAATTTCGATAATTCGGAAATTCTTGAATTTAATATATATTAGGAAATAAAAACTTTAAATAATTTCAAAAAAATTCAATTAAACCTTTCAAAAATATTAGTTTCATAAAATTTTCAATTAAAATTTTCAAAAATTTTAATTTGAAACATTTTCAAAATACAATTATTTTTAAAAATTCACGCTGTAGTGCTTTTAGTATTCAATATTGTTATCGACAATTTTAACTGAAATTCATTTTTAAATCAATTTTTATTAGAAAAGTTTACGAGAATTCAATTATTTAAATACAAAAATTAATATTTAATATTTTATTGAATGATAGAATGTTTCTAAAAATTGATTCTCAAAAGAATTTTATCAAAAAATTTTTAAATAATTGAATTTTTCGACGAATTTTAATAGGTAGAATTTTTAAGAACCATTGCATTTTTCGAGAATTGTATTCATAAATAATAATAAAATTGTATTAATACCTAATAATTAAAATCCTGTGAAGGACTTTATTATCAATGGAAATAATTGAATTCTTGTGAAAAATGTTATTATTTATGAAAATAATGAAATTATTACGAAGAAATTTATAAAAAAATTAGTAAATAATTGAATTTCTGTGAAATTTTTATTATTTATGAAAATAATTAAATGTTTACATAGAAATTATCAAAATTTTTTTTAAATAATTGAATTCTTTTGGAAAATTTTATTAAAATATGATAGATATTGAAAATTATTGTAATTGAAATTATCCAAGAATTATATTACAATTTTTTAAAATAATTGAATTTCGAATTTAAATATAAGTTAGAAAATAAAAACTTGAAATAATTTTTAAAAAAATTCAGTTAAACCTTGAAAAAAAATAAAAAAAAAAATAAATAAATAATTTTTTTAATTTCATTTTTTTTTTTTTTAAATTAATTCTACAGAATTGTTACACGGAGAGAAATCTGCTGCTAATATTACTCGAAAGGGCACATTACTTAAATTGCTTAACGTTTCTCATATATTTTTAGCATGGATTCATATACTTATTGTAAAAATACTTCCAATGCAATAAGCATAAGAGACAGTAGCTAATTTTGCACGAAATCTTTATTATAAATATAAAGAGAACGTGCTATAAAAGTATTAGATTCTTCTTATAAGAATCGCTCGAACTCCGACTGATTTTCAGGCGGACTTTATACAACACAATCTTACCTGTGTATACGCACATATAACTCACACACACACATATATTTCTCTCTCTCTCTATATTTGCTATTTCTCTGTCCTGTAAAACATTATATATTATATGTAGTATTTAATACTTGTTGCTCTTATAAAAAGATAATATTTATTTAATAGTAAGGATATTAGTTAAAAATTATTGCATTTTTATTCGTGTTTAAATGTATAAGCAACATGTGAAAATTGTTAGGTTATGTTATTGCAAACGTCACCGCTTTGTACGCGTTCCGTTCCTCGAAACCATCCAGAGAAATATATGTGTGTGTGAGTTATATGTGCGTACACGCAAGTAAGATTGTGTTGTATAAAGTCCGCCTGAAAATCAGTCGGAGTTCGAGCGATTCTTATAAGAAGAATCTAATACTTTTATAGCACGTTCTCTTTATATTTATAATAAAGATTTCGTGCAAAATTAGCAGCTGCTTTTTGTTTTTATTGCATCGAACTCTCCATTACATTAAATAGATGATTTCGTATATAAATTATTATAACCTCAAGCTAAAATTCTATTCAGCAGTGACTAATAAAATTTGTAAAGATTCTGCAAGCAATAATAGCAACAGATTTCTCTCCGTGTAGTTAAAGATAAGAAAAACTCAGATTTGTAGTGTTTTTAACTAAAATTCTTTGGGGTATGATTTCTTTTAATTATGAAATTTTTCTATAATTAACAATTTTCTGTCAGCATTTAGAATTGATTTTGAAAATAAAAAATAAATAGATAGAATAAGATTGATGTATTGTGAAGAAATAATTTAACTATCATTAAGCTTAATATATAAATAAATATTTGAACTCTGTAGTACGTAACAAATTATTCAATTCATTGTCCACATTCCACGTGAATATTAATGACACTTCTGAATTAGGTTAAAGTCGCGTGATTATTAAAACAAATGACTGACTGTATAAATATGTTACAAACTGTTTTCTCTCTCATTATTTATAGTATTATATAAATAAATACATATGTAAATCTTCAAGTTATTTTTTTAGTCCAATTAATTTGGTTAATTTTTTTTTTTTGTAAAATTTCGTTTCTTACCAAATTTGTTTATAGATTTTTTTTGCAGAATTTTTGTTGAATCAAATTAAAATTAACTTAAATTTCAACTTAACACAATTTGCATGCAATCGAATTTTGATTTGACTCAAGTTTTAATTAAGAGAATATTTATCTCTATTTAGAATAATTTGTATTTCAACGAATATTTATTATCGAGATTTCATTTTGAGTTCTTAATTTAAGGAATGTTAAATGATGCGAATTTTAAAAGTTCCCAATTCCTATAATATTTCAGAGAATTTTTATTTTTACAAAAAAAATTTTAATTTAGTTAAAAATTGTGGAAAATAATTGAATTTTGGAAGGATGTATATAATTTTTAAAAATTATGAAATTTCAGGTTTCAAATTGAAATTTAAAAAATTTTATTTTCCTTGGAGAAACAAATAAAACACTGAACTAAATAAACGACTTTTTCGACCCTTTTTTATTTTTAAAAATCGGCTAAAGCAACTTTTTTTTGCACCTTAAAGGCGATCCAAGACCAGTAAATGTTAGATAATTTAATTTATTTATCACCTATTTTTTTTTTTTTTTTTTTTTTTTTTTGAAGATGAGAAATGTTTCTTGAATCTTGAAATGAATATGCGCAAATTAAAAAATTATGCACACGTTCTAATGCATGAATTTTCAACCGGGAAGAATGACGCTTTCTCCTTTTCCACTTCTTCCTCTCATCTCATGTCGGTAATGCAGGACTCACCAGAATCGCATGATATTTATTATGTTGAAATACTTTGTTATGTTTCTTTCATTATGTCACTAATTTGTATTTTAATACTTTCTTAATACTCGATCATTTTTACTCAATATTTTCTTTCAAATACTTTCAATTATTGGAAAAAAATACATAATATTTATTTTAACCTGTTTTTCTGTAATAAAAAATTTCTGACAATTTTAGTTTACTCCAAAAAAAGTAATTTTATCGAATTCCTCTAAAAATGCATATTTTTCTCTTACATGGTATCAAAATGGAAAAAAAATCAATTTTTGTTATTGAATTCCATTTATGACATAAAAATATTGCCAACACTTTAATACATTTTAATAAAAAAAAGGAATTAAAATGATTGCATATGGTCAAAATACAAATACAAATTTCGAGTATTTTTAGTAGAATTGCACATTCATTTGGAAACGAGAAATACTCATTATTTGTAATAAATAAATAATGTGCCACTATTTGCAACTATTAGCAACATTTTACGACACTTTGGACACTTTTCCATTTCGAAATTTTCAGTATTTAGGAACAATTTCCGTGAATTTGGCAAATAAGTTTAACTTGTATTTTGAAAGAAGGAGAGTAGAATGTTATTTAAAAAAAAGAGTGGGTAAAACCCAAGAATGAATTTTGAAGGGAAAAGTCAAAAAAATGGAATGAAATTTGAATTTGAATCTAAAAATGTATGTGTGTTAAAAATGTTGAGTGCATCCTATGAGCGAGACCTGTGGCGATGACTCTGGCATCGCATCACGTCATAGCTGTGTATGTCCTGTTAAGTTCTGCTTTTCGTATGTAAACGTATACGTATACATGTTTAGGTACGCGTAAGAATACCATGAAAACCCTTCTACACACACGATTCTTGCCGCGCCCGCATTCCAAGCACCAGGGCCGCTTTACTTGAGCCCTGGCTCCGTAAAAAACGCGAGAAAGCCAGGGCTGTATTAATACAATTAGATTTCCTCTCCACTGTCACTGGAAAGCGTTCGAGTTTTTCCCAAATTTACTCTTTAGCTAAATTTTGCTCTTGGTTTTCTATTTCATGAATATTTGCCCATTTGCCTTCACGACATTTCTCCTAAAAAAAATTTATTCTTTAACTATCAGTTCAACGCGGGAAGAGTAGCTTTTACGGAAGATAGTAAATTTTACTATTCACAAAGTAAAATTTATTTGAAAGTTCCAAATTTGCTGTAATTTAAATCAACTCCATTTAAGTCATGATTTAAATTTGGATTTTAATCAAAAACATGTTTTCCTTTTAATCTTGATTTGAATCAACTTTTTACTTAAAAATAGGTTTTTTTAGTCAACTTTGACTTGAAAGTTAGTCCAATGTCATAATTTCGTAATTTAAAAGAAAAAAACAAATTAAATTTTAAATTCGTCTTGGTGGAAAGGCGAGGAATTTAATTTTGAATATTTAAAACGATTAAAAGTTGCATTTAAATAAAAATTACATTTTTCTGTCAATAAGAAACTTTTGTAAAATTTTAGGTTATGTTACATAAATCATTTATTAATTACAAAAAATTATAATCTTTATTCAAATATAACTTTAAAATGTTCAAAGTGTAGAAAATTAAATTCCTTACGCTTCTACCAAAAGGAATTTAAAATTTAATTTAACTTTTTTTTTAAATACAAAATTATGACATTGGACTAACTTTTGTTCCGGTTGTTTGTCGGATTTCTCCTTAAAAAAATGGTTTCACACGTAGAGAAAATGATATTCAATTTTGTAAAAGTATTTTACAATTCGGAGAAAAAATGTGACAAAGCGAAATTTTGATATAAAAAATACTAAACTTTAAAAAAAACCTATGTAAAATTTAGTATAATTCAAATATAAGAATTTTAGTTAAATTTTAATATAACTTTACTAAATTTCATATTATTTCTTTCACTGTTTAGTATTTTCTATCTCAAAATTTCGGTTTGTTGCACTTTTTCCCCAAATTTTTTTTTTTGCGTTAACGGAAACATATTGGCAACTTCAGTTTCATAACAAAAGTTTAGTTCAATGTCATATAATTTCGTCTTTTATATTGAAAACAAAAATTAATAAATTCGATTCAGTGGAAGCTAAAGAATTAAATTTTCAACATTGTAAACAATTAATAGTTGCATTTGAATAAAAATTACAATTTTCTGTCGATAAGAAACGATTAGGTAACATAACCTAAAGAAATATTTCTTAATGTCAGAAAAATGTAATTTTTATTCAAATGCAACTATTAATTGTTTAAATTTTTAGAAATAAAATGTTTTATCCATAAGAATTTACCAAATTTCAATTGTATTTTTTTTTATTCATTTAATAGAAAAACTATTATCTTTCAAAAATTATTTGAAAATATTCTTAAAAAATTAATTTGAAGTATTTCTTTATAATTTTTTGAAAATATTATTCCTTAATAACTTTAACGAAAAACATTGACAGTTTACAATTATAATGAAAAATTGAATTTTTGTATTTAAATTTTTAAATAATTGAATTCTGGAAGAACTTTTGGAAAATTATTAAAAATAATTTACTTAGAGATGAAATTTAGTTAAAAATTGTAGAAAATAATTGAATTTTGGAAAGATTATAGTTGTAATTTTTGGAATTATTAAATTTCAGAAGGTTTTAAATTAAAATACAATTTAATTTAATTTCTTATGATTGAAAATCTGTTTATGTAATGAAAATAATAATTAAGTTCTTTTATATCAAAAATTATTTGCTTCTTGGTCTTAAACGACATTTTTTCACTTTTTGCGAAGAAGATAAATTAATAAATTTTAAGTTGGATTTAGTGGAAGCTAAAGAATTAAATTTTCAACATTTTAAACAATTAAAAGTTGTTTCACGTCATCGTAACTAATAATAATAATAATAATAATAATAATAATAATAATAATAATAATAATAATAATAATAATAATAATAATAATAATAATAATAATAATAATAATAATAATAATAATAATAATAATAATAATAATAATAATAATAATAATAATAATAATAATAATAATAATAATAATAATAATAATAATAATAATAATAATAATAATAATAATAATAATAATAATAATAATAATAATAATAATAATAATAATAATAATAATAATAATAATAATAATAATAATAATAATAATAATAATAATAATAATAATAATAATAATAATAATAATAATAATAATAATAATAATAATAATAATAATAATAATAATAATAATAATAATAATAATAATAATAATAATAATAATAATAATAATAATAGTGATGATAATAATAATGGTAAAATTCGAGGTAAAATTAATAATAACAAATAATAATTATTATTAACTAATTGTTGATTATAATTGTTTGAACTAATATAGTTCAGTTGTATAATAAGAAATTGAAACTTTTTATAATCAACGAAATTGTAATAACAAATAATAACAAACATTAATTAATAAATAATAACGAAATTGTAATAAAATAATAGTAACAAGTTGTATAACTAACATAATCATTAATTTTTAGAATATTCTGCTTATTTTGAAAATGGGGTCAATCATCCTTAAATAAATTATCTTTATTTTCATTTTTGGGAACTAAAATTTACTGGCTATTGAATAGTATAGAGAGAAAAACTGTCTTTTTTCGTATAAGTTCATTTATTCGTTTTTCCCGGGAAAAAAATACTTTAATTGAACAGCGTAAACAACATTTTATATTTTATTATATTTACATAAAAGCGTTTTGTTTCGTTTCGAGGCTGCGAAGTAATGTCAATCGAGAAACATATTAAAAGCATCCTTGGACTTGTCAACTAACAGAAACACATGTATGTTGCATTCTTTCTGAATTGTCCGAGTTGAAAAATAAAAACTTATTGTTCGTCCAATTATTCATAACATAATTCTACATTTTAAAATAAAAAATTATATTACAAATAAAATTTTCTCAAAGAAAGTGTAACTAATCTTATTTTTAAAACTTTGGATCAATAAAATCTATATAACATTGGCTAAAAATTAAAAATTTTTATAAACAAATACATTAATTATAAAATAAAAAAATTTGTTGGCTATGTTGCTAAAATCGTTTTTAATTTTAGAAATTGTTAATTTCTATGCAATCTTAATTTTTAAAGGTTTTTTTATAATTATAAATTGCGTTTTGTTTTAAAAATATTAAATTATAGATTTGGAGTAACTTTTTATTTGACTGTATTGACGATTCTTTACAAAAAGGAAATAAAGAAAAAACGAAATTTTCAACTTTATGTTTAATGTTTCATGATTCATTTTATAAAAAATATTTATCGTTTATTTCATAATTTTTATTTTTCAAATTAGTTAGTTTTAGTTAGAAGAGAAAATTCGAGAGGAAATTAAATATTAAATTAATTAATCGATGATAAATTTTCAAAAAATTCCTTTTTTATTTAATTTAATTTTTTTCACTTTCATTGCAAGAACGTAACTTCAACTTAAGTTTAAGAAAAATTGAATGAATAAAATATTAAAATATTTTATTTAAATACAAAAATTAGTTTCAACTTGAAATTAAAAATATTTGTACACAAATTTAAAAAAAATTGTTTATTTAATAATTAGAGAGTTTTAATTTTTTAAATATCAACATACTTTTTATAAATGAAAAATTTATTTTCAACTTCAAGTTAAAAATATGACTACAAATTTTAAATAGAAAATATAAAAATATTTTCTAATAAATAAAAAATTTATTTCAATTATTTTCAACTTAAAAAAAATATTTTAACTATAAATGTAAAAAGAATATAATTATAAAAATATTTTGTATAATTGAAAAATTTATTTTCAACTTTTAATAAAAAATGTTTTTACCGAAAATTTAAAAAAAAATATTGAAAACATTTCGTAAGTCACATATTTGTCTCATCTGATTGAGAAATATTTGCTATGTACCTGCAACAATGGCACCTGGAAAACGAAAATTAAAAACTGATTTCTCTCGATAAACTGAAGTCACCAGATTTTAAAATTCCCTTTTCAGTGAAGATGCTGTTAGATGAAAAATTTTTAACATTCGAAACTGTCTATTGCTTTTTATTAAAATAATGTTCACACATTTTTATTTTTTTTATTATTTATAAAAGAACAGAAGAAAAAGAATGCGAAGAAGTCATATTATTTTATAAACCAAGTGCTGAAAAACTGTAATGTCCATGATTAAAAATATTATTAAAACACGAAAAAAAACACAACTTTTGCAATAAACGAGAAAAAATTCCTCATTGTGTTTTTTTTAAACAGAATTAAAACAGAAATTTATTACCACGAAAATTGATTTTTAAATTTTAAATGAAAAATTTAGACGAAATTCCTTATTTATTAAAATAGAGATTTACATAAACAAAAGGAAAAGAAAAATGAATAATTGTGTAATCTATTTTCTCAGGAATTTGCAATTTTGAGATGTAAGCATATGTTAAATAAATGCATTGAAAATAAATTGTACTTGCTTTTAGCGGATAAGTATTTTTTGTTTACTAGAGAAAAATAATAAAAGTTTATAAATAAAATTCAGTTGTTGAAGTTTAGCGAAAACGAAAAGAAAAAGAATGGAAGCGAAAAAAAGAAATGGTTTCGTTGAAAATATAGTGAGAGATGCAGATTTGTGATATTGCAGATAGAGATCGCATTTCTATTATATTTGTGAGAGTGACTGTACTGTTGAAACGAGTATGGTAGGAATGCGAGTGAAACCCTCGCATTCCTTGCTAGTGATACCACGTTGTATTCCGTGGTTAGAACTGTGGCACGTCGCTCTTTCGCGGAAAGCCTGTGAGAATGGCGTTGTCGGAAATCAATGCACGTGATCGAGATACATAGAGTTGCATTCTTGATATCAATTCCAAAGATTACTTTGGGTTCAATTTTTCAATTTACATCTAAAACAAAAAAAAACAAAAAAAAAAATTGCCAACTTTCTATTATTTATTTTTATTTATAAACCCTCTGTTTCTTTAAATATAAACCAACTTGGTAACCAAAAGTTGGCACAACATTTTTAATCTCTAGGGATCATCGAACCAGAGATGTTCAAAATCACAATTTTTTTTTATTTAAATACGATTGCCACAGGTCAGGGAAAAGTCAGGGATTTTTATAAAAAGTATTGAAGAAAATTAAATTTTTAGAATTCATGAGAAAATTCTGAATTTTGGTGTCTTTTTTTTTATCACGAATTCTAATACCAGGGTGTCTACTAACCGGGAAAACCGGGAAAACCGGGAATTAGCCGGGAAAAAAATAAAAACCGGGAATAACCGGGAAAACCGGGAAATATTCGGGAATTGAAATTTATTCGTAATAATTCAATAAATTTTTAGAAAATTTTTTTTTGACATTTGAAAGTAAAGACAGCAAAATATTTTGTAAAAAAGTTAATTGTGTTGATTTACATTTCGGTAAGCTATTTTTTATAAATTCAAGTATTAGAAAACATACTGTGTTATAAATCTATCAAGTTTTAATAATAGTATTTAAAAGTTCAAGCCAAATAGTGGGATTCATAGTCACATGTATCTAAGTATCTTATTTGAATTTGAGGTTACGAATTAAATTTCAACTAGCAAATAAATTCTTTATACAAAATTTATTCAAAAAAAGCTTTTAGTAATTAACTTGTTATTTTTATACCATAATTGAAACGATGGATTCTTTAAAAAATAATGTTTTTATTGAACTTGTTATTTACATAGCCCGGTAAGAAGCGTTCAATCCGTTTAATAGTGATAAACTGTTTAATTTTCTGCAGGTACATATATGTATTCATTTTTGTAAATTTTTATTGTCTTAAATCTAATTCAAAACATTTTATGAAAATTTTACTTGAATTGAGTTTTTTCGATATTTGGTGGTTTTTGGTTAGAAAATTTGTGTGATATTGCGAAAAATAAAACTGATTAAAAACGAGTATTTTTTAATCGATTTTCCTGAATTAATTTAAAATATTTTATATATCAAATCATTGGATTATTTTTATTTTAAAATGCCCAAATTAAAATTAATTGAAAATGTACCTAAATTTTTTTTTTAATCAATCAAGTTTTAAAATAAAAGTTTTTGAGGTTATTTTACCTTGACACTTGTTACATTCCTTGATTTGATAAATATTTTTTAATACTTTTTTTTATTTTTTAATGTTGTTTCGAATCCAATAAGAGCTCTACTTTAATAAACTTTAACATTTACTTTCGTTTATATTATAAACTTATTACTTACCATAATATACTGTCAAATAGATTTCACAAAGACTCTACTGTTTATATGTTATAAGAGGTAGCATATTGAAAACATTGCAATTATTTAATCGTTTAATTAAAAGTATTTTCATGGTTGTGAACTTTTTAAATAAATTTACTTTTAAATTTTTTAAATTTTATGAATATATACCTACATGCATTAATTTATAACATTAAACTACAAAGGTAGGTTGCTAAAATAGACTAGAATTTGTTATTCATGCTTTAAAAAAAAGAAAATTTGATATTTTCAACCGGGAAAAACCGGGAAAAAAACCGGGAAATGACCGGGAATTTGTCAAGCAAAATTTAGTAGACACCCTGTAATACAAAACCCTCAATTTTTTATATTTCTCACAATAATTTCTTTTAAATAACTTCATTTTTAAAGAACTATCACGAAATTATTATTTAGAAATTATTTCAGGAATAATTTTACTTAAATATTTCAAAATTAATTCAGTTTTAAAAGAGTTACGTTATTATATAATTTTCATAACATTTCAATTTGAAATTTTAAAGATATTTAAATTTTTGAAAAATTTGATAATAATTAAAATTCTTCTAGAATTAGTTCAATTTTTTAATATTTAATTAATTATTAAAAATAATGGATTTATAGAAGAATTTTAGTTAAAAACACTTAAAAAAATTGAATTTTGGAGAAGTTACAAATGATTCCAGAAATTCAATTATTATTTCCAAAAGTAACAAAAGAGTCTTAAATTCCAGTCAAAATTTTAATTATCTTTATAAATAATTTATAAATAATTCTTGTCAAAATTTCAATTATTTTAAAAAATTTTTCTCATTTCAATGATTTTCAATATCTAACATTTTAATAAAAACTTCTAAAAGAATTCAAGTCTATAAACAATTTTTTTATAAAATTCTACCCAAATTCAATTATTTACAAATTTTTTATAAATTTCTTCGCAATAATTCAATTATTTTCATAATGTATATCATTTTTCACAAAGATTCAATTATTATTTTCGTAAATAATAAAATTCGTTTTAGGAAATTAATTATTTTCTTAAAAAACTAATCGCAGAATTTCAATAAATTATTTTCAAGACAATTTTAATCAAATTTAAAGAAAAATGTATGTTATAAATTTATTTTAAACACTTGATAATTATAACCAAACGATAAAAAATTTTGCTTGTTGATGTGAAACATTTTTTTGTGAATTTAGTTTATTTGGAAAAAATTGTATTTTTTTGGAATGAACAGAACTGTAAAGTATACTTGAATACATTTATGTACATAAATGTCCCAGATTATGTAAGAATATTTTCTTTTCTCTTTTCGTTATTTTAGAAGAAATTGTATGAAATAAGGAAATTTGAATCTCCATTAAATTCGTAGCCGTAATGTCAGTAGTAACTAGTAAGGCACTACTGCCTGCTATGTGCATTGTGTATTTTAATATTGTAAATTCTTGTATCACACATCAAATACTGTTGTGTTACGTAATGATAAAAGACTTGTGTTATTTTTAAACCGTATTTTAAATACCTTTTCTATTATTTAGAACGTGATGAGGCTTTAAAGATAAATAACAATTTTTACTAGCGATATTACTTATTTCATATCAATTGTTTATTATCGATAAATGCATTTTTTATTTCACATATAAACTTTCTCTGGTGATTTTGCAAATGCTCTTTTCTTATTGTTGAAAAAAATTGCTAAATTTTTTAAATAAATTTTAGGTTTTTTCCCCTTAAGATATCAGGAGTAAGCATATTATATGCGATTATTGACAATTTTCAAAAAACTTTAGTTATCTTAAATTTCTTTTATTTAAAATCTTTTTTAACAAAACCTTTAATTTTTTATCCTATTTCTAACAATAATTAAATTCTAAACGCATTTGACATTGGCTTAAAACATGTTAACGCAATTCTTTGAAAGAATTCAACTATCTTAATAAATATTTTAAAGTTCTTTGCACAAATTCAATTATTTTCAAAAACTCTAAAAAACAATTTCATCAACATTTCAATTATCTTTATAAATAAATAGCAAAATTCTTCGACAAAATTCAATTATTTTTAGGAATTTTAATAAAATTCATTGCAAAATTCAATTATTTTCATAAATAATACTATTCATTACAAGAATTCAATTATTTTCAAAAATTTTAATAAAATTCATTGCAAATTTTTAATTATTTTCAAAAAGTTTTCTTAATTCAATTATTTTCAATATTCTACTATTTTAATAAAATTTCCCAAAAAAATCCAATTATTAAACAAAAATTTTGAAAATATTCTACACAAATATTCAATTATTTTTCAAAAAAATAAAAATTTCACAGGAATTCAATTATTCAAAATAGAATTTACAAAAATTTTTTTGATAAAATCAAGTGTTTTAAAATTTGTCAGTAAATTCTTCGCAGTAATTCAATTATTTTCATAAATTTTAAAACTCTATTCAGGGATTCAATTATTTTCAGAAATAATAAAATCATTCGGAGGAATTCAATTACTTTCAAAAGTAATAAAATTCAATTATTTTCTAAAATTTTTAATGAAATTCATTGCAAAATTTCAATTATTTACAAAAAGTTTTCTTAATTCAATAATTTGTATATCTTTTATTTTAATATAATTTCCCGAAAAATTCAATTATTTAAAAACATTTATTTTGACAAAGTTCTACACGAATATTCAATTATTTTCTAAAATAATGAAAATTTTACAGGAATTCAATTATTAAAAAATAAAAATAGAATTTGCATAATTTTTTTAAAATCAACTGTTCGAAACTTGTTAATAAAATTCTTCGCAATAATTCAATAAATTATTAATTTCTGTATTTAAGTAATTAAATTCTCGTAGAATTTTCTAATTAAAATTTATTTAAAAATGAATTTGAGTTAAACATTATTAGATAATAATTGAATTTTGGAAAATTTACTCATTCCAATTTTTAGAAATAATTGAATTTTGTAAAGGTATCAAATTAAAATCTTTGAAAATTTGAATTTTTTTGATATTTTTAATTAAAAATTCTGTGAAACTAATTTTTTTCAAATTGCTTAATCGAAATTTTTAAAAATTATTTCAAGTTTTCATCTTCTAATGTATATTTAATATAAATAAATTATTAAAAATAATTTATTTTTCAAGTTTTCAAAAGCTAATTGATAACGAATTTTCAATTTAAAAACTTTTTGACACAACAAAGATGACTGATAATTTTTATGTTTTTTATTAGAAAAAAATTACCAAAACCTTTAAATCACTTAATTATGATAATGTTTAATTAAAAACAGAATGTTTTAAATATAAAAGCATTGTTATAAAAATAAATTGATAAATTGAAATAAATTGATTAATTGAAACATTTTGTTTCAATTTCTCGAAATAAGAAAATATGGATTTATCAAGTTTTGAAAATTTGCTGTTAAAAATTGTAGAAAATAATAATTGAATTAAAATGATGATAATAATTTTGAAAAAGTTACAGTAATAATATTCTTGTAATAATAAAATAATGATTTTGTCAGTCGGTCATCTTTAATTGGTATTATAATTATAAAACATGAAGAAATGGATCACTTCGAATCGAAGACTCGGAGTGATCCATTTCTTCATGTTTTACAATATTATTTTTATCAGTTATTGAATTTTAAAAGGTTTGAATTTGAAATTTTGAAAATCTTAGTTACTGGAGTTTTCGAATAATTTTACAATTTAAAAAATTCGTAAATAAATGTAATGGAACATTTTTTTGAGTTTTCAATAATTTTTGGAGTGAATATCAAAATATTTTTGAGGGTCAGGGAAAAGGTCAAAATTTTATTTGAAAATTAGGGAAAAAGAAAATAGAATTTTTGTGGCAACCCTGTACAACAGAGTGAAATAAAAAATTGATTTATTTTCTGCTTCTAGTCATAGGTTGTTGAAATATTTTTTTTCTCAAAGACGGAGAAAATATGCGGAGTATTTAAGGAATGTAGGCTGCGATTGAAAAAGTTTTTCATACCACCTGCTATGTTTAGACATCTGCTAAATTCTGTTTTTTTCGTTGGCATTCGTCAACTCAAAGGCAGAGGAAGCAGGTTGAACTAAAAGTGGAAATTGAAGAAAGATTTTGATATGTGAGAGAAATGAAATGATTTGGTAATTAGCATGGCATCGTATGGCATCGTATGGCATCGCATCGCATCGGCGCGGCATAGTGGCGTCTCCATCCGTGCTTGGCTTCTTGTCTTTTTGCTTTCCCGCTTCCTTGCCTTGACATTCCAGCACGCACGACCCTCCCTGCAAAGACGATTGCTTGCTTGCGCCCTTTTATATGCACAGTCATGCATTAAAATGTACTTTTCAGTCTGGAGCTATCGTGATAACGTGCAGCCGGAGCGAAGAGCGCAGGCTCTACGTGTATGTCAAGGCAACACACATCCACGAAAATTTACAAAACATCCTCTTTGTTTTGGACGCTAAGGAGAACATTATAACGCCTTCTGCTTTTATTTCGACTCAAATCATATTCAGGGCATTTTACGAATTGTTTTTTAAAACTAAAATTAAAATATTGCCCTTTAGATTTATATTTAAAAAATTTTTTAATATTTAAAGTTTACACATAGCAATTATCTACTCTTTAAATTTGAATTACATGGTTGCCACAGGTCAGGGAAGTCAGGAAAAGTAGAATTGGTCAGGGAAATATCAGGGATTTTTATTAAAAGTACACTGGATAAATTAAATTTTTGAAATTTATGAGAAAGTTCTAAATTTTTTGTTTTTTTTTTGTTTGCCTCATAAACTATGAAAATACTATGAATTCTAATAGAAAACCTTCAATTGTTTCCATTTCTGACAATAATTTTTTTTTAAATAACTTAATTCTTGAATAATTATCATAAAATTATTACTTAGTCTACGTTTTTCTTTCTTATTATTATTATTACTTAGAAATTATTTAATGAATAATTTTACTTAAATATTTCAAAATTAATTCAATTGAGGGGCTGGATGCTATAAGGGGATACGTGCCATGTTAAGTGAACGGCGCGTATCCCCTTATAGCATCCAGTCCCTCAATTTTAAAAAAGTTAGGTATACAATTTTCATAAATAGATCAACTTCAAAAGGTTACAATCTGAAATTTTAGAAAATTTCAATTTTCAATGAATTTAATTAGAAATTTTAAGGAATTTAGATTTTTGAAAAATAAATTTTAATGATTCAAATTCCTCTGAAATTACTTAATTTTTTAATATAGGATATATAAATATATTTAATTATAATTATTAAAAATAATGGATTTATAGAAGAATTGTATTTAAAAAAAATTGAATTTTGGAGAAGTTTCAAATGATTGAAGAAATTCAATTACTTTAAAAAATAATAAAATTCTTCGCAGAAATTCAATTATATTCAAAAATTTAAAGAACTTCTCATCAAAATTTCAATTATCTTTAAAAATATTAAAATTTTTGGCAAAATTTTCAATTATTTTTCAAAAAATTTAATAAAATTCTTGACAAAATTTCAATTATTCAATGAATTATCTATTTTTGTGTTTAAAGAATTGAATATTGTTGTAGAATTTTTCAATGAAAATTGAATAAATTGAATTTTGAAAAACTTGCAAATTAAAATCTTTCAAAATCGGTTCCAAACTTCAATTATCTTTATAAATTATAAAATTCTAAACCAAAACTCAATTATTTTCAAAAAATTTAATAAAATTTACCAAAAGAATTCAATTATTTGAACAACATTTTGATAAAATTCTTCACAAAAATTCAATTATGTTTAAAAATGGTAATAAAATTCTTTACAAAATTTCAATTATTTTCAAAAAATTTTCTCAATCTAATGATTTTCAATATCTACTATTTTAATGAAATTTTAAAAAAGAATTAAATTATATATGGAAATTTTGAGAAACAATTATTCAATAAATTATTTATTTTTCTATTTAAATAATTAATTTCTCGTAGAATTTTCTAATAAAAATTGATTTAAAAATGAATTTCAGTTAAAATTTTAGACAATAATTGAATATTAAAAGCAATAAAGCGTGGATTTTCAGAAATAATTGAGTTTATTGTAAAGGTTTTAAATCAAAATCTTGGAAAATTGGAATTTTTTTTACTTTTAACTGACTATTCTGTAGAATGAATTTTTTTTTAAAAATTTTAATTGAATTTTTAATGAAATTATTTAAAGTTTTTATTTTTTAACATATATTTTAGTTAAAAATTCTGAAAAATAATAATTGAATTGAAATGATGAAAATAATTTGAAGAAGTTACAGTAACAATATTGTTATAATATAAAATAATGGTATTTTCGATAATTTTTGGTTTTTAAAATACCAATAATTTCGTAATTTCTGGTCGAAATAGGTTCAAAAATAGGTGAATCGAAGCGTTTTTTAATGTTCTAAAAGTTTACCAAGTTTTTAATTTTGTTGAAAAACTAATAAAAATATGATAGAAAAAAGTAAATTTGTGTTTGTCAACTTGAGAAATTGATAAAAATGTCTAATCTTGAAGTTAATGTCGAAAACTATTTTCACCGGTTTTTTAGGGGGGTGAAAATGTCACTAATGTCACTGCTTCCTTTCACCTGGAGTGTTCACATTTTCCAGGTCACTTTTCGCTTTACGGGAAAAATAATTTTTCTGCGCCTTATGTAATAAAAATTATGACAAGGCGCCTGATTTTTAAAATCTGTAATTTTTTTCCCCTTTTCGTTTTTTTTTTTTGTAAAAAATCATTAGAAGATATTCATTGATAAGAATCAATCACTACTTAATAAGAATGCTTTTGATTACTTTTGAAAATTGTTAGATGAATATTTACTTCTTTAGGAGAAATACATTTTTCTTTAATTATAATCTATTACCTAATGTTGATATAATTTATAATTATTTCGATGTTTATTTTTGCAGATTCACGAAACCTCAAACATTTGCAGACTGCATTGGTAATGAACTTCCATTGGGTTGGGAGGAGGCCTATGACAAACATGTTGGTGCCTACTACATTAATCATGTCAACCGTGAGTATTCTCTTTTTTTATTTTACCTTTTTTCTTTTTAAGTGGTTTGTACACCTCTTGTTAAAGAGAAGATACTTGACCGTCCAGTCCAAAAATAGTTTTCACTAAATTTCATTCGTTATTCGTTTTACTCGTTTCCTTCCTCTGCTATACATACCACAGTTTTTTTTCTTCATGTCCTTAGATTGCTTTCATAATTTCTGAACTTGTTAAGAACTACCATTTTTTATTCCAACAAAGAGTTAATAGGCTTTATATTAATTTTACTTAATAGTATTCATCCAATTAATGTCCAATTAATGATGAATTTTAATTTTTTACTTAGAAACCACACAGCTCGAAGATCCTAGGCAAGAATGGCGTGCCATTCAAGAAGCCATGCTTCGAGAGTACCTGCAAACAGCTCAGGATGTACTCGAGGTGAGTTTTAGTCATTTTTTCATTAATAAACCGCAATTAATTAGTGACATCTCTACAAGACTCAAATTTTCATCTACGTTTTTGAAAACGAGAAATTAATAAGACGATACTTATTATTTTGGCTTCAAATTTAAATTTAAAACCATTTATCAAGTGGTTAGAAATATTAAAAATGTTATAAATGTTTAATTATTAGTTTAAGATTAGAAAATATACACATAAAATTACATGCCACGAATTTTAATACAAAACCTTCAATTTTTTATATTTCTAACAAATATTTTCTTTTTAAATAACTTCATTCTTCGAGAACTATCACAAAATTATTATTTAGAAATTATTTAAGGAATAATTTTACTTTTTTAGAAATTATAAAAAATAATTTATTTACCTAATCGATATCTTCATGTTTTATAGTAATTTAAATTTTCATAAAATTTTTCAAAAAAAAAAAATTATTTACAAAAATTTTAATAAAATCCTTCGCAAGAATTCAATTATTTTTACAAGCAATAACATTTTTCACATGAATTCAATTATTTAAAAAAATGTAATAAAATTCGTTTCAATTCAAGAATTCAATTATTTTCATAAATAATCAAATTTTTCATAGGATTTTAATGATTTTTAATACAATTTTAAATAAATTCCTCTAAAAATTTAATTATTTTTATAAATATTTTGCAAAAATTCAATTATATTTCACAATTAATAAAATTCTTTGCTGAAATTTAAATATTTTTAAAATCTACTATTTTAATAAAATTTCTCGAAAGAATTCAATTATTTAAAAAAAAAATGTAATAGGCTTCGTTACAGGAATTCAATTATTTTCATAAATAATAAAATTCTTTACAGGTTTTCAATATTATTTAAAAAAAAATGTAATAAAGAGTTAAAAATTCGTTGCTTGAGAATTTTCAAATCCATTTGTTTACAATTTTATTTTACGAATTTTCGATTCAATTATTTCCAAAAAAAAAATTCACGCTATTATACTTTTAATATTCAATTATTATTTAAAATTCAGGAAAATTTTTGAAAATATTTGAAATTTTATTTTATTTAATTAAATTTTTATTAAATTATTATTCATTATTATTAACAAGATTTTATTAAAATTTTTGAAAATTATTGAATTTCGGTGTAGAATTTAATTATTAATAAAAGTTAATTGAAATTTTGACCAGAATTTTTAAAAATTGTTGAAAATAATTGAATTTTGGAATTAAATATATATTAGAAAATAAAAACTTCATATAATTTAAAAAAAATTCAATTAAACTTTTTCAAAAAAAATTAATTTTACAGAATTATTAGTTAAAAGTACGAAAAATGAAGATTTTCAATGATTTTAATATGAAACCCTTTCAATATTAATGCTATAATGCTTTCAATATTAAATTATTATCTAAAATTTTAACTAAAATTCATTTTGAAATAAATTTTCATTAAAAAGTTCTACAAGAATTCAATTATTTAAATACAAAAATAAATAATTTATTGAATAATTGAATTTTTGTACTCAATCATTTTTAACTTTTCAAAAATTCAATACTTGAAATCCTATATAATGAGTTTTATTATTTATGAAAATAATTGAATTCTTGCCAAAAATTTTATTACATTTTTTAAAAATAATTGAAGTCTTGCAAAGAGTTTTATTATTTTTATGAAAATAATTGAATTCCTAAAAAGAATTTTATTATTTTATGAAAATAATGAAATTTTTGGGAAGAAATTTATAAATAATTGAATTCCTGTGAAATTTTTCTTATTTATAAAAATAATTAATTGCTTTCGTAGAATTTTATTAAAATTTTTTTTTAAATAATTGTATTCTTTTGGAAAAGCTAATTAAAATATTAAATATTGAAAATCATTGAATTGAGGAGAATTTTTAAAAATAATTAAAATTTTGTAAAGAATTTTATTAAAATTTTTGAAAATAATTAAATTTCGGAGAAGAATTTTATTATTTATAAAGATAATTGAAATTTTGACGAGAATTTATAATATTTTTGAAAATAATTGAATTCTTTCTACGAATTTTATTAAATTGTTTTAAATCATTGAGTTATTGTGAAAAAATTTGTTATTTATAAAAATAATGAAAATACTGCGAAGAAAGTAATTACATTTTTCGAGGAATTCGATTAAAAAAAATAATTGAAATTCTATTATGAGTTTTATTATTAATAAAAATAATGGAATGTCTGTAACAAATTTTATTATTTATGCAAATAATTGAATTCCTGTGAAATTTTTCTTATTTATGAAAATAATTAATTGCTTGCGTAGAATGTTATTTAAATTTTTTTAAATAATTGAATTCTTTTGGAAAATTTTATTAAAATAATAGAGTCTGAAATTTATTGAATCTATTTAACGAATTTCTATTCTTTATTTTTATTTCCAAGTTTCAAGAGTTATTTCTTTAATCCTTTTTTACATAGTTCGGAATAAATTGTTTGATAAATTGAAATTATCTTATTTTATTTCTTTCAGCCGGCAATAAAAAATGAGCGGCCGAAATAAGAAATAAAATAAGATAAATCGAATTTATCAAATGATGTGTGTACTGGATTTAAACGTAAGCATTTAATAATTTACAAAGCTGCCTTCTCGGGTAAAATCGGTAAAATAAAAAGGTCTATTCCCGTTGGTCCCTGGAGGACAATTGCCTCGACTGACCCTCGGGAAAAACTGCGCATTCCAAAGGGACTTGCCAAATTCCAGGGCAAGTCCTTTCCTTTCTCGTCTAGTCTAGACCATCTTTTCGCCATATGGTCCATGAACCGCTAAAATCTCAAGGTCTCTTATTTTCCTGAGAAGCCACAACTCGACAGCAACTCTCAATCGACTTTAGGAGGAGTGGAGTAAAAATTTATATTTCGACAAAAATGGACTAATTTCGTTTTTAAGAGAACTGAAGAGGGGGGATAATAGTGAACTATTTTATTAATCGAAGGAACCATTTTTGACTGAATTTTTCATGTTTTATAATAATATTCTTACAAGTTGTTGAATTTCATAAAGGTTTGAATTTGAAATTAAAAAAAAATTTAATTCCTAAAAAGTGATAATTAAATATTTATTTTAAAATTAAGTTATTGATGTTTTTGAATAATTTTACAATTGAGAAAATTTGTAAATAAATAAAAATGTTTGTTGAGTATTTAATAATTTTTAGAGTGAATATCAGAATATTCTTTAGGAAATTAACGCAAGTGCATCACAAAAGAATGTAATTATCATTCTGTTCTGTAAAATTTAAATATCGTGGAACTAAAATAGAAATATGCACGCAGGATGGAGAAACTAATTGACTTATCGAAAGGTCATGTGTTATCATTCTAGTCAGCGTGGAATGCGGAACGCTATCTTTATATTATCAAGTTTGATAAGGCTAAAGTCGTACGGTAATTGTTTACATGAAGATGTTGTCCCAGCATTGTTAACAGAAGTTGATATAAAATCGTTACAAACATTTGCGAATATTGCGAAACACTATTTAGAATTATTTCCAACTTTCTGTTAAATCGGACAAATTGGAAAAATTACCAGATTACGAAACTCAAGTTCACGCATTCTTTACATTTTTCTACACATTCCTTATTTGCGAATTAATTTCGACACATACGTTTCATTTTTATACAACAATCGTTTTATTTCACAAATTCCAATTTAAAATTTTTATAAAAGTTTTGAAATATATTGAAAAATAATTACGATATTCTATGCGTATTAGAAAGAAATTCCAAGTTTGAAAAGTATTCAACGAGTTAATGAATTAAAAGAATTTTTTAATTACAATACATAGCTATTAAATCATTTATCGCGCGGCCTGTTTAGAATGTGTCAAGAAGAGTAAAATGAAACGATCAATGAGTCATTTGAGACGGAATTTAATAAGTTTTTAAATGCGATATATGAATTAATTTATGCTTTTTAATAAATTATGTTTTTGAAAAAAATAAAATAATATAAAGGTTTCTGAACTTTTGAAAAAGCGGGCTTTCTATTTGAAATATTCTTAAATATTTATATCCATCAGAAAATAATAATTTGTTGGAAAACTGTAGACATTTTTTTTAAATACTTTAAATTCTTTTCATATTTGAAAGTACCTACTTTTTTAAAAAATAAAGCAAAACTATCTCGAAAAATTCGTTTGGAATGTTTGTGAAAGAAAAATTTCAAAGAATTTTTATCTTTTCGAACTATTTGGTCTGTTTATATGTAGGTATAAAAGTGAAGTGTCTTTAAAAAAAAAAAAAACGATTTGTATTTAAAGGTTCACATTCCTGAGACTAATTATTGTTATGATTTTATACAATATTAGAGAAAAATAATTTTGTACTTATATTTCAAAATTTATTTAACACATTTGTTTTAAACATTTTTGTATTAAAAACTTATTTTAAAAATTTAATTATGTTAAAATTTTTTTTAAAAATTCTCGTCAAACTTTCAATTATTTTTATAAATAAATAATAATAAAATTCTTCTCTGAATTTCAATTATTTTCAAAAATTTGTTTAAATTCTCGTCAAATGTTAAATTATCTTTGTAAATAATAAAATTCTTCTCCAAAATTCAATTATTTTTAAAAATATTATAAATTCTCGTCAAAATTTCAATTATCTTTATAAATAATAAAATTCTTCTCCGAAATTTAATTATTTTCAAAAATTTTAATAAAATTCTTTACAAAATTTCAATTATTTTTAAAAATTCTCCTCATTTCAATGATTTTTAATATTTAATATTTTAATTAACTTTTTCAAAAGAATACAATTGTTTAAAAAAAAATTTAAATAAAATTCTACGCAAGCAATTAATTATTTTCATAAATAAGAAAAATTTCACAGGAATTCAATTATTTATAAATTTCTCCCCAATAATTTCATTATTTTCATAAAATAATAAAATTCTTTTTAGGAATTCAATTATTTTCATAAAAATAATAAAACTCTTTGCAAGACTTCAATTATTTTTAAAAAATGTAATAAAATTCTTGGCAAGAATTCAATTATTTTTATAAATAATAAAACTCATCATATATAGGATTTCAAGTATTGAATTTTTAAGAAGTTAAAAATGATTAAGTACAAAAATTCAATTATTTTCAAAAGTAATAAAATTCTTCGCAGAAATTCAATTATATCGTTCAATCATTTTCAATATCTACTATTTTAATAAAATTTTCCTAAAGAAATCAATTATTTAAAAAAAATTCTGATAAAATTCTACGCAAATATTTAATCATTTTTATAAAATAATAAAAATTTCACAAGAATTCAATTATTTCGTTGCAAAAATTTGATTATTTTTATTAATAATAAAGTTCTTCACAAGATTTCAATTATTTTAAATGTATCAAAAGAATGTCAAAAGAATTCAATTATTTAAAAACTTGTCGATAAGATTCTTTATGAGAATTCAATTTTCAGAAAGATTCAATTATTCAAAAAATAATTAATTTTTGTTATTAAATAATTGAAAACTCGTAGACTTTTCTAATAAAAATTGATTTCAAAATCAATTTCAGTTAAAATTTAATGTAATTGAATTTTAAAAAGTTGTCAAAACAAAATCTTTTGGAAATCTGAATTTTTCAGTTTTTAACAAACAATTCTATGGAATTAATTTTATTGTTAAAATTTATTTGAATTTTTTTAAAATCATTTTAAGTTTTTATTTTCTAATAATATATATATATATATATTTAATTGAAAAATTGTCGAATAATCGAAATTTCGTGAAATTGAATTATTTTAAACAAATGGATTCGAAAATTCTCAAAGAACTTTTTCAAAAATTATTAAAAATTATTGATTTAAGGAAACATTTTAGTTTAAAATTCTAGAAAATAATAATTAATTTTCAAAAGGTTTGAATTTGAAATTATTGAAAATCTCAATTCCTAGGGAAAAATAATAATTTAATATTTATTTAAAAATAGAAGTTATTGATGTTTTCGAATAATTTTCCAATTAAAGAAATTCGTAAATGTAATAAAACATTTTTTGAGAATTTAATAATTTTTAGAGTGAATCAGAATATCTTTGAGGGCCAGGGAAAAAGGGAAAATTTTGTCTGTAAATCAGGGAAAAGTCAGGAAAAAAGAAAATTAATTTATGATAATAAAAAATGTCCATTTTTCCCATAAATTTGTTTTCTTAAATTATTGTAAAAAAAAGATATGAAAGATGAAACTGTTGTTGTTTTTAATAAATGTTGTCGAATTAGCATAAAAAAGAAAAAAAGGAAAAACAGAAAAAAAGAAAAAATGGAGAGAAAAAATGCATTTGATTGAAAGAAAGAATATGATAAGGGGAATCACATCACAACGAAGCAAACAGACAGAAGTCGACTAGACCGCTATTCTAGACATATATGAAATTCCCCATGAAGCAACTAACCAACACAAGCGAAATAGAGTCTTTTACATTATAACTTGACGCACATCGCACATAGCTAGATAAAAGGAGAATAGGGAGAAATGGAACGACGGTTAAGAAAGGAATTCCTTCCATTTGATGGCTATTCTCGCTATTCTCGCTATTCTTGCTGCTCTAACAAACAGCAAGTGTCATAAAAGGAATTGTTAATAATTTGTCCTGTTTTCACAATAAATATTCGACGCGACGCGACGTGTATTTTTCCGTCAAATTCAATAAAATTCCTTGATGCATATGCATGAAAAAAGAGAGTATATTCTTTTGTCAACAATATTTGCGTGGTGCTACTCTTTTAAAAACTACAAAAAAACTCACTCTGAATGACATTTTCTTTTTTTAAATGCCTCACAATAAATTCCTACCGAATTTTTCACCTGATTTTTAAAGTAGGGATTTTAAATTTTTTTCTCTCTGGTTTCGTAAAATAAAAAAAATAAATAAAAACCAAAAGAATTTAAAACTTAAATTTAAAGTAATTTTTTTTAAAACAAATTTCAAAAAATAAAATAAGTGTCCAAATTTTTACAACTTTTTCTAACAACTGTAAGTGAATAACAACAACACTGAGATCACAGACAGTCACATTTTCGTTTTTTTCACCTTTTTTTATTAAAAGTATAGAATTCAATTATTATCTTAAAAAATATTAAAATTCTTTTCAGAAATTCAATTATTTTCAAATTTTTTTTTTTAAATTCTCGTCAACATTATAATTATGTTTATAAATAGCAAAATACTTCGTCGAAATTCAATTTTATTCTGGAATTTTTGTAAAATTCATTGGCAAAATTCAATTATTTTCATAAATAACAATATTTATCAGAAGAATTCAATTATTTTCAAAATTAATAAAATTCTTCACAGAAATTAAATTATTTTCAAAAATTTTTTTTAAATAATTGTCAACATTTCAATTATCTTTATAAATGAATAGCAAAATTCCTAGACAAAATTCAATTATTTTTAGTAAATTTTAATAAAATCCATTGCAAAATTCAATTATTTTCATAAATAATAGTATTCTTCACGAGAATTCAATTATTTCAAAACAAATAAAATTCAATTATTTTCAAAAAATTTCAATAAAATTCATGGCAAAATTTTAATTATTTTCAAAAATTTTTCTTATAATTCAATGATTTTCAATATTCTTTTTTTTATAAAATTTTCCAAAAGAATTCAATTATTAAACAAAAATTTTGATAATATTCTAAACGAACATTCAATTCTTTTCATAAAAATAATAAATTTTACAGAAATTCAATTGTTTAAAATAGAATTTGTATAAATTTTTTCGAAAAAAGCAAATGTTTTAAAAATGTTTTTTATTTTCATATAAATAACAATAATTACCACAAGAATTCAATTATTTACAAAAGTAATAAAATTCAATTATTTTCAAAATTTTTAATAAAATTCATTGCAAAATTTCAATTATTTACAAAAATTTTTATTAATTTAATAATTTGTATAATCTATTATTTTAATAAAATTTCTTTCGAAGAATTATTTATGTAAATAATTGAATTCTTTGGAAGAATTTTATTAAAATCTAAAAGAATAACTAAATTATTACAAAAAAATTTAATTATAATTGTATTTAAAATAATTCATTTCTTTCGAACAATTTTATTAAAATATTTTTTAGAAAAATTGAATTCCTGTGAAAAACTCTAATATATTTGTAAATAATTAAATTCTTCCAAAGAATTTAAAGAAAACATTTTTTTAAATAATTGATTTTTTCGAGAAAACGAAATTAAATTTTTCAGAATAATTACGTCTTTTGAGCAATTCCTGTTAAATTGTATGAAAAATAATTGAAATCCTGCGATGAATTTTATTATTTATGAAATTAATTGTATTATTGCGAAAAATTTATTAAAATATTTAAAAAGAATTGAATTTCAGTGGAAAATTTTGTTATTTTTGAAAATAATTGAATTGTTGTGGAAAACTTTATTTCTGAAAATAATTGAATTTTTGGATTAATTAATTTATAATAGTATTAAAAAGAATTGAAATTTTTCGATTAGTTTTATTATTTATGGAAATAATTGAATTCTTGCTTAAAATTTTATCAAAAATTTTTTTAAAAATTTAAATTTCTATGAAAAATGTTATTATTAGTAAAAGTAATTGAATTGTTGTGAAGAATTGTATACAAATTTTGTTAAATAATTATTGATTTTCCGAAATTTTTTTGAAAATGCTATTTTAATAAATTAATTGAATGCCTGTGGAAATTTTATTATTTATGAAAATAATTGAATTTTATCAATTTTTTTTTTAATAATTGAATTCTTTTGCGAAATTTTATGAAAATACTAAATATTGATTTGATATTGAATTTCGAATAATTTTTGAAAATAATTGAATCGTTATTTAAAGAATTTGATTATTAGTTTTTTCGAATAATTTTTTGATTTCGAGTATGTATTAGCGAATTTAAAATAGTGGAAATTCTAAAAAAACAGAAATAGTAGGTTTTAGTGGCTGAAATCTAAAAAAGTATCCAAATAGTATCATAACGTAAAAAGTAGTAAATAGTAGGTTTTAGTATACGAGTCCAAAGCCTGAATCAGTTACCAGAAGTGTTTGTTATTTGAATGTAATAAATGGATATTTTTAAGCAGATGTTAGGGACCGACTTTCTGTAATAGAATTTTCCCAAGTAATTAAAATTAGGAGAGTAAAAGATGCTTGGATTTGTTGTAATCTACTTTGGAACGGAACTTGGATCGTAGAAGGTTCTCACTTCCAATGCCAACTTAATATTCAAGGTACTGCTTGTGTACAAAGTTAAAAACTCGGCGCATATTACTGCCCTCGTTTATTTTTTTGCTGCTGAATATAATAAATATTGTGAATTATTGGAAAAATGCGGGACACTCTAAAACGAATGAATAAAAGTTGTCGATTCGGTTTGGTGAAATGATGTAAAATAAAAATGGAACGTTGAATGTCTGTCGAATGCTTGCAATTACAAACAAGCACTGCATTCCTTACGCTAGCATAACCATATAATACTGAATTTAATTGTTCACTCTGACGTGGCCGGCGCTCCTTGCTTTCCGTATAGTGAGTATAGTTGCCTGCTGCTGCCCCACTCTCCGGGCCCACACTATAAAAAGGGGTCTCTCGGACGATCATCGATTGAAAGGATTCAACGCCCGTATCCCGAGCCGAACTCAGGACTGGCAGTGCGATCGAGTTGTCGCATAAAACTGCCTACAACTTTCGTTCGGATAAAGAAGAAAGCTATTTTTTTAAGTACCTCAAACAACAATCCATTCCACAGATGCATGATACTTTGTGAGTTCATACTTCCGTGGTATATCGTTGACATAGGCACATCGCAGTTAAACTGCAGAAGGCAAATGGATTAGGTACATTTTTGTCGGGATTTTGTCGGCGTTCAATACACACACATTTCTGTGCGTGTAAGTTCAAAAACCACTTGTAGTATAATTTGTTTCTGCTGGTTGTGTCCACAAGTCCCCAAAGCGAGACTGGGACATCTCGACAACAACCGAAAGCTATAGGAGTCTCCGTCCTTATATACTAACTGATGGAATTTTTCACCGCTTGTGAGAAACATTTTTTCTTTAAAAAAAAATAATGTTTATGTCAGAAATAATTTTTTTCAACTTGCTAAAGAATAAAACACGAGAAAAAATTAGTCGGTCAATTTTTTTTAATAATTAATTAATTAAATAACAAATACATGGGGGGGGTAAATTTAAAAAAAAATTATCTTATGTAATTTATGGATGGCCCCCAATATTATTTTGTAGTTTTGTATAATATGATTGTCCATATGTCATTTAATTGATTCGGCTATTTATGTAATGCGACACGATACCGACACGATAATTTTCTTCCGTGACGGTCCCTGATACAAAATGATGATAATTTATGATTTTAACAATTTATCAATTGTTTAAACAAATAATTGTTGTTAATTACTAACTCTTGACCCTCTTGACAAAAAAAGAATTCCACTAATTGAAACTATTGAAAGTGACTTTTTCACTAAATGAATTAGTGTCTTATCGACTATTAATAAAACAGTTCTACTAATTGTAGATATTCAATAAAGATTGAAAATGTTGATATTTAAAAAATGTATGTTTTTGAAAAAAAAAGTGCTATCCCGATGCTATCTTCGCTCCGAAACTGAAACGAAGGCCCCTGACCGCATGGTGGGAGAAGGTTATTTCCCCTCACGGGACGCAATCGATGACTGCCCCTGCCCGGTCTCTCACACCAGGCTCAGGCAGGGACCGTGGAGCTCCGAGTCGCGTTCAGATAAATATGCGGGAGGGGCTGGAATTCTTCACTCGGTTGCATTCCAATGCCCTTCTCTTTTTTTCGTCCTCTTCTACCGTGCCTGCCTACCTATCTTACTCTTTTTCCGCAACGATCGAGCTCTACTAGTTCTCTTCTCTCTCTCCTCTTTCACTCCATTCTTCAATTTATCCTCTTTTACTGTCTTTTACTCTCACCACAACACAAAACTTACGTTCAGGAAATGCGTCTCTTTATCCCACCTTCCCTCCAACGCGAACGCGAACGCTCAACAGCATCGCTTTCTTCTTCTACTTCTTCTTCTTCTTTTACTTCTTCCTTTTCTTTATTTTTACATTTATCCAAATTTTTAATCGCTCACTTATTTGTGGCCTGTGCACGTAACTTTAACTTTTTTCTCCCTCTCTCTCTCTCATTCACCAATCGACTTTATTTTAGTACATATACAGCATTGCGACTTACTTTCCAATTTTATTTGGTTCTGCAGAATTTATCAAATTCTTTCCTTTACCGCAGTGTTTCCTTTATAGCTTCCCAGGCATTTTTTATTTATTTTACACAAATTCATTTTCACCATTTTTACAATTTCAACTTTTAAAACCAAATAAAGGTTTTAAGAAAGAAAATTTTTTTTTTTAATTTTTATCTAGAGAATTGCAAGTCGATGCTGAGCATCGAAAAATTATTTGACAACTTAAAAATTTGTTTTACACATTTTCGTAAATTTCATCAAAAACATTTACTTTATTTTTTATTCTGCTGATTCTGCTCCAATACTAAAATTTTTTAAAACTTCAATCGTTTTATAAATTTTAATTTTAAATTCTTCAAAAATAAGATTATTTTTAAAAATAGTTTCCAAAGTAAAGAAATTAAATTTTTTTAAATAAAAAATTTGGTTCAATCAAATTTGACAAAAATTTCCAAATAATTGTAAATTATTATCTAAAATTTGAACTGAAATACATTTTTCAAGCAATTTTTATTAGAAAATTCTACGCGAATTCAATTATTTAAATAAAAAAAATAATAATTTAGTGAATAACTGAATATTTTTAAAAATTGAATTCTCATAAAGAATTTTATCAACTTTTTAAATAATTGAATTTTTGACAAATTTTAATAAAATTTTTGAAAATAATTACATTTTTTGAGGAATTTGATGAAAATTCTGTTAAAAATAATTGAAATCCGTTGAAGAACCTTATTATTAATGAAAATAATTGAATTCTTGCAACGAATTTTATTAAATTGTTTAAAATAATTGATTTTCTGTGAAAAATTTTATTACTTACAAACGTAATGGAATTATTGCGTAGAAATTTATAAAAAATTGGTAAATAATTGAAATTCTGTGAAATTTTTATTATTTATGAAAATAATTATAAATGTATTTGGGTAGAATTTTATTAAACTTTCCTTAAATAATTGAATTCTTTTGGAAAATTTCATTAAAATAGTAGAAATTTAAAATCATTGGATTGAGGAAATTTTTTGAAAATAATTAAAATAATTGAAATTCTGCCAAGAAATACATTGAAATTTTTGAAAATAATTCAAATTCGGAGAATAATTTAATTATTTCTAAAAAATAATTGAAATTTTGACGGAATATTTATAAAATTTTTGAACGTAATTGAATTTCTGCGAAGAATTTTATTACTTTTGAAAGTAATTGAATATTTGCAATCACTTGTAACTTCTCCAAAATTCAATGGTTGAAATCCTGCGATAAATTTTATTATTTAAGAAAATAGTTGATTTTTGACAAAAATTTTATTAAAATTTTTCTAAATAATTGAAGTCTTGCAAAGAATTTTATTATTTATGAAAATAATTGAATGTTTTCGAAAATTTTTATAAAAATTTTGTTTAAATAATTCATTTCTTTTGGTAAAGTTTATTAAAATTGTACATATTGAAAAGAATGGAATCTCAAAAATTTTTGAAAAAAATTGAATCTTTTCGAAGAATGTTATTAAAATTTTTTGAAATGTTTCTAAGAATTCTATTAAAAGTTTTGAGAATAATTTTTTCATTTCAAGAATTAGCGAATTTAAATTTATTTTCTCAAGAAAAAGAAAAAAGTAGATTTTAGTTGAACAAACTTTCTTTCCTATTTCCTTTGTTGTATTTTTCCTTAAACTGAAACTGAATTTTAATAATTAAAATTGATTTGACTAAGTAAATAAATAAAATAATGAAATAAATAATAAAATACAAAGTTTGTTCAGAGAATATGTTAAAAATCAAAATGAATAGTTATCAAAATTTTTGTAAAAATTAAAAAATACAAAATTTAAATAACTATTTGACTGCAAGTTTTGTTGTCATACTAATTTTTTTCTGGAAATCGTACAATTAATTGCATAATTATTTTGTGAAATTAAAGAGGATGTTGACCCTGACATCATTTAAAATAAAAAATGATTAAGCAAAAATATAATAAAAGCTAATTTCAAGTAATTTTCGGATAGTTATAAACTGTTATTTATCAAATACTTTTGGAGAGAAAAAGTTTAACAATTAATATTAAAATAATTACAATAATGTAAAAAAGCGAAGAAGAAAAAGAACGAAAATGTTAAAAAATCATTTTGCGACATAAAATGCAACTAGATCTTTAAGAATGGTTTATTATTACAAAAAAGTAAATCTTATCTACGTACATTTGAAGAAGAGAAAATTATGCAATAATTTTAAGATTAATTCGGTTCCATATTTAACGGTAATTTTTTTTTGTTTCGTTTAACGTTGAAGTATTAAAAAAAGGAAAATTGGAATTGTTTTTTACTACTGAAAAGAAGAAGATGATGAAGATGAAGAAGATGATGTGACAAATGCATAGTTTCTAGATCGGAATGCCA